>OZ010632.1:8154909-8755777 GCA_963932165.1 Pimpla rufipes
ATTCCTTGGAAATGAAAGGTGGTTTTATGGATTTTTTTAATCCAAAAACGGAAGATTATTTTTTGGAAGCGAAATATTGTATTTTGTTAAAAATCTTGAAAAGGATTGTAACTCTTGCAGTTCTGTCACGGCATCATCAAGTTGGTTCTCAAAAATTTAATCATTGTAGTGACTCTACTTTTTCTTAAAAAGAAAACTAGTTTTCTCGTGCGCAACGAAAGAATTCTTTCGACACGGGGAAAGTATTTTATGTTTATTGAAAAACTGGAAAACGACTATAACACTTGTAGTTCCGTCATCGCAAAATCAAGCTGGTTCCGAAAAATTCATTTGTTGAGGTGACTCTATCGCTTCCTTGGAAATAAGAGGTTGCTTTCTCGTGCGCAGTGAAAGAATTCCGTTATCACAGAGAAACTATTTCATTTCCGTTAAAAAACTGGGGACCGACTGAAACTCTTGTTTTGTCACGGCATCACCAAGCTGGCTCCGAAAAATATATTCGTTGTAGTGACTGTACCTGTAATTCGAAAGTAAAAAGGTTGTTGTCTCGTGCGCAGCGAAAGAATTCCTTCGTCATAGGCAAACTGTTTTATTTTGGTGGAAAACTGGAAAAGACTGTAACTCTTGCAGTTCAGTCATTGCAACATCAAGCTGATTCCGAAAAATTCATATGTTGCAGTGACTCTACCTTTTCCTTGAAAATAGGACGGTTGGCTTTCGTGCACAGCGACAGAATTACATTGTCACAGATAAACTATTTTATTTTCGTTGGGAAACCGAAGAACGATTGTAACACTTGCAGTTTCGTCACGGCATCATCAAATTGGTTGCGAAAAATGTAATCGTTGTAGTCACTACCTTTTTTTCTTGAAAAAACTTGTTTTCTCGTGTGCAACGATAGAATTCTTTCGTAATAGGCAAATTATTTCATTTTCGTTGAGAAACTTGAGAACGATTGTAGCTCTTGCAGTTCCGTCACGGCATCACCAAGTTGCTTCCGAAAATTACAATCATTGCAGTGACTCTACCTTTTTCTTTAAAAAAAAATGAAAAAATGGTTTTCTCGTTCGCAACGAAAGAATTCTTTCGTCACGCAAAAAGTATTTTACGTTTATTGAAAAACTGGAAAACGAATGTAACTCTTGTAGTTCCGTCGTCACAATATCAAGCTGGAAGTAAAAGGTTGTTTTCTCGTGCACAGTAAGAGAAGTCCATCATCACAGATAAACTATTCCATTTCCGTTGAAAAACTGGAGACCGACCGAAGCTCTTATTGTTCCATCACGGTCTCATCAAGCTGGTTCCGAAAATTTCAGTCATGGTAGTGACTCTACATTCTCCTTGAAAATAAATGGTTGATTTCTCGTACGCAGCGAAAGACTTCCTTCGTCACAGGCAAAGAATTTAATTTTGATTGAAAAATTGTAAAACGACTAACGTTAGCAGTTCAGTCACCGCTACATCAAGCGGGTTCCGAAAAATGCATTCATAGTAGTGAATATACCGTTTCGTTGAAACTAAAGAGTTATTTACCGTTCGTAGAGACAGCATTTTTTCGTCACGGACAAACTATTTCATTTTCGTTCAAAAACTGGAGACTGTACGTCTTGTAGCTCCGTCATCGCAACACGAAGCTAGTTCCGAAAAAAAAAAAAAAAAAAAAAAAAATCATTTGTTGTAGTGACTCTATCGATACCTTGGAAATAAGAGGTTGTTTTCATGCGCAACGAAAGAACTCCGACGTCACAGGCATACTATTTTTATTTTTGTTGAAAACGTGGACACCGATTGAAACTCTTCCAGTTCAGTCATCGCAACTCAAACAAATTAGAAACAATTCCTTCGTCAATGGGAAAATGATTTATTTTGGTTAAAAACTGGAAAACGATTGCAACTCTTGCAGTACCGTCATGGTTTCATCAAGTTGGTTCCGAAAAATGCAATCATTGTAGTGACTCTACCTTTTTCTTGAAAAAAGAATAAACTTGTTTTCTCGTCCACAATGAAAGAATTCCTTTGTGACAGACAAAGTATTTTATTTTTATTGAGAAACTGGAAAACCGCCGTAAGTTTTGTAGTCCCGACACCGCAATATCATGCACGTTCCGAAAAATTCATTCGTTGCTGTGAATCTACCTTTTCGTTGAAACAAAAAGATCGTTTTCTCGTGAACAACGAAAGAATTCCTTCGTCACAGGCAAATCATTTTATTTTCGGTGGAAAATTGGAAAACGAATGTCAATCTTGCAGATCAATCACGACAGCATTAAGCTGGTTCCAAAACATTCATTCGTATTAGTGACTTTTTCTTTTGCTGAAATTCCTGTATCGTAACGTAAACAGTAATTTGTTACAGATAAACGGTTGTCATTTTTTTTTTTGCTTTTTGGTTTTTTCGAAGAAAACGAAAAACTTCTTTAATCTTGTAGTTCCCTCACGGTGACATCAAACTGACTTGGAAAGTTTCAGTTTTTATCACGTTTCTCTTTTCCTTAACGCATATCCTTAAAAAATTATCTTGTGTATCGAAAAATTTACTTTGTCACGGAAAACTATTTTTTACGCCCGCGTAAAACCCCCATTTTCATACCATGGACATTAAAGTTTTGCACAATGCTCGACGCAAAACCTTTTTTCTCAAGTTGGGTGATTGCAACACTCGCCTACGGCTCGTGCTGCAGATTCGCTCTCGTGAGAAAATGATTTTCAGCACTCGTACCGTAATATACTATTTTTTTACTTTCAGAACGCGAACGTCTGTTATTCTAGCGGCAGATAGCGGAAAGGTCTGAAAGGTAATAATAATCACACAAGTATTATATCTTGAGGTCATTTATAAAAAAAATCATAACAGTCGTTTGAATACGCTGTTATGTATTTAAAATCAGAAGACTCGAGTAGACGCTCGGCCTCGGTCTTCCTTTTTTAGGCACTCACGTTTTGAAAGACAGGCACAACAGTGCCTATTGATTTCGGGCTCCAGGCAACCACATTAAGATTTTACAGGATAATGTTAATATAATTTGAATTTATCAATTTTTTTTTTAACAGCAGATGTCTTAAACACGGTAAGATACATATTCATCGTGCAGCACAATATAGAAATTTTATTGTTAAGTTTTTTGTTGTTGCAAAGACAAGATTTTGTCGCACTCGGACGAAAGTATCACTCAGTAGCTCTGGACTGAGTACATCGAACAAGTTGAAATTTCGAACTTTTCTTAACCTAGCATTGTGAAGTATGCCCGTGAAATATTGTAATTTTTCTCTGTCTTTATATAGGCATTTACTTCAAGAAAAATTGTATTTTGAGATTCCAAATTTTGACCGGCTCTTTTGCTGCGCAGTCAACAGGAGAATTTTGCTGTAACTTTTTGCGTCCTCGTGAATGACCTTAATTCTGATGCAGTTTCTTTTTTTTTAGTCAAGCTCTTTCGTAATTTTTATGTGGTGATTACTTACCACATGATATTAAAATATTTACTTTAAGGGGATCGAATCAGTCAAAAAAGTTTGTTTATTATAAGGTCTACTTTTTTCCTCTTCGATGAAAAAAAAAAACATGGTAGTAATTCTCTTCTTTTAGGATCGCAGCCTAAACCACATGCTTCAAAAACAGAAATATGGGTTTTTGACCCTGCGCGTAGTCTAGAGAAAACCAATAATAGGATTGGCCTCCGCTAGGACTCAAGCTCTTCGCAATCACATTTTCAATATATTCATTGTAGGGATTTTTTTATGATTCTTAAACCCAAGTTACAGAATAATTTATAAAAAATCATGTTAAAGTTGGCATCAGTGACATGGATCTTTGCGTAAATTAACTTGAAATAATCTCTACGATCAATTTATACGAAATGGGGTTGCTAAGAGATGGAGCCTTGGCGATGGCCAATCCTCTGATTAGTTTTTTCTGGACTACGCACAGAGTTAAAAATTCGTTACGCTGGCTTTGAAGCAACCTGTTGCCCCAACCGATGGATCCAATGACAAAAAAAAAATTCTTTGCTGCGATCCTAAAAGAATCGAATTATTTCAAATTTTTTCATCGATGAGGAAAAAAATAGACCTTATAAAAATTATAAACTTTTTTGACTGACTCGGTCCCGTTAAATTCATTCAACGTTTATGACAATTAGGAAGATGTGAAATATCGCAGTCGATATTGAAAACTGTAATCAACTTAATTTTTTATGCATATTTGCATTTACAACTTCAAGAAAAATGTCATTCACTGCACTGGTGATATCCGCAGAAAAATGTCATTCACTGCACTGGTGATATCCGCAGAAAAATGTCATTCACTGCACTGGTGATATCCGCAGTGAATGACATTTTTCTTGAAGTTGTAAATGCAAATATGCATAAAAAATTAAGTTGATTACAGTTTTCAATATCGACTGCGATATTTCACATCTTCCTAATTGTCATAAACGTTGAATGAATTTAACGGGACCGAGTCAGTCAAAAAAGTTTATAATTTTTATAAGGTCTATTTTTTTCCTCATCGATGAAAAAATTTGAAATAATTCGATTCTTTTAGGATCGCAGCAAAGAATTTTTTTTTGTCATTGGATCCATCGGTTGGGGCAACAGGTTGCTTCAAAGCCAGCGTAACGAATTTTTAACTCTGTGCGTAGTCCAGAAAAAACTAATCAGAGGATTGGCCATCGCCAAGGCTCCATCTCTTAGCAACCCCATTTCGTATAAATTGATCGTAGAGATTATTTCAAGTTAATTTACGCAAAGATCCATGTCACTGATGCCAACTTTAACATGATTTTTTATAAATTATTCTGTAACTTGGGTTTAAGAATCATAAAAAATCCCTACAATGAATATATTGAAAATGTGATTGCGAAGAGCTTGAGTCCTAGCGGAGGCCAATCCTATTATTGGTTTTCTCTAGACTACGCGCAGGGTCAAAAACCCATATTTCTGTTTTTGAAGCATGTGGTTTAGGCTGCGATCCTAAAAGAAGAGAATTACTACCATGTTTTTTTTTTTCATCGAAGAGGAAAAAAGTAGACCTTATAATAAACAAACTTTTTTGACTGATTCGATCCCCTTAAAGTAAATATTTTAATATCATGTGGTAAGTAATCACCACATAAAAATTACGAAAGAGCTTGACTAAAAAAAAAGAAACTGCATCAGAATTAAGGTCATTCACGAGGACGCAAAAAGTTACAGCAAAATTCTCCTGTTGACTGCGCAGCAAAAGAGCCGGTCAAAATTTGGAATCTCAAAATACAATTTTTCTTGAAGTAAATGCCTATATAAAGACAGAGAAAAATTACAATATTTCACGGGCATACTTCACAATGCTAGGTTAAGAAAAGTTCGAAATTTCAACTTGTTCGATGTACTCAGTCCAGAGCTACTGAGTGATACTTTCGTCCGAGTGCGACAAAATCTTGTCTTTGCAACAACAAAAAACTTAACAATAAAATTTCTATATTGTGCTGCACGATGAATATGTATCTTACCGTGTTTAAGACATCTGCTGTTAAAAAAAAAATTGATAAATTCAAATTATATTAACATTATCCTGTAAAATCTTAATGTGGTTGCCTGGAGCCCGAAATCAATAGGCACTGTTGTGCCTGTCTTTCAAAACGTGAGTGCCTAAAAAAGGAAGACCGAGGCCGAGCGTCTACTCGAGTCTTCTGATTTTAAATACATAACAGCGTATTCAAACGACTGTTATGATTTTTTTTATAAATGACCTCAAGATATAATACTTGTGTGATTATTATTACCTTTCAGACCTTTCCGCTATCTGCCGCTAGAATAACAGACGTTCGCGTTCTGAAAGTAAAAAAATAGTATATTACGGTACGAGTGCTGAAAATCATTTTCTCACGAGAGCGAATCTGCAGCACGAGCCGTAGGCGAGTGTTGCAATCACCCAACTTGAGAAAAAAGGTTTTGCGTCGAGCATTGTGCAAAACTTTAATGTCCATGGTATGAAAATGGGGGTTTTACGCGGGCGTAAAAAATAGTTTTCCGTGACAAAGTAAATTTTTCGATACACAAGATAATTTTTTAAGGATATGCGTTAAGGAAAAGAGAAACGTGATAAAAACTGAAACTTTCCAAGTCAGTTTGATGTCACCGTGAGGGAACTACAAGATTAAAGAAGTTTTTCGTTTTCTTCGAAAAAACCAAAAAGCAAAAAAAAAAATGACAACCGTTTATCTGTAACAAATTACTGTTTACGTTACGATACAGGAATTTCAGCAAAAGAAAAAGTCACTAATACGAATGAATGTTTTGGAACCAGCTTAATGCTGTCGTGATTGATCTGCAAGATTGACATTCGTTTTCCAATTTTCCACCGAAAATAAAATGATTTGCCTGTGACGAAGGAATTCTTTCGTTGTTCACGAGAAAACGATCTTTTTGTTTCAACGAAAAGGTAGATTCACAGCAACGAATGAATTTTTCGGAACGTGCATGATATTGCGGTGTCGGGACTACAAAACTTACGGCGGTTTTCCAGTTTCTCAATAAAAATAAAATACTTTGTCTGTCACAAAGGAATTCTTTCATTGTGGACGAGAAAACAAGTTTATTCTTTTTTCAAGAAAAAGGTAGAGTCACTACAATGATTGCATTTTTCGGAACCAACTTGATGAAACCATGACGGTACTGCAAGAGTTGCAATCGTTTTCCAGTTTTTAACCAAAATAAATCATTTTCCCATTGACGAAGGAATTGTTTCTAATTTGTTTGAGTTGCGATGACTGAACTGGAAGAGTTTCAATCGGTGTCCACGTTTTCAACAAAAATAAAAATAGTATGCCTGTGACGTCGGAGTTCTTTCGTTGCGCATGAAAACAACCTCTTATTTCCAAGGTATCGATAGAGTCACTACAACAAATGATTTTTTTTTTTTTTTTTTTTTTTTTCGGAACTAGCTTCGTGTTGCGATGACGGAGCTACAAGACGTACAGTCTCCAGTTTTTGAACGAAAATGAAATAGTTTGTCCGTGACGAAAAAATGCTGTCTCTACGAACGGTAAATAACTCTTTAGTTTCAACGAAACGGTATATTCACTACTATGAATGCATTTTTCGGAACCCGCTTGATGTAGCGGTGACTGAACTGCTAACGTTAGTCGTTTTACAATTTTTCAATCAAAATTAAATTCTTTGCCTGTGACGAAGGAAGTCTTTCGCTGCGTACGAGAAATCAACCATTTATTTTCAAGGAGAATGTAGAGTCACTACCATGACTGAAATTTTCGGAACCAGCTTGATGAGACCGTGATGGAACAATAAGAGCTTCGGTCGGTCTCCAGTTTTTCAACGGAAATGGAATAGTTTATCTGTGATGATGGACTTCTCTTACTGTGCACGAGAAAACAACCTTTTACTTCCAGCTTGATATTGTGACGACGGAACTACAAGAGTTACATTCGTTTTCCAGTTTTTCAATAAACGTAAAATACTTTTTGCGTGACGAAAGAATTCTTTCGTTGCGAACGAGAAAACCATTTTTTCATTTTTTTTTAAAGAAAAAGGTAGAGTCACTGCAATGATTGTAATTTTCGGAAGCAACTTGGTGATGCCGTGACGGAACTGCAAGAGCTACAATCGTTCTCAAGTTTCTCAACGAAAATGAAATAATTTGCCTATTACGAAAGAATTCTATCGTTGCACACGAGAAAACAAGTTTTTTCAAGAAAAAAAGGTAGTGACTACAACGATTACATTTTTCGCAACCAATTTGATGATGCCGTGACGAAACTGCAAGTGTTACAATCGTTCTTCGGTTTCCCAACGAAAATAAAATAGTTTATCTGTGACAATGTAATTCTGTCGCTGTGCACGAAAGCCAACCGTCCTATTTTCAAGGAAAAGGTAGAGTCACTGCAACATATGAATTTTTCGGAATCAGCTTGATGTTGCAATGACTGAACTGCAAGAGTTACAGTCTTTTCCAGTTTTCCACCAAAATAAAACAGTTTGCCTATGACGAAGGAATTCTTTCGCTGCGCACGAGACAACAACCTTTTTACTTTCGAATTACAGGTACAGTCACTACAACGAATATATTTTTCGGAGCCAGCTTGGTGATGCCGTGACAAAACAAGAGTTTCAGTCGGTCCCCAGTTTTTTAACGGAAATGAAATAGTTTCTCTGTGATAACGGAATTCTTTCACTGCGCACGAGAAAGCAACCTCTTATTTCCAAGGAAGCGATAGAGTCACCTCAACAAATGAATTTTTCGGAACCAGCTTGATTTTGCGATGACGGAACTACAAGTGTTATAGTCGTTTTCCAGTTTTTCAATAAACATAAAATACTTTCCCCGTGTCGAAAGAATTCTTTCGTTGCGCACGAGAAAACTAGTTTTCTTTTTAAGAAAAAGTAGAGTCACTACAATGATTAAATTTTTGAGAACCAACTTGATGATGCCGTGACAGAACTGCAAGAGTTACAATCCTTTTCAAGATTTTTAACAAAATACAATATTTCGCTTCCAAAAAATAATCTTCCGTTTTTGGATTAAAAAAATCCATAAAACCACCTTTCATTTCCAAGGAATAGATTTAAGAATAAAACTGATTCTTTGCTCCCGACTGCCCCTGGGCAAAAGACGGGAGTTATGCGTTTCGCGACGATCGAAAGATCTCACCTCGAATCTTTGACATGCATATTTGTCAAGACGACAAAAAATACATTGCCAATTCGTAAATATCGCTTAAACCACAACATTCTCACAACTACAATATACATGCGTATGCCTAGCCTACATGGCGTCGATTGGTGCAAACTGAGGCCAGCTGAGGCGCTGTCGCTGATTCGAATGATTTCTTTGTCGACAATGTTCTCGAAAAGGATAATTTAAAGCATTAAAAATGCAGAACTCAGCGGCCAACAAATCCAACGCATCGGCGCCTGCATAGCGCCCTCGTGAGCCAGAGCGCGAGAAATCGAGAAAACCCGCAACACTGCTACTGATGGTTACTACATACAGCCTCAACGCATCGCGGAGCAAAATGGTGTCGATCGGCATGAATTTTGCGGATGATTTGGAGGACGCCGTGCCGGTTGTAAAGTTCGGTGGACGAACGGGCTCTGCGATCACCACGAACGAGGACGAGTGGACGTCGTTCAAGAACGAGATGATTGCAATCGACTCCTGGTTCGACGAAGCTTTTGGATCTTACGCTGAAGCCATTCGGACAGAAGAAAATATCATGCATAAAGACGTATAAGAAAAAATCTATTCTTCTGGAGAATACGGAGGCCGAGCATCAGCCAAAGAAGCCAAGGCACTCGTATTCACCATCAGTCGTCTTTCAAAAAACTACGTACGAAGGACTCAAAAATCTCGTACCACTCATCGACCACCAGCTACACATCCTTCGCAGCGAGGGACCACTATTCGCAGGCTGCGTAGAATCGCTTCTTTAGGTTGTACGCCGAGTGGAGACAGAAGAAGAAGACTGAGACTCTACGAGGGACGACATGGACAAAAAAATTCGAAATGCGTGTTTTAAATACGCGCAGAGAAACGAATTTTTCGACAACGCTGAAGGTGGAGGATGGCAATATTACATCGACGAGCAAAATATGATTCACCGAAGAAAACAACTGTTCATCACTGAGCTTGTCTGTCAACATTTTGAATATATAAAGAGAAAATCCTGCACGCCTTAAAAATTCGATACGGCGATGTTAGAATATTTTTAAACGTTAAGAAAGAATGTATGTATAGATTATAAGAATAAAATGAAAATATTCTCGTAAATCGTTTTACAATTATTTCTCTACCTATAATGTAGTTAGCGTGGCGCGAGGCACCGTTCAGGTAGCGCTGAAAAAAAAGGTCGCCGCTTCCTCGGGCTCGCGTACTACCGAAGCGCTGGCTCTTTTTTTTCACGTGCACGCGTTTACCTGCTTGGCTTCGCCGACGCGTCAACGCACGGTCGCTGCAGACGGGTCAGCGCTCGAGCCTACTCGCCTGCTACATTTTGAAACGTTAGGAATCGCTGGGGAGGTGGGTGGGTGGGCGGGTGGGCGGGTGGGCGGTGGGCGCATGGTTTGAGTAGATGAATTGTGGGGGCTCATGAGGGTAGATGGGGTAGATAGGTGACGGGCCGGTGGGGTGTTGTGGGTGTATAAACAGTGTGGATGTGTGGGTGGTGGGTGGATATGCAGTGGGTGGGTGGTGGGTGGTGGGGTGGCTAGGTGAGGGGGATTTTCATATCCGCGGTTTTTTTTTCCACGCAGCCCTCCACAAGAAAGAGCGAGCGAGAAAGCTATAGCGCGAGGGGAGAGAGAGAGAGAGAGAGAGAGAGAGGGCGACCGCAGTGCCGCCGCGAGGCCTGACGGCCGGACGCCGAACTACGCTTGCACAAACACCCACTGTAGCGCCAAGTGAAATTCAAGATGGCGGCCCCCGGGACTTATGTGCAAGGCGGCCATCTTGGACTTGCACAAACACCGGGTTACCTACTACGCGCCCCCGGTGGGTGGGGGTGGGTATAGTGGGTGGTGGGTGGCGACTAAACGGTGGGGTGGTTGGGCGACGATTTTCATATCCACGGTTTTTTTTTCTTTTTCCCGCTGGTCGCGGTGCGAGCTAGAGCGAAAGGGAGAGGGAGAAAACAAAATGGCCGCCTGGCACATAAGGCACAGAGCAGCGCCGCCACGCGGCCGGTCGGCCGAAACGCTTTGGCACAAACACCCACTGGCGGGCCGCATTCCCAGGTAGAAAACAAGATGGCCGCCTGGCACAAAAGTCTTTGGCACAAACACCGAGTTATCTACTTACAACGAATGCATCGGAGCATGCTGCCCGCGGCATTGCTCCCCCCAAAGAAGCCAAAAATCATTGTTGCTGTTCCTGAAAACACGGATTCGGATGCAGCATCTATGGCGACTACCAGCGTAGTATCACCAGCAAATCGCTCAGGTGTAACCGTAGTCGTGAGTCCGCCACTAGATGAGTCTGAAGACGACGATGTTTTCCGAGCTGATGAAATTGTGCAGCCTGATGCAACAAAATCAATTCAGGGATCTCTCCAATGGTTTGACGAGTCGCTGCGTTTGCTGGAGGAACGTTTTGAGAACAAGGATGATTCGCAGGGCATTAAGGATCTTTTTCAGTCAGATAAATACGATTGGCCGGATTTCCTATCAGAGGGAGACGTAGTATTACCGGAAGCCCAGGAAATCCTAAAGGAATTAGATCCCTACGATGATTCCGGGCTTGACCTCGAATTAGTGCGACGATTAGAAAATATCTCCAAGCGAGAATGCGGGGTGAGTGAAGCCGAGCTACTTCGTCGGGTGAGTTTCAAGGGCACCGAGGCGTCGAAAGATAATGAAGATGGCTCCGACGCCGATGACGAGAGTGAGGCCACGGGAAAAGATAACCCGAGCCCCTCTGTCGTTACCGGCCCTGCGGTATGCGCTGCACCGGAAGTTTCACGACGCTCGGTGAGATGGTCGTTACCACCCACATGACCCTGTTGCGCGTTCGACACCGCATCCGAAGTGAGTAAATCGCAAGGCCAGAAGGTCGCAAGGTCGAATTTTATTCGCGCACTGTTCGGAGTGTGCGAATAAATTCTCCAATAATATGCGAAAATCGACTATTTCGCGCCCGCTACGCAGGCACGAGAAGACGAACTTCGCACGCACATATGTCAAAAAAAATTGATCGATACATCGACGCTTGTGAGCAGTACTTGAAGGTGATAACAGCTGCAAGAGATGGCCGCTATGCCTCCACCGTGCTTACCACGACACAGCTATTGGCCATCTCACGCGAGATCCAAGAACGCGCGCCGGAGTTCGAATTCCCTCTGGCCAGCGAGTACCTGCGAGGAGAGTTATTGGCACGTATCGCGCGCGCGGACCTAGTTTTTCATTCGGGAAGGTTGCTGGTTATTGCACATATTCCGCTGCTTGACCGAATGAATTATAATTTATACAGAATGCACCCGTGGCCTGTTCCTCAAAAATCTGCGAACCAGACAAAATCCGCTCACGTAACGCCAGCAATAACATACGTTGCTGTCTCCAACGATCGCCGAACGTATTTCCTGGCGGATGATATCTACATTGCGGGATGCAGCCGTCTCGAACAAAAATATATTTGCACAATGGAAACGCGTTTGCACGAGGTATCCACGTCGGAGCAATGCGAGATTGTCATGCTCGCCAGACCGTCGACAAACGCGTACCGGACCTGTAATGTGAGAATTCGTCCTCAGCACGGCGCATTCTGGGCACATTTACCATCGCAGGGAGGCTAGCTATTCTCTTTAAATGAGCAAGAGTCAATACACATACTCTGCCCAGGACTAGGAGAGTTGACAACAACACTGGAGGGAGCCGGAATATTCCACCTCAGCCCCAATTGTGTGGGCCGTACGAGGACGACGGCGCTCACCGGAATACGTACCTATGACAGCCGCGAACAATCCTTTTACGATCCAGGGGTTTCTCTCAACGTGACAATTATGGCGCCGGGACTCCTCGATTTCTCGAATATCATGGGCCTCATCTCATCTACGAAAACTGAGAATATGAAGGAATCATCGACATCAAGAAATCCTGAATCATGGAAACTTCAGGAGGACGGCGAATCGTTGTTCGAAATCGAAGAACGTATAACTGAAATAGGCACTCATCGCCGCGACAAACAACGGCAGCAGTATTTATTTCTTGCCGGATTCTCTTTCCAGGGATTACTGTTGGCTATATTACTATTTTGGTTTTGTCGTGCGAATATTAAATAGGTGACATCACGCCTTTGTGCCTCGAAGCAACGTAAGCATGGAGACGAAGAAAGCAATCCGAGGCGAGAGAAAAGTATGCAGCTCGGGCGAGCGTCGCAAACTCCGTCGCGCAACAGAAGAAGTTATCGTTTTCCGAGTATGAGACGTGGAAACGCAGCGTCAGCGGTCTTCGACACGGAATCCATAGACGTCGTAATCTCCGCAGACGGCGAACGACGAAACGAAACCTCGTCGCGCTCTCTCCCCAAGCAGGAGACTGAGGTAGATTAGGAATTGCATGGGCAACGCGAGCCCTAGTACCTCCCACCACACAACTGGGGCCCAATAAAGGATGCGATGGCAAGAACAAGGCGAGAACAAATTTATTACTAAGCTATCGCTCGAGCAGTGCACTTCGCTGAGCAAATAACTGCATTAGTGCCCTCGAGGATTAACGTGATTTTGGACGTTTGTGATAACATAAAAAATTATTAAAAAGAATATATTGAAACGTTTCGCGATTTCTATAAAATTAAATTTTATAGAAATCGCGATTTAGGATACTCGAAATCCTAAATTCAGAGTGATTTCCCCTATCGGGAAGCGACAGGGATCATGTGCTGGACCTGAGGATAATTCTATTGTGTTTTGGAGCGTTCTCAGAAGTCATTCGGCTCGATCTTCGGAATAAGAAAATTAATTCCCTCCGGTCTTCGAGTCCGATTGAATTTATCATCACCGAACAGGGATGTTTTGAGGAAGGAGAAAGGTAGACAGATCACGGTAGACATTTTACAGTTGTAATTAAGTGAGCTGGGCTGGCTCAAGGAAATGTTTACAGAACTCAATTACAATAAACAAAGGACGTCTACCGTACATGGGTCGAAGCAGTATCGAGGCCTGTACGCTACATGGAACGGATGAGCCTGGGCTATGCTCAGAGATAGCGTGGTAGGCGGACGCAGTGCCGTGTACCACCCTACGAGCGTAGTTAGGCTTAGGAAAAATAGCATGTCTGTGCGGTGGGATGTTTGGAATCAGAGTGAAGTGACGCTCGCTGCCTCCGATGATCGAGGCGTCGCGCGAAGCGAGGAGTGGGGAGAGCTCGAACACTCGGCTCCGCGACGAGATTCCCCGAATAGTGACGACTTTTCGGAGAAACTCGTCGGGGGTATAGCCGTTCCGTTACAATATATATATATATTATATATATATATTATATATATATATATATATAAATAAATAAATAAATAAACCAGTGTACGGTCGTAATGGATCAGCGAGTGCTGTTAACCACCCTAATGGGGAAGTGCGTGTGCTGCGATAAGCCGACTCTTCAGTGTGCTGACTAGGAACAGTGCTACGAAAACAAAATCGTTAATAATCCAGGAAGGAGTAGCGAAAAACGCACTTGTGTATTGTGCTATTCGTTCCTCGCCACCCAGGACTTGAAGCGCCACGCCGAAGTGTGCGTAAAGGGTTACGCGCGACGCGTCATGAAGATCCGGGAGGAAGTGAACGCGACGCAGACCGGCGCAATCGGTAAGGCGATAACATCAACGGAGGAAGCAACGAAGGGCGGAACGATCGCCGTCGCTACCACTAGCATCGAAAATCGACCGTCGCGAACGTTTTGGCCAACAGCAAGACCAAGCATTCCGGTAAAGCGACCGCAAGTCATCCCCGTCAAGGACAAAGGCGTCCAAGCCGGAGTGACCTGCAAGGATAAATGTGTCGGAACAGTGCCGATTATGCTGAATCCAGGAGAAAATGTGCCGTTTGTACATTGGAATGGGCCCGTTCAGCTGGGGCGGGCACTGTTGCTTTCGGACGTGCAGCGATTGGAGCGAGCATTTGACACCCTTTGGGGCGAAATATATGCCCTAGTGGGAAAACCTGCAACCAAAACAGGGGATGCCGAGGACGCGCGCGACAGCACTATTACCGTTTCATCGTCGTCGGTCGCGGCTATCGGTGTAAGTGACGACGAAAATTCGGCGATAGACTTCGTCGACTCCTTCGACGAAGACGAATTTTCCTCGTCAACTAAGAACGAGCAACGAGGAGAAAAGACCGACACAATAACCACAACGAAGGTCGCAGAACCGGCAGTGCTCAACGTCGACACGAAGGATGATGCCGGGCCCGACACAAAGTACGAGACGCCCGTCGGCACTGAGCTGACTGTTCCCGACGCAATAGCAAATGACGTCGAGAAGCTCGTCCAAGAACCGTCCGATACCGCAAAAGATACTGCCGTTTCGAACGATGATCGCGATGGCCAACAACCACGGTCGGAGTCCTCCACCACCACGGTCGACTAGGGTGGTAATGAGTGTCGTCGGAACGAGTCGACGGCGAGGGAGACACGGCCGTCGGAACGAGTCGACGGCGAGGGAGACACGGCCGTCGGAACGAGTCGACGGCGAGGGAGACACGGCCGTCGGAACGAGTCGACGGCGAGGGAGACACGGCCGTCGAGCCCATTGAGAAATTAACGATCCGCAATCGGTATCGTTACAATGAAATTTTTTTTTTGTTTGTTTGTTTATCTTCAATAATTTTCAAGAATTTATTTGTTTTATATATATTCCTCCTGCGGGAAAATTATGATTAATATAATTCAACATTCGGGGTTTATTCTAACTGCGTTATCCGCATGCACAACGTACTCTGTCGTTGTTATTAGTAATAATAAGTATTCTTAACATTTTTTTTCTTTTGCTTCCTCATAGAGGAAGCCTTGTTTTCGTGAAATTTTTTTTTTTCGAGATTTTCATGTCAGTACACTCAGCATGGTCCAAAACGTCGAGAAAAGTGGTTTGTGCGAAATGTCTGTATGTGTGTGTGTGTGTGTGTATGTGTGTGTGTGTGTATGTGTGTATGTGCACGTTTTTTTGTTTACACGATAACTGCCGTAATTTTTTAAGAATATTCTTCAAATTTGGCACGCACGTACGCTATCATAGAATACATTATGGGATTATAGTTGACGCGAATCGGTTAGGAAATTCAGATTTTACGGCATTTTGAAAATTTGGCCAAAATCGTTTGCGCGCAATAACTTCCGCAAATTGAGAGATATCGGGATGAAATTTTGTACGTCAATAGATCACCATCAAACCATGATCTGTACCAAATTTGGCGAAAATCGGCAAAGCAGTTCTCATGTTATTGCAATTTAATTATTTTTTCAAATGTCTGTAATTACTTTAGCTCCTGTAAATTATGAGACATCTGATTGCAATTTCGAACATGCCATTACGTTCATTTATTATTAACGATGAGTTTCGTCGAGGAAACTGCCATTGTGTCGGTAAATTTGGATTTTGCTGCATGAAATACAAAAAAAGTCGACACGGCGAAAAAAATGGGAATTTTTTTTTTTGCAGAATTTGCTCAAAATTGGTTCACGTATGGACAACCATGGACCACGCTTCGAGTACAAATTTGACGCGGATCTGAAAAGCCGTTCAAATTTTATGGCATTTAGAACATTTTGAAAAATCTCGTTCTCACGCTAGATCATGCAAATTACAAGGTACCGGCTTCTAATTTGGTCCACACATTGACTATCATGAACCAAGGGTTGGGTACAAATTTGAGGGAAATCGGTTCGGTGGTTAAAATCTTACATTTTTATTTATTAAAAAAAAACAGCCGAAAAAACCTGCAAAGTAGAACCTTGCAAATTGCTTCCTCAGTATTTTACACTTTTGACGATGCTTCCTCTATGAGGAAGCCAAAATTGATCAACATACTTCCTCATCGAGGTAGCATCGTCAAAAGTGTAAAATACTGAGGAAGCAATTTGCAAGTTTCTACTTTGCAGGTTTTTTTACCTAACATAATGACAATTATTGGGAAATAATTTTAACGAGTCTGCAGCATTGCGACATAATTCGGGTTTTTTTGCCATGTTATCAAATCAGAAAAGCGAAAAACGAACACGGTGTCGGTGCACCTGCCGATTCGATTCTTCCTGGAGTTGGGTCGACGGGGGCGTCGACTCTTAAGGGGGGGGGGGGGGGGGTGTTGTTACGTTCCGCGATAATTTTATTTCATTTTTTCTTTCCCACACATTTTCTCACCGCGGAACGAGATCGTTCTTATCGCGTTCGTTTCGGCTAAGGTGTTGACTGCGACCACGGCGAAAGACTGTGCCGTTGCTGCTGTCACACGAAGATCGTGGCATCATTTTTATCTCGCGAACAGGCTGACCACTATTGCACGTAGAATACCTAAGAGCGTGAGAGCAACTCCGACAACCGTTTCCCGCGGAATAAAAAAAATGCATACGCATCAAAAACCTCCTCCCCGGTTTGTCACCCGCCGGTCGAGAGATCGCCGGATGAGCACGCCGGGAGAGTCAGTTCCGTTTAGACACCGAAAGCGAAAGCTAGTCTCGGCGAAAACTCCTCGTATAGCTCCTGCATAGCGGACTTAAAATCTTCCTTCTGAAATCCGCGGTCTAAAGAAATCGTCGAAAGTCAATAAGGCCAAAAGGGTCGAAGCTAGTGTTCTGCGTTGCAGTGATCAGCCTGTTCGAGTTAGATTTAGTGTTTGTTTACTTAAAGCCACGAACTTGCGATAGAGTCGTGTAATTAATAAGACGGTATCGCGCGTGATGATGGTCACGAGGAATGTGGAGCGTTGAGCGAGAGTGAATCGAGTGGAAGGGAGTGAGACGAAATAGAAGGGTGACCGCGATTTACGTCAAGCGTAGTAAGTAGCATAGATGTATGAGAGAGAGTGAGCGAGCCTTGTGGCAATTTATAATTATTTTTTGTATCGCCCGATATGCTCTTTTGAATTATTTTATCATTAAACGCCAATATATAATAACAACATCCTGTCATTATTAATTGCAAGTGGACCAGTCTCAGGAAACGTCCTGTATAGGACGAATCGGAACGACTCCCTAAAAATAAATAAATATAAACCGTTCGCACTTCATGCGAATGGGTTAACTAGTTACCCCGAGACCGCTCCGGGACGTAACAGAGACACGCCTCGATCTCCACGAGGACTGTGGAAAACTCCTCGAACGTGAGGGAGTTTTCCACAGTTTTCCACTCGCCGACGACTCTTTTCAAGTGGTGCTTAACCGACTTGACCCCAGCTTCCCATAGGCCACCGTAATGCGGGGCACTCGGCGGGATGAACGTCCAATGAGTACCGTCGTTGGCAAGCAGAGATGCCGTTTCCCTGTAAAATTCCGAGGCGCGACTGAACATACCCTGAAGCTCCTTGTTAGCTCCGTGAAAATTCGTGGCGTTGTCGCTGTATAGTTTCTGGTAAATCCCTCGTCTCCCCACGAAGCGGCGGTACGCGCAGAGGAAGGCTGCCGACGTGAGGTCGCTAACGAACTCTAAATGAATAGCCCGGGTGGCAAAGCAAATGAACAACGCTATATATCCTTTAGATGATCGATTCCCATGTCCCTTGGACATGCGGATCTGAAACGGGCCCGCGTAATCGAGACCCGAGTTGGCGAAGGCTCTATTCCTGGTAACTCGATCCACAGGGAGCTCTCCCATGAGCTGCTGAGCAGAATGAGGATTGACCCGTTGACAGGGCACGCAAGCCCGTATCGTCGAATTGACCAACCGATTTCGACCCAAAACCCACGCCTGAGGCATCAGGATGCTCGAGGTTAAGGTAGGTCCGCCATGAAGACATTGATGGTGAGCGTGTCGCACGAACAGCAGACTAAGGGCCGAATGCTGCGACAAAATCGGGGGATGCTTCTGTTCGAAGGAGAGAGCAGAATGAGCCAGCCGACCTCCTACGCGCAGGAGTCCGTCCTTCTGACTCCAGAAAGGGTTTAAGCTGCTGAGCCGGTTGCCCTTCAGCAGTCTCTTACCCGACCTCAAGAGCTCTATCTCCATCGGGAAGGCACTCGCTTGAGAAAGACGAATGACCGCTACTCGAGCGGCAGAAAGCTCGGCCGTGGTCACGAATGGAAGGGACGCCTCCGACGCCGACGCACTCCTCCTCGATAAGCGAACGATAGCGCGTTTGCAGAGAGCCACGATGCGGAGAAGTTTGGTTAAAGAGGAGAAACGAGTCAGAAGTTCCGACTCTTCGATTCTCTGACGAGCGTGGTTCGTCTTGACCGGGTCAGCCGACCGAGGCCACTCCTCCGGAGGCCCGGATAACCACTCCGGTCCCCGCCACCACAGATCGCTCTCAGCCAACTCCCCCGGCCGAACCCCCCGCGTCGCCAAGTCGGCCGGATTTTGCTTGGCCAGGACGTGATCCCACGTCGCCGACGGCAACTCAGTTTGAATCAAAGAGACACGATTAGCTACAAAGGTCTTCCAATGGCACGGATGCTTACGGAGCCAGGTGAGCACGATCTGACTATCCGACCACGCAAAGATCGGGAGATTCTGCAGGAAGTCCAAACCTGTCACGTGGCGAATGAGTTTCACTAGAAGAGCAGCGCCACACAATTCCAAGTTGGGAATGCTCACCATTTTCACAGGAGCTACCTTGGACTTAGCCGACAAAAGGGCCACCCGAACATTTCCCTCGGACTCGAGGATTCGCAGATACACCACCGCGGCGTAAGCTCGAGAGGAAGCATCCGAGAATCCATGGATCTGGAGCGAAGAAACAGCCGTACTGCTCAGCCAACGCTCAACCGACAACGACGGCAACGCGGATAACCCCTTGCAATACTCGCACCAACGCTCACGAATCTCAGCTGGCAGCGGCGAATCCCAATCGCACTTCAAAATCCACATATCTTGCATCAGAATCTTTGCCGTGACCGTAACTAGGGCGAGCCAACCTAATGGATCGAAGAGACGCGCTATATTCGAGAGAACTGATCTCTTCGTGTGAGCAGCAGACAGCTTTTCGACCCCAACTGCGTTGAACCGAAACTCGTCCTGCCCTGGAACCCAATGCACCCCTAACGCCTTGAACGTCTCGTCCTCGTCGATTTGCTTCTCAGCGATTGGTCGCGCCGAATCTGGAAGCAGTTCCGGGTGATTTGCTGCCCACTTATCCAGCTCGATCTCAGCAGATGCCAATAGCTCGATAAGCTCAGTCCTCTTCCGAACCGCCAGCGACAAATCATCAGCTCCCGCGAACGTGTCATCGACGTATGTCTCTGACAGAAGACAACGAGCCCCAAGCGGAAACCGCTTTCCTCATTCTGAGCCAGCTGCGAAAGCATGCGAATCGCCAAGTAAGGAGCACAAGCCGTCCCGTAAGTGACCGTAGTCAGACGAAAGTCGACCGGTTCAGCTACCGCACTGGGCGCCCAGACAATCCTCTGATAATCCTGATCCTCCGGCTCCACCCGAATCTGCCGAAACATTTTGACAATATCCGCGGTGGACGCAAACCGATACTTGCGCTAATTCAGCAGGACTAGCGAAAGATCGCTCTGCAGCGGAGGTCCTGTGAACAAAAAGTTATTCAACGAATGTCCATCCATCGTACGACGAGAGGCGTCGAACACCACTCGCAGCTTCCATCTGGAAGCCGATTCTTGCACCACCGCATGATGAGGCAAGTACCAAGCGTCGGGCCGATGGATCTCCAACGCTGGGACCCGCGACATGTGACCCAACCTCTCGTAAGCTTCCATGCACTCGCAGTACTCCTGAGCGAGCCGAGGGTCGCGAGAGAAACGACGCTGCATGTGAGCCAGAGACCCGAGAGCTATTCGACGCGACTCTGCCGCCACCGAAAGGAGATCGGGCTTCATTGGGAGCCTCACCACGTACCGACCCTGATCGCTTCTTCTGTGCGTGTACTGGAAAATGCTCTCACACTTCTCATCTTCTGGTTTCAATTTGCTGGGTGGCGCCCGAACCTCCTCGAGCGTCCAAAATTGCTGCAACGCCTGATCCAAACCATCCTGAGGAGCACAATGGAACGCCCGTACCGGAGGATTGGTTGCGGGACCTTCCGCCCGCCGTGTCACTCCCACCTCCATCGGCCCAGAGACGATCCAACCGAGGACCGTGTTCTGAGCGACCAGCTGCGAGGTTGCGGATCTTTTTACGCCAGGCCGAAGCAACTGGCCATAAAGGTCCGCCCCTAGAATCAAATCGATCCTTTTCGAAACGGCAAAGTCCGGATCAGCCAAAACTACCCCTGCAAATTGCTCACGTGCCCAATTCCGGCAAACTCCGGATCAGCCAAAACTACCCCTGCAAATTGCTCACGTGCCAAATTCTCTCTAACGGCGTAGGAAGGGAGGAGCGACGTAAGTTGAGGGAGAACTAAAGCCTCAGTTTCGACCTGAAAGTCCGCATCTACCGATGAACGAAGAGTGACCGGAACGATTGAGCGAGCAGTGCCGGCCGCACTAGCGCCAAGGCCAGATAGAGGAACGTGCGTACTGCGCTTGGGCAGACCCAGCAACTGCACAATGGCCTCCGATATGAATGTCGCCTCTGATCCCTGATCCAGCAGTGCTCGCACGCACGTGCTCTTCCCCTTTCGACCTATCACCAATACGCGAGCTGTGGCGAGAAGAATCTTCCTTGAGGACGCCGGAGATCCAGCGGCGTGCAAAGTCACCACCGAATTGTCCCCCGGTTTCCCCGAGCCCTCTCCGGGCGCAGCAGCCAGCGGAGCCTGAGTCTTCTTTGCGTCCTGAAAATGAATGAGAGAATGATGCTTCCCCTGACACGTAGAGCAACGACCCGACGATGTGCAAGTGTTCACCCGATGCCGACCCAAGCAATTGAAACAAAGCTGCAAACGTTTCACTTCCCCTCGACGATCCTGGACAGTCTTCTCCTTAAACCGATTACACCTCATAAGAGAGTGAGGTCCCGAGCAGAGTGGACACGCCATAGTGTTGGTCGGAGCCGCCTTCTTTGCCCGGATCTGGAGGAACTTGCGTGGAAGACCTTGCGCGGATGATTCTGCTTGGGCGGGCGGGCCACCCTCTTCACTTCGCGACGCTCAGAAGCGATCATACCGAGGGTTTGAGCCCTTTTTTCCAGAAATTCGACTAGCACTTCAAATTTCACTGGAGAGTACGGTGGGTTCGAATCCTCCGCTCCCACCACTGCTTCCTCGACCTCCCGCTCCCTAGCGCTGAGCTCGGACTCCCACAGTTTGCGCGACTCGGGATCTAAACGATCGGACAAGATAAAGATAAACCAAACATCCCAATGCTCCACGGGCATGCTCAGGTTCTTCAAGGCGCGAACAATGCGCTGAGCCTCATCGGTGAATGCCCGCAACTCCTCAGCCGACTCCTTCTTTAGGTGTGGAAGTTCCATAAGAGCCGACAGGTGCTTGCTTATGATGAGCCTCGGGTTGTGGTACCTAGCCTTAAGAGCCTTCCATGCGCTTGCGTAGTTCGCGCTGGTGGTCGCCACATCTTTAATCAGATCGGCCGCGCTCCCGGTCAAACACAGTTTCAAATACTGTAGTTTCGTTGCGTCAGAAACCCGAGGCCCGTCATGCACAAGCGTCGTGAATAAATCGCGAAAACTCTCCCAATCCTCATACTCTCCTGAAAAGGTGGGCAGAGGTATTTTAGGGAGTCTTGCTACACCAGAGTCTAACCCCGACACAGTGGAACTATTAGCTACATTCACCGTGGATTGCTCAGCGAGTTCAAATTGCGCTCGCAATGTCGAGAACTCGTCGAGGGCCTCCTCATACGCGGCTTGGATTTTTTCGTACACATCCCCCCTGACGTACGGTTCCGCTTCCGCCTCCTCTCTAACCGTTATCTCAGAATGAGTCCTTCGAGTCTCAACCCAGATCTCCGACAAAGCGTCTAGTCTTGACTGGACGATGCTCTTGTTCAACGCATCACGTGCCTTGGCGAGAAGACGATTACGCAACCCAACGATCTCCACCAGCCGTGCATCCTGCAGAGCTACCAATTTTTTCATTGCGGTAGGAGCCATAATGCGTCGATGAACGAAATCTGGAACGAAATGAAATTACAAACCCACACAAACGAAATATATTCCCGCCCTGTCCTGCAACATGCAACGCTGGCGAGAGCAAAAACAAACAAGGGAGAATGCGCGGCTCGAAAATCTCAGACGCGACGCTATACCGAGAGCCGGATTGGCTTCACCGCGAATGTGGCGAGGCCGAATGCAAATAGCGGCGAGAGCGCCCGACGATACGGTCCGAAGCAATCCCGAGTACAACCAGCCGCACCGACGGCGGTTCGCTCGAATAATCGACGCTTACAAAAATACCGTTCGAAATTATTTGATTATTCACTCAACCATTCACTCACTCCTCACCCGGAGCACCATGAAGTAAAAGTTAAGTCTCATCGTCTCTGCTTATAGCGGTAGCGGCTAGTTGAAGTCCAAGATTAAGATGGCGGAGCGAGTGTGGGAAGGCTGGGTGAATAAAACACGTACACAATATCGCGGGAAAATCAAACAACTTGCCTCGGCGTAAAAACTCTCACGAGGCAGAGAGAAAAGCCGGGGCAAGCGTACTATTTATTTTATAATAATAGGAAAGTTAAAATGTCAAATTAACAAAGAACGCAAATCCAGTAACAGTAGATAATAAATCAAAGAACACACAGCAAGTAATAGCAAATAGTAAATCACAGAACACGCATCAATTAATAGCAAATAGTAAATCACAGCACACACATCGATTAATAGCAAATAGTAAGTCAAAGCACACACATCACTTCGCCGCGAGGTACCTTTGTAGCACGCACGCTTGAGAGCTCTCCTTACCTTACCCTAACCGCCGGTCAAATGACCGGGTAACGCAAGATCGCGACGCGCGTCGTGGCGGATTCCTTCTGGGCCGCAGGTCGCCTCAACGTCTTGAGGGCACCGTACCTGAGCCACGAGCAGACCCTGGAGAGGCCCTGCCGCTTGGGCGGTCGCCCCGCTGAATCCGGCACGTCGAAGCGAGTCGCACGTGGCCAAATTTCCGCGCAACGGGCTGTGGGGACGACCGATTCCGCGCACGAACGCGGTCGACGCAGGCTCGGACGCGCGCGAGCCGATACGCGGCGCAACGGCGCGTTTTAACCGGCACACGGACGCGACGATGCACACTAGAGTTACCACAGGACAACGGCCTTAAATCCGCGGGTACGCAAGACAGAGCGCGTGGACGCGCGAGACAATTCGACACTCCGCGCGAGGCGGACAGAGCCGCTGCGAGGACGCTACGACGCGCGGACCGACCGCGATCGAAACCGGCGAGAACACGCCGCGAACACTCTTCGCGGTTTATCGCGAACGTGGGCGATACCGTGCGAAAAAACGCACGAGAGGGACGCGATTCCCAAAACGGCACGGACACACGCGAGAACTTCGCACCTGAAGGACTCGATCTCTAAGACGCACGCGAGGGACCCGATCTCGTAAACGCACGCACCTTGCTCCTGCGAATCCCAGACGACAATGGACGAGCGGACGCGCGAGGCAGTCCGAGCGCCAACGCCGGGGGCGCGCGCGTCGCGCGGAAGCCCGCGCGATTCCTCCTTCCGACTCGGTCCGCGCTTCCGGGCGCCGACAGCGCCGCGGCGCGCGTCGAGGTACGGCGCGAAATTCAAAATCTCCCACCCAGTACTTATAACCCCGAACGCTATCGACTTTCTTCTAATTCTGATTTGTCATAATTCTAAGTGGACATGATTATACAGGTAGAACATCCGATATACATCGGATTACAATGTCCAACAATTAAGAATATGCTATCTCTGCCATGTAAATAGAATTTGTTCTGCTTTAACTGTATACAAATTTACTGAAACGGGAGTACCTGTCGCAAGCGAAAGCCTGCCTATACTGGCATAAATCGGCTGCTCGTCGCTTACTCTGGATTCCTATCCCACGTTGACTATTATTTTCATTCCAGAAACTTCAAGATGAGTCGATTCTTCGCAACTGGTTTGGACTCTGAGTCGGGCAGCTCGTCGGAGGAGGAGCAGATTCAGAGGGCACCAGCAGCAGTCTACACGGTAAGTGCTACGATACTGGCGCTCGTAACGAACGATAAAGGACTTTTTGATATTTTTTAGCCAACAAATGTCATATCATTGCCTTAAAATAGTATTTTCCCTTTAAAGGTTTAATTAAGTTCATAGATATATTTAATTGTTTTTTTTTATAAACTGGAATTTTTAAGCTGCGGCTCCACTTTAAACACTATCGTAAATTGAAAGGAGTGATCCGTTAATAAATTAAATTAAATGAATTAATTTTATTAATTTAAAACGAAAATTTAATTAATTTTATTAATAAAACGAAAATTTAATTAGTTTTGTTAATAAAACGAAAATTTAATTAATTTTATTAATAAAACGAAAATTTAATTAATTTTATTAATAAAACGAAAATTTAATTAATTTTATTAATAAAACGAAAATTTAATTAATTTTCGTTTTTACAGTTCAGCGATGAAGAGGAGGAGACGAAACGCGTGGTG
The DNA here is from genome assembly GCA_963932165.1 of Pimpla rufipes. Lineage (NCBI taxonomy): Eukaryota > Metazoa > Arthropoda > Insecta > Hymenoptera > Ichneumonidae > Pimpla > Pimpla rufipes. Next base: position 8,180,070 of record OZ010632.1, read on the forward strand.
CGCTCCACCAAGGAGAAGTTCTACGGAGAGATCACCAACCTGATCAAGCTCATTCGCAACTACAAGAAGATCAAAGTCACGAGTAGCATGTTAACGAGTTTCGAGGGTATAACTCGAGCCTATCAGAAGGCGTTGACGGTGATAATGAAGGAGGAAGGCGGCCAGACGCTGCGTTTCTATCTGCGCTGTCTCGTCGAGGAGCAACCCGATACCAAGGTTAGTGCACGATAAGCGTAAATGAGTCTTTTCAATCAACATCATTTTTTCGTCGATTTCCGTCGATCTATAAAATTCATATAAAATGTAATTGACGATTTTATTTTCAAAATCTGTTTCAGACTTCCAGCTAGTTTCATGCAACTCAGAAACCTAACTGTGCTCGGCCTTACTGATATGTCCCTCACGAATTTGACAGCTGACTATGGCCGGTAAGATTTTTCACATACTCGTGTAACGGGTGCAGGTGTTGAGGATGCCGAATAATAATATAAGGTTTAACAGAGAATGTCTTTATTGGAGAAAGCGAGTTATATAATAGCCGAAGTGACTGAGTGGGTGGTCGAGAAAGAACTAAAGAGTTCTCCTACGCTCTCGGGGCCCTTGGTCCCCGCGCGGTGTTACTCCGCGCTGAAAAGGGCCGCCGCCGCGCGCTCGGTGGCTGCGCGGCGCTCGGTCCATACCGTGAGAATGCAGTCTCACGGATCGGAGAAGCGGTAGCGCTATGCGACCGTTACACACCCCCTCTTTCAGAACGATGCTCCGCATCGTAGGGGTATTTCAATGATTCTATATAATGCAAAAGGTGTGCGCTTGTTGGTTACATTTTGTGTTGGCTCTATTTTTTGTTTTAATTACTCTCTTTTGTTTCTGAGTGTTCTTTTCCTGTTGTTTACAATTTTTGTACATTATTTTGTTTTTGAGTGTGATTCTATACAATAAAATGGGGTTAGATTCTATGCAATGAGGAAAAATATTTAGATCAAATTACTGTGCCACCCGGGATATCTCGGTGATAACGCTCAGGGTGTATCGGTAGGAGAGGATAAAGGACCGGTGAAATTCCGGCGCTCCACTGAGGAAGTGACGTTCGGGGGAAAGATTGATTAAGTTTCAGGTACGTTTGGAAGGCCGCAGCGGAGGTGCCTACGACCACACCGACGCTCGGATCGCCAGGTCGTTTTTCGGTTCAGTTTTCCGTTATCTTTACGTTTACGTTTGTTCAGACTCCCGCGTCACAAGGAGATTCCCTCGTTATCGATCATCACCACGATAGTTTGTCATATATCGGTCAGTTTTGGTTACGTTTCAGGTATCTTTCGGTTATCTTTCGTTATCTTAGTCATCTTTGCTGATTTTCGGCGTCGCGTCCGCCTTTAGGTTCGCTCGGACGCTCGCAGGTGCGCGCGCATCACCGCCGCAGCATCGCCGCGCGTCGCTGAGAGTGGGGCCCCGGTTAGAGTGGGGCGCGCGGATCTCGCAGCCCTGCTGGGTGATGAGCCGCCGACCGACGATCTCTCGTCGGCCAGCCTTCGGCCGGCAAGCAGCTCTCTTGTTCTCTGATGTTACCTCCTATTACCTAATGCTATCTAATGTTACCGAATGTTACCTGCAATTACCTTTTTAGTGTTAGAATTACTTAGTGTTAGTTATGTCGTCGTATTACCTTTTTTTTAAGTTATCTATTAGTTATTTCCTCGGCATTACCTTTAATTAGTTCTCCCGGTGTTCTCTTCAATTATTTCTAAGTTTAGTTATCTTCTCCGCATATCCTTAAGTTTTTCGGCATACTCTGTAATTATTTTCGAGTTTCTGTTTAATTTTAGATCGCCGTTTCGTCCGGTACCGGTTAATTAGTGCAACGACTAGCGAACCCACGGATTAATATTAGTGCAGTTACCTAGTGTTCTCTGATTGTCTCGCGTTCGTTTCCTTGTGTTCTCTGATTAGTTCGCGTTCGTTCTCTAGTGTCCTCTAATATATTCGTGCGCGTTCACTGGTGTTCGCTAGTTAGCTCGTGCGCGTTACTTTTGAGTTTACCGATCTATTACGTGCGATAATTCGTTCTCTGGTTTTCCGTTTTCTTTTGTCGGTGACCACGACTCGACGCGCTCTCGCGCTACCTGGCCCCGGTTATCTCTATTTTGTTTTTAATGAGGATTCGCCTTCTTTTTCGTTTGAGGTACTTTCGTTTTACGCATTACTCTTTAGCGTGAGTGTTCTCTCGTTACCTCATTCTCTCGGTTCTGTCATTCTCTGTTACGATGAAGTATTGTAAAGGGTTCCGGTATCTTATTAATAAACCGACCGAATTTTTCCGATAATTGCGTTACGTTTTCGCCGTTATTCAGTGCCACTAAGGATCCACGCCCTCTCTCCACAACCGAGCACACTGAGCGACCCCGAGGTTCCGTGAACCGCTCCTCCGAGTCCGTCGCCGGTTACGTTTTGGTTACGTTTACGTTTTGAGGTAGGGCGGTTTGCCGATTCCGCCCGCGTAATAAAATAAAAATTGGCTGGCGCCCACCGGCATTTGGCGACGGGCGAGGAGGGCGCACGAAGGTGGCGCGGAAGTAATTTCCATGCTCACAGTATTTCTTGGTTTGTATATACGGGGTTGCGGAAGCTGTAGTGTGGTTTGTTGACAAGTCGTTGATCCTTTCTTGTTAATGTGTCGGTTTCCAAATTGGGATGTCGTCTATTTTGGTTGGGTTGATACCATTAAAGGGTTCCAAGATTTGTCTTGATTTCCTTTGGGGTTATTGGTTGCTTTCTTTTCTGAAACTAACTAAATTTGCGCATTATTTGTGTTAGTGGGTGTGGTTTGTTATGTGAATTGGGTTGGGTTTAGGTTGTTTATAACGTATGCAATAAATGATACGTTTGGGTCTATGACTGGCTATTGTAAACATCTTTTCCGATTTGTGGTTGGTCCGTATGATTTCCTTGAGCCTCGTTTTCTATATTATACTGATAGTCATCCTTGTTTCCTGTAAATTTTCTATTTCGCTTTTGTTTTGGCTCGTTTAGTCATTTTGTTATATTTTCAGGGTTGTTGTAGCTTCTGGAACAGTCTAAATTCATTAGTTTCAAGGGAAGTTAATGGGTAATGACATGTTATTATTATTTTTTTTTATGCGGCAGGTTTGGGTGTATTGTGGAGTTGATGGGTAGTGCCAGGTTTTTACAAAGAAAAAAAAATTCTGTCGAGGCCATTTGTTTATAAAACAATAAAGCGTATATTTGTGCTTTTATATACACTCAGCAAATAAATTAAGGGAACAGTTGAATTTTACCTTTTTTTCATTGATTTTTGAACCGCTGTAATTTTGTGAAAAATGATCGAATCGTAATAAAACAAAATGCGTTTTAAAGCTTGATATCTCTAGTTTGAACATCTTTTCAGTAATTTTTTTTTAAAGCAACACGTGCGGCATGAACCTAAGGAAAAGCGGAAAGAAAAAATTTTCAAAATTTTTGTCATTTTCACAATCGTCCACGGGCACAACAAAATTTTTTGTGGCTTTATCAATAGTGGCCCGATTCCTTAGCTTTAAAATGGTCTGTTGCTGATCTCTGTACGACCATTTGTTGCTGAGATATTGGCATTCAAAGAAAAAAGGAGCTTTTTTCGTAGTTCAGCAATATCTCATGAACTAATGATCGCACAGCGAGCTAAAGGTGGGTTTTGTAAACTGGAAGAAATACTCTAAAAGTGCCTTATGGTACTTTTGAGATTTTTTTTTTTGTAACCTTAATATTGATTTGAAAAAGACCAAAAAAATGAACTTTTTTCCCGTTTCGGAAAATCCACGTCAACTTGGCAGATATTACGATAATGACTGGCAATATTGGCAGATATTACGAAATGAGTTTCTGGCAGCGCAGCTCGGTGGAAATGTGTCAAAAACCTTCATTCTACTCAAATGCACAAGATCCATGCGTTAAAAGTCGTCTGGCACAGCTGTAGTAAACGAAACTTTGAACAGCACCAACATCGTGATATCGCGTGTTCCGAGCGTTTCTGAGAGCACAGCTCGGTGTAAATGTGAAAAAAACCTTCATTCTACTCAAATGCACAATATCCATGCGTTAAAAGTTGTCTGGCACAGCTATTGTGAACGAAACTTTAAAATGCACCAAAATCGTGATATCGCGTTTTCGAGCGTATCTGAGATCACAGCTCGGTGGAAATCTGTCAAAAACCTTCATTCTACTCAAATACGCAACATCCATGCGTTAAAAGTTGTCTCGCACAGCTGTGGTGAACGAAACTGTGAACAGCACCAACATCGTGATATCGCGTGTTTCGAGCGTTTCTGAAAGCACAGCTCGGTGTAAATGTGTCAACAACCTTCATTCTACTCAAATGCAAAATATCCATGCGTTAAAAGTTGTCTGGCACAACTATGATGAACGAAATTTTGAACAGCACCAAAATCGTGATATCGCGTGTTTCGAGCGTTTCTGAGAGCACAGCTCGGTGTAAATGTGTCAAAAACCTTCATTCTACTCAAATGCACCGCATCCATGTATTAAAATTGTCTGGCACAGCTGAAGCGAACGAGACTTTGAAAAACACAGAAATCGTGATCTCGCGTTTTTCCTGCGTTTCTGAGATCACAGCACGGCAAAAATTTGTCAAAAACCTTCATTCTACTCAAATACACAGCATCCATGCGTTCAAAGTTGTCTGGCACAGCTGAAGCAGACGAAACTTTGAAAAACACAGAAATCGTGATCTCGCGTGTTTCGTGTGTTTCTGAGATCACAGCTCGGTGCCAATACCCCAAAAACCTTCATTCTACTCAAATACGCCACATCCATGCATTAAAAGTTATCGGGCACAGCTGAAGCGAACGAGACTTTGAACAGCACCAAAATCGTGATGTCTCGTGTTTCAAGCGTTTCTGAGATCCCAGCTCGGTGTAAATGTGTCAAAAACCTTCATTCTTCTCAAATGCACAAGATCCATGTGTTAAAAGTCGTCTGGCACAGCTGTGGCGAACGAAACTTTGATCAGCACCAGAATCGTGATATCGCGGGTTTCGAGCGTTTCTGAGATCGCAGATCGGTGCCAATGTACGGAAAATGTTCATTCTACTCAAATACACCACATCCATGCATTAAAAGTTGTTTGGCACAGCTGAAGCGAACGAGACTTTGAAAAACACAGAAATCGTGATCTCGCGTGTTTCCAGCGTTTCTGAGATCACAGCTCGGTGTAAATTTGTCAAAAACCTTCATTCTACTCAAATACACAAGATCCATGTGTTAAAGGTCGTCTGGCACAGCTGTGGCGAACGAAACTTTGACCATCACCAAAATCGTAATATAGCGTGTTTCGAGCGTTTCTGAGAGCACACCTCGGTGTAATTGTGTCAAAAACCTTCATTCTACTTAAATGCACAAGATCCATGTGTTAAAAGTCGTCTGGCATAGCTATGGTGAACGAAACTTTGAACAGCACCAAAATTGTGATATCGCGTGTTTCGAGCGTTTCTGAGATCGCCGATCGGTGACAATGTACCAAAAATCTTCATTCTACTCAAATACACCGCATCCATGTATTAAAAGTTGTCTTTCACAGCAGAAGCGAACGAGACTTTGAAAAACACAGAAATCGTGATCTCGCGTGTTTCCTGCGTTTCTGAGATCACAGCTCGGTCTAAGTTTGTCAAAAACCTTAATTCTACTCAAATACACAGCATCCATGCGTTTAAAGTTGTCTGGCACAGCTGAAACAGACGAAACTTTGAAAAACACAGAAATCGTGATCTCGCGTGTTTCGTGTGTTTCTGAGATCACAGCTCGGTGCCAATACCCCAAAAACCTTCATTCTACTCAAATACGCCACATCCATGCATTAAAAGTTATCTGGCACAGCTGAAGCGAACGAGACTTCGAACAGCACCAAAATCGTGATATCTCGTGTTTCAAGCGTTTCTGAGATCCCAGCTCGGTGTAAATGTGTCAAAAACCTTCATTCTTCTCAAATGCACAAGATCCATGTGTTAAAAGTCGTCTGGCACAGCTGTGGCGAACGAAAGATTGATCAGCACCAGAATCGTGATATCGCGTGTTTCGAGCGTTTCTGAGATCGCAGCTCGGTGTAAATGTGTCAAAAACCTTCATTCTACTCAAATGCACAAGATCCATGCGTTAAAAGTTGTCTTACACAGCTGGTGTGAACGAAACTTTGAACAGCACCAAAATCGTGATATCGCGTGTTTCGAGCGTTTCTGAGATCGCCGATCGGTGACAATGTACCAAAAATCTTCATTCTACTCAAATACACCGCATCCATGTATTAAAAGTTGTCTGGCACAGCAGAAGCGAACGAGACTTTGAAAAACACAGAAATCGTGATCTCGCGTGTTTCCTGCGTTTCTGAGATCACAGCTCGTTCTAAATTTGTCAAAAACCTTCATTCTACTCAAATACACAGCATCCATGCGTTTAAAGTTGTCTGGCACAGCTGAAGCAGACGAAACTTTGAAAAACACAGAAATCGTGATCTCGCGTGTTTCGTGTGTTTCTGAGATCACAGCTCGGTGAAAATACCCCAAAAACCTTCATTCTACTCAAATACGCCACATCCATGCATTAAAAGTTATCTGGCACAGCTGAAGCGAACGAGACTTTGAACAGCACCAAAATCGTGATATCTCGTGTTTCAAGCGTTTCTGATATCCCAGCTCGGTGTAAATGTGTCAAAAACCTTCATTCTTTTCAAATGCACAAGATCCATATGTTAAAAGTCGTCTGGCACAGCTGTGGCGAACGAAACTTTGATCAGCACCAGAATCGTGATATCGCGTGTTTCGAGCGTTTCTGAGATCGCAGATCGGTGCCAATGTACCGAAAATGTTCATTCTACTCAAATACACCACATCCATGCGTTAAAAGTCGTCTGGCACAGCTGTGGCGAACGAAACTTTGAACAGCACCAAAATCGTGATATCGCGTGTTTCGATCGTTTCTGAGATCGCCGATCGGTGACAATGTACCAAAAATATTCATTCTACTCAAATACACCGCATCCATGTATTAAAAGTTGTCTTTCACAGCAGAAGCGAACGAGACTTTGAAAAACACAGAAATCGTGATCCCGCGTGTTTCCTGCGTTTCTGAAATCACAGCTCGGTCTAAATTTGTCAAAAACCTTCATTCTACTCAAATACACAGCATCCATGCGTTTAAAGTTGTCTGGCACAGCTGAAGCAGACGAAACTTTGAAAAACATAGAAATCGTGATCTCGCGTGTTTCGTGTGTTTCTGAGATCACAGCTCGGTGCCAATACCCCAAGAACCGTCATTCTACTAAAATACGCCACATCCATGCATTAAAAGTTATCTGGCACAGCTGAAGCGAACGAGACTTTGAACAGCACCAAAATCGTGATATCTCGTGTTTCAAGCGTTTCTGAGATCTCAGCTCGGTGTAAATGTGTCAAAAACCTTCATTCTTCTCAAATGCACAAGATCCATGTGTTAAAAGTCGTCTGGCACAGCTGTGGCGAACGAAACTTTGATCAGCACCAGAATCGTGATATCGCGTGTTTCGAGCGTTTCTGAGATCGCAGATCGGTGCCAATGTACCGAAAATGTTCATTCTAAATGTGTCAAAAACCTTCATTCTTCTCAAATGCACAAGATCCATGTGTTAAAAGTCGTCTGGCACAGCTGTGGCGAACGAAACTTTGATCAGCACCAGAATCGTGATATCGCGTGTTTCGAGCGTTTCTGAGATCGCCGATCGGTGACAATGTACCAAAAATCTTCATTCTACTCAAATACACCGCATCCATGTATTAAAAGTTGTCTTTCACAGCGGAAGCGAACGAGACTTTGAAAAACACAGAAATCGTGATCTCGCGTGTTTCCTGGGTTTCTGAGATCACAGCTCGGTCTAAATTTGTCAAAAACCTTCATTCTACTCAAATACACAGCATCCATGCGTTTAAAGTTGTCTGGCACAGCTGAAGCAGACGAAACTTTAAAAACACAGAAATCGTGATCTCGCGTGTTTCGTGTGTTTCCGAGATCACAGCTCTGTGCAATACCCCAAAAACCTTCATTCTACTCAAATACGCCACATCCATGCATTAAAAGTTATCTGGCACAGCTGAAGCGAACGAGACTTTGAACAGCACCAAAATCGTGATTTCTCGTGTTTCAAGCGTTTCGGAGATCCCAGCTCGGTGTAAATGTGTCAAAAACCTTCATTCTTCTCAAATGCACAAGATCCATGTGTTAAAAGTCGTCTGTCACAGCTGTGGCGAACGAAACTTTGATCAGCACCAGAATCGTGATATCGCGTGATTCGAGCGTTTCTGAGATCGCAGATCGGTGCCAATGTACCGAAAATGTTCATTCTACTCAAATACACCACATCCATGCGTTAAAAGTCGTCTGGCACAGCTGTGGCGAACGAAACTTTGATCAGCACCAAAATCGTGATATCGCGTGTTTCGAGCGTTTCTGAGATCGCAGATCGGTGCCAATGTACCGAAAATGTTCATTCTACTCAAATACACCACATCCATGCATTAAAAGTTGTCTGGCACAGCTGAATCGAACGAGACTGAAAAACACAGAAATCGTGATCTCGCGTGTTTCCAGCGTTTCTGAGATCACAGCTCGGTGTAAATTTGACAAAAACCTTCATTCTACTCAAATACGCCACATGCATGCATTAAAAGTTATCTGGCACAGCTGAAGCGAACGCGATTTTGAACAGCACCAAAATCGTGATATCGCGTGTTTCGAGAGTTTCTGAGATCGCCGATCGGTGACAATGTACCAAAAATCTTCATTCTACTCAAATACACCGCATCCATGTATTAAAAGTTGTCTTTCACAGCAGAAGCGAACGAGACTTTGAAAAACACAGAAATCGTGATCTCGCGTGTTTCCTGCGTTTCTGAAATCACAGCTCGGTCTAAATTTGTCAAAAACCTTCATTCTACTCAAATACACAGCATCCATGCGTTTAAAGTTGTCTGGCAAAGCTGAAGCAGACGAAACTTTGAAAAACATAGAAATCGTGATCTCGCGTGTTTCGTGTGTTTCTGAGATCACAGCTCGGTGCCAATACCCCAAGAACCGTCATTCTACTCAAATACGCCACATCCATGCATTAAAAGTTATCTGGCACAGCTGAAGCGAACGAGACTTTGAACAGCACCAAAATCGTGATATCTCGTGTTTCAAGCGTTTCTGAGATCTCAGCTCGGTGTAAATGTGTCAAAAACCTTCATTCTTCTCAAATGCACAAGATCCATGTGTTAAAAGTCGTCTGGCACAGCTGTGGCGAACGAAACTTTGATCAGCACCAGAATCGTGATATCGCGTGTTTCGAGCGTTTCTGAGATCGCAGATCGGTGCCAATGTACCGAAAATGTTCATTCTAAATGTGTCAAAAACCTTCATTCTTCTCAAATGCACAAGATCCATGTGTTAAAAGTCGTCTGGCACAGCTGTGGCGAACGAAACTTTGATCAGCACCAGAATCGTGATATCGCGTGTTTCGAGCGTTTCTGAGATCGCCGATCGGTGACAATGTACCAAAAATCTTCATTCTACTCAAATACACCGCATCCATGTATTAAAAGTTGTCTTTCACAGCGGAAGCGAACGAGACTTTGAAAAACACAGAAATCGTGATCTCGCGTGTTTCCTGGGTTTCTGAGATCACAGCTCGGTCTAAATTTGTCAAAAACCTTCATTCTACTCAAATACACAGCATCCATGCGTTTAAAGTTGTCTGGCACAGCTGAAGCAGACGAAACTTTAAAAACACAGAAATCGTGATCTCGCGTGTTTCGTGTGTTTCCGAGATCACAGCTCGGTGCCAATACCCCAAAAACCTTCATTCTACTCAAATACGCCACATCCATGCATTAAAAGTTATCTGGCACAGCTGAAGCGAACGAGACTTTGAACAGCACCAAAATCGTGATATCTCGTGTTTCAAGCGTTTCTGAGATCCCAGCTCGGTGTAAATGTGTCAAAAACCTTCATTCTTCTCAAATGCACAAGATCCATGTGTTAAAAGTCGTCTGTCACAGCTGTGGCGAACGAAACTTTGATCAGCACCAGAATCGTGATATCGCGTGATTCGAGCGTTTCTGAGATCGCAGATCGGTGCCAATGTACCGAAAATGTTCATTCTACTCAAATACACCACATCCATGCGTTAAAAGTCGTCTGGCACAGCTGTGGCGAACGAAACTTTGATCAGCACCAAAATCGTGATATCGCGTGTTACGAGCGTTTCTGAGATCGCAGATCGGTGCCAATGTACCGAAAATGTTCATTCTACTCAAATACACCACATCCATGCATTAAAAGTTGTCTGGCACAGCTGAATCGAACGAGACTGAAAAACACAGAAATCGTGATCTCGCGTGTTTCCAGCGTTTCTGAGATCACAGCTCGGTGTAAATTTGACAAAAACCTTCATTCTACTCAAATACGCCACATGCATGCATTAAAAGTTATCTGGCACAGCTGAAGCGAACGCGATTTTGAACAGCACCAAAATCGTGATATCGCGTGTTTCGAGAGTTTCTGAGATCGCCGATCGGTGACAATGTACCAAAAATCTTCATTCTACTCAAATACACCGCATCCATGTATTAAAAGTTGTCTTTCACAGCAGAAGCGAACGAGACTTTGAAAAACACAGAAATCGTGATCTCGCGTGTTTCCTGCGTTTCTGAGATCACAGCTCGGTCTAAATTTGTCAAAAACCTTCATTCTACTCAAATACACAGCATCCATGCGTTTAAAGTTGTCTGGCACAGCTTAAGCAGACGAAACTTTGAAAAACACAGAAATCGTGATCTCGCGTGTTTCGTGTGTTTCTGAGATCACAGCTCGGTGCCAATACCCCAAAAGCCGTCATTCTACTCAAATACGCCACATCCATGCATTAAAAGTTATCTGGCACAGCTGAAGCGAACGAGACTTTGAACAGCACCAAAATCGTGATATCTCGTGTTTCAAGCGTTTCTGAGATCCCAGCTCGGTGTAAATGTGTCAAAAACCTTCATTCTTCTCAAATGCACAAGATCCATGTGTTAAAAGTCGTCTGGCACAGCTGTGGCGAACGAAACTTTGATCAGCACCAGAATCGTGATATCGCGTGTTTCGAGCGTTTCTGAGATCGCAGATCGGTGCCAATGTACCAAAAATGTTCATTCTACTCAAATACACCACATCCATGCATTAAAAGTTGTCTGGCACAGCTGAAGCGAACGAGACTTTGAAAAACACAGAAATCGTGATCTCGCGTGTTTCGTGTGTTTCTGAGATCACAGCTCGGTGCCAATACCCCAAAAACCTTCATTCTACTCAAATACGCCACATCCATGCATTAAAAGTTATCGGGCACAGAAGAAGCGAACGAGACTTTGAACAGCACCAAAATCGTGATGTCTCGTGTTTCAAGCGTTTCTGAGATCCCAGCTCGGTGTAAATGTGTCAAAAACCTTCATTCTTCTCAAATGCACAAGATCCATGTGTTAAAAGTCGTCTGGCACAGCTGTGGCGAACGAAACTTTGATCAGCACCAGAATCGTGATATCGCGGGTTTCGAGCGTTTCTGAGATCGCAGATCGGTGCCAATGTACCGAAAATGTTCATTCTACTCAAATACACCACATCCATGCATTAAAAGTTGTTTGGCACAGCTGAAGCGAACGAGACTTTGAAAAACACAGAAATCGTGATCTCGCGTGTTTCCAGCGTTTCTGAGATCACAGCTCGGTGTAAATTTGTCAAAAACCTTCATTCTACTCAAATACACAAGATCCATGTGTTAAAGGTCGTCTGGCACAGCTGTGGCGAACGAAACTTTGACCATCACCAAAATCGTAATATAGCGTGTTTCGAGCGTTTCTGAGAGCACACCTCGGTGTAAATGTGTCAAAAATCTTCATTCTACTCAAATACACCGCATCCATGTATTAAAAGTTGTCTTTCACAGCAGAAGCGAACGAGACTTTGAAAAACACAGAAATCGTGATCTCGCGTATTTCCTGCGTTTCTGAGATCACAGCTCGGTCTAAGTTTGTCAAAAACCTTCATTCTACTCAAATACACAGCATCCATGCGTTTAAAGTTGTCTGGCACAGCTGAAACAGACGAAACTTTGAAAAACACAGAAATCGTGATCTCGCGTGTTTCGTGTGTTTCTGAGATCACAGCTCGGTGCCAATACCCCAAAAACCTTCATTCTACTCAAATACGCCACATCCATGCATTAAAAGTTATCTGGCACAGCTGAAGCGAACGAGACTTCGAACAGCACCAAAATCGTGATATCTCGTGTTTCAAGCGTTTCTGAGATCCCAGCTCGGTGTAAATGTGTCAAAAACCTTCATTCTTCTCAAATGCACAAGATCCATGTGTTAAAAGTCGTCTGGCACAGCTGTGGCGAACGAAAGATTGATCAGCACCAGAATCGTGATATCGCGTGTTTCGAGCGTTTCTGAGATCGCAGCTCGGTGTAAATGTGTCAAAAACCTTCATTCTACTCAAATGAACAAGATCCATGCGTTAAAAGTTGTCTTACACAGCTGGTGTGAACGAAACTTTGAACAGCACCAAAATCGTGATATCGAATGTTTCGAGCGTTTCTGAGATCGCCGATCGGTGACAATGTACCAAAAATCTTCATTCTACTCAAATACACCGCATCCATGTATTAAAAGTTGTCTGGCACAGCAGAAGCGAACGAGACTTTGAAAAACACAGAAATCGTGATCTCGCGTGTTTCCTGCGTTTCTGAGATCACAGCTCGTTCTAAATTTGTCAAAAACCTTCATTCTACTCAAATACACAGCATCCATGCGTTTAAAGTTGTCTGGCACAGCTGAAGCAGACGAAACTTTGAAAAACACAGAAATCGTGATCTCGCGTGTTTCGTGTGTTTCTGAGATCACAGCTCGGTGAAAATACCCCAAAAACCTTCATTCTACTCAAATACGCCACATCCATGCATTAAAAGTTATCTGGCACAGCTGAAGCGAACGAGACTTTGAACAGCACCAAAATCGTGATATCTCGTGTTTCAAGCGTTTCTGATATCCCAGCTCGGTGTAAATGTGTCAAAAACCTTCATTCTTTTCAAATGCACAAGATCCATATGTTAAAAGTCGTCTGGCACAGCTGTGGCGAACGAAACTTTGATCAGCACCAGAATCGTGATATCGCGTGTTTCGAGCGTTTCTGAGATCGCAGATCGGTGCCAATGTACCGAAAATGTTCATTCTACTCAAATACACCACATCCATGCGTTAAAAGTCGTCTGGCACAGCTGTGGCGAACGAAACTTTGAACAGCACCAAAATCGTGATATCGCGTGTTTCGATCGTTTCTGAGATCGCCGATCGGTGACAATGTACCAAAAATATTCATTCTACTCAAATACACCGCATCCATGTATTAAAAGTTGTCTTTCACAGCAGAAGCGAACGAGACTTTGAAAAACACAGAAATCGTGATCCCGCGTGTTTCCTGCGTTTCTGAAATCACAGCTCGGTCTAAATTTGTCAAAAACCTTCATTCTACTCAAATACACAGCATCCATGCGTTTAAAGTTGTCTGGCACAGCTGAAGCAGACGAAACTTTGAAAAACATAGAAATCGTGATCTCGCGTGTTTCGTGTGTTTCTGAGATCACAGCTCGGTGCCAATACCCCAAGAACCGTCATTCTACTCAAATACGCCACATCCATGCATTAAAAGTTATCTGGCACAGCTGAAGCGAACGAGACTTTGAACAGCACCAAAATCGTGATATCTCGTGTTTCAAGCGTTTCTGAGATCGCCGATCGGTGACAATGTACCAAAAATCTTCATTCTACTCAAATACACCGCATCCATGTATTAAAAGTTGTCTTTCACAGCAGAAGCGAACGAGACTTTGAAAAACACAGAAATCGTGATCTCGCGTGTTTCCTGCGTTTCTGAGATCACAGCTCGGTCTAAATTTGTCAAAAACCTTCATTCTACTCAAATACACAGCATCCATGCGTTTAAAGTTGTCTGGCACAGCTTAAGCAGACGAAACTTTGAAAAACACAGAAATCGTGATCTCGCGTGTTTCGTGTGTTTCTGAGATCACAGCTCGGTGCCAATACCCCAAAAGCCGTCATTCTACTCAAATACGCCACATCCATGCATTAAAAGTTATCTGGCACAGCTGAAGCGAACGAGACTTTGAACAGCACCAAAATCGTGATATCTCGTGTTTCAAGCGTTTCTGAGATCCCAGCTCGGTGTAAATGTGTCAAAAACCTTCATTCTTCTCAAATGCACAAGATCCATGTGTTAAAAGTCGTCTGGCACAGCTGTGGCGAACGAAACTTTGATCAGCACCAGAATCGTGATATCGCGTGTTTCGAGCGTTTCTGAGATCGCAGATCGGTGCCAATGTACCGAAAATGTTCATTCTACTCAAATACACCACATCCATGCATTAAAAGTTGTCTGGCACAGCTGAAGCGAACGAGACTTTGAAAAACACAGAAATCGTGATCTCGCGTGTTTCGTGTGTTTCTGAGATCACAGCTCGGTGCCAATACCCCAAAAACCTTCATTCTACTCAAATACGCCACATCCATGTATTAAAAGTTGTCTGGCACAGCAGAAGCGAACGAGACTTTGAAAAACACAGAAATCGTGATCTCGCGTGTTTCCTGCGTTTCTGAGATCACAGCTCGTTCTAAATTTGTCAAAAACCTTCATTCTACTCAAATACACAGCATCCATGCGTTTAAAGTTGTCTGGCACAGCTGAAGCAGACGAAACTTTGAAAAACATAGAAATCGTGATCTCGCGTGTTTCGTGTGTTTCTGAGATCACAGCTCGGTGCCAATACCCCAAGAACCGTCATTCTACTCAAATACGCCACATCCATGCATTAAAAGTTATCTGGCACAGCTGAAGCGAACGAGACTTTGAACAGCACCAAAATCGTGATATCTCGTGTTTCGAGCGTTTCTGAGATCGCCGATCGGTGACAATGTACCAAAAATCTTCATTCTACTCAAATACACCGCATCCATGTATTAAAAGTTGTCTTTCACAGCAGAAGCGAACGAGACTTTGAACAGCACCAAAATCGTGATATCTCGTGTTTCAAGCGTTTCTGAGATCTCAGCTCGGTGTAAATGTGTCAAAAACCTTCATTCTTCTCAAATGCACAAGATCCATGTGTTAAAAGTCGTCTGGCACAGCTGTGGCGAACGAAACTTTGATCAGCACCAGAATCGTGATATCGCGTGTTTCGAGCGTTTCTGAGATCGCAGATCGGTGCCAATGTACCGAAAATGTTCATTCTAAATGTGTCAAAAACCTTCATTCTTCTCAAATGCACAAGATCCATGTGTTAAAAGTCGTCTGGCACAGCTGTGGCGAACGAAACTTTGATCAGCACCAGAATCGTGATATCGCGTGTTTCGAGCGTTTCTGAGATCGCCGATCGGTGACAATGTACCAAAAATCTTCATTCTACTCAAATACACCGCATCCATGTATTAAAAGTTGTCTTTCACAGCGGAAGCGAACGAGACTTTGAAAAACACAGAAATCGTGATCTCGCGTGTTTCCTGGGTTTCTGAGATCACAGCTCGGTCTAAATTTGTCAAAAACCTTCATTCTACTCAAATACACAGCATCCATGCGTTTAAAGTTGTCTGGCACAGCTGAAGCAGACGACACTTTAAAAACACAGAAATCGTGATCTCGCGTGTTTCGTGTGTTTCCGAGATCACAGCTCTGTGCAATACCCCAAAAACCTTCATTCTACTCAAATACGCCACATCCATGCATTAAAAGTTATCTGGCACAGCTGAAGCGAACGAGACTTTGAACAGCACCAAAATCGTGATATCTCGTGTTTCAAGCGTTTCGGAGATCCCAGCTCGGTGTAAATGTGTCAAAAACCTTCATTCTTCTCAAATGCACAAGATCCATGTGTTAAAAGTCGTCTGTCACAGCTGTGGCGAACGAAACTTTGATCAGCACCAGAATCGTGATATCGCGTGATTCGAGCGTTTCTGAGATCGCAGATCGGTGCCAATGTACCGAAAATGTTCATTCTACTCAAATACACCACATCCATGCGTTAAAAGTCGTCTGGCACAGCTGTGGCGAACGAAACTTTGATCAGCACCAAAATCGTGATATCGCGTGTTTCGAGCGTTTCTGAGATCGCAGATCGGTGCCAATGTACCGAAAATGTTCATTCTACTCAAATACACCACATCCATGCATTAAAAGTTGTCTGGCACAGCTGAATCGAACGAGACTGAAAAACACAGAAATCGTGATCTCGCGTGTTTCCAGCGTTTCTGAGATCACAGCTCGGTGTAAATTTGACAAAAACCTTCATTCTACTCAAATACGCCACATGCATGCATTAAAAGTTATCTGGCACAGCTGAAGCGAACGCGATTTTGAACAGCACCAAAATCGTGATATCGCGTGTTTCGAGAGTTTCTGAGATCGCCGATCGGTGACAATGTACCAAAAATCTTCATTCTACTCAAATACACCGCATCCATGTATTAAAAGTTGTCTTTCACAGCAGAAGCGAACGAGACTTTGAAAAACACAGAAATCGTGATCTCGCGTGTTTCCTGCGTTTCTGAAATCACAGCTCGGTCTAAATTTGTCAAAAACCTTCATTCTACTCAAATACACAGCATCCATGCGTTTAAAGTTGTCTGGCACAGCTGAAGCAGACGAAACTTTGAAAAACATAGAAATCGTGATCTCGCGTGTTTCGTGTGTTTCTGAGATCACAGCTCGGTGCCAATACCCCAAGAACCGTCATTCTACTCAAATACGCCACATCCATGCATTAAAAGTTATCTGGCACAGCTGAAGCGAACGAGACTTTGAACAGCACCAAAATCGTGATATCTCGTGTTTCAAGCGTTTCTGAGATCTCAGCTCGGTGTAAATGTGTCAAAAACCTTCATTCTTCTCAAATGCACAAGATCCATGTGTTAAAAGTCGTCTGGCACAGCTGTGGCGAACGAAACTTTGATCAGCACCAGAATCGTGATATCGCGTGTTTCGAGCGTTTCTGAGATCGCAGATCGGTGCCAATGTACCGAAAATGTTCATTCTAAATGTGTCAAAAACCTTCATTCTTCTCAAATGCACAAGATCCATGTGTTAAAAGTCGTCTGGCACAGCTGTGGCGAACGAAACTTTGATCAGCACCAGAATCGTGATATCGCGTGTTTCGAGAGTTTCTGAGATCGCCGATCGGTGACAATGTACCAAAAATCTTCATTCTACTCAAATACACCGCATCCATGTAATAAAAGTTGTCTTTCACAGCAGAAGCGAACGAGACTTTAAAAAACACAGAAATCGTGATCTCGCGTGTTTCCTGCGTTTCTGACATCACAGCTCGGTCTAAATTTGTCAAAAACCTTCATTCTACTCAAATACACAGCATCCATGCGTTTAAAGTTGTCTGGCACAGCTGAAGCAGACGAAACTTTGAAAAACATAGAAATCGTGATCTCGCGTGTTTCGTGTGTTTCTGAGATCACAGCTCGGTGCCAATACCCCAAGAACCGTCATTCTACTCAAATACGCCACATCCATGCATTAAAAGTTATCTGGCACAGCTGAAGCGAACGAGACTTTGAACAGCACCAAAATCGTGATATCTCGTGTTTCAAGCGTTTCTGAGATCTCAGCTCGGTGTAAATGTGTCAAAAACCTTCATTCTTCTCAAATGCACAAGATCCATGTGTTAAAAGTCGTCTGGCACAGCTGTGGCGAACGAAACTTTGATCAGCACCAGAATCGTGATATCGCGTGTTTCGAGCGTTTCTGAGATCGCAGATCGGTGCCAATGTACCGAAAATGTTCATTCTAAATGTGTCAAAAACCTTCATTCTTCTCAAATGCACAAGATCCATGTGTTAAAAGTCGTCTGGCACAGCTGTGGCGAACGAAACTTTGATCAGCACCAGAATCGTGATATCGCGTGTTTCGAGCGTTTCTGAGATCGCAGATCGGTGCCAATGTACCGAAAATGTTCATTCTACTCAAATACACCACATCCATGCGTTAAAAGTCGTCTGGCACAGCTGTGGCGAACGAAACTTTGAACAGCACCAAAATCGTGATATCGCGTGTTTCGATCGTTTCTGAGATCGCCGATCGGTGACAATGTACCAAAAATATTCATTCTACTCAAATACACCGCATCCATGTATTAAAAGTTGTCTTTCACAGCAGAAGCGAACGAGAGTTTGAAAAACACAGAAATCGTGATCCCGCGTGTTTCCTGCGTTTCTGAAATCACAGCTCGGTCTAAATTTGTCAAAAACCTTCATTCTACTCAAATACACAGCATCCATGCGTTTAAAGTTGTCTGGCACAGCTGAAGCAGACGAAACTTTGAAAAACATAGAAATCGTGATCTCGCGTGTTTCGTGTGTTTCTGAGATCACAGCTCGGTGCCAATACCCCAAGAACCGTCATTCTACTCAAATACGCCACATCCATGCATTAAAAGTTATCTGGCACAGCTGAAGCGAACGAGACTTTGAACAGCACCAAAATCGTGATATCTCGTGTTTCAAGCGTTTCTGAGATCTCAGCTCGGTGTAAATGTGTCAAAAACCTTCATTCTTCTCAAATGCACAAGATCCATGTGTTAAAAGTCGTCTGGCACAGCTGTGGCGAACGAAACTTTGATCAGCACCAGAATCGTGATATCGCGTGTTTCGAGCGTTTCTGAGATCGCAGATCGGTGCCAATGTACCGAAAATGTTCATTCTAAATGTGTCAAAAACCTTCATTCTTCTCAAATGCACAAGATCCATGTGTTAAAAGTCGTCTGGCACAGCTGTGGCGAACGAAACTTTGATCAGCACCAGAATCGTGATGTCGCGTGTTTCGAGCGTTTCTGAGATCGCCGATCGGTGACAATGTACCAAAAATCTTCATTCTACTCAAATACACCGCATCCATGTATTAAAAGTTGTCTTTCACACCGGAAGCGAACGAGACTTTGAAAAACACAGAAATCGTGATCTCGCGTGTTTCCTGGGTTTCTGAGATCACAGCTCGGTCTAAATTTGTCAAAAACCTTCATTCTACTCAAATACACAGCATCCATGCGTTTAAAGTTGTCTGGCACAGCTGAAGCAGACGAAACTTTAAAAACACAGAAATCGTGATCTCGCGTGTTTCGTGTGTTTCCGAGATCACAGCTCGGTGCCAATACCCCAAAAACCTTCATTCTACTCAAATACGCCACATCCATGCATTAAAAGTTATCTGGCACAGCTGAAGCGAACGAGACTTTGAACAGCACCAAAATCGTGATATCTCGTGTTTCAAGCGTTTCGGAGATCCCAGCTCGGTGTAAATGTGTCAAAAACCTTCATTCTTCTCAAATGCACAAGATCCATGTGTTAAAAGTCGTCTGTCACAGCTGTGGCGAACGAAACTTTGATCAGCACCAGAATCGTGATATCGCGTGATTCGAGCGTTTCTGAGATCGCAGATCGGTGCCAATGTACCGAAAATGTTCATTCTACTCAAATACACCACATCCATGCGTTAAAAGTCGTCTGGCACAGCTGTGGCGAACGAAACTTTGATCAGCACCAAAATCGTGATATCGCGTGTTTCGAGCGTTTCTGAGATCGCAGATCGGTGCCAATGTACCGAAAATGTTCATTCTACTCAAATACACCACATCCATGCATTAAAAGTTGTCTGGCACAGCTGAATCGAACGAGACTGAAAAACACAGAAATCGTGATCTCGCGTGTTTCCAGCGTTTCTGAGATCACAGCTCGGTGTAAATTTGACAAAAACCTTCATTCTACTCAAATACGCCACATGCATGCATTAAAAGTTATCTGGCACAGCTGAAGCGAACGCGATTTTGAACAGCACCAAAATCGTGATATCGCGTGTTTCGAGAGTTTCTGAGATCGCCGATCGGTGACAATGTACCAAAAATCTTCATTCTACTCAAATACACCGCATCCATGTATTAAAAGTTGTCTTTCACAGCAGAAGCGAACGAGACTTTGAAAAACACAGAAATCGTGATCTCGCGTGTTTCCTGCGTTTCTGAAATCACAGCTCGGTCTAAATTTGTCAAAAACCTTCATTCTACTCAAATACACAGCATCCATGCGTTTAAAGTTGTCTGGCACAGCTGAAGCAGACGAAACTTTGAAAAACATAGAAATCGTGATCTCGCGTGTTTCGTGTGTTTCTGAGATCACAGCTCGGTGCCAATACCCCAAAAACCTTCATTCTACTCAAATACGCCACATCCATGCATTAAAAGTTATCTGGCACAGCTGAAGCGAACGAGACTTTGAACAGCACCAAAATCGTGATATCTCGTGTTTCAAGCGTTTCGGAGATCCCAGCTCGGTGTAAATGTGTCAAAAACCTTCATTCTTCTCAAATGCACAAGATCCATGTGTTAAAAGTCGTCTGTCACAGCTGTGGCGAACGAAACTTTGATCAGCACCAGAATCGTGATATCGCGTGTTTCGAGCGTTTCTGAGATCGCAGATCGGTGCCAATGTACCGAAAATGTTCATTCTACTCAAATACACCACATCCATGCGTTAAAAGTCGTCTGGCACAGCTGTGGCGAACGAAACTTTGATCAGCACCAAAATCGTGATATCGCGTGTTTCGAGCGTTTCTGAGATCGCAGATCGGTGCCAATGTACCGAAAATGTTCATTCTACTCAAATACACCACATCCATGCATTAAAAGTTGTCTGGCACAGCTGAATCGAACGAGACTGAAAAACACAGAAATCGTGATCTCGCGTGTTTCCAGCGTTTCTGAGATCACAGCTCGGTGTAAATTTGACAAAAACCTTCATTCTACTCAAATACGCCACATGCATGCATTAAAAGTTATCTGGCACAGCTGAAGCGAACGCGATTTTGAACAGCACCAAAATCGTGATATCGCGTGTTTCGAGAGTTTCTGAGATCGCCGATCGGTGACAATGTACCAAAAATCTTCATTCTACTCAAATACACCGCATCCATGTATTAAAAGTTGTCTTTCACAGCAGAAGCGAACGAGACTTTGAAAAACACAGAAATCGTGATCTCGCGTGTTTCCTGCGTTTCTGAAATCACAGCTCGGTCTAAATTTGTCAAAAACCTTCATTCTACTCAAATACACAGCATCCATGCGTTTAAAGTTGTCTGGCACAGCTGAAGCAGACGAAACTTTGAAAAACATAGAAATCGTGATCTCGCGTGTTTCGTGTGTTTCTGAGATCACAGCTCGGTGCCAATACCCCAAGAACCGTCATTCTACTCAAATACGCCACATCCATGCATTAAAAGTTATCTGGCACAGCTGAAGCGAACGAGACTTTGAACAGCACCAAAATCGTGATATCTCGTGTTTCAAGCGTTTCTGAGATCTCAGCTCGGTGTAAATGTGTCAAAAACCTTCATTCTTCTCAAATGCACAAGATCCATGTGTTAAAAGTCGTCTGGCACAGCTGTGGCGAACGAAACTTTGATCAGCACCAGAATCGTGATATCGCGTGTTTCGAGCGTTTCTGAGATCGCAGATCGGTGCCAATGTACCGAAAATGTTCATTCTAAATGTGTCAAAAACCTTCATTCTTCTCAAATGCACAAGATCCATGTGTTAAAAGTCGTCTGGCACAGCTGTGGCGAACGAAACTTTGATCAGCACCAGAATCGTGATATCGCGTGTTTCGAGCGTTTCTGAGATCGCCGATCGGTGACAATGTACCAAAAATCTTCATTCTACTCAAATACACCGCATCCATGTATTAAAAGTTGTCTTTCACAGCGGAAGCGAACGAGACTTTGAAAAACACAGAAATCGTGATCTCGCGTGTTTCCTGGGTTTCTGAGATCACAGCTCGGTCTAAATTTGTCAAAAACCTTCATTCTACTCAAATACACAGCATCCATGCGTTTAAAGTTGTCTGGCACAGCTGAAGCAGACGAAACTTTAAAAACACAGAAATCGTGATCTCGCGTGTTTCGTGTGTTTCCGAGATCACAGCTCGGTGCCAATACCCCAAAAACCTTCATTCTACTCAAATACGCCACATCCATGCATTAAAAGTTATCTGGCACAGCTGAAGCGAACGAGACTTTGAACAGCACCAAAATCGTGATATCTCGTGTTTCAAGCGTTTCGGAGATCCCAGCTCGGTGTAAATGTGTCAAAAACCTTCATTCTTCTCAAATGCACAAGATCCATGTGTTAAAAGTCGTCTGTCACAGCTGTGGCTAACGAAACTTTGATCAGCACCAGAATCGTGATATCGCGTGATTCGAGCGTTTCTGAGATCGCAGATCGGTGCCAATGTACCGAAAATGTTCATTCTACTCAAATACACCACATCCATGCGTTAAAAGTCGTCTGGCACAGCTGTGGCGAACGAAACTTTGATCAGCACCAAAATCGTGATATCGCGTGTTTCGAGCGTTTCTGAGATCGCAGATCGGTGCCAATGTACCGAAAATGTTCATTCTACTCAAATACACCACATCCATGCATTAAAAGTTGTCTGGCACAGCTGAATCGAACGAGACTGAAAAACACAGAAATCGTGATCTCGCGTGTTTCCAGCGTTTCTGAGATCACAGCTCGGTGTAAATTTGACAAAAACCTTCATTCTACTCAAATACGCCACATGCATGCATTAAAAGTTATCTGGCACAGCTGAAGCGAACGCGATTTTGAACAGCACCAAAATCGTGATATCGCGTGTTTCGAGAGTTTCTGAGATCGCCGATCGGTGACAATGTACCAAAAATCTTCATTCTACTCAAATACACCGCATCCATGTATTAAAAGTTGTCTTTCACAGCAGAAGCGAACGAGACTTTGAAAAACACAGAAATCGTGATCTCGCGTGTTTCCTGCGTTTCGGAAATCACAGCTCGGTCTAAATTTGTCAAAAACCTTCATTCTACTCAAATACACAGCATCCATGCGTTTAAAGTTGTCTGGCACAGCTGAAGCAGACGAAACTTTGAAAAACATAGAAATCGTGATCTCGCGTGTTTCGTGTGTTTCTGAGATCACAGCTCGGTGCCAATACCCCAAAAACCTTCATTCTACTCAAATACGCCACATCCATGCATTAAAAGTTATCTGGCACAGCTGAAGCGAACGAGACTTTGAACAGCACCAAAATCGTGATATCTCGTGTTTCAAGCGTTTCGGAGATCCCAGCTCGGTGTAAATGTGTCAAAAACCTTCATTCTTCTCAAATGCACAAGATCCATGTGTTAAAAGTCGTCTGTCACAGCTGTGGCGAACGAAACTTTGATCAGCACCAGAATCGTGATATCGCGTGTTTCGAGCGTTTCTGAGATCGCAGATCGGTGCCAATGTACCGAAAATGTTCATTCTACTCAAATACACCACATCCATGCGTTAAAAGTCGTCTGGCACAGCTGTGGCGAACGAAACTTTGATCAGCACCAAAATCGTGATATCGCGTGTTTCGAGCGTTTCTGAGATCGCAGATCGGTGCCAATGTACCGAAAATGTTCATTCTACTCAAATACACCACATCCATGCATTAAAAGTTGTCTGGCACAGCTGAATCGAACGAGACTGAAAAACACAGAAATCGTGATCTCGCGTGTTTCCAGCGTTTCTGAGATCACAGCTCGGTGTAAATTTGACAAAAACCTTCATTCTACTCAAATACGCCACATGCATGCATTAAAAGTTATCTGGCACAGCTGAAGCGAACGCGATTTTGAACAGCACCAAAATCGTGATATCGCGTGTTTCGAGAGTTTCTGAGATCGCCGATCGGTGACAATGTACCAAAAATCTTCATTCTACTCAAATACACCGCATCCATGTATTAAAAGTTGTCTTTCACAGCAGAAGCGAACGAGACTTTGAAAAACACAGAAATCGTGATCTCGCGTGTTTCCTGCGTTTCTGAAATCACAGCTCGGTCTAAATTTGTCAAAAACCTTCATTCTACTCAAATACACAGCATCCATGCGTTTAAAGTTGTCTGGCACAGCTGAAGCAGACGAAACTTTGAAAAACATAGAAATCGTGATCTCGCGTGTTTCGTGTGTTTCTGAGATCACAGCTCGGTGCCAATACCCCAAGAACCGTCATTCTACTCAAATACGCCACATCCATGCATTAAAAGTTATCTGGCACAGCTGAAGCGAACGAGACTTTGAACAGCACCAAAATCGTGATATCTCGTGTTTCAAGCGTTTCTGAGATCTCAGCTCGGTGTAAATGTGTCAAAAACCTTCATTCTTCTCAAATGCACAAGATCCATGTGTTAAAAGTCGTCTGGCACAGCTGTGGCGAACGAAACTTTGATCAGCACCAGAATCGTGATATCGCGTGTTTCGAGCGTTTCTGAGATCGCAGATCGGTGCCAATGTACCGAAAATGTTCATTCTAAATGTGTCAAAAACCTTCATTCTTCTCAAATGCACAAGATCCATGTGTTAAAAGTCGTCTGGCACAGCTGTGGCGAACGAAACTTTGATCAGCACCAGAATCGTGATATCGCGTGTTTCGAGCGTTTCTGAGATCGCCGATCGGTGACAATGTACCAAAAATCTTCATTCTACTCAAATACACCGCATCCATGTATTAAAAGTTGTCTTTCACAGCGGAAGCGAACGAGACTTTGAAAAACACAGAAATCGTGATCTCGCGTGTTTCCTGGGTTTCTGAGATCACAGCTCGGTCTAAATTTGTCAAAAACCTTCATTCTACTCAAATACACAGCATCCATGCGTTTAAAGTTGTCTGGCACAGCTGAAGCAGACGAAACTTTAAAAACACAGAAATCGTGATCTCGCGTGTTTCGTGTGTTTCCGAGATCACAGCTCGGTGCCAATACCCCAAAAACCTTCATTCTACTCAAATACGCCACATCCATGCATTAAAAGTTATCTGGCACAGCTGAAGCGAACGAGACTTTGAACAGCACCAAAATCGTGATATCTCGTGTTTCAAGCGTTTCTGAGATCCCAGCTCGGTGTAAATGTGTCAAAAACCTTCATTCTTCTCAAATGCACAAGATCCATGTGTTAAAAGTCGTCTGTCACAGCTGTGGCGAACGAAACTTTGATCAGCACCAGAATCGTGATATCGCGTGATTCGAGCGTTTCTGAGATCGCAGATCGGTGCCAATGTACCGAAAATGTTCATTCTACTCAAATACACCACATCCATGCGTTAAAAGTCGTCTGGCACAGCTGTGGCGAACGAAACTTTGATCAGCACCAAAATCGTGATATCGCGTGTTTCGAGGGTTTCTGAGATCGCAGATCGGTGCCAATGTACCGAAAATGTTCATTCTACTCAAATACACCACATCCATGCATTAAAAGTTGTCTGGCACAGCTGAATCGAACGAGACTGAAAAACACAGAAATCGTGATCTCGCGTGTTTCCAGCGTTTCTGAGATCACAGCTCGGTGTAAATTTGACAAAAACCTTCATTCTACTCAAATACGCCACATGCATGCATTAAAAGTTATCTGGCACAGCTGAAGCGAACGCGATTTTGAACAGCACCAAAATCGTGATATCGCGTGTTTCGAGAGTTTCTGAGATCGCCGATCGGTGACAATGTACCAAAAATCTTCATTCTACTCAAATACACCGCATCCATGTATTAAAAGTTGTCTTTCACAGCAGAAGCGAACGAGACTTTGAAAAACACAGAAATCGTGATCTCGCGTGTTTCCTGCGTTTCTGAGATCACAGCTCGGTCTAAATTTGTCAAAAACCTTCATTCTACTCAAATACACAGCATCCATGCGTTTAAAGTTGTCTGGCACAGCTTAAGCAGACGAAACTTTGAAAAACACAGAAATCGTGATCTCGCGTGTTTCGTGTGTTTCTGAGATCACAGCTCGGTGCCAATACCCCAAAAGCCGTCATTCTACTCAAATACGCCACATCCATGCATTAAAAGTTATCTGGCACAGCTGAAGCGAACGAGACTTTGAACAGCACCAAAATCGTGACATCTCGTGTTTCAAGCGTTTCTGAGATCCCAGCTCGGTGTAAATGTGTCAAAAACCTTCATTCTTCTCAAATGCACAAGATCCATGTGTTAAAAGTCGTCTGGCACAGCTGTGGCGAACGAAACTTTGATCAGCACCAGAATCGTGATATCGCGTGTTTCGAGCGTTTCTGAGATCGCAGATCGGTGCCAATGTACCGAAAATGTTCATTCTACTCAAATACACCACATCCATGCATTAAAAGTTGTCTGGCACAGCTGAAGCGAACGAGACTTTGAAAAACACAGAAATCGTGATCTCGCGTGTTTCGTGTGTTTCTGAGATCACAGCTCGGTGCCAATACCCCAAAAACCTTCATTCTACTCAAATACGCCACATCCATGCATTAAAAGTTATCGGGCACAGCTGAAGCGAACGAGACTTTGAACAGCACCAAAATCGTGATGTCTCGTGTTTCAAGCGTTTCTGAGATCCCAGCTCGGTGTAAATGTGTCAAAAACCTTCATTCTTCTCAAATGCACAAGATCCATGTGTTAAAAGTCGTCTGGCACAGCTGTGGCGAACGAAACTTTGATCAGCACCAGAATCGTGATATCGCGGGTTTCGAGCGTTTCTGAGATCGCAGATCGGTGCCAATGTACCGAAAATGTTCATTCTACTCAAATACACCACATCCATGCATTAAAAGTTGTTTGGCACAGCTGAAGCGAACGAGACTTTGAAAAACACAGAAATCGTGATCTCGCGTGTTTCCAGCGTTTCTGAGATCACAGCTCGGTGTAAATTTGTCAAAAACCTTCATTCTACTCAAATACACAAGATCCATGTGTTAAAGGTCGTCTGGCACAGATGTGGCGAACGAAACTTTGACCATCACCAAAATCGTAATATAGCGTGTTTCGAGCGTTTCTGAGAGCACACCTCGGTGTAAATGTGTCAAAAATCTTCATTCTACTCAAATACACCGCATCCATGTATTAAAAGTTGTCTTTCACAGCAGAAGCGAACGAGACTTTGAAAAACACAGAAATCGTGATCTCGCGTATTTCCTGCGTTTCTGAGATCACAGCTCGGTCTAAGTTTGTCAAAAACCTTCATTCTACTCAAATACACAGCATCCATGCGTTTAAAGTTGTCTGGCACAGCTGAAACAGACGAAACTTTGAAAAACACAGAAATCGTGATCTCGCGTGTTTCGTGTGTTTCTGAGATCACAGCTCGGTGCCAATACCAGAAAAACCTTCATTCTACTCAAATACGCCACATCCATGCATTAAAAGTTATCTGGCACAGCTGAAGCGAACGAGACTTCGAACAGCACCAAAATCGTGATATCTCGTGTTTCAAGCGTTTCTGAGATCCCAGCTCGGTGTAAATGTGTCAAAAACCTTCATTCTTCTCAAATGCACAAGATCCATGTGTTAAAAGTCGTCTGGCACAGCTGTGGCGAACGAAAGATTGATCAGCACCAGAATCGTGATATCGCGTGTTTCGAGCGTTTCTGAGATCGCAGCTCGGTGTAAATGTGTCAAAAACCTTCATTCTACTCAAATGCACAAGATCCATGCGTTAAAAGTTGTCTTACACAGCTGGTGTGAACGAAACTTTGAACAGCACCAAAATCGTGATATCGCGTGTTTCGAGCGTTTCTGAGATCGCCGATCGGTGACAATGTACCAAAAATCTTCATTCTACTCAAATACACCGCATCCATGTATTAAAAGTTGTCTGGCACAGCAGAAGCGAACGAGACTTTGAAAAACACAGAAATCGTGATCTCGCGTGTTTCCTGCGTTTCTGAGATCACAGCTCGTTCTAAATTTGTCAAAAACCTTCATTCTACTCAAATACACAGCATCCATGCGTTTAAAGTTGTCTGGCACAGCTGAAGCAGACGAAACTTTGAAAAACACAGAAATCGTGATCTCGCGTGTTTCGTGTGTTTCTGAGATCACAGCTCGGTGAAAATACCCCAAAAACCTTCATTCTACTCAAATACGCCACATCCATGCATTAAAAGTTATCTGGCACAGCTGAAGCGAACGAGACTTTGAACAGCACCAAAATCGTGATATCTCGTGTTTCAAGCGTTTCTGATATCCCAGCTCGGTGTAAATGTGTCAAAAACCTTCATTCTTTTCAAATGCACAAGATCCATATGTTAAAAGTCGTCTGGCACAGCTGTGGCGAACGAAACTTTGATCAGCACCAGAATCGTGATATCGCGTGTTTCGAGCGTTTCTGAGATCGCAGATCGGTGCCAATGTACCGAAAATGTTCATTCTACTCAAATACACCACATCCATGCGTTAAAAGTCGTCTGGCACAGCTGTGGCGAACGAAACTTTGAACAGCACCAAAATCGTGATATCGCGTGTTTCGATCGTTTCTGAGATCGCCGATCGGTGACAATGTACCAAAAATATTCATTCTACTCAAATACACCGCATCCATGTATTAAAAGTTGTCTTTCACAGCAGAAGCGAACGAGACTTTGAAAAACACAGAAATCGTGATCCCGCGTGTTTCCTGCGTTTCTGAAATCACAGCTCGGTCTAAATTTGTCAAAAACCTTCATTCTACTCAAATACACAGCATCCATGCGTTTAAAGTTGTCTGGCACAGCTGAAGCAGACGAAACTTTGAAAAACATAGAAATCGTGATCTCGCGTGTTTCGTGTGTTTCTGAGATCACAGCTCGGTGCCAATACCCCAAGAACCGTCATTCTACTCAAATACGCCACATCCATGCATTAAAAGTTATCTGGCACAGCTGAAGCGAACGAGACTTTGAACAGCACCAAAATCGTGATATCTCGTGTTTCAAGCGTTTCTGAGATCTCAGCTCGGTGTAAATGTGTCAAAAACCTTCATTCTTCTCAAATGCACAAGATCCATGTGTTAAAAGTCGTCTGGCACAGCTGTGGCGAACGAAACTTTGATCAGCACCAGAATCGTGATATCGCGTGTTTCGAGCGTTTCTGAGATCGCAGATCGGTGCCAATGTACCGAAAATGTTCATTCTAAATGTGTCAAAAACCTTCATTCTTCTCAAATGCACAAGATCCATGTGTTAAAAGTCGTCTGGCACAGCTGTGGCGAACGAAACTTTGATCAGCACCAGAATCGTGATATCGCGTGTTTCGAGCGTTTCTGAGATCGCCGATCGGTGACAATGTACCGAAAATGTTCATTCTACTCAAATACACCACATCCATGCGTTAAAAGTCGTCTGGCACAGCTGTGGCGAACGAAACTTTGAACAGCACCAAAATCGTGATATCGCGTGTTTCGATCGTTTCTGAGATCGCCGATCGGTGACAATGTACCAAAAATATTCATTCTACTCAAATACACCGCATCCATGTATTAAAAGTTGTCTTTCACAGCAGAAGCGAACGAGACTTTGAAAAACACAGAAATCGTGATCCCGCGTGTTTCCTGCGTTTCTGAAATCACAGCTCGGTCTAAATTTGTCAAAAACCTTCATTCTACTCAAATACACAATATCCATGCGTTTAAAGTTGTCTGGCACAGCTGAAGCAGACGAAACTTTGAAAAACATAGAAATCGTGATCTCGCGTGTTTCGTGTGTTTCTGAGATCACAGCTCGGTGCCAATACCCCAAGAACCGTCATTCTACTCAAATACGCCACATCCATGCATTAAAAGTTATCTGGCACAGCTGAAGCGAACGAGACTTTGAACAGCACCAAAATCGTGATATCTCGTGTTTCAAGCGTTTCTGAGATCTCAGCTCGGTGTAAATGTGTCAAAAACCTTCATTCTTCTCAAATGCACAAGATCCATGTGTTAAAAGTCGTCTGGCACAGCTGTGGCGAACGAAACTTTGATCAGCACCAGAATCGTGATATCGCGTGTTTCGAGCGTTTCTGAGATCGCAGATCGGTGCCAATGTACCGAAAATGTTCATTCTAAATGTGTCAAAAACCTTCATTCTTCTCAAATGCACAAGATCCATGTGTTAAAAGTCGTCTGGCACAGCTGTGGCGAACGAAACTTTGATCAGCACCAGAATCGTGATGTCGCGTGTTTCGAGCGTTTCTGAGATCGCCGATCGGTGACAATGTACCAAAAATCTTCATTCTACTCAAATACACCGCATCCATGTATTAAAAGTTGTCTTTCACACCGGAAGCGAACGAGACTTTGAAAAACACAGAAATCGTGATCTCGCGTGTTTCCTGGGTTTCTGAGATCACAGCTCGGTCTAAATTTGTCAAAAACCTTCATTCTACTCAAATACACAGCATCCATGCGTTTAAAGTTG
This sequence comes from Pimpla rufipes, assembly GCA_963932165.1. Taxonomy (NCBI): domain Eukaryota; kingdom Metazoa; phylum Arthropoda; class Insecta; order Hymenoptera; family Ichneumonidae; genus Pimpla; species Pimpla rufipes. Next base: position 8,210,431 of record OZ010632.1, read on the forward strand.
TCTGGCACAGCTGAAGCAGACGAAACTTTAAAAACACAGAAATCGTGATCTCGCGTGTTTCGTGTGTTTCCGAGATCACAGCTCTGTGCAATACCCCAAAAACCTTCATTCTACTCAAATACGCCACATCCATGCATTAAAAGTTATCTGGCACAGCTGAAGCGAACGAGACTTTGAACAGCACCAAAATCGTGATATCTCGTGTTTCAAGCGTTTCGGAGATCCCAGCTCGGTGTAAATGTGTCAAAAACCTTCATTCTTCTCAAATGCACAAGATCCATGTGTTAAAAGTCGTCTGTCACAGCTGTGGCGAACGAAACTTTGATCAGCACCAGAATCGTGATATCGCGTGATTCGAGCGTTTCTGAGATCGCAGATCGGTGCCAATGTACCGAAAATGTTCATTCTACTCAAATACACCACATCCATGCGTTAAAAGTCGTCTGGCACAGCTGTGGCGAACGAAACTTTGATCAGCACCAAAATCGTGATATCGCGTGTTTCGAGCGTTTCTGAGATCGCAGATCGGTGCCAATGTACCGAAAATGTTCATTCTACTCAAATACACCACATCCATGCATTAAAAGTTGTCTGGCACAGCTGAATCGAACGAGACTGAAAAACACAGAAATCGTGATCTCGCGTGTTTCCAGCGTTTCTGAGATCACAGCTCGGTGTAAATTTGACAAAAACCTTCATTCTACTCAAATACGCCACATGCATGCATTAAAAGTTATCTGGCACAGCTGAAGCGAACGCGATTTTGAACAGCACCAAAATCGTGATATCGCGTGTTTCGAGAGTTTCTGAGATCGCCGATCGGTGACAATGTACCAAAAATCTTCATTCTACTCAAATACACCGCATCCATGTATTAAAAGTTGTCTTTCACAGCAGAAGCGAACGAGACTTTGAAAAACACAGAAATCGTGATCTCGCGTGTTTCCTGCGTTTCTGAGATCACAGCTCGGTCTAAATTTGTCAAAAACCTTCATTCTACTCAAATACACAGCATCCATGCGTTTAAAGTTGTCTGGCACAGCTTAAGCAGACGAAACTTTGAAAAACACAGAAATCGTGATCTCGCGTGTTTCGTGTGTTTCTGAGATCACAGCTCGGTGCCAATACCCCAAAAGCCGTCATTCTACTCAAATACGCCACATCCATGCATTAAAAGTTATCTGGCACAGCTGAAGCGAACGAGACTTTGAACAGCACCAAAATCGTGATATCTCGTGTTTCAAGCGTTTCTGAGATCCCAGCTCGGTGTAAATGTGTCAAAAACCTTCATTCTTCTCAAATGCACAAGATCCATGTGTTAAAAGTCGTCTGGCACAGCTGTGGCGAACGAAACTTTGATCAGCACCAGAATCGTGATATCGCGTGTTTCGAGCGTTTCTGAGATCGCAGATCGGTGCCAATGTACCGAAAATGTTCATTCTACTCAAATACACCACATCCATGCATTAAAAGTTGTCTGGCACAGCTGAAGCGAACGAGACTTTGAAAAACACAGAAATCGTGATCTCGCGTGTTTCGTGTGTTTCTGAGATCACAGCTCGGTGCCAATACCCCAAAAACCTTCATTCTACTCAAATACGCCACATCCATGCATTAAAAGTTATCGGGCACAGCTGAAGCGAACGAGACTTTGAACAGCACCAAAATCGTGATGTCTCGTGTTTCAAGCGTTTCTGAGATCCCAGCTCGGTGTAAATGTGTCAAAAACCTTCATTCTTCTCAAATGCACAAGATCCATGTGTTAAAAGTCGTCTGGCACAGCTGTGGCGAACGAAACTTTGATCAGCACCAGAATCGTGATATCGCGGGTTTCGAGCGTTTCTGAGATCGCAGATCGGTGCCAATGTACCGAAAATGTTCATTCTACTCAAATACACCACATCCATGCATTAAAAGTTGTTTGGCACAGCTGAAGCGAACGAGACTTTGAAAAACACAGAAATCGTGATCTCGCGTGTTTCCAGCGTTTCTGAGATCACAGCTCGGTGTAAATTTGTCAAAAACCTTCATTCTACTCAAATACACAAGATCCATGTGTTAAAGGTCGTCTGGCACAGCTGTGGCGAACGAAACTTTGACCATCACCAAAATCGTAATATAGCGTGTTTCGAGCGTTTCTGAGAGCACACCTCGGTGTAAATGTGTCAAAAATCTTCATTCTACTCAAATACACCGCATCCATGTATTAAAAGTTGTCTTTCACAGCAGAAGCGAACGAGACTTTGAAAAACACAGAAATCGTGATCTCGCGTATTTCCTGCGTTTCTGAGATCACAGCTCGGTCTAAGTTTGTCAAAAACCTTCATTCTACTCAAATACACAGCATCCATGCGTTTAAAGTTGTCTGGCACAGCTGAAACAGACGAAACTTTGAAAAACACAGAAATCGTGATCTCGCGTGTTTCGTGTGTTTCTGAGATCACAGCTCGGTGCCAATACCCCAAAAACCTTCATTCTACTCAAATACGCCACATCCATGCATTAAAAGTTATCTGGCACAGCTGAAGCGAACGAGACTTCGAACAGCACCAAAATCGTGATATCTCGTGTTTCAAGCGTTTCTGAGATCCCAGCTCGGTGTAAATGTGTCAAAAACCTTCATTCTTCTCAAATGCACAAGATCCATGTGTTAAAAGTCGTCTGGCACAGCTGTGGCGAACGAAAGATTGATCAGCACCAGAATCGTGATATCGCGTGTTTCGAGCGTTTCTGAGATCGCAGCTCGGTGTAAATGTGTCAAAAACCTTCATTCTACTCAAATGCACAAGATCCATGCGTTAAAAGTTGTCTTACACAGCTGGTGTGAACGAAACTTTGAACAGCACCAAAATCGTGATATCGCGTGTTTCGAGCGTTTCTGAGATCGCCGATCGGTGACAATGTACCAAAAATCTTCATTCTACTCAAATACACCGCATCCATGTATTAAAAGTTGTCTGGCACAGCAGAAGCGAACGAGACTTTGAAAAACACAGAAATCGTGATCTCGCGTGTTTCCTGCGTTTCTGAGATCACAGCTCGTTCTAAATTTGTCAAAAACCTTCATTCTACTCAAATACACAGCATCCATGCGTTTAAAGTTGTCTGGCACAGCTGAAGCAGACGAAACTTTGAAAAACACAGAAATCGTGATCTCGCGTGTTTCGTGTGTTTCTGAGATCACAGCTCGGTGAAAATACCCCAAAAACCTTCATTCTACTCAAATACGCCACATCCATGCATTAAAAGTTATCTGGCACAGCTGAAGCGAACGAGACTTTGAACAGCACCAAAATCGTGATATCTCGTGTTTCAAGCGTTTCTGATATCCCAGCTCGGTGTAAATGTGTCAAAAACCTTCATTCTTTTCAAATGCACAAGATCCATATGTTAAAAGTCGTCTGGCACAGCTGTGGCGAACGAAACTTTGATCAGCACCAGAATCGTGATATCGCGTGTTTCGAGCGTTTCTGAGATCGCAGATCGGTGCCAATGTACCGAAAATGTTCATTCTACTCAAATACACCACATCCATGCGTTAAAAGTCGTCTGGCACAGCTGTGGCGAACGAAACTTTGAACAGCACCAAAATCGTGATATCGCGTGTTTCGATCGTTTCTGAGATCGCCGATCGGTGACAATGTACCAAAAATATTCATTCTACTCAAATACACCGCATCCATGTATTAAAAGTTGTCTTTCACAGCAGAAGCGAACGAGACTTTGAAAAACACAGAAATCGTGATCCCGCGTGTTTCCTGCGTTTCTGAAATCACAGCTCGGTCTAAATTTGTCAAAAACCTTCATTCTACTCAAATACACAGCATCCATGCGTTTAAAGTTGTCTGGCACAGCTGAAGCAGACGAAACTTTGAAAAACATAGAAATCGTGATCTCGCGTGTTTCGTGTGTTTCTGAGATCACAGCTCGGTGCCAATACCCCAAGAACCGTCATTCTACTCAAATACGCCACATCCATGCATTAAAAGTTATCTGGCACAGCTGAAGCGAACGAGACTTTGAACAGCACCAAAATCGTGATATCTCGTGTTTCAAGCGTTTCTGAGATCTCAGCTCAGTGTAAATGTGTCAAAAACCTTCATTCTTCTCAAATGCACAAGATCCATGTGTTAAAAGTCGTCTGGCACAGCTGTGGCGAACGAAACTTTGATCAGCACCAGAATCGTGATATCGCGTGTTTCGAGCGTTTCTGAGATCGCAGATCGGTGCCAATGTACCGAAAATGTTCATTCTAAATGTGTCAAAAACCTTCATTCTTCTCAAATGCACAAGATCCATGTGTTAAAAGTCGTCTAGCACAGCTGTGGCGAACGAAACTTTGATCAGCACCAGAATCGTGATATCGCGTGTTTCGAGCGTTTCTGAGATCGCCGATCGGTGACAATGTACCAAAAATCTTCATTCTACTCAAATACACCGCATCCATGTATTAAAAGTTGTCTTTCACACCGGAAGCGAACGAGACTTTGAAAAACACAGAAATCGTGATCTCGCGTGTTTCCTGGGTTTCTGAGATCACAGCTCGGTCTAAATTTGTCAAAAACCTTCATTCTACTCAAATACACAGCATCCATGCGTTTAAAGTTGTCTGGCACAGCTGAAGCAGACGAAACTTTAAAAACACAGAAATCGTGATCTCGCGTGTTTCGTGTGTTTCCGAGATCACAGCTCGGTGCCAATACCCTAAAAACCTTCATTCTACTCAAATACGCCACATCCATGCATTAAAAGTTATCTGGCACAGCTGAAGCGAACGAGACTTTGAACAGCACCAAAATCGTGATATCTCGTGTTTCAAGCGTTTCGGAGATCCCAGCTCGGTGTAAATGTGTCAAAAACCTTCATTCTTCTCAAATGCACAAGATCCATGTGTTAAAAGTCGTCTGTCACAGCTGTGGCGAACGAAACTTTGATCAGCACCAGAATCGTGATATCGCGTGATTCGAGCGTTTCTGAGATCGCAGATCGGTGCCAATGTACCGAAAATGTTCATTCTACTCAAATACACCACATCCATGCGTTAAAAGTCGTCTGGCACAGCTGTGGCGAACGAAACTTTGATCAGCACCAAAATCGTGATATCGCGTGTTTCGAGCGTTTCTGAGATCGCAGATCGGTGCCAATGTACCGAAAATGTTCATTCTACTCAAATACACCACATCCATGCATTAAAAGTTGTCTGGCACAGCTGAATCGAACGAGACTGAAAAACACAGAAATCGTGATCTCGCGTGTTTCCAGCGTTTCTGAGATCACAGCTCGGTGTAAATTTGACAAAAACCTTCATTCTACTCAAATACGCCACATGCATGCATTAAAAGTTATCTGGCACAGCTGAAGCGAACGCGATTTTGAACAGCACCAAAATCGTGATATCGCGTGTTTCGAGAGTTTCTGAGATCGCCGATCGGTGACAATGTACCAAAAATCTTCATTCTACTCAAATACACCGCATCCATGTAATAAAAGTTGTCTTTCACAGCAGAAGCGAACGAGACTTTAAAAAACACAGAAATCGTGATCTCGCGTGTTTCCTGCGTTTCTGAAATCACAGCTCGGTCTAAATTTGTCAAAAACCTTCATTCTACTCAAATACACAGCATCCATGCGTTTAAAGTTGTCTGGCACAGCTGAAGCAGACGAAACTTTGAAAAACATAGAAATCGTGATCTCGCGTGTTTCGTGTGTTTCTGAGATCACAGCTCGGTGCCAATACCCCAAGAACCGTCATTCTACTCAAATACGCCACATCCATGCATTAAAAGTTATCTGGCACAGCTGAAGCGAACGAGACTTTGAACAGCACCAAAATCGTGATATCTCGTGTTTCAAGCGTTTCTGAGATCTCAGCTCGGTGTAAATGTGTCAAAAACCTTCATTCTTCTCAAATGCACAAGATCCATGTGTTAAAAGTCGTCTGGCACAGCTGTGGCGAACGAAACTTTGATCAGCACCAGAATCGTGATATCGCGTGTTTCGAGCGTTTCTGAGATCGCAGATCGGTGCCAATGTACCGAAAATGTTCATTCTAAATGTGTCAAAAACCTTCATTCTTCTCAAATGCACAAGATCCATGTGTTAAAAGTCGTCTGGCACAGCTGTGGCGAACGAAACTTTGATCAGCACCAGAATCGTGATATCGCGTGTTTCGAGCGTTTCTGAGATCGCAGATCGGTGCCAATGTACCGAAAATGTTCATTCTACTCAAATACACCACATCCATGCGTTAAAAGTCGTCTGGCACAGCTGTGGCGAACGAAACTTTGAACAGCACCAAAATCGTGATATCGCGTGTTTCGATCGTTTCTGAGATCGCCGATCGGTGACAATGTACCAAAAATATTTATTCTACTCAAATACACCGCATCCATGTATTAAAAGTCGTCTTTCACAGCAGAAGCGAACGAGACTTTGAAAAACACAGAAATCGTGATCCCGCGTGTTTCCTGCGTTTCTGAAATCACAGCTCGGTCTAAATTGGTCAAAAACCTTCATTCTACTCAAATACACAGCATCCATGCGTTTAAAGTTGTCTGGCACAGCTGAAGCAGACGAAACTTTGAAAAACATAGAAATCGTGATCTCGCGTGTTTCGTGTGTTTCTGAGATCACAGCTCGGTGCCAATACCCCAAGAACCGTCATTCTACTCAAATACGCCACATCCATGCATTAAAAGTTATCTGGCACAGCTGAAGCGAACGAGACTTTGAACAGCACCAAAATCGTGATATCTCGTGTTTCAAGCGTTTCTGAGATCTCAGCTCGGTGTAAATGTGTCAAAAACCTTCATTCTTCTCAAATGCACAAGATCCATGTGTTAAAAGTCGTCTGGCACAGCTGTGGCGAACGAAACTTTGATCAGCACCAGAATCGTGATATCGCGTGTTTCGAGCGTTTCTGAGATCGCAGATCGGTGCCAATGTACCGAAAATGTTCATTCTAAATGTGTCAAAAACCTTCATTCTTCTCAAATGCACAAGATCCATGTGTTAAAAGTCGTCTGGCACAGCTGTGGCGAACGAAACTTTGATCAGCACCAGAATCGTGATGTCGCGTGTTTCGAGCGTTTCTGAGATCGCCGATCGGTGACAATGTACCAAAAATCTTCATTCTACTCAAATACACCGCATCCATGTATTAAAAGTTGTCTTTCACACCGGAAGCGAACGAGACTTTGAAAAACACAGAAATCGTGATCTCGCGTGTTTCCTGGGTTTCTGAGATCACAGCTCGGTCTAAATTTGTCAAAAACCTTCATTCTACTCAAATACACAGCATCCATGCGTTTAAAGTTGTCTGGCACAGCTGAAGCAGACGAAACTTTAAAAACACAGAAATCGTGATCTCGCGTGTTTCGTGTGTTTCCGAGATCACAGCTCGGTGCCAATACCCCAAAAACCTTCATTCTACTCAAATACGCCACATCCATGCATTAAAAGTTATCTGGCACAGCTGAAGCGAACGAGACTTTGAACAGCACCAAAATCGTGATATCTCGTGTTTCAAGCGTTTCGGAGATCCCAGCTCGGTGTAAATGTGTCAAAAACCTTCATTCTTCTCAAATGCACAAGATCCATGTGTTAAAAGTCGTCTGTCACAGCTGTGGCGAACGAAACTTTGATCAGCACCAGAATCGTGATATCGCGTGATTCGAGCGTTTCTGAGATCGCAGATCGGTGCCAATGTACCGAAAATGTTCATTCTACTCAAATACACCACATCCATGCGTTAAAAGTCGTCTGGCACAGCTGTGGCGAACGAAACTTTGATCAGCACCAAAATCGTGATATCGCGTGTTTCGAGCGTTTCTGAGATCGCAGATCGGTGCCAATGTACCGAAAATGTTCATTCTACTCAAATACACCACATCCATGCATTAAAAGTTGTCTGGCACAGCTGAATCGAACGAGACTGAAAAACACAGAAATCGTGATCTCGCGTGTTTCCAGCGTTTCTGAGATCACAGCTCGGTGTAAATTTGACAAAAACCTTCATTCTACTCAAATACGCCACATGCATGCATTAAAAGTTATCTGGCACAGCTGAAGCGAACGCGATTTTGAACAGCACCAAAATCGTGATATCGCGTGTTTCGAGAGTTTCTGAGATCGCCGATCGGTGACAATGTACCAAAAATCTTCATTCTACTCAAATACACCGCATCCATGTATTAAAAGTTGTCTTTCACAGCAGAAGCGAACGAGAGTTTGAAAAACACAGAAATCGTGATCTCGCGTGTTTCCTGCGTTTCTGAAATCACAGCTCGGTCTAAATTTGTCAAAAACCTTCATTCTACTCAAATACACAGCATCCATGCGTTTAAAGTTGTCTGGCACAGCTGAAGCAGACGAAACTTTGAAAAACATAGAAATCGTGATCTCGCGTGTTTCGTGTGTTTCTGAGATCACAGCTCGGTGCCAATACCCCAAGAACCGTCATTCTACTCAAATACGCCACATCCATGCATTAAAAGTTATCTGGCACAGCTGAAGCGAACGAGACTTGAACAGCACCAAAATCGTGATATCTCGTGTTTCAAGCGTTTCTGAGATCTCAGCTCGGTGTAAATGTGTCAAAAACCTTCATTCTTCTCAAATGCACAAGATCCATGTGTTAAAAGTCGTCTGGCACAGCTGTGGCGAACGAAACTTTGATCAGCACCAGAATCGTGATATCGCGTGTTTCGAGCGTTTCTGAGATCGCAGATCGGTGCCAATGTACCGAAAATGTTCATTCTAAATGTGTCAAAAACCTTCATTCTTCTCAAATGCACAAGATCCATGTGTTAAAAGTCGTCTGGCACAGCTGTGGCGAACGAAACTTTGATCAGCACCAGAATCGTGATATCGCGTGTTTCGAGCGTTTCTGAGATCGCCGATCGGTGACAATGTACCAAAAATCTTCATTCTACTCAAATACACCGCATCCATGTATTAAAAGTTGTCTTTCACAGCGGAAGCGAACGAGACTTTGAAAAACACAGAAATCGTGATCTCGCGTGTTTCCTGGGTTTCTGAGATCACAGCTCGGTCTAAATTTGTCAAAAACCTTCATTCTACTCAAATACACAGCATCCATGCGTTTAAAGTTGTCTGGCACAGCTGAAGCAGACGAAACTTTAAAAACACAGAAATCGTGATCTCGCGTGTTTCGTGTGTTTCCGAGATCACAGCTCGGTGCCAATACCCCAAAAACCTTCATTCTACTCAAATACGCCACATCCATGCATTAAAAGTTATCTGGCACAGCTGAAGCGAACGAGACTTTGAACAGCACCAAAATCGTGATATCTCGTGTTTCAAGCGTTTCTGAGATCCCAGCTCGGTGTAAATGTGTCAAAAACCTTCATTCTTCTCAAATGCACAAGATCCATGTGTTAAAAGTCGTCTGTCACAGCTGTGGCGAACGAAACTTTGATCAGCACCAGAATCGTGATATCGCGTGATTCGAGCGTTTCTGAGATCGCAGATCGGTGCCAATGTACCGAAAATGTTCACTCTACTCAAATACACCACATCCATGCGTTAAAAGTCGTCTGGCACAGCTGTGGCGAACGAAACTTTGATCAGCACCAAAATCGTGATATCGCGTGTTTCGAGCGTTTCTGAGATCGCAGATCGGTGCCAATGTACCGAAAATGTTCATTCTACTCAAATACACCACATCCATGCATTAAAAGTTGTCTGGCACAGCTGAATCGAACGAGACTGAAAAACACAGAAATCGTGATCTCGCGTGTTTCCAGCGTTTCTGAGATCACAGCTCGGTGTAAATTTGACAAAAACCTTCATTCTACTCAAATACGCCACATGCATGCATTAAAAGTTATCTGGCACAGCTGAAGCGAACGCGATTTTGAACAGCACCAAAATCGTGATATCGCGTGTTTCGAGAGTTTCTGAGATCGCCGATCGGTGACAATGTACCAAAAATCTTCATTCTACTCAAATACACCGCATCCATGTATTAAAAGTTGTCTTTCACAGCAGAAGCGAACGAGACTTTGAAAAACACAGAAATCGTGATCTCGCGTGTTTCCTGCGTTTCTGAGATCACAGCTCGGTCTAAATTTGTCAAAAACCTTCATTCTACTCAAATACACAGCATCCATGCGTTTAAAGTTGTCTGGCACAGCTTAAGCAGACGAAACTTTGAAAAACACAGAAATCGTGATCTCGCGTGTTTCGTGTGTTTCTGAGATCACAGCTCGGTGCCAATACCCCAAAAGCCGTCATTCTACTCAAATACGCCACATCCATGCATTAAAAGTTATCTGGCACAGCTGAAGCGAACGAGACTTTGAACAGCACCAAAATCGTGATATCTCGTGTTTCAAGCGTTTCTGAGATCCCAGCTCGGTGTAAATGTGTCAAAAACCTTCATTCTTCTCAAATGCACAAGATCCATGTGTTAAAAGTCGTCTGGCACAGCTGTGGCGAACGAAACTTTGATCAGCACCAGAATCGTGATATCGCGTGTTTCGAGCGTTTCTGAGATCGCAGATCGGTGCCAATGTACCGAAAATGTTCATTCTACTCAAATACACCACATCCATGCATTAAAAGTTGTCTGGCACAGCTGAAGCGAACGAGACTTTGAAAAACACAGAAATCGTGATCTCGCGTGTTTCCAGCGTTTCTGAGATCACAGCTCGGCGTAAATTTGTCAAAAACCTTCATTCTACTCAAATACACAAGATCCATGTGTTAAAAGTCGTCTGGCACAGCTGTGGCGAACGAAACTTTGAACAACACCAAAATCGTAATATACCGTGTTTCGAGCGTTTCTGAGAGCACACCTCGGTGTAAATGTGTCAAAAACCTTCATTCTACTCAAATACGCCACATCCATGCATTAAAAGTTATCTGGCACAGCTGAAGCGAACGCGATTTTGAACAGCACCAAAATCGTGATATCGCGTGTTTCGAGCGTTTCTGAGATCGCCGATCGGTGACAATGTACCAAATCTTCATTCTACTCAAATACACCGCATCCATGTATTAAAAGTTGTCTTTCACAGCGGAAGCGAACGAGACTTTGAAAAACACAGAAATCGTGATCTCGCGTGTTTCCTGGGTTTCTGAGATCACAGCTCGGTCTAAATTTGTCAAAAACCTTCATTCTACTCAAATACACAGCATCCATGCGTTTAAAGTTGTCTGGCACAGCTGAAGCAGACGAAACTTTAAAAACACAGAAATCGTGATCTCGCGTGTTTCGTGTGTTTCCGAGATCACAGCTCGGTGCCAATACCCCAAAAACCTTCATTCTACTCAAATACGCCACATCCATGCATTAAAAGTTATCTGGCACAGCTGAAGCGAACGAGACTTTGAACAGCACCAAAATCGTGATATCTCGTGTTTCAAGCGTTTCTGAGATCCCAGCTCGGTGTAAATGTGTCAAAAACCTTCATTCTTCTCAAATGCACAAGATCCATGTGTTAAAAGTCGTCTGTCACAGCTGTGGCGAACGAAACTTTGATCAGCACCAGAATCGTGATATCGCGTGATTCGAGCGTTTCTGAGATCGCAGATCGGTGCCAATGTACCGAAAATGTTCACTCTACTCAAATACACCACATCCATGCGTTAAAAGTCGTCTGGCACAGCTGTGGCGAACGAAACTTTGATCAGCACCAAAATCGTGATATCGCGTGTTTCGAGCGTTTCTGAGATCGCAGATCGGTGCCAATGTACCGAAAATGTTCATTCTACTCAAATACACCACATCCATGCATTAAAAGTTGTCTGGCACAGCTGAATCGAACGAGACTGAAAAACACAGAAATCGTGATCTCGCGTGTTTCCAGCGTTTCTGAGATCACAGCTCGGTGTAAATTTGACAAAAACCTTCATTCTACTCAAATACGCCACATGCATGCATTAAAAGTTATCTGGCACAGCTGAAGCGAACGCGATTTTGAACAGCACCAAAATCGTGATATCGCGTGTTTCGAGAGTTTCTGAGATCGCCGATCGGTGACAATGTACCAAAAATCTTCATTCTACTCAAATACACCGCATCCATGTATTAAAAGTTGTCTTTCACAGCAGAAGCGAACGAGACTTTGAAAAACACAGAAATCGTGATCTCGCGTGTTTCCTGCGTTTCTGAGATCACAGCTCGGTCTAAATTTGTCAAAAACCTTCATTCTACTCAAATACACAGCATCCATGCGTTTAAAGTTGTCTGGCACAGCTTAAGCAGACGAAACTTTGAAAAACACAGAAATCGTGATCTCGCGTGTTTCGTGTGTTTCTGAGATCACAGCTCGGTGCCAATACCCCAAAAGCCGTCATTCTACTCAAATACGCCACATCCATGCATTAAAAGTTATCTGGCACAGCTGAAGCGAACGAGACTTTGAACAGCACCAAAATCGTGATATCTCGTGTTTCAAGCGTTTCTGAGATCCCAGCTCGGTGTAAATGTGTCAAAAACCTTCATTCTTCTCAAATGCACAAGATCCATGTGTTAAAAGTCGTCTGGCACAGCTGTGGCGAACGAAACTTTGATCAGCACCAGAATCGTGATATCGCGTGTTTCGAGCGTTTCTGAGATCGCAGATCGGTGCCAATGTACCGAAAATGTTCATTCTACTCAAATACACCACATCCATGCATTAAAAGTTGTCTGGCACAGCTGAAGCGAACGAGACTTTGAAAAACACAGAAATCGTGATCTCGCGTGTTTCCAGCGTTTCTGAGATCACAGCTCGGCGTAAATTTGTCAAAAACCTTCATTCTACTCAAATACACAAGATCCATGTGTTAAAAGTCGTCTGGCACAGCTGTGGCGAACGAAACTTTGAACAACACCAAAATCGTAATATACCGTGTTTCGAGCGTTTCTGAGAGCACACCTCGGTGTAAATGTGTCAAAAACCTTCATTCTACTCAAATACGCCACATCCATGCATTAAAAGTTATCTGGCACAGCTGAAGCGAACGCGATTTTGAACAGCACCAAAATCGTGATATCGCGTGTTTCGAGCGTTTCTGAGATCGCCGATCGGTGACAATGTACCAAATCTTCATTCTACTCAAATACACCGCATCCATGTATTAAAAGTTGTCTTTCACAGCGGAAGCGAACGAGACTTTGAAAAACACAGAAATCGTGATCTCGCGTGTTTCCTGGGTTTCTGAGATCACAGCTCGGTCTAAATTTGTCAAAAACCTTCATTCTACTCAAATACACAGCATCCATGCGTTTAAAGTTGTCTGGCACAGCTGAAGCAGACGAAACTTTAAAAACACAGAAATCGTGATCTCGCGTGTTTCGTGTGTTTCCGAGATCACAGCTCGGTGCCAATACCCCAAAAACCTTCATTCTACTCAAATACGCCACATCCATGCATTAAAAGTTATCTGGCACAGCTGAAGCGAACGAGACTTTGAACAGCACCAAAATCGTGATATCTCGTGTTTCAAGCGTTTCTGAGATCCCAGCTCGGTGTAAATGTGTCAAAAACCTTCATTCTTCTCAAATGCACAAGATCCATGTGTTAAAAGTCGTCTGTCACAGCTGTGGCGAACGAAACTTTGATCAGCACCAGAATCGTGATATCGCGTGATTCGAGCGTTTCTGAGATCGCAGATCGGTGCCAATGTACCGAAAATGTTCACTCTACTCAAATACACCACATCCATGCGTTAAAAGTCGTCTGGCACAGCTGTGGCGAACGAAACTTTGATCAGCACCAAAATCGTGATATCGCGTGTTTCGAGCGTTTCTGAGATCGCAGATCGGTGCCAATGTACCGAAAATGTTCATTCTACTCAAATACACCACATCCATGCATTAAAAGTTGTCTGGCACAGCTGAATCGAACGAGACTGAAAAACACAGAAATCGTGATCTCGCGTGTTTCCAGCGTTTCTGAGATCACAGCTCGGTGTAAATTTGACAAAAACCTTCATTCTACTCAAATACGCCACATGCATGCATTAAAAGTTATCTGGCACAGCTGAAGCGAACGCGATTTTGAACAGCACCAAAATCGTGATATCGCGTGTTTCGAGAGTTTCTGAGATCGCCGATCGGTGACAATGTACCAAAAATCTTCATTCTACTCAAATACACCGCATCCATGTATTAAAAGTTGTCTTTCACAGCAGAAGCGAACGAGACTTTGAAAAACACAGAAATCGTGATCTCGCGTGTTTCCTGCGTTTCTGAGATCACAGCTCGGTCTAAATTTGTCAAAAACCTTCATTCTACTCAAATACACAGCATCCATGCGTTTAAAGTTGTCTGGCACAGCTTAAGCAGACGAAACTTTGAAAAACACAGAAATCGTGATCTCGCGTGTTTCGTGTGTTTCTGAGATCACAGCTCGGTGCCAATACCCCAAAAGCCGTCATTCTACTCAAATACGCCACATCCATGCATTAAAAGTTATCTGGCACAGCTGAAGCGAACGAGACTTTGAACAGCACCAAAATCGTGATATCTCGTGTTTCAAGCGTTTCTGAGATCCCAGCTCGGTGTAAATGTGTCAAAAACCTTCATTCTTCTCAAATGCACAAGATCCATGTGTTAAAAGTCGTCTGGCACAGCTGTGGCGAACGAAACTTTGATCAGCACCAGAATCGTGATATCGCGTGTTTCGAGCGTTTCTGAGATCGCAGATCGGTGCCAATGTACCGAAAATGTTCATTCTACTCAAATACACCACATCCATGCATTAAAAGTTGTCTGGCACAGCTGAAGCGAACGAGACTTTGAAAAACACAGAAATCGTGATCTCGCGTGTTTCCAGCGTTTCTGAGATCACAGCTCGGCGTAAATTTGTCAAAAACCTTCATTCTACTCAAATACACAAGATCCATGTGTTAAAAGTCGTCTGGCACAGCTGTGGCGAACGAAACTTTGAACAACACCAAAATCGTAATATACCGTGTTTCGAGCGTTTCTGAGAGCACACCTCGGTGTAAATGTGTCAAAAACCTTCATTCTACTCAAATACGCCACATCCATGCATTAAAAGTTATCTAAAATGTTGAAATTGATTTTGACCGCTGTTGTTTATTGGAAGTTGGGTTTCGGCATGGAACGCTCCATGCCGAAACCCAACTTCCAATTAAAAGTTATCTGGCACAGCTGAAGCGAACGCGATTTTGAACAGCACCAAAATCGTGATATCGCGTGTTTCGAGCGTTTCTGAGATCGCCGATCGGTGACAATGTACCAAATCTTCATTCTACTCAAATACACCGCATCCATGTATTAAAAGTTGTCTTTCACAGCGGAAGCGAACGAGACTTTGAAAAACACAGAAATCGTGATCTCGCGTGTTTCCTGGGTTTCTGAGATCACAGCTCGGTCTAAATTTGTCAAAAACCTTCATTCTACTCAAATACACAGCATCCATGCGTTTAAAGTTGTCTGGCACAGCTGAAGCAGACGAAACTTTAAAAACACAGAAATCGTGATCTCGCGTGTTTCGTGTGTTTCCGAGATCACAGCTCGGTGCCAATACCCCAAAAACCTTCATTCTACTCAAATACGCCACATCCATGCATTAAAAGTTATCTGGCACAGCTGAAGCGAACGAGACTTTGAACAGCACCAAAATCGTGATAT
Source organism: Pimpla rufipes (assembly GCA_963932165.1). Classification (NCBI taxonomy): domain Eukaryota; kingdom Metazoa; phylum Arthropoda; class Insecta; order Hymenoptera; family Ichneumonidae; genus Pimpla; species Pimpla rufipes. Next base: position 8,226,044 of record OZ010632.1, read on the forward strand.
CTCGTGTTTCAAGCGTTTCTGAGATCCCAGCTCGGTGTAAATGTGTCAAAAACCTTCATTCTTCTCAAATGCACAAGATCCATGTGTTAAAAGTCGTCTGTCACAGCTGTGGCGAACGAAACTTTGATCAGCACCAGAATCGTGATATCGCGTGATTCGAGCGTTTCTGAGATCGCAGATCGGTGCCAATGTACCGAAAATGTTCACTCTACTCAAATACACCACATCCATGCGTTAAAAGTCGTCTGGCACAGCTGTGGCGAACGAAACTTTGATCAGCACCAAAATCGTGATATCGCGTGTTTCGAGCGTTTCTGAGATCGCAGATCGGTGCCAATGTACCGAAAATGTTCATTCTACTCAAATACACCACATCCATGCATTAAAAGTTGTCTGGCACAGCTGAATCGAACGAGACTGAAAAACACAGAAATCGTGATCTCGCGTGTTTCCAGCGTTTCTGAGATCACAGCTCGGTGTAAATTTGACAAAAACCTTCATTCTACTCAAATACGCCACATGCATGCATTAAAAGTTATCTGGCACAGCTGAAGCGAACGCGATTTTGAACAGCACCAAAATCGTGATATCGCGTGTTTCGAGAGTTTCTGAGATCGCCGATCGGTGACAATGTACCAAAAATCTTCATTCTACTCAAATACACCGCATCCATGTATTAAAAGTTGTCTTTCACAGCAGAAGCGAACGAGACTTTGAAAAACACAGAAATCGTGATCTCGCGTGTTTCCTGCGTTTCTGAGATCACAGCTCGGTCTAAATTTGTCAAAAACCTTCATTCTACTCAAATACACAGCATCCATGCGTTTAAAGTTGTCTGGCACAGCTTAAGCAGACGAAACTTTGAAAAACACAGAAATCGTGATCTCGCGTGTTTCGTGTGTTTCTGAGATCACAGCTCGGTGCCAATACCCCAAAAGCCGTCATTCTACTCAAATACGCCACATCCATGCATTAAAAGTTATCTGGCACAGCTGAAGCGAACGAGACTTTGAACAGCACCAAAATCGTGATATCTCGTGTTTCAAGCGTTTCTGAGATCCCAGCTCGGTGTAAATGTGTCAAAAACCTTCATTCTTCTCAAATGCACAAGATCCATGTGTTAAAAGTCGTCTGGCACAGCTGTGGCGAACGAAACTTTGATCAGCACCAGAATCGTGATATCGCGTGTTTCGAGCGTTTCTGAGATCGCAGATCGGTGCCAATGTACCGAAAATGTTCATTCTACTCAAATACACCACATCCATGCATTAAAAGTTGTCTGGCACAGCTGAAGCGAACGAGACTTTGAAAAACACAGAAATCGTGATCTCGCGTGTTTCCAGCGTTTCTGAGATCACAGCTCGGCGTAAATTTGTCAAAAACCTTCATTCTACTCAAATACACAAGATCCATGTGTTAAAAGTCGTCTGGCACAGCTGTGGCGAACGAAACTTTGAACAACACCAAAATCGTAATATACCGTGTTTCGAGCGTTTCTGAGAGCACACCTCGGTGTAAATGTGTCAAAAACCTTCATTCTACTCAAATACGCCACATCCATGCATTAAAAGTTATCTAAAATGTTGAAATTGATTTTGACCGCTGTTGTTTATTGGAAGTTGGGTTTCGGCATGGAACGCTCCATGCCGAAACCCAACTTCCAATTAAAAGTTATCTGGCACAGCTGAAGCGAACGCGATTTTGAACAGCACCAAAATCGTGATATCGCGTGTTTCGAGCGTTTCTGAGATCGCCGATCGGTGACAATGTACCAAATCTTCATTCTACTCAAATACACCGCATCCATGTATTAAAAGTTGTCTTTCACAGCGGAAGCGAACGAGACTTTGAAAAACACAGAAATCGTGATCTCGCGTGTTTCCTGGGTTTCTGAGATCACAGCTCGGTCTAAATTTGTCAAAAACCTTCATTCTACTCAAATACACAGCATCCATGCGTTTAAAGTTGTCTGGCACAGCTGAAGCAGACGAAACTTTAAAAACACAGAAATCGTGATCTCGCGTGTTTCGTGTGTTTCCGAGATCACAGCTCGGTGCCAATACCCCAAAAACCTTCATTCTACTCAAATACGCCACATCCATGCATTAAAAGTTATCTGGCACAGCTGAAGCGAACGAGACTTTGAACAGCACCAAAATCGTGATATCTCGTGTTTCAAGCGTTTCTGAGATCCCAGCTCGGTGTAAATGTGTCAAAAACCTTCATTCTTCTCAAATGCACAAGATCCATGTGTTAAAAGTCGTCTGGCACAGCTGTGGCGAACGAAACTTTGATCAGCACCAGAATCGTGATATCGCGTGTTTCGAGCGTTTCTGAGATCGCAGATCGGTGCCAATGTACCGAAAATGTTCATTCTACTCAAATACACCACATCCATGCGTTAAAAGTCGTCTGGCACAGCTGTGGCGAACGAAACTTTGAACAGCACCAAAATCGTGATATCGCGTGTTTCGATCGTTTCTGAGATCGCCGATCGGTGACAATGTACCAAAAATATTCATTCTACTCAAATACACCGCATCCATGTATTAAAAGTTGTCTTTCACAGCTGAAGCGAACGAGAGTTTGAAAAACACAGAAATCGTGATCCCGCGTGTTTCCTGCGTTTCTGAAATCACAGCTCGGTCTAAATTTGTCAAAAACCTTCATTCTACTCAAATACACAGCATCCATGCGTTTAAAGTTGTCTGGCACAGCTGAAGCAGACGAAACTTTGAAAAACATAGAAATCGTGATCTCGCGTGTTTCGTGTGTTTCTGAGATCACAGCTCGGTGCCAATACCCCAAGAACCGTCATTCTACTCAAATACGCCACATCCATGCATTAAAAGTTATCTGGCACAGCTGAAGCGAACGAGACTTTGAACAGCACCAAAATCGTGATATCTCGTGTTTCAAGCGTTTCTGAGATCTCAGCTCGGTGTAAATGTGTCAAAAACCTTCATTCTTCTCAAATGCACAAGATCCATGTGTTAAAAGTCGTCTGGCACAGCTGTGGCGAACGAAACTTTGATCAGCACCAGAATCGTGATATCGCGTGTTTCGAGCGTTTCTGAGATCGCAGATCGGTGCCAATGTACCGAAAATGTTCATTCTAAATGTGTCAAAAACCTTCATTCTTCTCAAATGCACAAGATCCATGTGTTAAAAGTCGTCTGGCACAGCTGTGGCGAACGAAACTTTGATCAGCACCAGAATCGTGATGTCGCGTGTTTCGAGCGTTTCTGAGATCGCCGATCGGTGACAATGTACCAAAAATCTTCATTCTACTCAAATACACCGCATCCATGTATTAAAAGTTGTCTTTCACACCGGAAGCGAACGAGACTTTGAAAAACACAGAAATCGTGATCTCGCGTGTTTCCTGGGTTTCTGAGATCACAGCTCGGTCTAAATTTGTCAAAAACCTTCATTCTACTCAAATACACAGCATCCATGCGTTTAAAGTTGTCTGGCACAGCTGAAGCAGACGAAACTTTAAAAACACAGAAATCGTGATCTCGCGTGTTTCGTGTGTTTCCGAGATCACAGCTCGGTGCCAATACCCCAAAAACCTTCATTCTACTCAAATACGCCACATCCATGCATTAAAAGTTATCTGGCACAGCTGAAGCGAACGAGACTTTGAACAGCACCAAAATCGTGATATCTCGTGTTTCAAGCGTTTCGGAGATCCCAGCTCGGTGTAAATGTGTCAAAAACCTTCATTCTTCTCAAATGCACAAGATCCATGTGTTAAAAGTCGTCTGTCACAGCTGTGGCGAACGAAACTTTGATCAGCACCAGAATCGTGATATCGCGTGATTCGAGCGTTTCTGAGATCGCAGATCGGTGCCAATGTACCGAAAATGTTCATTCTACTCAAATACACCACATCCATGCGTTAAAAGTCGTCTGGCACAGCTGTGGCGAACGAAACTTTGATCAGCACCAAAATCGTGATATCGCGTGTTTCGAGCGTTTCTGAGATCGCAGATCGGTGCCAATGTACCGAAAATGTTCATTCTACTCAAATACACCACATCCATGCATTAAAAGTTGTCTGGCACAGCTGAATCGAACGAGACTGAAAAACACAGAAATCGTGATCTCGCGTGTTTCCAGCGTTTCTGAGATCACAGCTCGGTGTAAATTTGACAAAAACCTTCATTCTACTCAAATACGCCACATGCATGCATTAAAAGTTATCTGGCACAGCTGAAGCGAACGCGATTTTGAACAGCACCAAAATCGTGATATCGCGTGTTTCGAGAGTTTCTGAGATCGCCGATCGGTGACAATGTACCAAAAATCTTCATTCTACTCAAATACACCGCATCCATGTATTAAAAGTTGTCTTTCACAGCAGAAGCGAACGAGACTTTGAAAAACACAGAAATCGTGATCTCGCGTGTTTCCTGCGTTTCTGAAATCACAGCTCGGTCTAAATTTGTCAAAAACCTTCATTCTACTCAAATACACAGCATCCATGCGTTTAAAGTTGTCTGGCACAGCTGAAGCAGACGAAACTTTGAAAAACATAGAAATCGTGATCTCGCGTGTTTCGTGTGTTTCTGAGATCACAGCTCGGTGCCAATACCCCAAAAACCTTCATTCTACTCAAATACGCCACATCCATGCATTAAAAGTTATCTGGCACAGCTGAAGCGAACGAGACTTTGAACAGCACCAAAATCGTGATATCTCGTGTTTCAAGCGTTTCTGAGATCCCAGCTCGGTGTAAATGTGTCAAAAACCTTCATTCTTCTCAAATGCACAAGATCCATGTGTTAAAAGTCGTCTGGCACAGCTGTGGCGAACGAAACTTTGATCAGCACCAGAATCGTGATATCGCGTGTTTCGAGCGTTTCTGAGATCGCAGATCGGTGCCAATGTACCGAAAATGTTCATTCTACTCAAATACACCACATCCATGCATTAAAAGTTGTCTGGCACAGCTGAAGCGAACGAGACTTTGAAAAACACAGAAATCGTGATCTCGCGTGTTTCGTGTGTTTCTGAGATCACAGCTCGGTGCCAATACCCCAAAAACCTTCATTCTACTCAAATACGCCACATCCATGCATTAAAAGTTATCGGGCACAGCTGAAGCGAACGAGACTTTGAACAGCACCAAAATCGTGATGTCTCGTGTTTCAAGCGTTTCTGAGATCCCAGCTCGGTGTAAATGTGTCAAAAACCTTCATTCTTCTCAAATGCACAAGATCCATGTGTTAAAAGTCGTCTGGCACAGCTGTGGCGAACGAAACTTTGATCAGCACCAGAATCGTGATATCGCGGGTTTCGAGCGTTTCTGAGATCGCAGATCGGTGCCAATGTACCGAAAATGTTCATTCTACTCAAATACACCACATCCATGCATTAAAAGTTGTTTGGCACAGCTGAAGCGAACGAGACTTTGAAAAACACAGAAATCGTGATCTCGCGTGTTTCCAGCGTTTCTGAGATCACAGCTCGGTGTAAATTTGTCAAAAACCTTCATTCTACTCAAATACACAAGATCCATGTGTTAAAGGTCGTCTGGCACAGATGTGGCGAACGAAACTTTGACCATCACCAAAATCGTAATATAGCGTGTTTCGAGCGTTTCTGAGAGCACACCTCGGTGTAAATGTGTCAAAAATCTTCATTCTACTCAAATACACCGCATCCATGTATTAAAAGTTGTCTTTCACAGCAGAAGCGAACGAGACTTTGAAAAACACAGAAATCGTGATCTCGCGTATTTCCTGCGTTTCTGAGATCACAGCTCGGTCTAAGTTTGTCAAAAACCTTCATTCTACTCAAATACACAGCATCCATGCGTTTAAAGTTGTCTGGCACAGCTGAAACAGACGAAACTTTGAAAAACACAGAAATCGTGATCTCGCGTGTTTCGTGTGTTTCTGAGATCACAGCTCGGTGCCAATACCCCAAAAACCTTCATTCTACTCAAATACGCCACATCCATGCATTAAAAGTTATCGGGCACAGCTGAAGCGAACGAGACTTTGAGCAGCACCAAAATCGTGATGTCTCGTGTTTCAAGCGTTTCTGAGATCCCAGCTCGGTGTAAATGTGTCAAAAACCTTCATTCTTCTCAAATGCACAAGATCCATGTGTTAAAAGTCGTCTGGCACAGCTGTGGCGAACGAAACTTTGATCAGCACCAGAATCGTGATATCGCGGGTTTCGAGCGTTTCTGAGATCGCAGATCGGTGCCAATGTACCGAAAATGTTCATTCTACTCAAATACACCACATCCATGCATTAAAAGTTGTTTGGCACAGCTGAAGCGAACGAGACTTTGAAAAACACAGAAATCGTGATCTCGCGTGTTTCCAGCGTTTCTGAGATCACAGCTCGGTGTAAATTTGTCAAAAACCTTCATTCTACTCAAATACACAAGATCCATGTGTTAAAGGTCGTCTGGCACAGATGTGGCGAACGAAACTTTGACCATCACCAAAATCGTAATATAGCGTGTTTCGAGCGTTTCTGAGAGCACACCTCGGTGTAAATGTGTCAAAAATCTTCATTCTACTCAAATACACCGCATCCATGTATTAAAAGTTGTCTTTCACAGCAGAAGCGAACGAGACTTTGAAAAACACAGAAATCGTGATCTCGCGTATTTCCTGCGTTTCTGAGATCACAGCTCGGTCTAAGTTTGTCAAAAACCTTCATTCTACTCAAATACACAGCATCCATGCGTTTAAAGTTGTCTGGCACAGCTGAAACAGACGAAACTTTGAAAAACACAGAAATCGTGATCTCGCGTGTTTCGTGTGTTTCTGAGATCACAGCTCGGTGCCAATACCCCAAAAACCTTCATTCTACTCAAATACGCCACATCCATGCATTAAAAGTTATCTGGCACAGCTGAAGCGAACGAGACTTCGAACAGCACCAAAATCGTGATATCTCGTGTTTCAAGCGTTTCTGAGATCCCAGCTCGGTGTAAATGTGTCAAAAACCTTCATTCTTCTCAAATGCACAAGATCCATGTGTTAAAAGTCGTCTGGCACAGCTGTGGCGAACGAAAGATTGATCAGCACCAGAATCGTGATATCGCGTGTTTCGAGCGTTTCTGAGATCGCAGCTCGGTGTAAATGTGTCAAAAACCTTCATTCTACTCAAATGCACAAGATCCATGCGTTAAAAGTTGTCTTACACAGCTGGTGTGAACGAAACTTTGAACAGCACCAAAATCGTGATATCGCGTGTTTCGAGCGTTTCTGAGATCGCCGATCGGTGACAATGTACCAAAAATCTTCATTCTACTCAAATACACCGCATCCATGTATTAAAAGTTGTCTGGCACAGCAGAAGCGAACGAGACTTTGAAAAACACAGAAATCGTGATCTCGCGTGTTTCCTGCGTTTCTGAGATCACAGCTCGTTCTAAATTTGTCAAAAACCTTCATTCTACTCAAATACACAGCATCCATGCGTTTAAAGTTGTCTGGCACAGCTGAAGCAGACGAAACTTTGAAAAACACAGAAATCGTGATCTCGCGTGTTTCGTGTGTTTCTGAGATCACAGCTCGGTGAAAATACCCCAAAAACCTTCATTCTACTCAAATACGCCACATCCATGCATTAAAAGTTATCTGGCACAGCTGAAGCGAACGAGACTTTGAACAGCACCAAAATCGTGATATCTCGTGTTTCAAGCGTTTCTGATATCCCAGCTCGGTGTAAATGTGTCAAAAACCTTCATTCTTTTCAAATGCACAAGATCCATATGTTAAAAGTCGTCTGGCACAGCTGTGGCGAACGAAACTTTGATCAGCACCAGAATCGTGATATCGCGTGTTTCGAGCGTTTCTGAGATCGCAGATCGGTGCCAATGTACCGAAAATGTTCATTCTACTCAAATACACCACATCCATGCGTTAAAAGTCGTCTGGCACAGCTGTGGCGAACGAAACTTTGAACAGCACCAAAATCGTGATATCGCGTGTTTCGATCGTTTCTGAGATCGCCGATCGGTGACAATGTACCAAAAATATTCATTCTACTCAAATACACCGCATCCATGTATTAAAAGTTGTCTTTCACAGCAGAAGCGAACGAGACTTTGAAAAACACAGAAATCGTGATCCCGCGTGTTTCCTGCGTTTCTGAAATCACAGCTCGGTCTAAATTTGTCAAAAACCTTCATTCTACTCAAATACACAGCATCCATGCGTTTAAAGTTGTCTGGCACAGCTGAAGCAGACGAAACTTTGAAAAACATAGAAATCGTGATCTCGCGTGTTTCGTGTGTTTCTGAGATCACAGCTCGGTGCCAATACCCCAAGAACCGTCATTCTACTCAAATACGCCACATCCATGCATTAAAAGTTATCTGGCACAGCTGAAGCGAACGAGACTTTGAACAGCACCAAAATCGTGATATCTCGTGTTTCAAGCGTTTCTGAGATCTCAGCTCGGTGTAAATGTGTCAAAAACCTTCATTCTTCTCAAATGCACAAGATCCATGTGTTAAAAGTCGTCTGGCACAGCTGTGGCGAACGAAACTTTGATCAGCACCAGAATCGTGATATCGCGTGTTTCGAGCGTTTCTGAGATCGCAGATCGGTGCCAATGTACCGAAAATGTTCATTCTAAATGTGTCAAAAACCTTCATTCTTCTCAAATGCACAAGATCCATGTGTTAAAAGTCGTCTGGCACAGCTGTGGCGAACGAAACTTTGATCAGCACCAGAATCGTGATATCGCGTGTTTCGAGCGTTTCTGAGATCGCCGATCGGTGACAATGTACCGAAAATGTTCATTCTACTCAAATACACCACATCCATGCGTTAAAAGTCGTCTGGCACAGCTGTGGCGAACGAAACTTTGAACAGCACCAAAATCGTGATATCGCGTGTTTCGATCGTTTCTGAGATCGCCGATCGGTGACAATGTACCAAAAATATTCATTCTACTCAAATACACCGCATCCATGTATTAAAAGTTGTCTTTCACAGCAGAAGCGAACGAGACTTTGAAAAACACAGAAATCGTGATCCCGCGTGTTTCCTGCGTTTCTGAAATCACAGCTCGGTCTAAATTTGTCAAAAACCTTCATTCTACTCAAATACACAATATCCATGCGTTTAAAGTTGTCTGGCACAGCTGAAGCAGACGAAACTTTGAAAAACATAGAAATCGTGATCTCGCGTGTTTCGTGTGTTTCTGAGATCACAGCTCGGTGCCAATACCCCAAGAACCGTCATTCTACTCAAATACGCCACATCCATGCATTAAAAGTTATCTGGCACAGCTGAAGCGAACGAGACTTTGAACAGCACCAAAATCGTGATATCTCGTGTTTCAAGCGTTTCTGAGATCTCAGCTCGGTGTAAATGTGTCAAAAACCTTCATTCTTCTCAAATGCACAAGATCCATGTGTTAAAAGTCGTCTGGCACAGCTGTGGCGAACGAAACTTTGATCAGCACCAGAATCGTGATATCGCGTGTTTCGAGCGTTTCTGAGATCGCAGATCGGTGCCAATGTACCGAAAATGTTCATTCTAAATGTGTCAAAAACCTTCATTCTTCTCAAATGCACAAGATCCATGTGTTAAAAGTCGTCTGGCACAGCTGTGGCGAACGAAACTTTGATCAGCACCAGAATCGTGATGTCGCGTGTTTCGAGCGTTTCTGAGATCGCCGATCGGTGACAATGTACCAAAAATCTTCATTCTACTCAAATACACCGCATCCATGTATTAAAAGTTGTCTTTCACACCGGAAGCGAACGAGACTTTGAAAAACACAGAAATCGTGATCTCGCGTGTTTCCTGGGTTTCTGAGATCACAGCTCGGTCTAAATTTGTCAAAAACCTTCATTCTACTCAAATACACAGCATCCATGCGTTTAAAGTTGTCTGGCACAGCTGAAGCAGACGAAACTTTAAAAACACAGAAATCGTGATCTCGCGTGTTTCGTGTGTTTCCGAGATCACAGCTCTGTGCAATACCCCAAAAACCTTCATTCTACTCAAATACGCCACATCCATGCATTAAAAGTTATCTGGCACAGCTGAAGCGAACGAGACTTTGAACAGCACCAAAATCGTGATATCTCGTGTTTCAAGCGTTTCGGAGATCCCAGCTCGGTGTAAATGTGTCAAAAACCTTCATTCTTCTCAAATGCACAAGATCCATGTGTTAAAAGTCGTCTGTCACAGCTGTGGCGAACGAAACTTTGATCAGCACCAGAATCGTGATATCGCGTGATTCGAGCGTTTCTGAGATCGCAGATCGGTGCCAATGTACCGAAAATGTTCATTCTACTCAAATACACCACATCCATGCGTTAAAAGTCGTCTGGCACAGCTGTGGCGAACGAAACTTTGATCAGCACCAAAATCGTGATATCGCGTGTTTCGAGCGTTTCTGAGATCGCAGATCGGTGCCAATGTACCGAAAATGTTCATTCTACTCAAATACACCACATCCATGCATTAAAAGTTGTCTGGCACAGCTGAATCGAACGAGACTGAAAAACACAGAAATCGTGATCTCGCGTGTTTCCAGCGTTTCTGAGATCACAGCTCGGTGTAAATTTGACAAAAACCTTCATTCTACTCAAATACGCCACATGCATGCATTAAAAGTTATCTGGCACAGCTGAAGCGAACGCGATTTTGAACAGCACCAAAATCGTGATATCGCGTGTTTCGAGAGTTTCTGAGATCGCCGATCGGTGACAATGTACCAAAAATCTTCATTCTACTCAAATACACCGCATCCATGTATTAAAAGTTGTCTTTCACAGCAGAAGCGAACGAGACTTTGAAAAACACAGAAATCGTGATCTCGCGTGTTTCCTGCGTTTCTGAGATCACAGCTCGGTCTAAATTTGTCAAAAACCTTCATTCTACTCAAATACACAGCATCCATGCGTTTAAAGTTGTCTGGCACAGCTTAAGCAGACGAAACTTTGAAAAACACAGAAATCGTGATCTCGCGTGTTTCGTGTGTTTCTGAGATCACAGCTCGGTGCCAATACCCCAAAAGCCGTCATTCTACTCAAATACGCCACATCCATGCATTAAAAGTTATCTGGCACAGCTGAAGCGAACGAGACTTTGAACAGCACCAAAATCGTGATATCTCGTGTTTCAAGCGTTTCTGATATCCCAGCTCGGTGTAAATGTGTCAAAAACCTTCATTCTTTTCAAATGCACAAGATCCATATGTTAAAAGTCGTCTGGCACAGCTGTGGCGAACGAAACTTTGATCAGCACCAGAATCGTGATATCGCGTGTTTCGAGCGTTTCTGAGATCGCAGATCGGTGCCAATGTACCGAAAATGTTCATTCTACTCAAATACACCACATCCATGCGTTAAAAGTCGTCTGGCACAGCTGTGGCGAACGAAACTTTGAACAGCACCAAAATCGTGATATCGCGTGTTTCGATCGTTTCTGAGATCGCCGATCGGTGACAATGTACCAAAAATATTCATTCTACTCAAATACACCGCATCCATGTATTAAAAGTTGTCTTTCACAGCAGAAGCGAACGAGACTTTGAAAAACACAGAAATCGTGATCCCGCGTGTTTCCTGCGTTTCTGAAATCACAGCTCGGTCTAAATTTGTCAAAAACCTTCATTCTACTCAAATACACAGCATCCATGCGTTTAAAGTTGTCTGGCACAGCTGAAGCAGACGAAACTTTGAAAAACATAGAAATCGTGATCTCGCGTGTTTCGTGTGTTTCTGAGATCACAGCTCGGTGCCAATACCCCAAGAACCGTCATTCTACTCAAATACGCCACATCCATGCATTAAAAGTTATCTGGCACAGCTGAAGCGAACGAGACTTTGAACAGCACCAAAATCGTGATATCTCGTGTTTCAAGCGTTTCTGAGATCTCAGCTCAGTGTAAATGTGTCAAAAACCTTCATTCTTCTCAAATGCACAAGATCCATGTGTTAAAAGTCGTCTGGCACAGCTGTGGCGAACGAAACTTTGATCAGCACCAGAATCGTGATATCGCGTGTTTCGAGCGTTTCTGAGATCGCAGATCGGTGCCAATGTACCGAAAATGTTCATTCTAAATGTGTCAAAAACCTTCATTCTTCTCAAATGCACAAGATCCATGTGTTAAAAGTCGTCTGGCACAGCTGTGGCGAACGAAACTTTGATCAGCACCAGAATCGTGATATCGCGTGTTTCGAGCGTTTCTGAGATCGCCGATCGGTGACAATGTACCAAAAATCTTCATTCTACTCAAATACACCGCATCCATGTATTAAAAGTTGTCTTTCACACCGGAAGCGAACGAGACTTTGAAAAACACAGAAATCGTGATCTCGCGTGTTTCCTGGGTTTCTGAGATCACAGCTCGGTCTAAATTTGTCAAAAACCTTCATTCTACTCAAATACACAGCATCCATGCGTTTAAAGTTGTCTGGCACAGCTGAAGCAGACGAAACTTTAAAAACACAGAAATCGTGATCTCGCGTGTTTCGTGTGTTTCCGAGATCACAGCTCGGTGCCAATACCCTAAAAACCTTCATTCTACTCAAATACGCCACATCCATGCATTAAAAGTTATCTGGCACAGCTGAAGCGAACGAGACTTTGAACAGCACCAAAATCGTGATATCTCGTGTTTCAAGCGTTTCGGAGATCCCAGCTCGGTGTAAATGTGTCAAAAACCTTCATTCTTCTCAAATGCACAAGATCCATGTGTTAAAAGTCGTCTGTCACAGCTGTGGCGAACGAAACTTTGATCAGCACCAGAATCGTGATATCGCGTGATTCGAGCGTTTCTGAGATCGCAGATCGGTGCCAATGTACCGAAAATGTTCATTCTACTCAAATACACCACATCCATGCGTTAAAAGTCGTCTGGCACAGCTGTGGCGAACGAAACTTTGATCAGCACCAAAATCGTGATATCGCGTGTTTCGAGCGTTTCTGAGATCGCAGATCGGTGCCAATGTACCGAAAATGTTCATTCTACTCAAATACACCACATCCATGCATTAAAAGTTGTCTGGCACAGCTGAATCGAACGAGACTGAAAAACACAGAAATCGTGATCTCGCGTGTTTCCAGCGTTTCTGAGATCACAGCTCGGTGTAAATTTGACAAAAACCTTCATTCTACTCAAATACGCCACATGCATGCATTAAAAGTTATCTGGCACAGCTGAAGCGAACGCGATTTTGAACAGCACCAAAATCGTGATATCGCGTGTTTCGAGAGTTTCTGAGATCGCCGATCGGTGACAATGTACCAAAAATCTTCATTCTACTCAAATACACCGCATCCATGTAATAAAAGTTGTCTTTCACAGCAGAAGCGAACGAGACTTTAAAAAACACAGAAATCGTGATCTCGCGTGTTTCCTGCGTTTCTGAAATCACAGCTCGGTCTAAATTTGTCAAAAACCTTCATTCTACTCAAATACACAGCATCCATGCGTTTAAAGTTGTCTGGCACAGCTGAAGCAGACGAAACTTTGAAAAACATAGAAATCGTGATCTCGCGTGTTTCGTGTGTTTCTGAGATCACAGCTCGGTGCCAATACCCCAAGAACCGTCATTCTACTCAAATACGCCACATCCATGCATTAAAAGTTATCTGGCACAGCTGAAGCGAACGAGACTTTGAACAGCACCAAAATCGTGATATCTCGTGTTTCAAGCGTTTCTGAGATCTCAGCTCGGTGTAAATGTGTCAAAAACCTTCATTCTTCTCAAATGCACAAGATCCATGTGTTAAAAGTCGTCTGGCACAGCTGTGGCGAACGAAACTTTGATCAGCACCAGAATCGTGATATCGCGTGTTTCGAGCGTTTCTGAGATCGCAGATCGGTGCCAATGTACCGAAAATGTTCATTCTAAATGTGTCAAAAACCTTCATTCTTCTCAAATGCACAAGATCCATGTGTTAAAAGTCGTCTGGCACAGCTGTGGCGAACGAAACTTTGATCAGCACCAGAATCGTGATATCGCGTGTTTCGAGCGTTTCTGAGATCGCAGATCGGTGCCAATGTACCGAAAATGTTCATTCTACTCAAATACACCACATCCATGCGTTAAAAGTCGTCTGGCACAGCTGTGGCGAACGAAACTTTGAACAGCACCAAAATCGTGATATCGCGTGTTTCGATCGTTTCTGAGATCGCCGATCGGTGACAATGTACCAAAAATATTTATTCTACTCAAATACACCGCATCCATGTATTAAAAGTTGTCTTTCACAGCAGAAGCGAACGAGACTTTGAAAAACACAGAAATCGTGATCCCGCGTGTTTCCTGCGTTTCTGAAATCACAGCTCGGTCTAAATTGGTCAAAAACCTTCATTCTACTCAAATACACAGCATCCATGCGTTTAAAGTTGTCTGGCACAGCTGAAGCAGACGAAACTTTGAAAAACATAGAAATCGTGATCTCGCGTGTTTCGTGTGTTTCTGAGATCACAGCTCGGTGCCAATACCCCAAGAACCGTCATTCTACTCAAATACGCCACATCCATGCATTAAAAGTTATCTGGCACAGCTGAAGCGAACGAGACTTTGAACAGCACCAAAATCGTGATATCTCGTGTTTCAAGCGTTTCTGAGATCTCAGCTCGGTGTAAATGTGTCAAAAACCTTCATTCTTCTCAAATGCACAAGATCCATGTGTTAAAAGTCGTCTGGCACAGCTGTGGCGAACGAAACTTTGATCAGCACCAGAATCGTGATATCGCGTGTTTCGAGCGTTTCTGAGATCGCAGATCGGTGCCAATGTACCGAAAATGTTCATTCTAAATGTGTCAAAAACCTTCATTCTTCTCAAATGCACAAGATCCATGTGTTAAAAGTCGTCTGGCACAGCTGTGGCGAACGAAACTTTGATCAGCACCAGAATCGTGATGTCGCGTGTTTCGAGCGTTTCTGAGATCGCCGATCGGTGACAATGTACCAAAAATCTTCATTCTACTCAAATACACCGCATCCATGTATTAAAAGTTGTCTTTCACACCGGAAGCGAACGAGACTTTGAAAAACACAGAAATCGTGATCTCGCGTGTTTCCTGGGTTTCTGAGATCACAGCTCGGTCTAAATTTGTCAAAAACCTTCATTCTACTCAAATACACAGCATCCATGCGTTTAAAGTTGTCTGGCACAGCTGAAGCAGACGAAACTTTAAAAACACAGAAATCGTGATCTCGCGTGTTTCGTGTGTTTCCGAGATCACAGCTCGGTGCCAATACCCCAAAAACCTTCATTCTACTCAAATACGCCACATCCATGCATTAAAAGTTATCTGGCACAGCTGAAGCGAACGAGACTTTGAACAGCACCAAAATCGTGATATCTCGTGTTTCAAGCGTTTCGGAGATCCCAGCTCGGTGTAAATGTGTCAAAAACCTTCATTCTTCTCAAATGCACAAGATCCATGTGTTAAAAGTCGTCTGTCACAGCTGTGGCGAACGAAACTTTGATCAGCACCAGAATCGTGATATCGCGTGATTCGAGCGTTTCTGAGATCGCAGATCGGTGCCAATGTACCGAAAATGTTCATTCTACTCAAATACACCACATCCATGCGTTAAAAGTCGTCTGGCACAGCTGTGGCGAACGAAACTTTGATCAGCACCAAAATCGTGATATCGCGTGTTTCGAGCGTTTCTGAGATCGCAGATCGGTGCCAATGTACCGAAAATGTTCATTCTACTCAAATACACCACATCCATGCATTAAAAGTTGTCTGGCACAGCTGAATCGAACGAGACTGAAAAACACAGAAATCGTGATCTCGCGTGTTTCCAGCGTTTCTGAGATCACAGCTCGGTGTAAATTTGACAAAAACCTTCATTCTACTCAAATACGCCACATGCATGCATTAAAAGTTATCTGGCACAGCTGAAGCGAACGCGATTTTGAACAGCACCAAAATCGTGATATCGCGTGTTTCGAGAGTTTCTGAGATCGCCGATCGGTGACAATGTACCAAAAATCTTCATTCTACTCAAATACACCGCATCCATGTAATAAAAGTTGTCTTTCACAGCAGAAGCGAACGAGACTTTAAAAAACACAGAAATCGTGATCTCGCGTGTTTCCTGCGTTTCTGAAATCACAGCTCGGTCTAAATTTGTCAAAAACCTTCATTCTACTCAAATACACAGCATCCATGCGTTTAAAGTTGTCTGGCACAGCTGAAGCAGACGAAACTTTGAAAAACATAGAAATCGTGATCTCGCGTGTTTCGTGTGTTTCTGAGATCACAGCTCGGTGCCAATACCCCAAGAACCGTCATTCTACTCAAATACGCCACATCCATGCATTAAAAGTTATCTGGCACAGCTGAAGCGAACGAGACTTTGAACAGCACCAAAATCGTGATATCTCGTGTTTCAAGCGTTTCTGAGATCTCAGCTCGGTGTAAATGTGTCAAAAACCTTCATTCTTCTCAAATGCACAAGATCCATGTGTTAAAAGTCGTCTGGCACAGCTGTGGCGAACGAAACTTTGATCAGCACCAGAATCGTGATATCGCGTGTTTCGAGCGTTTCTGAGATCGCAGATCGGTGCCAATGTACCGAAAATGTTCATTCTAAATGTGTCAAAAACCTTCATTCTTCTCAAATGCACAAGATCCATGTGTTAAAAGTCGTCTGGCACAGCTGTGGCGAACGAAACTTTGATCAGCACCAGAATCGTGATATCGCGTGTTTCGAGCGTTTCTGAGATCGCAGATCGGTGCCAATGTACCGAAAATGTTCATTCTACTCAAATACACCACATCCATGCGTTAAAAGTCGTCTGGCACAGCTGTGGCGAACGAAACTTTGAACAGCACCAAAATCGTGATATCGCGTGTTTCGATCGTTTCTGAGATCGCCGATCGGTGACAATGTACCAAAAATATTCATTCTACTCAAATACACCGCATCCATGTATTAAAAGTTGTCTTTCACAGCAGAAGCGAACGAGACTTTGAAAAACACAGAAATCGTGATCCCGCGTGTTTCCTGCGTTTCTGAAATCACAGCTCGGTCTAAATTTGTCAAAAACCTTCATTCTACTCAAATACACAGCATCCATGCGTTTAAAGTTGTCTGGCACAGCTGAAGCAGACGAAACTTTGAAAAACATAGAAATCGTGATCTCGCGTGTTTCGAGCGTTTCTGAGATCGCAGATCGGTGCCAATGTACCGAAAATGTTCATTCTACTCAAATACACCACATCCATGCGTTAAAAGTCGTCTGGCACAGCTGTGGCGAACGAAACTTTGAACAGCACCAAAATCGTGATATCGCGTGTTTCGATCGTTTCTGAGATCGCCGATCGGTGACAATGTACCAAAAATATTCATTCTACTCAAATACACCGCATCCATGTATTAAAAGTTGTCTTTCACAGCAGAAGCGAACGAGACTTTGAAAAACACAGAAATCGTGATCCCGCGTGTTTCCTGCGTTTCTGAAATCACAGCTCGGTCTAAATTTGTCAAAAACCTTCATTCTACTCAAATACACAGCATCCATGCGTTTAAAGTTGTCTGGCACAGCTGAAGCAGACGAAACTTTGAAAAACATAGAAATCGTGATCTCGCGTGTTTCGTGTGTTTCTGAGATCACAGCTCGGTGCCAATACCCCAAGAACCGTCATTCTACTCAAATACGCCACATCCATGCATTAAAAGTTATCTGGCACAGCTGAAGCGAACGAGACTTTGAACAGCACCAAAATCGTGATATCTCGTGTTTCAAGCGTTTCTGAGATCTCAGCTCGGTGTAAATGTGTCAAAAACCTTCATTCTTCTCAAATGCACAAGATCCATGTGTTAAAAGTCGTCTGGCACAGCTGTGGCGAACGAAACTTTGATCAGCACCAGAATCGTGATATCGCGTGTTTCGAGCGTTTCTGAGATCGCAGATCGGTGCCAATGTACCGAAAATGTTCATTCTAAATGTGTCAAAAACCTTCATTCTTCTCAAATGCACAAGATCCATGTGTTAAAAGTCGTCTGGCACAGCTGTGGCGAACGAAACTTTGATCAGCACCAGAATCGTGATGTCGCGTGTTTCGAGCGTTTCTGAGATCGCCGATCGGTGACAATGTACCAAAAATCTTCATTCTACTCAAATACACCGCATCCATGTATTAAAAGTTGTCTTTCACACCGGAAGCGAACGAGACTTTGAAAAACACAGAAATCGTGATCTCGCGTGTTTCCTGGGTTTCTGAGATCACAGCTCGGTCTAAATTTGTCAAAAACCTTCATTCTACTCAAATACACAGCATCCATGCGTTTAAAGTTGTCTGGCACAGCTGAAGCAGACGAAACTTTAAAAACACAGAAATCGTGATCTCGCGTGTTTCGTGTGTTTCCGAGATCACAGCTCGGTGCCAATACCCCAAAAACCTTCATTCTACTCAAATACGCCACATCCATGCATTAAAAGTTATCTGGCACAGCTGAAGCGAACGAGACTTTGAACAGCACCAAAATCGTGATATCTCGTGTTTCAAGCGTTTCGGAGATCCCAGCTCGGTGTAAATGTGTCAAAAACCTTCATTCTTCTCAAATGCACAAGATCCATGTGTTAAAAGTCGTCTGTCACAGCTGTGGCGAACGAAACTTTGATCAGCACCAGAATCGTGATATCGCGTGATTCGAGCGTTTCTGAGATCGCAGATCGGTGCCAATGTACCGAAAATGTTCATTCTACTCAAATACACCACATCCATGCGTTAAAAGTCGTCTGGCACAGCTGTGGCGAACGAAACTTTGATCAGCACCAAAATCGTGATATCGCGTGTTTCGAGCGTTTCTGAGATCGCAGATCGGTGCCAATGTACCGAAAATGTTCATTCTACTCAAATACACCACATCCATGCATTAAAAGTTGTCTGGCACAGCTGAATCGAACGAGACTGAAAAACACAGAAATCGTGATCTCGCGTGTTTCCAGCGTTTCTGAGATCACAGCTCGGTGTAAATTTGACAAAAACCTTCATTCTACTCAAATACGCCACATGCATGCATTAAAAGTTATCTGGCACAGCTGAAGCGAACGCGATTTTGAACAGCACCAAAATCGTGATATCGCGTGTTTCGAGAGTTTCTGAGATCGCCGATCGGTGACAATGTACCAAAAATCTTCATTCTACTCAAATACACCGCATCCATGTATTAAAAGTTGTCTTTCACAGCAGAAGCGAACGAGAGTTTGAAAAACACAGAAATCGTGATCTCGCGTGTTTCCTGCGTTTCTGAAATCACAGCTCGGTCTAAATTTGTCAAAAACCTTCATTCTACTCAAATACACAGCATCCATGCGTTTAAAGTTGTCTGGCACAGCTGAAGCAGACGAAACTTTGAAAAACATAGAAATCGTGATCTCGCGTGTTTCGTGTGTTTCTGAGATCACAGCTCGGTGCCAATACCCCAAGAACCGTCATTCTACTCAAATACGCCACATCCATGCATTAAAAGTTATCTGGCACAGCTGAAGCGAACGAGACTTGAACAGCACCAAAATCGTGATATCTCGTGTTTCAAGCGTTTCTGAGATCTCAGCTCGGTGTAAATGTGTCAAAAACCTTCATTCTTCTCAAATGCACAAGATCCATGTGTTAAAAGTCGTCTGGCACAGCTGTGGCGAACGAAACTTTGATCAGCACCAGAATCGTGATATCGCGTGTTTCGAGCGTTTCTGAGATCGCAGATCGGTGCCAATGTACCGAAAATGTTCATTCTAAATGTGTCAAAAACCTTCATTCTTCTCAAATGCACAAGATCCATGTGTTAAAAGTCGTCTGGCACAGCTGTGGCGAACGAAACTTTGATCAGCACCAGAATCGTGATATCGCGTGTTTCGAGCGTTTCTGAGATCGCCGATCGGTGACAATGTACCAAAAATCTTCATTCTACTCAAATACACCGCATCCATGTATTAAAAGTTGTCTTTCACAGCGGAAGCGAACGAGACTTTGAAAAACACAGAAATCGTGATCTCGCGTGTTTCCTGGGTTTCTGAGATCACAGCTCGGTCTAAATTTGTCAAAAACCTTCATTCTACTCAAATACACAGCATCCATGCGTTTAAAGTTGTCTGGCACAGCTGAAGCAGACGAAACTTTAAAAACACAGAAATCGTGATCTCGCGTGTTTCGTGTGTTTCCGAGATCACAGCTCGGTGCCAATACCCCAAAAACCTTCATTCTACTCAAATACGCCACATCCATGCATTAAAAGTTATCTGGCACAGCTGAAGCGAACGAGACTTTGAACAGCACCAAAATCGTGATATCTCGTGTTTCAAGCGTTTCTGAGATCCCAGCTCGGTGTAAATGTGTCAAAAACCTTCATTCTTCTCAAATGCACAAGATCCATGTGTTAAAAGTCGTCTGTCACAGCTGTGGCGAACGAAACTTTGATCAGCACCAGAATCGTGATATCGCGTGATTCGAGCGTTTCTGAGATCGCAGATCGGTGCCAATGTACCGAAAATGTTCACTCTACTCAAATACACCACATCCATGCGTTAAAAGTCGTCTGGCACAGCTGTGGCGAACGAAACTTTGATCAGCACCAAAATCGTGATATCGCGTGTTTCGAGCGTTTCTGAGATCGCAGATCGGTGCCAATGTACCGAAAATGTTCATTCTACTCAAATACACCACATCCATGCATTAAAAGTTGTCTGGCACAGCTGAATCGAACGAGACTGAAAAACACAGAAATCGTGATCTCGCGTGTTTCCAGCGTTTCTGAGATCACAGCTCGGTGTAAATTTGACAAAAACCTTCATTCTACTCAAATACGCCACATGCATGCATTAAAAGTTATCTGGCACAGCTGAAGCGAACGCGATTTTGAACAGCACCAAAATCGTGATATCGCGTGTTTCGAGAGTTTCTGAGATCGCCGATCGGTGACAATGTACCAAAAATCTTCATTCTACTCAAATACACCGCATCCATGTATTAAAAGTTGTCTTTCACAGCAGATGCGAACGAGACTTTGAAAAACACAGAAATCGTGATCTCGCGTGTTTCCTGCGTTTCTGAGATCACAGCTCGGTCTAAATTTGTCAAAAACCTTCATTCTACTCAAATACACAGCATCCATGCGTTTAAAGTTGTCTGGCACAGCTTAAGCAGACGAAACTTTGAAAAACACAGAAATCGTGATCTCGCGTGTTTCGTGTGTTTCTGAGATCACAGCTCGGTGCCAATACCCCAAAAGCCGTCATTCTACTCAAATACGCCACATCCATGCATTAAAAGTTATCTGGCACAGCTGAAGCGAACGAGACTTTGAACAGCACCAAAATCGTGATATCTCGTGTTTCAAGCGTTTCTGAGATCCCAGCTCGGTGTAAATGTGTCAAAAACCTTCATTCTTCTCAAATGCACAAGATCCATGTGTTAAAAGTCGTCTGGCACAGCTGTGGCGAACGAAACTTTGATCAGCACCAGAATCGTGATATCGCGTGTTTCGAGCGTTTCTGAGATCGCAGATCGGTGCCAATGTACCGAAAATGTTCATTCTACTCAAATACACCACATCCATGCATTAAAAGTTGTCTGGCACAGCTGAAGCGAACGAGACTTTGAAAAACACAGAAATCGTGATCTCGCGTGTTTCCAGCGTTTCTGAGATCACAGCTCGGCGTAAATTTGTCAAAAACCTTCATTCTACTCAAATACACAAGATCCATGTGTTAAAAGTCGTCTGGCACAGCTGTGGCGAACGAAACTTTGAACAACACCAAAATCGTAATATACCGTGTTTCGAGCGTTTCTGAGAGCACACCTCGGTGTAAATGTGTCAAAAACCTTCATTCTACTCAAATACGCCACATCCATGCATTAAAAGTTATCTGGCACAGCTGAAGCGAACGCGATTTTGAACAGCACCAAAATCGTGATATCGCGTGTTTCGAGCGTTTCTGAGATCGCCGATCGGTGACAATGTACCAAATCTTCATTCTACTCAAATACACCGCATCCATGTATTAAAAGTTGTCTTTCACAGCGGAAGCGAACGAGACTTTGAAAAACACAGAAATCGTGATCTCGCGTGTTTCCTGGGTTTCTGAGATCACAGCTCGGTCTAAATTTGTCAAAAACCTTCATTCTACTCAAATACACAGCATCCATGCGTTTAAAGTTGTCTGGCACAGCTGAAGCAGACGAAACTTTAAAAACACAGAAATCGTGATCTCGCGTGTTTCGTGTGTTTCCGAGATCACAGCTCGGTGCCAATACCCCAAAAACCTTCATTCTACTCAAATACGCCACATCCATGCATTAAAAGTTATCTGGCACAGCTGAAGCGAACGAGACTTTGAACAGCACCAAAATCGTGATATCTCGTGTTTCAAGCGTTTCTGAGATCCCAGCTCGGTGTAAATGTGTCAAAAACCTTCATTCTTCTCAAATGCACAAGATCCATGTGTTAAAAGTCGTCTGTCACAGCTGTGGCGAACGAAACTTTGATCAGCACCAGAATCGTGATATCGCGTGATTCGAGCGTTTCTGAGATCGCAGATCGGTGCCAATGTACCGAAAATGTTCACTCTACTCAAATACACCACATCCATGCGTTAAAAGTCGTCTGGCACAGCTGTGGCGAACGAAACTTTGATCAGCACCAAAATCGTGATATCGCGTGTTTCGAGCGTTTCTGAGATCGCAGATCGGTGCCAATGTACCGAAAATGTTCATTCTACTCAAATACACCACATCCATGCATTAAAAGTTGTCTGGCACAGCTGAATCGAACGAGACTGAAAAACACAGAAATCGTGATCTCGCGTGTTTCCAGCGTTTCTGAGATCACAGCTCGGTGTAAATTTGACAAAAACCTTCATTCTACTCAAATACGCCACATGCATGCATTAAAAGTTATCTGGCACAGCTGAAGCGAACGCGATTTTGAACAGCACCAAAATCGTGATATCGCGTGTTTCGAGAGTTTCTGAGATCGCCGATCGGTGACAATGTACCAAAAATCTTCATTCTACTCAAATACACCGCATCCATGTATTAAAAGTTGTCTTTCACAGCAGAAGCGAACGAGACTTTGAAAAACACAGAAATCGTGATCTCGCGTGTTTCCTGCGTTTCTGAGATCACAGCTCGGTCTAAATTTGTCAAAAACCTTCATTCTACTCAAATACACAGCATCCATGCGTTTAAAGTTGTCTGGCACAGCTTAAGCAGACGAAACTTTGAAAAACACAGAAATCGTGATCTCGCGTGTTTCGTGTGTTTCTGAGATCACAGCTCGGTGCCAATACCCCAAAAGCCGTCATTCTACTCAAATACGCCACATCCATGCATTAAAAGTTATCTGGCACAGCTGAGATCCCAGCTCGGTGTAAATGTGTCAAAAACCTTCATTCTTCTCAAATGCACAAGATCCATGTGTTAAAAGTCGTCTGGCACAGCTGTGGCGAACGAAACTTTGATCAGCACCAGAATCGTGATATCGCGTGTTTCGAGCGTTTCTGAGATCGCAGATCGGTGCCAATGTACCGAAAATGTTCATTCTACTCAAATACACCACATCCATGCATTAAAAGTTGTCTGGCACAGCTGAAGCGAACGAGACTTTGAAAAACACAGAAATCGTGATCTCGCGTGTTTCCAGCGTTTCTGAGATCACAGCTCGGCGTAAATTTGTCAAAAACCTTCATTCTACTCAAATACACAAGATCCATGTGTTAAAAGTCGTCTGGCACAGCTGTGGCGAACGAAACTTTGAACAACACCAAAATCGTAATATACCGTGTTTCGAGCGTTTCTGAGAGCACACCTCGGTGTAAATGTGTCAAAAACCTTCATTCTACTCAAATACGCCACATCCATGCATTAAAAGTTATCTGGCACAGCTGAAGCGAACGCGATTTTGAACAGCACCAAAATCGTGATATCGCGTGTTTCGAGCGTTTCTGAGATCGCCGATCGGTGACAATGTACCAAATCTTCATTCTACTCAAATACACCGCATCCATGTATTAAAAGTTGTCTTTCACAGCGGAAGCGAACGAGACTTTGAAAAACACAGAAATCGTGATCTCGCGTGTTTCCTGGGTTTCTGAGATCACAGCTCGGTCTAAATTTGTCAAAAACCTTCATTCTACTCAAATACACAGCATCCATGCGTTTAAAGTTGTCTGGCACAGCTGAAGCAGACGAAACTTTAAAAACACAGAAATCGTGATCTCGCGTGTTTCGTGTGTTTCCGAGATCACAGCTCGGTGCCAATACCCCAAAAACCTTCATTCTACTCAAATACGCCACATCCATGCATTAAAAGTTATCTGGCACAGCTGAAGCGAACGAGACTTTGAACAGCACCAAAATCGTGATATCTCGTGTTTCAAGCGTTTCTGAGATCCCAGCTCGGTGTAAATGTGTCAAAAACCTTCATTCTTCTCAAATGCACAAGATCCATGTGTTAAAAGTCGTCTGTCACAGCTGTGGCGAACGAAACTTTGATCAGCACCAGAATCGTGATATCGCGTGATTCGAGCGTTTCTGAGATCGCAGATCGGTGCCAATGTACCGAAAATGTTCACTCTACTCAAATACACCACATCCATGCGTTAAAAGTCGTCTGGCACAGCTGTGGCGAACGAAACTTTGATCAGCACCAAAATCGTGATATCGCGTGTTTCGAGCGTTTCTGAGATCGCAGATCGGTGCCAATGTACCGAAAATGTTCATTCTACTCAAATACACCACATCCATGCATTAAAAGTTGTCTGGCACAGCTGAATCGAACGAGACTGAAAAACACAGAAATCGTGATCTCGCGTGTTTCCAGCGTTTCTGAGATCACAGCTCGGTGTAAATTTGACAAAAACCTTCATTCTACTCAAATACGCCACATGCATGCATTAAAAGTTATCTGGCACAGCTGAAGCGAACGCGATTTTGAACAGCACCAAAATCGTGATATCGCGTGTTTCGAGAGTTTCTGAGATCGCCGATCGGTGACAATGTACCAAAAATCTTCATTCTACTCAAATACACCGCATCCATGTATTAAAAGTTGTCTTTCACAGCAGAAGCGAACGAGACTTTGAAAAACACAGAAATCGTGATCTCGCGTGTTTCCTGCGTTTCTGAGATCACAGCTCGGTCTAAATTTGTCAAAAACCTTCATTCTACTCAAATACACAGCATCCATGCGTTTAAAGTTGTCTGGCACAGCTTAAGCAGACGAAACTTTGAAAAACACAGAAATCGTGATCTCGCGTGTTTCGTGTGTTTCTGAGATCACAGCTCGGTGCCAATACCCCAAAAGCCGTCATTCTACTCAAATACGCCACATCCATGCATTAAAAGTTATCTGGCACAGCTGAAGCGAACGAGACTTTGAACAGCACCAAAATCGTGATATCTCGTGTTTCAAGCGTTTCTGAGATCCCAGCTCGGTGTAAATGTGTCAAAAACCTTCATTCTTCTCAAATGCACAAGATCCATGTGTTAAAAGTCGTCTGGCACAGCTGTGGCGAACGAAACTTTGATCAGCACCAGAATCGTGATATCGCGTGTTTCGAGCGTTTCTGAGATCGCAGATCGGTGCCAATGTACCGAAAATGTTCATTCTAAATGTGTCAAAAACCTTCATTCTTCTCAAATGCACAAGATCCATGTGTTAAAAGTCGTCTGGCACAGCTGTGGCGAACGAAACTTTGATCAGCACCAGAATCGTGATATCGCGTGTTTCGAGCGTTTCTGAGATCGCCGATCGGTGACAATGTACCGAAAATGTTCATTCTACTCAAATACACCACATCCATGCGTTAAAAGTCGTCTGGCACAGCTGTGGCGAACGAAACTTTGAACAGCACCAAAATCGTGATATCGCGTGTTTCGATCGTTTCTGAGATCGCCGATCGGTGACAATGTACCAAAAATATTCATTCTACTCAAATACACCGCATCCATGTATTAAAAGTTGTCTTTCACAGCAGAAGCGAACGAGACTTTGAAAAACACAGAAATCGTGATCCCGCGTGTTTCCTGCGTTTCTGAAATCACAGCTCGGTCTAAATTTGTCAAAAACCTTCATTCTACTCAAATACACAATATCCATGCGTTTAAAGTTGTCTGGCACAGCTGAAGCAGACGAAACTTTGAAAAACATAGAAATCGTGATCTCGCGTGTTTCGTGTGTTTCTGAGATCACAGCTCGGTGCCAATACCCCAAGAACCGTCATTCTACTCAAATACGCCACATCCATGCATTAAAAGTTATCTGGCACAGCTGAAGCGAACGAGACTTTGAACAGCACCAAAATCGTGATATCTCGTGTTTCAAGCGTTTCTGAGATCTCAGCTCGGTGTAAATGTGTCAAAAACCTTCATTCTTCTCAAATGCACAAGATCCATGTGTTAAAAGTCGTCTGGCACAGCTGTGGCGAACGAAACTTTGATCAGCACCAGAATCGTGATATCGCGTGTTTCGAGCGTTTCTGAGATCGCAGATCGGTGCCAATGTACCGAAAATGTTCATTCTAAATGTGTCAAAAACCTTCATTCTTCTCAAATGCACAAGATCCATGTGTTAAAAGTCGTCTGGCACAGCTGTGGCGAACGAAACTTTGATCAGCACCAGAATCGTGATGTCGCGTGTTTCGAGCGTTTCTGAGATCGCCGATCGGTGACAATGTACCAAAAATCTTCATTCTACTCAAATACACCGCATCCATGTATTAAAAGTTGTCTTTCACACCGGAAGCGAACGAGACTTTGAAAAACACAGAAATCGTGATCTCGCGTGTTTCCTGGGTTTCTGAGATCACAGCTCGGTCTAAATTTGTCAAAAACCTTCATTCTACTCAAATACACAGCATCCATGCGTTTAAAGTTGTCTGGCACAGCTGAAGCAGACGAAACTTTAAAAACACAGAAATCGTGATCTCGCGTGTTTCGTGTGTTTCCGAGATCACAGCTCTGTGCAATACCCCAAAAACCTTCATTCTACTCAAATACGCCACATCCATGCATTAAAAGTTATCTGGCACAGCTGAAGCGAACGAGACTTTGAACAGCACCAAAATCGTGATATCTCGTGTTTCAAGCGTTTCGGAGATCCCAGCTCGGTGTAAATGTGTCAAAAACCTTCATTCTTCTCAAATGCACAAGATCCATGTGTTAAAAGTCGTCTGTCACAGCTGTGGCGAACGAAACTTTGATCAGCACCAGAATCGTGATATCGCGTGATTCGAGCGTTTCTGAGATCGCAGATCGGTGCCAATGTACCGAAAATGTTCATTCTACTCAAATACACCACATCCATGCGTTAAAAGTCGTCTGGCACAGCTGTGGCGAACGAAACTTTGATCAGCACCAAAATCGTGATATCGCGTGTTTCGAGCGTTTCTGAGATCGCAGATCGGTGCCAATGTACCGAAAATGTTCATTCTACTCAAATACACCACATCCATGCATTAAAAGTTGTCTGGCACAGCTGAATCGAACGAGACTGAAAAACACAGAAATCGTGATCTCGCGTGTTTCCAGCGTTTCTGAGATCACAGCTCGGTGTAAATTTGACAAAAACCTTCATTCTACTCAAATACGCCACATGCATGCATTAAAAGTTATCTGGCACAGCTGAAGCGAACGCGATTTTGAACAGCACCAAAATCGTGATATCGCGTGTTTCGAGAGTTTCTGAGATCGCCGATCGGTGACAATGTACCAAAAATCTTCATTCTACTCAAATACACCGCATCCATGTATTAAAAGTTGTCTTTCACAGCAGAAGCGAACGAGACTTTGAAAAACACAGAAATCGTGATCTCGCGTGTTTCCTGCGTTTCTGAGATCACAGCTCGGTCTAAATTTGTCAAAAACCTTCATTCTACTCAAATACACAGCATCCATGCGTTTAAAGTTGTCTGGCACAGCTTAAGCAGACGAAACTTTGAAAAACACAGAAATCGTGATCTCGCGTGTTTCGTGTGTTTCTGAGATCACAGCTCGGTGCCAATACCCCAAAAGCCGTCATTCTACTCAAATACGCCACATCCATGCATTAAAAGTTATCTGGCACAGCTGAAGCGAACGAGACTTTGAACAGCACCAAAATCGTGATATCTCGTGTTTCAAGCGTTTCTGATATCCCAGCTCGGTGTAAATGTGTCAAAAACCTTCATTCTTTTCAAATGCACAAGATCCATATGTTAAAAGTCGTCTGGCACAGCTGTGGCGAACGAAACTTTGATCAGCACCAGAATCGTGATATCGCGTGTTTCGAGCGTTTCTGAGATCGCAGATCGGTGCCAATGTACCGAAAATGTTCATTCTACTCAAATACACCACATCCATGCGTTAAAAGTCGTCTGGCACAGCTGTGGCGAACGAAACTTTGAACAGCACCAAAATCGTGATATCGCGTGTTTCGATCGTTTCTGAGATCGCCGATCGGTGACAATGTACCAAAAATATTCATTCTACTCAAATACACCGCATCCATGTATTAAAAGTTGTCTTTCACAGCAGAAGCGAACGAGACTTTGAAAAACACAGAAATCGTGATCCCGCGTGTTTCCTGCGTTTCTGAAATCACAGCTCGGTCTAAATTTGTCAAAAACCTTCATTCTACTCAAATACACAGCATCCATGCGTTTAAAGTTGTCTGGCACAGCTGAAGCAGACGAAACTTTGAAAAACATAGAAATCGTGATCTCGCGTGTTTCGTGTGTTTCTGAGATCACAGCTCGGTGCCAATACCCCAAGAACCGTCATTCTACTCAAATACGCCACATCCATGCATTAAAAGTTATCTGGCACAGCTGAAGCGAACGAGACTTTGAACAGCACCAAAATCGTGATATCTCGTGTTTCAAGCGTTTCTGAGATCTCAGCTCAGTGTAAATGTGTCAAAAACCTTCATTCTTCTCAAATGCACAAGATCCATGTGTTAAAAGTCGTCTGGCACAGCTGTGGCGAACGAAACTTTGATCAGCACCAGAATCGTGATATCGCGTGTTTCGAGCGTTTCTGAGATCGCAGATCGGTGCCAATGTACCGAAAATGTTCATTCTAAATGTGTCAAAAACCTTCATTCTTCTCAAATGCACAAGATCCATGTGTTAAAAGTCGTCTGGCACAGCTGTGGCGAACGAAACTTTGATCAGCACCAGAATCGTGATATCGCGTGTTTCGAGCGTTTCTGAGATCGCCGATCGGTGACAATGTACCAAAAATCTTCATTCTACTCAAATACACCGCATCCATGTATTAAAAGTTGTCTTTCACACCGGAAGCGAACGAGACTTTGAAAAACACAGAAATCGTGATCTCGCGTGTTTCCTGGGTTTCTGAGATCACAGCTCGGTCTAAATTTGTCAAAAACCTTCATTCTACTCAAATACACAGCATCCATGCGTTTAAAGTTGTCTGGCACAGCTGAAGCAGACGAAACTTTAAAAACACAGAAATCGTGATCTCGCGTGTTTCGTGTGTTTCCGAGATCACAGCTCGGTGCCAATACCCTAAAAACCTTCATTCTACTCAAATACGCCACATCCATGCATTAAAAGTTATCTGGCACAGCTGAAGCGAACGAGACTTTGAACAGCACCAAAATCGTGATATCTCGTGTTTCAAGCGTTTCGGAGATCCCAGCTCGGTGTAAATGTGTCAAAAACCTTCATTCTTCTCAAATGCACAAGATCCATGTGTTAAAAGTCGTCTGTCACAGCTGTGGCGAACGAAACTTTGATCAGCACCAGAATCGTGATATCGCGTGATTCGAGCGTTTCTGAGATCGCAGATCGGTGCCAATGTACCGAAAATGTTCATTCTACTCAAATACACCACATCCATGCGTTAAAAGTCGTCTGGCACAGCTGTGGCGAACGAAACTTTGATCAGCACCAAAATCGTGATATCGCGTGTTTCGAGCGTTTCTGAGATCGCAGATCGGTGCCAATGTACCGAAAATGTTCATTCTACTCAAATACACCACATCCATGCATTAAAAGTTGTCTGGCACAGCTGAATCGAACGAGACTGAAAAACACAGAAATCGTGATCTCGCGTGTTTCCAGCGTTTCTGAGATCACAGCTCGGTGTAAATTTGACAAAAACCTTCATTCTACTCAAATACGCCACATGCATGCATTAAAAGTTATCTGGCACAGCTGAAGCGAACGCGATTTTGAACAGCACCAAAATCGTGATATCGCGTGTTTCGAGAGTTTCTGAGATCGCCGATCGGTGACAATGTACCAAAAATCTTCATTCTACTCAAATACACCGCATCCATGTAATAAAAGTTGTCTTTCACAGCAGAAGCGAACGAGACTTTAAAAAACACAGAAATCGTGATCTCGCGTGTTTCCTGCGTTTCTGAAATCACAGCTCGGTCTAAATTTGTCAAAAACCTTCATTCTACTCAAATACACAGCATCCATGCGTTTAAAGTTGTCTGGCACAGCTGAAGCAGACGAAACTTTGAAAAACATAGAAATCGTGATCTCGCGTGTTTCGTGTGTTTCTGAGATCACAGCTCGGTGCCAATACCCCAAGAACCGTCATTCTACTCAAATACGCCACATCCATGCATTAAAAGTTATCTGGCACAGCTGAAGCGAACGAGACTTTGAACAGCACCAAAATCGTGATATCTCGTGTTTCAAGCGTTTCTGAGATCTCAGCTCGGTGTAAATGTGTCAAAAACCTTCATTCTTCTCAAATGCACAAGATCCATGTGTTAAAAGTCGTCTGGCACAGCTGTGGCGAACGAAACTTTGATCAGCACCAGAATCGTGATATCGCGTGTTTCGAGCGTTTCTGAGATCGCAGATCGGTGCCAATGTACCGAAAATGTTCATTCTAAATGTGTCAAAAACCTTCATTCTTCTCAAATGCACAAGATCCATGTGTTAAAAGTCGTCTGGCACAGCTGTGGCGAACGAAACTTTGATCAGCACCAGAATCGTGATATCGCGTGTTTCGAGCGTTTCTGAGATCGCAGATCGGTGCCAATGTACCGAAAATGTTCATTCTACTCAAATACACCACATCCATGCGTTAAAAGTCGTCTGGCACAGCTGTGGCGAACGAAACTTTGAACAGCACCAAAATCGTGATATCGCGTGTTTCGATCGTTTCTGAGATCGCCGATCGGTGACAATGTACCAAAAATATTTATTCTACTCAAATACACCGCATCCATGTATTAAAAGTTGTCTTTCACAGCAGAAGCGAACGAGACTTTGATAAACACAGAAATCGTGATCCCGCGTGTTTCCTGCGTTTCTGAAATCACAGCTCGGTCTAAATTGGTCAAAAACCTTCATTCTACTCAAATACACAGCATCCATGCGTTTAAAGTTGTCTGGCACAGCTGAAGCAGACGAAACTTTGAAAAACATAGAAATCGTGATCTCGCGTGTTTCGTGTGTTTCTGAGATCACAGCTCGGTGCCAATACCCCAAGAACCGTCATTCTACTCAAATACGCCACATCCATGCATTAAAAGTTATCTGGCACAGCTGAAGCGAACGAGACTTTGAACAGCACCAAAATCGTGATATCTCGTGTTTCAAGCGTTTCTGAGATCTCAGCTCGGTGTAAATGTGTCAAAAACCTTCATTCTTCTCAAATGCACAAGATCCATGTGTTAAAAGTCGTCTGGCACAGCTGTGGCGAACGAAACTTTGATCAGCACCAGAATCGTGATATCGCGTGTTTCGAGCGTTTCTGAGATCGCAGATCGGTGCCAATGTACCGAAAATGTTCATTCTAAATGTGTCAAAAACCTTCATTCTTCTCAAATGCACAAGATCCATGTGTTAAAAGTCGTCTGGCACAGCTGTGGCGAACGAAACTTTGATCAGCACCAGAATCGTGATGTCGCGTGTTTCGAGCGTTTCTGAGATCGCCGATCGGTGACAATGTACCAAAAATCTTCATTCTACTCAAATACACCGCATCCATGTATTAAAAGTTGTCTTTCACACCGGAAGCGAACGAGACTTTGAAAAACACAGAAATCGTGATCTCGCGTGTTTCCTGGGTTTCTGAGATCACAGCTCGGTCTAAATTTGTCAAAAACCTTCATTCTACTCAAATACACAGCATCCATGCGTTTAAAGTTGTCTGGCACAGCTGAAGCAGACGAAACTTTAAAAACACAGAAATCGTGATCTCGCGTGTTTCGTGTGTTTCCGAGATCACAGCTCGGTGCCAATACCCCAAAAACCTTCATTCTACTCAAATACGCCACATCCATGCATTAAAAGTTATCTGGCACAGCTGAAGCGAACGAGACTTTGAACAGCACCAAAATCGTGATATCTCGTGTTTCAAGCGTTTCGGAGATCCCAGCTCGGTGTAAATGTGTCAAAAACCTTCATTCTTCTCAAATGCACAAGATCCATGTGTTAAAAGTCGTCTGTCACAGCTGTGGCGAACGAAACTTTGATCAGCACCAGAATCGTGATATCGCGTGATTCGAGCGTTTCTGAGATCGCAGATCGGTGCCAATGTACCGAAAATGTTCATTCTACTCAAATACACCACATCCATGCGTTAAAAGTCGTCTGGCACAGCTGTGGCGAACGAAACTTTGATCAGCACCAAAATCGTGATATCGCGTGTTTCGAGCGTTTCTGAGATCGCAGATCGGTGCCAATGTACCGAAAATGTTCATTCTACTCAAATACACCACATCCATGCATTAAAAGTTGTCTGGCACAGCTGAATCGAACGAGACTGAAAAACACAGAAATCGTGATCTCGCGTGTTTCCAGCGTTTCTGAGATCACAGCTCGGTGTAAATTTGACAAAAACCTTCATTCTACTCAAATACGCCACATGCATGCATTAAAAGTTATCTGGCACAGCTGAAGCGAACGCGATTTTGAACAGCACCAAAATCGTGATATCGCGTGTTTCGAGAGTTTCTGAGATCGCCGATCGGTGACAATGTACCAAAAATCTTCATTCTACTCAAATACACCGCATCCATGTAATAAAAGTTGTCTTTCACAGCAGAAGCGAACGAGACTTTAAAAAACACAGAAATCGTGATCTCGCGTGTTTCCTGCGTTTCTGAAATCACAGCTCGGTCTAAATTTGTCAAAAACCTTCATTCTACTCAAATACACAGCATCCATGCGTTTAAAGTTGTCTGGCACAGCTGAAGCAGACGAAACTTTGAAAAACATAGAAATCGTGATCTCGCGTGTTTCGTGTGTTTCTGAGATCACAGCTCGGTGCCAATACCCCAAGAACCGTCATTCTACTCAAATACGCCACATCCATGCATTAAAAGTTATCTGGCACAGCTGAAGCGAACGAGACTTTGAACAGCACCAAAATCGTGATATCTCGTGTTTCAAGCGTTTCTGAGATCTCAGCTCGGTGTAAATGTGTCAAAAACCTTCATTCTTCTCAAATGCACAAGATCCATGTGTTAAAAGTCGTCTGGCACAGCTGTGGCGAACGAAACTTTGATCAGCACCAGAATCGTGATATCGCGTGTTTCGAGCGTTTCTGAGATCGCAGATCGGTGCCAATGTACCGAAAATGTTCATTCTAAATGTGTCAAAAACCTTCATTCTTCTCAAATGCACAAGATCCATGTGTTAAAAGTCGTCTGGCACAGCTGTGGCGAACGAAACTTTGATCAGCACCAGAATCGTGATATCGCGTGTTTCGAGCGTTTCTGAGATCGCAGATCGGTGCCAATGTACCGAAAATGTTCATTCTACTCAAATACACCACATCCATGCGTTAAAAGTCGTCTGGCACAGCTGTGGCGAACGAAACTTTGAACAGCACCAAAATCGTGATATCGCGTGTTTCGATCGTTTCTGAGATCGCCGATCGGTGACAATGTACCAAAAATATTCATTCTACTCAAATACACCGCATCCATGTATTAAAAGTTGTCTTTCACAGCAGAAGCGAACGAGACTTTGAAAAACACAGAAATCGTGATCCCGCGTGTTTCCTGCGTTTCTGAAATCACAGCTCGGTCTAAATTTGTCAAAAACCTTCATTCTACTCAAATACACAGCATCCATGCGTTTAAAGTTGTCTGGCACAGCTGAAGCAGACGAAACTTTGAAAAACATAGAAATCGTGATCTCGCGTGTTTCGAGCGTTTCTGAGATCGCAGATCGGTGCCAATGTACCGAAAATGTTCATTCTACTCAAATACACCACATCCATGCGTTAAAAGTCGTCTGGCACAGCTGTGGCGAACGAAACTTTGAACAGCACCAAAATCGTGATATCGCGTGTTTCGATCGTTTCTGAGATCGCCGATCGGTGACAATGTACCAAAAATATTCATTCTACTCAAATACACCGCATCCATGTATTAAAAGTTGTCTTTCACAGCAGAAGCGAACGAGACTTTGAAAAACACAGAAATCGTGATCCCGCGTGTTTCCTGCGTTTCTGAAATCACAGCTCGGTCTAAATTTGTCAAAAACCTTCATTCTACTCAAATACACAGCATCCATGCGTTTAAAGTTGTCTGGCACAGCTGAAGCAGACGAAACTTTGAAAAACATAGAAATCGTGATCTCGCGTGTTTCGTGTGTTTCTGAGATCACAGCTCGGTGCCAATACCCCAAGAACCGTCATTCTACTCAAATACGCCACATCCATGCATTAAAAGTTATCTGGCACAGCTGAAGCGAACGAGACTTTGAACAGCACCAAAATCGTGATATCTCGTGTTTCAAGCGTTTCTGAGATCTCAGCTCGGTGTAAATGTGTCAAAAACCTTCATTCTTCTCAAATGCACAAGATCCATGTGTTAAAAGTCGTCTGGCACAGCTGTGGCGAACGAAACTTTGATCAGCACCAGAATCGTGATATCGCGTGTTTCGAGCGTTTCTGAGATCGCAGATCGGTGCCAATGTACCGAAAATGTTCATTCTAAATGTGTCAAAAACCTTCATTCTTCTCAAATGCACAAGATCCATGTGTTAAAAGTCGTCTGGCACAGCTGTGGCGAACGAAACTTTGATCAGCACCAGAATCGTGATGTCGCGTGTTTCGAGCGTTTCTGAGATCGCCGATCGGTGACAATGTACCAAAAATCTTCATTCTACTCAAATACACCGCATCCATGTATTAAAAGTTGTCTTTCACACCGGAAGCGAACGAGACTTTGAAAAACACAGAAATCGTGATCTCGCGTGTTTCCTGGGTTTCTGAGATCACAGCTCGGTCTAAATTTGTCAAAAACCTTCATTCTACTCAAATACACAGCATCCATGCGTTTAAAGTTGTCTGGCACAGCTGAAGCAGACGAAACTTTAAAAACACAGAAATCGTGATCTCGCGTGTTTCGTGTGTTTCCGAGATCACAGCTCGGTGCCAATACCCCAAAAACCTTCATTCTACTCAAATACGCCACATCCATGCATTAAAAGTTATCTGGCACAGCTGAAGCGAACGAGACTTTGAACAGCACCAAAATCGTGATATCTCGTGTTTCAAGCGTTTCGGAGATCCCAGCTCGGTGTAAATGTGTCAAAAACCTTCATTCTTCTCAAATGCACAAGATCCATGTGTTAAAAGTCGTCTGTCACAGCTGTGGCGAACGAAACTTTGATCAGCACCAGAATCGTGATATCGCGTGATTCGAGCGTTTCTGAGATCGCAGATCGGTGCCAATGTACCGAAAATGTTCATTCTACTCAAATACACCACATCCATGCGTTAAAAGTCGTCTGGCACAGCTGTGGCGAACGAAACTTTGATCAGCACCAAAATCGTGATATCGCGTGTTTCGAGCGTTTCTGAGATCGCAGATCGGTGCCAATGTACCGAAAATGTTCATTCTACTCAAATACACCACATCCATGCATTAAAAGTTGTCTGGCACAGCTGAATCGAACGAGACTGAAAAACACAGAAATCGTGATCTCGCGTGTTTCCAGCGTTTCTGAGATCACAGCTCGGTGTAAATTTGACAAAAACCTTCATTCTACTCAAATACGCCACATGCATGCATTAAAAGTTATCTGGCACAGCTGAAGCGAACGCGATTTTGAACAGCACCAAAATCGTGATATCGCGTGTTTCGAGAGTTTCTGAGATCGCCGATCGGTGACAATGTACCAAAAATCTTCATTCTACTCAAATACACCGCATCCATGTATTAAAAGTTGTCTTTCACAGCAGAAGCGAACGAGAGTTTGAAAAACACAGAAATCGTGATCTCGCGTGTTTCCTGCGTTTCTGAAATCACAGCTCGGTCTAAATTTGTCAAAAACCTTCATTCTACTCAAATACACAGCATCCATGCGTTTAAAGTTGTCTGGCACAGCTGAAGCAGACGAAACTTTGAAAAACATAGAAATCGTGATCTCGCGTGTTTCGTGTGTTTCTGAGATCACAGCTCGGTGCCAATACCCCAAGAACCGTCATTCTACTCAAATACGCCACATCCATGCATTAAAAGTTATCTGGCACAGCTGAAGCGAACGAGACTTGAACAGCACCAAAATCGTGATATCTCGTGTTTCAAGCGTTTCTGAGATCTCAGCTCGGTGTAAATGTGTCAAAAACCTTCATTCTTCTCAAATGCACAAGATCCATGTGTTAAAAGTCGTCTGGCACAGCTGTGGCGAACGAAACTTTGATCAGCACCAGAATCGTGATATCGCGTGTTTCGAGCGTTTCTGAGATCGCAGATCGGTGCCAATGTACCGAAAATGTTCATTCTAAATGTGTCAAAAACCTTCATTCTTCTCAAATGCACAAGATCCATGTGTTAAAAGTCGTCTGGCACAGCTGTGGCGAACGAAACTTTGATCAGCACCAGAATCGTGATATCGCGTGTTTCGAGCGTTTCTGAGATCGCCGATCGGTGACAATGTACCAAAAATCTTCATTCTACTCAAATACACCGCATCCATGTATTAAAAGTTGTCTTTCACAGCGGAAGCGAACGAGACTTTGAAAAACACAGAAATCGTGATCTCGCGTGTTTCCTGGGTTTCTGAGATCACAGCTCGGTCTAAATTTGTCAAAAACCTTCATTCTACTCAAATACACAGCATCCATGCGTTTAAAGTTGTCTGGCACAGCTGAAGCAGACGAAACTTTAAAAACACAGAAATCGTGATCTCGCGTGTTTCGTGTGTTTCCGAGATCACAGCTCGGTGCCAATACCCCAAAAACCTTCATTCTACTCAAATACGCCACATCCATGCATTAAAAGTTATCTGGCACAGCTGAAGCGAACGAGACTTTGAACAGCACCAAAATCGTGATATCTCGTGTTTCAAGCGTTTCTGAGATCCCAGCTCGGTGTAAATGTGTCAAAAACCTTCATTCTTCTCAAATGCACAAGATCCATGTGTTAAAAGTCGTCTGTCACAGCTGTGGCGAACGAAACTTTGATCAGCACCAGAATCGTGATATCGCGTGATTCGAGCGTTTCTGAGATCGCAGATCGGTGCCAATGTACCGAAAATGTTCACTCTACTCAAATACACCACATCCATGCGTTAAAAGTCGTCTGGCACAGCTGTGGCGAACGAAACTTTGATCAGCACCAAAATCGTGATATCGCGTGTTTCGAGCGTTTCTGAGATCGCAGATCGGTGCCAATGTACCGAAAATGTTCATTCTACTCAAATACACCACATCCATGCATTAAAAGTTGTCTGGCACAGCTGAATCGAACGAGACTGAAAAACACAGAAATCGTGATCTCGCGTGTTTCCAGCGTTTCTGAGATCACAGCTCGGTGTAAATTTGACAAAAACCTTCATTCTACTCAAATACGCCACATGCATGCATTAAAAGTTATCTGGCACAGCTGAAGCGAACGCGATTTTGAACAGCACCAAAATCGTGATATCGCGTGTTTCGAGAGTTTCTGAGATCGCCGATCGGTGACAATGTACCAAAAATCTTCATTCTACTCAAATACACCGCATCCATGTATTAAAAGTTGTCTTTCACAGCAGATGCGAACGAGACTTTGAAAAACACAGAAATCGTGATCTCGCGTGTTTCCTGCGTTTCTGAGATCACAGCTCGGTCTAAATTTGTCAAAAACCTTCATTCTACTCAAATACACAGCATCCATGCGTTTAAAGTTGTCTGGCACAGCTTAAGCAGACGAAACTTTGAAAAACACAGAAATCGTGATCTCGCGTGTTTCGTGTGTTTCTGAGATCACAGCTCGGTGCCAATACCCCAAAAGCCGTCATTCTACTCAAATACGCCACATCCATGCATTAAAAGTTATCTGGCACAGCTGAAGCGAACGAGACTTTGAACAGCACCAAAATCGTGATATCTCGTGTTTCAAGCGTTTCTGAGATCCCAGCTCGGTGTAAATGTGTCAAAAACCTTCATTCTTCTCAAATGCACAAGATCCATGTGTTAAAAGTCGTCTGGCACAGCTGTGGCGAACGAAACTTTGATCAGCACCAGAATCGTGATATCGCGTGTTTCGAGCGTTTCTGAGATCGCAGATCGGTGCCAATGTACCGAAAATGTTCATTCTACTCAAATACACCACATCCATGCATTAAAAGTTGTCTGGCACAGCTGAAGCGAACGAGACTTTGAAAAACACAGAAATCGTGATCTCGCGTGTTTCCAGCGTTTCTGAGATCACAGCTCGGCGTAAATTTGTCAAAAACCTTCATTCTACTCAAATACACAAGATCCATGTGTTAAAAGTCGTCTGGCACAGCTGTGGCGAACGAAACTTTGAACAACACCAAAATCGTAATATACCGTGTTTCGAGCGTTTCTGAGAGCACACCTCGGTGTAAATGTGTCAAAAACCTTCATTCTACTCAAATACGCCACATCCATGCATTAAAAGTTATCTGGCACAGCTGAAGCGAACGCGATTTTGAACAGCACCAAAATCGTGATATCGCGTGTTTCGAGCGTTTCTGAGATCGCCGATCGGTGACAATGTACCAAATCTTCATTCTACTCAAATACACCGCATCCATGTATTAAAAGTTGTCTTTCACAGCGGAAGCGAACGAGACTTTGAAAAACACAGAAATCGTGATCTCGCGTGTTTCCTGGGTTTCTGAGATCACAGCTCGGTCTAAATTTGTCAAAAACCTTCATTCTACTCAAATACACAGCATCCATGCGTTTAAAGTTGTCTGGCACAGCTGAAGCAGACGAAACTTTAAAAACACAGAAATCGTGATCTCGCGTGTTTCGTGTGTTTCCGAGATCACAGCTCGGTGCCAATACCCCAAAAACCTTCATTCTACTCAAATACGCCACATCCATGCATTAAAAGTTATCTGGCACAGCTGAAGCGAACGAGACTTTGAACAGCACCAAAATCGTGATATCTCGTGTTTCAAGCGTTTCTGAGATCCCAGCTCGGTGTAAATGTGTCAAAAACCTTCATTCTTCTCAAATGCACAAGATCCATGTGTTAAAAGTCGTCTGTCACAGCTGTGGCGAACGAAACTTTGATCAGCACCAGAATCGTGATATCGCGTGATTCGAGCGTTTCTGAGATCGCAGATCGGTGCCAATGTACCGAAAATGTTCACTCTACTCAAATACACCACATCCATGCGTTAAAAGTCGTCTGGCACAGCTGTGGCGAACGAAACTTTGATCAGCACCAAAATCGTGATATCGCGTGTTTCGAGCGTTTCTGAGATCGCAGATCGGTGCCAATGTACCGAAAATGTTCATTCTACTCAAATACACCACATCCATGCATTAAAAGTTGTCTGGCACAGCTGAATCGAACGAGACTGAAAAACACAGAAATCGTGATCTCGCGTGTTTCCAGCGTTTCTGAGATCACAGCTCGGTGTAAATTTGACAAAAACCTTCATTCTACTCAAATACGCCACATGCATGCATTAAAAGTTATCTGGCACAGCTGAAGCGAACGCGATTTTGAACAGCACCAAAATCGTGATATCGCGTGTTTCGAGAGTTTCTGAGATCGCCGATCGGTGACAATGTACCAAAAATCTTCATTCTACTCAAATACACCGCATCCATGTATTAAAAGTTGTCTTTCACAGCAGAAGCGAACGAGACTTTGAAAAACACAGAAATCGTGATCTCGCGTGTTTCCTGCGTTTCTGAGATCACAGCTCGGTCTAAATTTGTCAAAAACCTTCATTCTACTCAAATACACAGCATCCATGCGTTTAAAGTTGTCTGGCACAGCTTAAGCAGACGAAACTTTGAAAAACACAGAAATCGTGATCTCGCGTGTTTCGTGTGTTTCTGAGATCACAGCTCGGTGCCAATACCCCAAAAGCCGTCATTCTACTCAAATACGCCACATCCATGCATTAAAAGTTATCTGGCACAGCTGAAGCGAACGAGACTTTGAACAGCACCAAAATCGTGATATCTCGTGTTTCAAGCGTTTCTGAGATCCCAGCTCGGTGTAAATGTGTCAAAAACCTTCATTCTTCTCAAATGCACAAGATCCATGTGTTAAAAGTCGTCTGGCACAGCTGTGGCGAACGAAACTTTGATCAGCACCAGAATCGTGATATCGCGTGTTTCGAGCGTTTCTGAGATCGCAGATCGGTGCCAATGTACCGAAAATGTTCATTCTACTCAAATACACCACATCCATGCATTAAAAGTTGTCTGGCACAGCTGAAGCGAACGAGACTTTGAAAAACACAGAAATCGTGATCTCGCGTGTTTCCAGCGTTTCTGAGATCACAGCTCGGCGTAAATTTGTCAAAAACCTTCATTCTACTCAAATACACAAGATCCATGTGTTAAAAGTCGTCTGGCACAGCTGTGGCGAACGAAACTTTGAACAACACCAAAATCGTAATATACCGTGTTTCGAGCGTTTCTGAGAGCACACCTCGGTGTAAATGTGTCAAAAACCTTCATTCTACTCAAATACGCCACATCCATGCATTAAAAGTTATCTAAAATGTTGAAATTGATTTTGACCGCTGTTGTTTATTGGAAGTTGGGTTTCGGCATGGAACGCTCCATGCCGAAACCCAACTTCCAATTAAAAGTTATCTGGCACAGCTGAAGCGAACGCGATTTTGAACAGCACCAAAATCGTGATATCGCGTGTTTCGAGCGTTTCTGAGATCGCCGATCGGTGACAATGTACCAAATCTTCATTCTACTCAAATACACCGCATCCATGTATTAAAAGTTGTCTTTCACAGCGGAAGCGAACGAGACTTTGAAAAACACAGAAATCGTGATCTCGCGTGTTTCCTGGGTTTCTGAGATCACAGCTCGGTCTAAATTTGTCAAAAACCTTCATTCTACTCAAATACACAGCATCCATGCGTTTAAAGTTGTCTGGCACAGCTGAAGCAGACGAAACTTTAAAAACACAGAAATCGTGATCTCGCGTGTTTCGTGTGTTTCCGAGATCACAGCTCGGTGCCAATACCCCAAAAACCTTCATTCTACTCAAATACGCCACATCCATGCATTAAAAGTTATCTGGCACAGCTGAAGCGAACGAGACTTTGAACAGCACCAAAATCGTGATATCTCGTGTTTCAAGCGTTTCTGAGATCCCAGCTCGGTGTAAATGTGTCAAAAACCTTCATTCTTCTCAAATGCACAAGATCCATGTGTTAAAAGTCGTCTGTCACAGCTGTGGCGAACGAAACTTTGATCAGCACCAGAATCGTGATATCGCGTGATTCGAGCGTTTCTGAGATCGCAGATCGGTGCCAATGTACCGAAAATGTTCACTCTACTCAAATACACCACATCCATGCGTTAAAAGTCGTCTGGCACAGCTGTGGCGAACGAAACTTTGATCAGCACCAAAATCGTGATATCGCGTGTTTCGAGCGTTTCTGAGATCGCAGATCGGTGCCAATGTACCGAAAATGTTCATTCTACTCAAATACACCACATCCATGCATTAAAAGTTGTCTGGCACAGCTGAATCGAACGAGACTGAAAAACACAGAAATCGTGATCTCGCGTGTTTCCAGCGTTTCTGAGATCACAGCTCGGTGTAAATTTGACAAAAACCTTCATTCTACTCAAATACGCCACATGCATGCATTAAAAGTTATCTGGCACAGCTGAAGCGAACGCGATTTTGAACAGCACCAAAATCGTGATATCGCGTGTTTCGAGAGTTTCTGAGATCGCCGATCGGTGACAATGTACCAAAAATCTTCATTCTACTCAAATACACCGCATCCATGTATTAAAAGTTGTCTTTCACAGCAGAAGCGAACGAGACTTTGAAAAACACAGAAATCGTGATCTCGCGTGTTTCCTGCGTTTCTGAGATCACAGCTCGGTCTAAATTTGTCAAAAACCTTCATTCTACTCAAATACACAGCATCCATGCGTTTAAAGTTGTCTGGCACAGCTTAAGCAGACGAAACTTTGAAAAACACAGAAATCGTGATCTCGCGTGTTTCGTGTGTTTCTGAGATCACAGCTCGGTGCCAATACCCCAAAAGCCGTCATTCTACTCAAATACGCCACATCCATGCATTAAAAGTTATCTGGCACAGCTGAAGCGAACGAGACTTTGAACAGCACCAAAATCGTGATATCTCGTGTTTCAAGCGTTTCTGAGATCCCAGCTCGGTGTAAATGTGTCAAAAACCTTCATTCTTCTCAAATGCACAAGATCCATGTGTTAAAAGTCGTCTGGCACAGCTGTGGCGAACGAAACTTTGATCAGCACCAGAATCGTGATATCGCGTGTTTCGAGCGTTTCTGAGATCGCAGATCGGTGCCAATGTACCGAAAATGTTCATTCTACTCAAATACACCACATCCATGCATTAAAAGTTGTCTGGCACAGCTGAAGCGAACGAGACTTTGAAAAACACAGAAATCGTGATCTCGCGTGTTTCCAGCGTTTCTGAGATCACAGCTCGGCGTAAATTTGTCAAAAACCTTCATTCTACTCAAATACACAAGATCCATGTGTTAAAAGTCGTCTGGCACAGCTGTGGCGAACGAAACTTTGAACAACACCAAAATCGTAATATACCGTGTTTCGAGCGTTTCTGAGAGCACACCTCGGTGTAAATGTGTCAAAAACCTTCATTCTACTCAAATACGCCACATCCATGCATTAAAAGTTATCTAAAATGTTGAAATTGATTTTGACCGCTGTTGTTTATTGGAAGTTGGGTTTCGGCATGGAACGCTCCATGCCGAAACCCAACTTCCAATTAAAAGTTATCTGGCACAGCTGAAGCGAACGCGATTTTGAACAGCACCAAAATCGTGATATCGCGTGTTTCGAGCGTTTCTGAGATCGCCGATCGGTGACAATGTACCAAATCTTCATTCTACTCAAATACACCGCATCCATGTATTAAAAGTTGTCTTTCACAGCGGAAGCGAACGAGACTTTGAAAAACACAGAAATCGTGATCTCGCGTGTTTCCTGGGTTTCTGAGATCACAGCTCGGTCTAAATTTGTCAAAAACCTTCATTCTACTCAAA
This sequence comes from Pimpla rufipes, assembly GCA_963932165.1. NCBI lineage: Eukaryota > Metazoa > Arthropoda > Insecta > Hymenoptera > Ichneumonidae > Pimpla > Pimpla rufipes. The sequence goes on from OZ010632.1 coordinate 8,269,469, forward strand.
TACACAGCATCCATGCGTTTAAAGTTGTCTGGCACAGCTGAAGCAGACGAAACTTTAAAAACACAGAAATCGTGATCTCGCGTGTTTCGTGTGTTTCCGAGATCACAGCTCGGTGCCAATACCCCAAAAACCTTCATTCTACTCAAATACGCCACATCCATGCATTAAAAGTTATCTGGCACAGCTGAAGCGAACGAGACTTTGAACAGCACCAAAATCGTGATATCTCGTGTTTCAAGCGTTTCTGAGATCCCAGCTCGGTGTAAATGTGTCAAAAACCTTCATTCTTCTCAAATGCACAAGATCCATGTGTTAAAAGTCGTCTGTCACAGCTGTGGCGAACGAAACTTTGATCAGCACCAGAATCGTGATATCGCGTGATTCGAGCGTTTCTGAGATCGCAGATCGGTGCCAATGTACCGAAAATGTTCACTCTACTCAAATACACCACATCCATGCGTTAAAAGTCGTCTGGCACAGCTGTGGCGAACGAAACTTTGATCAGCACCAAAATCGTGATATCGCGTGTTTCGAGCGTTTCTGAGATCGCAGATCGGTGCCAATGTACCGAAAATGTTCATTCTACTCAAATACACCACATCCATGCATTAAAAGTTGTCTGGCACAGCTGAATCGAACGAGACTGAAAAACACAGAAATCGTGATCTCGCGTGTTTCCAGCGTTTCTGAGATCACAGCTCGGTGTAAATTTGACAAAAACCTTCATTCTACTCAAATACGCCACATGCATGCATTAAAAGTTATCTGGCACAGCTGAAGCGAACGCGATTTTGAACAGCACCAAAATCGTGATATCGCGTGTTTCGAGAGTTTCTGAGATCGCCGATCGGTGACAATGTACCAAAAATCTTCATTCTACTCAAATACACCGCATCCATGTATTAAAAGTTGTCTTTCACAGCAGAAGCGAACGAGACTTTGAAAAACACAGAAATCGTGATCTCGCGTGTTTCCTGCGTTTCTGAGATCACAGCTCGGTCTAAATTTGTCAAAAACCTTCATTCTACTCAAATACACAGCATCCATGCGTTTAAAGTTGTCTGGCACAGCTTAAGCAGACGAAACTTTGAAAAACACAGAAATCGTGATCTCGCGTGTTTCGTGTGTTTCTGAGATCACAGCTCGGTGCCAATACCCCAAAAGCCGTCATTCTACTCAAATACGCCACATCCATGCATTAAAAGTTATCTGGCACAGCTGAAGCGAACGAGACTTTGAACAGCACCAAAATCGTGATATCTCGTGTTTCAAGCGTTTCTGAGATCCCAGCTCGGTGTAAATGTGTCAAAAACCTTCATTCTTCTCAAATGCACAAGATCCATGTGTTAAAAGTCGTCTGGCACAGCTGTGGCGAACGAAACTTTGATCAGCACCAGAATCGTGATATCGCGTGTTTCGAGCGTTTCTGAGATCGCAGATCGGTGCCAATGTACCGAAAATGTTCATTCTACTCAAATACACCACATCCATGCATTAAAAGTTGTCTGGCACAGCTGAAGCGAACGAGACTTTGAAAAACACAGAAATCGTGATCTCGCGTGTTTCCAGCGTTTCTGAGATCACAGCTCGGCGTAAATTTGTCAAAAACCTTCATTCTACTCAAATACACAAGATCCATGTGTTAAAAGTCGTCTGGCACAGCTGTGGCGAACGAAACTTTGAACAACACCAAAATCGTAATATACCGTGTTTCGAGCGTTTCTGAGAGCACACCTCGGTGTAAATGTGTCAAAAACCTTCATTCTACTCAAATACGCCACATCCATGCATTAAAAGTTATCTAAAATGTTGAAATTGATTTTGACCGCTGTTGTTTATTGGAAGTTGGGTTTCGGCATGGAACGCTCCATGCCGAAACCCAACTTCCAATTAAAAGTTATCTGGCACAGCTGAAGCGAACGCGATTTTGAACAGCACCAAAATCGTGATATCGCGTGTTTCGAGCGTTTCTGAGATCGCCGATCGGTGACAATGTACCAAATCTTCATTCTACTCAAATACACCGCATCCATGTATTAAAAGTTGTCTTTCACAGCGGAAGCGAACGAGACTTTGAAAAACACAGAAATCGTGATCTCGCGTGTTTCCTGGGTTTCTGAGATCACAGCTCGGTCTAAATTTGTCAAAAACCTTCATTCTACTCAAATACACAGCATCCATGCGTTTAAAGTTGTCTGGCACAGCTGAAGCAGACGAAACTTTAAAAACACAGAAATCGTGATCTCGCGTGTTTCGTGTGTTTCCGAGATCACAGCTCGGTGCCAATACCCCAAAAACCTTCATTCTACTCAAATACGCCACATCCATGCATTAAAAGTTATCTGGCACAGCTGAAGCGAACGAGACTTTGAACAGCACCAAAATCGTGATATCTCGTGTTTCAAGCGTTTCTGAGATCCCAGCTCGGTGTAAATGTGTCAAAAACCTTCATTCTTCTCAAATGCACAAGATCCATGTGTTAAAAGTCGTCTGTCACAGCTGTGGCGAACGAAACTTTGATCAGCACCAGAATCGTGATATCGCGTGATTCGAGCGTTTCTGAGATCGCAGATCGGTGCCAATGTACCGAAAATGTTCACTCTACTCAAATACACCACATCCATGCGTTAAAAGTCGTCTGGCACAGCTGTGGCGAACGAAACTTTGATCAGCACCAAAATCGTGATATCGCGTGTTTCGAGCGTTTCTGAGATCGCAGATCGGTGCCAATGTACCGAAAATGTTCATTCTACTCAAATACACCACATCCATGCATTAAAAGTTGTCTGGCACAGCTGAATCGAACGAGACTGAAAAACACAGAAATCGTGATCTCGCGTGTTTCCAGCGTTTCTGAGATCACAGCTCGGTGTAAATTTGACAAAAACCTTCATTCTACTCAAATACGCCACATGCATGCATTAAAAGTTATCTGGCACAGCTGAAGCGAACGCGATTTTGAACAGCACCAAAATCGTGATATCGCGTGTTTCGAGAGTTTCTGAGATCGCCGATCGGTGACAATGTACCAAAAATCTTCATTCTACTCAAATACACCGCATCCATGTATTAAAAGTTGTCTTTCACAGCAGAAGCGAACGAGACTTTGAAAAACACAGAAATCGTGATCTCGCGTGTTTCCTGCGTTTCTGAGATCACAGCTCGGTCTAAATTTGTCAAAAACCTTCATTCTACTCAAATACACAGCATCCATGCGTTTAAAGTTGTCTGGCACAGCTTAAGCAGACGAAACTTTGAAAAACACAGAAATCGTGATCTCGCGTGTTTCGTGTGTTTCTGAGATCACAGCTCGGTGCCAATACCCCAAAAGCCGTCATTCTACTCAAATACGCCACATCCATGCATTAAAAGTTATCTGGCACAGCTGAAGCGAACGAGACTTTGAACAGCACCAAAATCGTGATATCTCGTGTTTCAAGCGTTTCTGAGATCCCAGCTCGGTGTAAATGTGTCAAAAACCTTCATTCTTCTCAAATGCACAAGATCCATGTGTTAAAAGTCGTCTGGCACAGCTGTGGCGAACGAAACTTTGATCAGCACCAGAATCGTGATATCGCGTGTTTCGAGCGTTTCTGAGATCGCAGATCGGTGCCAATGTACCGAAAATGTTCATTCTACTCAAATACACCACATCCATGCATTAAAAGTTGTCTGGCACAGCTGAAGCGAACGAGACTTTGAAAAACACAGAAATCGTGATCTCGCGTGTTTCCAGCGTTTCTGAGATCACAGCTCGGCGTAAATTTGTCAAAAACCTTCATTCTACTCAAATACACAAGATCCATGTGTTAAAAGTCGTCTGGCACAACTGTGGCGAACGAAACTTTGAACAACACCAAAATCGTAATATACCGTGTTTCGAGCGTTTCTGAGAGCACACCTCGGTGTAAATGTGTCAAAAACCTTCATTCTACTCAAATACGCCACATCCATGCATTAAAAGTTATCTAAAATGTTGAAATTGATTTTGACCGCTGTTGTTTATTGGAAGTTGGGTTTCGGCATGGAACGCTCCATGCCGAAACCCAACTTCCAATTAAAAGTTATCTGGCACAGCTGAAGCGAACGCGATTTTGAACAGCACCAAAATCGTGATATCGCGTGTTTCGAGCGTTTCTGAGATCGCCGATCGGTGACAATGTACCAAATCTTCATTCTACTCAAATACACCGCATCCATGTATTAAAAGTTGTCTTTCACAGCGGAAGCGAACGAGACTTTGAAAAACACAGAAATCGTGATCTCGCGTGTTTCCTGGGTTTCTGAGATCACAGCTCGGTCTAAATTTGTCAAAAACCTTCATTCTACTCAAATACACAGCATCCATGCGTTTAAAGTTGTCTGGCACAGCTGAAGCAGACGAAACTTTAAAAACACAGAAATCGTGATCTCGCGTGTTTCGTGTGTTTCCGAGATCACAGCTCGGTGCCAATACCCCAAAAACCTTCATTCTACTCAAATACGCCACATCCATGCATTAAAAGTTATCTGGCACAGCTGAAGCGAACGAGACTTTGAACAGCACCAAAATCGTGATATCTCGTGTTTCAAGCGTTTCTGAGATCCCAGCTCGGTGTAAATGTGTCAAAAACCTTCATTCTTCTCAAATGCACAAGATCCATGTGTTAAAAGTCGTCTGGCACAGCTGTGGCGAACGAAACTTTGATCAGCACCAGAATCGTGATATCGCGTGTTTCGAGCGTTTCTGAGATCGCAGATCGGTGCCAATGTACCGAAAATGTTCATTCTACTCAAATACACCACATCCATGCGTTAAAAGTCGTCTGGCACAGCTGTGGCGAACGAAACTTTGAACAGCACCAAAATCGTGATATCGCGTGTTTCGATCGTTTCTGAGATCGCCGATCGGTGACAATGTACCAAAAATATTCATTCTACTCAAATACACCGCATCCATGTATTAAAAGTTGTCTTTCACAGCAGAAGCGAACGAGAGTTTGAAAAACACAGAAATCGTGATCCCGCGTGTTTCCTGCGTTTCTGAAATCACAGCTCGGTCTAAATTTGTCAAAAACCTTCATTCTACTCAAATACACAGCATCCATGCGTTTAAAGTTGTCTGGCACAGCTGAAGCAGACGAAACTTTGAAAAACATAGAAATCGTGATCTCGCGTGTTTCGTGTGTTTCTGAGATCACAGCTCGGTGCCAATACCCCAAGAACCGTCATTCTACTCAAATACGCCACATCCATGCATTAAAAGTTATCTGGCACAGCTGAAGCGAACGAGACTTTGAACAGCACCAAAATCGTGATATCTCGTGTTTCAAGCGTTTCTGAGATCTCAGCTCGGTGTAAATGTGTCAAAAACCTTCATTCTTCTCAAATGCACAAGATCCATGTGTTAAAAGTCGTCTGGCACAGCTGTGGCGAACGAAACTTTGATCAGCACCAGAATCGTGATATCGCGTGTTTCGAGCGTTTCTGAGATCGCAGATCGGTGCCAATGTACCGAAAATGTTCATTCTAAATGTGTCAAAAACCTTCATTCTTCTCAAATGCACAAGATCCATGTGTTAAAAGTCGTCTGGCACAGCTGTGGCGAACGAAACTTTGATCAGCACCAGAATCGTGATGTCGCGTGTTTCGAGCGTTTCTGAGATCGCCGATCGGTGACAATGTACCAAAAATCTTCATTCTACTCAAATACACCGCATCCATGTATTAAAAGTTGTCTTTCACACCGGAAGCGAACGAGACTTTGAAAAACACAGAAATCGTGATCTCGCGTGTTTCCTGGGTTTCTGAGATCACAGCTCGGTCTAAATTTGTCAAAAACCTTCATTCTACTCAAATACACAGCATCCATGCGTTTAAAGTTGTCTGGCACAGCTGAAGCAGACGAAACTTTAAAAACACAGAAATCGTGATCTCGCGTGTTTCGTGTGTTTCCGAGATCACAGCTCGGTGCCAATACCCCAAAAACCTTCATTCTACTCAAATACGCCACATCCATGCATTAAAAGTTATCTGGCACAGCTGAAGCGAACGAGACTTTGAACAGCACCAAAATCGTGATATCTCGTGTTTCAAGCGTTTCGGAGATCCCAGCTCGGTGTAAATGTGTCAAAAACCTTCATTCTTCTCAAATGCACAAGATCCATGTGTTAAAAGTCGTCTGTCACAGCTGTGGCGAACGAAACTTTGATCAGCACCAGAATCGTGATATCGCGTGATTCGAGCGTTTCTGAGATCGCAGATCGGTGCCAATGTACCGAAAATGTTCATTCTACTCAAATACACCACATCCATGCGTTAAAAGTCGTCTGGCACAGCTGTGGCGAACGAAACTTTGATCAGCACCAAAATCGTGATATCGCGTGTTTCGAGCGTTTCTGAGATTGCAGATCGGTGCCAATGTACCGAAAATGTTCATTCTACTCAAATACACCACATCCATGCATTAAAAGTTGTCTGGCACAGCTGAATCGAACGAGACTGAAAAACACAGAAATCGTGATCTCGCGTGTTTCCAGCGTTTCTGAGATCACAGCTCGGTGTAAATTTGACAAAAACCTTCATTCTACTCAAATACGCCACATGCATGCATTAAAAGTTATCTGGCACAGCTGAAGCGAACGCGATTTTGAACAGCACCAAAATCGTGATATCGCGTGTTTCGAGAGTTTCTGAGATCGCCGATCGGTGACAATGTACCAAAAATCTTCATTCTACTCAAATACACCGCATCCATGTATTAAAAGTTGTCTTTCACAGCAGAAGCGAACGAGACTTTGAAAAACACAGAAATCGTGATCTCGCGTGTTTCCTGCGTTTCTGAAATCACAGCTCGGTCTAAATTTGTCAAAAACCTTCATTCTACTCAAATACACAGCATCCATGCGTTTAAAGTTGTCTGGCACAGCTGAAGCAGACGAAACTTTGAAAAACATAGAAATCGTGATCTCGCGTGTTTCGTGTGTTTCTGAGATCACAGCTCGGTGCCAATACCCCAAAAACCTTCATTCTACTCAAATACGCCACATCCATGCATTAAAAGTTATCTGGCACAGCTGAAGCGAACGAGACTTTGAACAGCACCAAAATCGTGATATCTCGTGTTTCAAGCGTTTCGGAGATCCCAGCTCGGTGTAAATGTGTCAAAAACCTTCATTCTTCTCAAATGCACAAGATCCATGTGTTAAAAGTCGTCTGTCACAGCTGTGGCGAACGAAACTTTGATCAGCACCAGAATCGTGATATCGCGTGTTTCGAGCGTTTCTGAGATCGCAGATCGGTGCCAATGTACCGAAAATGTTCATTCTACTCAAATACACCACATCCATGCGTTAAAAGTCGTCTGGCACAGCTGTGGCGAACGAAACTTTGATCAGCACCAAAATCGTGATATCGCGTGTTTCGAGCGTTTCTGAGATCGCAGATCGGTGCCAATGTACCGAAAATGTTCATTCTACTCAAATACACCACATCCATGCATTAAAAGTTGTCTGGCACAGCTGAATCGAACGAGACTGAAAAACACAGAAATCGTGATCTCGCGTGTTTCCAGCGTTTCTGAGATCACAGCTCGGTGTAAATTTGACAAAAACCTTCATTCTACTCAAATACGCCACATGCATGCATTAAAAGTTATCTGGCACAGCTGAAGCGAACGCGATTTTGAACAGCACCAAAATCGTGATATCGCGTGTTTCGAGAGTTTCTGAGATCGCCGATCGGTGACAATGTACCAAAAATCTTCATTCTACTCAAATACACCGCATCCATGTATTAAAAGTTGTCTTTCACAGCAGAAGCGAACGAGACTTTGAAAAACACAGAAATCGTGATCTCGCGTGTTTCCTGCGTTTCTGAAATCACAGCTCGGTCTAAATTTGTCAAAAACCTTCATTCTACTCAAATACACAGCATCCATGCGTTTAAAGTTGTCTGGCACAGCTGAAGCAGACGAAACTTTGAAAAACATAGAAATCGTGATCTCGCGTGTTTCGTGTGTTTCTGAGATCACAGCTCGGTGCCAATACCCCAAGAACCGTCATTCTACTCAAATACGCCACATCCATGCATTAAAAGTTATCTGGCACAGCTGAAGCGAACGAGACTTTGAACAGCACCAAAATCGTGATATCTCGTGTTTCAAGCGTTTCTGAGATCTCAGCTCGGTGTAAATGTGTCAAAAACCTTCATTCTTCTCAAATGCACAAGATCCATGTGTTAAAAGTCGTCTGGCACAGCTGTGGCGAACGAAACTTTGATCAGCACCAGAATCGTGATATCGCGTGTTTCGAGCGTTTCTGAGATCGCAGATCGGTGCCAATGTACCGAAAATGTTCATTCTAAATGTGTCAAAAACCTTCATTCTTCTCAAATGCACAAGATCCATGTGTTAAAAGTCGTCTGGCACAGCTGTGGCGAACGAAACTTTGATCAGCACCAGAATCGTGATATCGCGTGTTTCGATCGTTTCTGAGATCGCCGATCGGTGACAATGTACCAAAAATCTTCATTCTACTCAAATACACCGCATCCATGTATTAAAAGTTGTCTTTCACAGCGGAAGCGAACGAGACTTTGAAAAACACAGAAATCGTGATCTCGCGTGTTTCCTGGGTTTCTGAGATCACAGCTCGGTCTAAATTTGTCAAAAACCTTCATTCTACTCAAATACACAGCATCCATGCGTTTAAAGTTGTCTGGCACAGCTGAAGCAGACGAAACTTTAAAAACACAGAAATCGTGATCTCGCGTGTTTCGTGTGTTTCCGAGATCACAGCTCGGTGCCAATACCCCAAAAACCTTCATTCTACTCAAATACGCCACATCCATGCATTAAAAGTTATCTGGCACAGCTGAAGCGAACGAGACTTTGAACAGCACCAAAATCGTGATATCTCGTGTTTCAAGCGTTTCTGAGATCCCAGCTCGGTGTAAATGTGTCAAAAACCTTCATTCTTCTCAAATGCACAAGATCCATGTGTTAAAAGTCGTCTGTCACAGCTGTGGCGAACGAAACTTTGATCAGCACCAGAATCGTGATATCGCGTGATTCGAGCGTTTCTGAGATCGCAGATCGGTGCCAATGTACCGAAAATGTTCATTCTACTCAAATACACTACATCCATGCGTTAAAAGTCGTCTGGCACAGCTGTGGCGAACGAAACTTTGATCAGCACCAAAATCGTGATATCGCGTGTTTCGAGCGTTTCTGAGATCGCAGATCGGTGCCAATGTACCGAAAATGTTCATTCTACTCAAATACACCACATCCATGCATTAAAAGTTGTCTGGCACAGCTGAATCGAACGAGACTGAAAAACACAGAAATCGTGATCTCGCGTGTTCCCAGCGTTTCTGAGATCACAGCTCGGTGTAAATTTGACAAAAACCTTCATTCTACTCAAATACGCCACATGCATGCATTAAAAGTTATCTGGCACAGCTGAAGCGAACGCGATTTTGAACAGCACCAAAATCGTGATATCGCGTGTTTCGAGAGTTTCTGAGATCGCCGATCGGTGACAATGTACCAAAAATCTTCATTCTACTCAAATACACCGCATCCATGTATTAAAAGTTGTCTTTCACAGCAGAAGCGAACGAGACTTTGAAAAACACAGAAATCGTGATCTCGCGTGTTTCCTGCGTTTCTGAGATCACAGCTCGGTCTAAATTTGTCAAAAACCTTCATTCTACTCAAATACACAGCATCCATGCGTTTAAAGTTGTCTGGCACAGCTTAAGCAGACGAAACTTTGAAAAACACAGAAATCGTGATCTCGCGTGTTTCGTGTGTTTCTGAGATCACAGCTCGGTGCCAATACCCCAAAAGCCGTCATTCTACTCAAATACGCCACATCCATGCATTAAAAGTTATCTGGCACAGCTGAAGCGAACGAGACTTTGAACAGCACCAAAATCGTGATATCTCGTGTTTCAAGCGTTTCTGAGATCCCAGCTCGGTGTAAATGTGTCAAAAACCTTCATTCTTCTCAAATGCACAAGATCCATGTGTTAAAAGTCGTCTGGCACAGCTGTGGCGAACGAAACTTTGATCAGCACCAGAATCGTGATATCGCGTGTTTCGAGCGTTTCTGAGATCGCAGATCGGTGCCAATGTACCGAAAATGTTCATTCTACTCAAATACACCACATCCATGCATTAAAAGTTGTCTGGCACAGCTGAAGCGAACGAGACTTTGAAAAACACAGAAATCGTGATCTCGCGTGTTTCGTGTGTTTCTGAGATCACAGCTCGGTGCCAATACCCCAAAAACCTTCATTCTACTCAAATACGCCACATCCATGCATTAAAAGTTATCGGGCACAGCTGAAGCGAACGAGACTTTGAACAGCACCAAAATCGTGATGTCTCGTGTTTCAAGCGTTTCTGAGATCCCAGCTCGGTGTAAATGTGTCAAAAACCTTCATTCTTCTCAAATGCACAAGATCCATGTGTTAAAAGTCGTCTGGCACAGCTGTGGCGAACGAAACTTTGATCAGCACCAGAATCGTGATATCGCGGGTTTCGAGCGTTTCTGAGATCGCAGATCGGTGCCAATGTACCGAAAATGTTCATTCTACTCAAATACACCACATCCATGCATTAAAAGTTGTTTGGCACAGCTGAAGCGAACGAGACTTTGAAAAACACAGAAATCGTGATCTCGCGTGTTTCCAGCGTTTCTGAGATCACAGCTCGGTGTAAATTTGTCAAAAACCTTCATTCTACTCAAATACACAAGATCCATGTGTTAAAGGTCGTCTGGCACAGATGTGGCGAACGAAACTTTGACCATCACCAAAATCGTAATATAGCGTGTTTCGAGCGTTTCTGAGAGCACACCTCGGTGTAAATGTGTCAAAAATCTTCATTCTACTCAAATACACCGCATCCATGTATTAAAAGTTGTCTTTCACAGCAGAAGCGAACGAGACTTTGAAAAACACAGAAATCGTGATCTCGCGTATTTCCTGCGTTTCTGAGATCACAGCTCGGTCTAAGTTTGTCAAAAACCTTCATTCTACTCAAATACACAGCATCCATGCGTTTAAAGTTGTCTGGCACAGCTGAAACAGACGAAACTTTGAAAAACACAGAAATCGTGATCTCGCGTGTTTCGTGTGTTTCTGAGATCACAGCTCGGTGCCAATACCCCAAAAACCTTCATTCTACTCAAATACGCCACATCCATGCATTAAAAGTTATCGGGCACAGCTGAAGCGAACGAGACTTTGAGCAGCACCAAAATCGTGATGTCTCGTGTTTCAAGCGTTTCTGAGATCCCAGCTCGGTGTAAATGTTTCAAAAACCTTCATTCTTCTCAAATGCACAAGATCCATGTGTTAAAAGTCGTCTGGCACAGCTGTGGCGAACGAAACTTTGATCAGCACCAGAATCGTGATATCGCGGGTTTCGAGCGTTTCTGAGATCGCAGATCGGTGCCAATGTACCGAAAATGTTCATTCTACTCAAATACACCACATCCATGCATTAAAAGTTGTTTGGCACAGCTGAAGCGAACGAGACTTTGAAAAACACAGAAATCGTGATCTCGCGTGTTTCCAGCGTTTCTGAGATCACAGCTCGGTGTAAATTTGTCAAAAACCTTCATTCTACTCAAATACACAAGATCCATGTGTTAAAGGTCGTCTGGCACAGATGTGGCGAACGAAACTTTGACCATCACCAAAATCGTAATATAGCGTGTTTCGAGCGTTTCTGAGAGCACACCTCGGTGTAAATGTGTCAAAAATCTTCATTCTACTCAAATACACCGCATCCATGTATTAAAAGTTGTCTTTCACAGCAGAAGCGAACGAGACTTTGAAAAACACAGAAATCGTGATCTCGCGTATTTCCTGCGTTTCTGAGATCACAGCTCGGTCTAAGTTTGTCAAAAACCTTCATTCTACTCAAATACACAGCATCCATGCGTTTAAAGTTGTCTGGCACAGCTGAAACAGACGAAACTTTGAAAAACACAGAAATCGTGATCTCGCGTGTTTCGTGTGTTTCTGAGATCACAGCTCGGTGCCAATACCCCAAAAACCTTCATTCTACTCAAATACGCCACATCCATGCATTAAAAGTTATCTGGCACAGCTGAAGCGAACGAGACTTCGAACAGCACCAAAATCGTGATATCTCGTGTTTCAAGCGTTTCTGAGATCCCAGCTCGGTGTAAATGTGTCAAAAACCTTCATTCTTCTCAAATGCACAAGATCCATGTGTTAAAAGTCGTCTGGCACAGCTGTGGCGAACGAAAGATTGATCAGCACCAGAATCGTGATATCGCGTGTTTCGAGCGTTTCTGAGATCGCAGCTCGGTGTAAATGTGTCAAAAACCTTCATTCTACTCAAATGCACAAGATCCATGCGTTAAAAGTTGTCTTACACAGCTGGTGTGAACGAAACTTTGAACAGCACCAAAATCGTGATATCGCGTGTTTCGAGCGTTTCTGAGATCGCCGATCGGTGACAATGTACCAAAAATCTTCATTCTACTCAAATACACCGCATCCATGTATTAAAAGTTGTCTGGCACAGCAGAAGCGAACGAGACTTTGAAAAACACAGAAATCGTGATCTCGCGTGTTTCCTGCGTTTCTGAGATCACAGCTCGTTCTAAATTTGTCAAAAACCTTCATTCTACTCAAATACACAGCATCCATGCGTTTAAAGTTGTCTGGCACAGCTGAAGCAGACGAAACTTTGAAAAACACAGAAATCGTGATCTCGCGTGTTTCGTGTGTTTCTGAGATCACAGCTCGGTGAAAATACCCCAAAAACCTTCATTCTACTCAAATACGCCACATCCATGCATTAAAAGTTATCTGGCACAGCTGAAGCGAACGAGACTTTGAACAGCACCAAAATCGTGATATCTCGTGTTTCAAGCGTTTCTGATATCCCAGCTCGGTGTAAATGTGTCAAAAACCTTCATTCTTTTCAAATGCACAAGATCCATATGTTAAAAGTCGTCTGGCACAGCTGTGGCGAACGAAACTTTGATCAGCACCAGAATCGTGATATCGCGTGTTTCGAGCGTTTCTGAGATCGCAGATCGGTGCCAATGTACCGAAAATGTTCATTCTACTCAAATACACCACATCCATGCGTTAAAAGTCGTCTGGCACAGCTGTGGCGAACGAAACTTTGAACAGCACCAAAATCGTGATATCGCGTGTTTCGATCGTTTCTGAGATCGCCGATCGGTGACAATGTACCAAAAATATTCATTCTACTCAAATACACCGCATCCATGTATTAAAAGTTGTCTTTCACAGCAGAAGCGAACGAGACTTTGAAAAACACAGAAATCGTGATCCCGCGTGTTTCCTGCGTTTCTGAAATCACAGCTCGGTCTAAATTTGTCAAAAACCTTCATTCTACTCAAATACACAGCATCCATGCGTTTAAAGTTGTCTGGCACAGCTGAAGCAGACGAAACTTTGAAAAACATAGAAATCGTGATCTCGCGTGTTTCGTGTGTTTCTGAGATCACAGCTCGGTGCCAATACCCCAAGAACCGTCATTCTACTCAAATACGCCACATCCATGCATTAAAAGTTATCTGGCACAGCTGAAGCGAACGAGACTTTGAACAGCACCAAAATCGTGATATCTCGTGTTTCAAGCGTTTCTGAGATCTCAGCTCGGTGTAAATGTGTCAAAAACCTTCATTCTTCTCAAATGCACAAGATCCATGTGTTAAAAGTCGTCTGGCACAGCTGTGGCGAACGAAACTTTGATCAGCACCAGAATCGTGATATCGCGTGTTTCGAGCGTTTCTGAGATCGCAGATCGGTGCCAATGTACCGAAAATGTTCATTCTAAATGTGTCAAAAACCTTCATTCTTCTCAAATGCACAAGATCCATGTGTTAAAAGTCGTCTGGCACAGCTGTGGCGAACGAAACTTTGATCAGCACCAGAATCGTGATATCGCGTGTTTCGAGCGTTTCTGAGATCGCCGATCGGTGACAATGTACCAAAAATCTTCATTCTACTCAAATACACCGCATCCATGTATTAAAAGTTGTCTTTCACACCGGAAGCGAACGAGACTTTGAAAAACACAGAAATCGTGATCTCGCGTGTTTCCTGGGTTTCTGAGATCACAGCTCGGTCTAAGTTTGTCAAAAACCTTCATTCTACTCAAATACACAGCATCCATGCGTTTAAAGTTGTCTGGCACAGCTGAAGCAGACGAAACTTTAAAAACACAGAAATCGTGATCTCGCGTGTTTCGTGTGTTTCCGAGATCACAGCTCGGTGCCAATACCCTAAAAACCTTCATTCTACTCAAATACGCCACATCCATGCATTAAAAGTTATCTGGCACAGCTGAAGCGAACGAGACTTTGAACAGCACCAAAATCGTGATATCTCGTGTTTCAAGCGTTTCGGAGGTCCCAGCTCGGTGTAAATGTGTCAAAAACCTTCATTCTTCTCAAATGCACAAGATCCATGTGTTAAAAGTCGTCTGGCACAGCTGTGGCGAACGAAACTTTGATCAGCACCAGAATCGTGATATCGCGTGTTTCGAGCGTTTCTGAGATCGCAGATCGGTGCCAATGTACCGAAAATGTTCATTCTAAATGTGTCAAAAACCTTCATTCTTCTCAAATGCACAAGATCCATGTGTTAAAAGTCGTCTGGCACAGCTGTGGCGAACGAAACTTTGATCAGCACCAGAATCGTGATATCGCGTGTTTCGAGCGTTTCTGAGATCGCAGATCGGTGCCAATGTACCGAAAATGTTCATTCTACTCAAATACACCACATCCATGCGTTAAAAGTCGTCTGGCACAGCTGTGGCGAACGAAACTTTGAACAGCACCAAAATCGTGATATCGCGTGTTTCGATCGTTTCTGAGATCGCCGATCGGTGACAATGTACCAAAAATATTCATTCTACTCAAATACACCGCATCCATGTATTAAAAGTTGTCTTTCACAGCAGAAGCGAACGAGACTTTGAAAAACACAGAAATCGTGATCCCGCGTGTTTCCTGCGTTTCTGAAATCACAGCTCGGTCTAAATTTGTCAAAAACCTTCATTCTACTCAAATACACAGCATCCATGCGTTTAAAGTTGTCTGGCACAGCTGAAGCAGACGAAACTTTGAAAAACATAGAAATCGTGATCTCGCGTGTTTCGTGTGTTTCTGAGATCACAGCTCGGTGCCAATACCCCAAGAACCGTCATTCTACTCAAATACGCCACATCCATGCATTAAAAGTTATCTGGCACAGCTGAAGCGAACGAGACTTTGAACAGCACCAAAATCGTGATATCTCGTGTTTCAAGCGTTTCGGAGATCCCAGCTCGGTGTAAATGTGTCAAAAACCTTCATTCTTCTCAAATGCACAAGATCCATGTGTTAAAAGTCGTCTGTCACAGCTGTGGCGAACGAAACTTTGATCAGCACCAGAATCGTGATATCGCGTGATTCGAGCGTTTCTGAGATCGCAGATCGGTGCCAATGTACCGAAAATGTTCATTCTACTCAAATACACCACATCCATGCGTTAAAAGTCGTCTGGCACAGCTGTGGCGAACGAAACTTTGATCAGCACCAAAATCGTGATATCGCGTGTTTCGAGCGTTTCTGAGATCGCAGATCGGTGCCAATGTACCGAAAATGTTCATTCTACTCAAATACACCACATCCATGCATTAAAAGTTGTCTGGCACAGCTGAATCGAACGAGACTGAAAAACACAGAAATCGTGATCTCGCGTGTTTCCAGCGTTTCTGAGATCACAGCTCGGTGTAAATTTGACAAAAACCTTCATTCTACTCAAATACGCCACATGCATGCATTAAAAGTTATCTGGCACAGCTGAAGCGAACGCGATTTTGAACAGCACCAAAATCGTGATATCGCGTGTTTCGAGAGTTTCTGAGATCGCCGATCGGTGACAATGTACCAAAAATCTTCATTCTACTCAAATACACCGCATCCATGTATTAAAAGTTGTCTTTCACAGCAGAAGCGAACGAGACTTTGAAAAACACAGAAATCGTGATCTCGCGTGTTTCCTGCGTTTCTGAAATCACAGCTCGGTCTAAATTTGTCAAAAACCTTCATTCTACTCAAATACACAGCATCCATGCGTTTAAAGTTGTCTGGCACAGCTGAAGCAGACGAAACTTTGAAAAACATAGAAATCGTGATCTCGCGTGTTTCGTGTGTTTCTGAGATCACAGCTCGGTGCCAATACCCCAAAAACCTTCATTCTACTCAAATACGCCACATCCATGCATTAAAAGTTATCTGGCACAGCTGAAGCGAACGAGACTTTGAACAGCACCAAAATCGTGATATCTCGTGTTTCAAGCGTTTCGGAGATCCCAGCTCGGTGTAAATGTGTCAAAAACCTTCATTCTTCTCAAATGCACAAGATCCATGTGTTAAAAGTCGTCTGTCACAGCTGTGGCGAACGAAACTTTGATCAGCACCAGAATCGTGATATCGCGTGTTTCGAGCGTTTCTGAGATCGCAGATCGGTGCCAATGTACCGAAAATGTTCATTCTACTCAAATACACCACATCCATGCGTTAAAAGTCGTCTGGCACAGCTGTGGCGAACGAAACTTTGATCAGCACCAAAATCGTGATATCGCGTGTTTCGAGCGTTTCTGAGATCGCAGATCGGTGCCAATGTACCGAAAATGTTCATTCTACTCAAATACACCACATCCATGCATTAAAAGTTGTCTGGCACAGCTGAATCGAACGAGACTGAAAAACACAGAAATCGTGATCTCGCGTGTTTCCAGCGTTTCTGAGATCACAGCTCGGTGTAAATTTGACAAAAACCTTCATTCTACTCAAATACGCCACATGCATGCATTAAAAGTTATCTGGCACAGCTGAAGCGAACGCGATTTTGAACAGCACCAAAATCGTGATATCGCGTGTTTCGAGAGTTTCTGAGATCGCCGATCGGTGACAATGTACCAAAAATCTTCATTCTACTCAAATACACCGCATCCATGTATTAAAAGTTGTCTTTCACAGCAGAAGCGAACGAGACTTTGAAAAACACAGAAATCGTGATCTCGCGTGTTTCCTGCGTTTCTGAAATCACAGCTCGGTCTAAATTTGTCAAAAACCTTCATTCTACTCAAATACACAGCATCCATGCGTTTAAAGTTGTCTGGCACAGCTGAAGCAGACGAAACTTTGAAAAACATAGAAATCGTGATCACGCGTGTTTCGTGTGTTTCTGAGATCACAGCTCGGTGCCAATACCCCAAGAACCGTCATTCTACTCAAATACGCCACATCCATGCATTAAAAGTTATCTGGCACAGCTGAAGCGAACGAGACTTTGAACAGCACCAAAATCGTGATATCTCGTGTTTCAAGCGTTTCTGAGATCTCAGCTCGGTGTAAATGTGTCAAAAACCTTCATTCTTCTCAAATGCACAAGATCCATGTGTTAAAAGTCGTCTGGCACAGCTGTGGCGAACGAAACTTTGATCAGCACCAGAATCGTGATATCGCGTGTTTCGAGCGTTTCTGAGATCGCAGATCGGTGCCAATGTACCGAAAATGTTCATTCTAAATGTGTCAAAAACCTTCATTCTTCTCAAATGCACAAGATCCATGTGTTAAAAGTCGTCTGGCACAGCTGTGGCGAACGAAACTTTGATCAGCACCAGAATCGTGATATCGCGTGTTTCGATCGTTTCTGAGATCGCCGATCGGTGACAATGTACCAAAAATCTTCATTCTACTCAAATACACCGCATCCATGTATTAAAAGTTGTCTTTCACAGCGGAAGCGAACGAGACTTTGAAAAACACAGAAATCGTGATCTCGCGTGTTTCCTGGGTTTCTGAGATCACAGCTCGGTCTAAATTTGTCAAAAACCTTCATTCTACTCAAATACACAGCATCCATGCGTTTAAAGTTGTCTGGCACAGCTGAAGCAGACGAAACTTTAAAAACACAGAAATCGTGATCTCGCGTGTTTCGTGTGTTTCCGAGATCACAGCTCGGTGCCAATACCCCAAAAACCTTCATTCTACTCAAATACGCCACATCCATGCATTAAAAGTTATCTGGCACAGCTGAAGCGAACGAGACTTTGAACAGCACCAAAATCGTGATATCTCGTGTTTCAAGCGTTTCTGAGATCCCAGCTCGGTGTAAATGTGTCAAAAACCTTCATTCTTCTCAAATGCACAAGATCCATGTGTTAAAAGTCGTCTGTCACAGCTGTGGCGAACGAAACTTTGATCAGCACCAGAATCGTGATATCGCGTGATTCGAGCGTTTCTGAGATCGCAGATCGGTGCCAATGTACCGAAAATGTTCATTCTACTCAAATACACTACATCCATGCGTTAAAAGTCGTCTGGCACAGCTGTGGCGAACGAAACTTTGATCAGCACCAAAATCGTGATATCGCGTGTTTCGAGCGTTTCTGAGATCGCAGATCGGTGCCAATGTACCGAAAATGTTCATTCTACTCAAATACACCACATCCATGCATTAAAAGTTGTCTGGCACAGCTGAATCGAACGAGACTGAAAAACACAGAAATCGTGATCTCGCGTGTTCCCAGCGTTTCTGAGATCACAGCTCGGTGTAAATTTGACAAAAACCTTCATTCTACTCAAATACGCCACATGCATGCATTAAAAGTTATCTGGCACAGCTGAAGCGAACGCGATTTTGAACAGCACCAAAATCGTGATATCGCGTGTTTCGAGAGTTTCTGAGATCGCCGATCGGTGACAATGTACCAAAAATCTTCATTCTACTCAAATACACCGCATCCATGTATTAAAAGTTGTCTTTCACAGCAGAAGCGAACGAGACTTTGAAAAACACAGAAATCGTGATCTCGCGTGTTTCCTGCGTTTCTGAGATCACAGCTCGGTCTAAATTTGTCAAAAACCTTCATTCTACTCAAATACACAGCATCCATGCGTTTAAAGTTGTCTGGCACAGCTTAAGCAGACGAAACTTTGAAAAACACAGAAATCGTGATCTCGCGTGTTTCGTGTGTTTCTGAGATCACAGCTCGGTGCCAATACCCCAAAAGCCGTCATTCTACTCAAATACGCCACATCCATGCATTAAAAGTTATCTGGCACAGCTGAAGCGAACGAGACTTTGAACAGCACCAAAATCGTGATATCTCGTGTTTCAAGCGTTTCTGAGATCCCAGCTCGGTGTAAATGTGTCAAAAACCTTCATTCTTCTCAAATGCACAAGATCCATGTGTTAAAAGTCGTCTGGCACAGCTGTGGCGAACGAAACTTTGATCAGCACCAGAATCGTGATATCGCGTGTTTCGAGCGTTTCTGAGATCGCAGATCGGTGCCAATGTACCGAAAATGTTCATTCTACTCAAATACACCACATCCATGCATTAAAAGTTGTCTGGCACAGCTGAAGCGAACGAGACTTTGAAAAACACAGAAATCGTGATCTCGCGTGTTTCGTGTGTTTCTGAGATCACAGCTCGGTGCCAATACCCCAAAAACCTTCATTCTACTCAAATACGCCACATCCATGCATTAAAAGTTATCGGGCACAGCTGAAGCGAACGAGACTTTGAACAGCACCAAAATCGTGATGTCTCGTGTTTCAAGCGTTTCTGAGATCCCAGCTCGGTGTAAATGTGTCAAAAACCTTCATTCTTCTCAAATGCACAAGATCCATGTGTTAAAAGTCGTCTGGCACAGCTGTGGCGAACGAAACTTTGATCAGCACCAGAATCGTGATATCGCGGGTTTCGAGCGTTTCTGAGATCGCAGATCGGTGCCAATGTACCGAAAATGTTCATTCTACTCAAATACACCACATCCATGCATTAAAAGTTGTTTGGCACAGCTGAAGCGAACGAGACTTTGAAAAACACAGAAATCGTGATCTCGCGTGTTTCCAGCGTTTCTGAGATCACAGCTCGGTGTAAATTTGTCAAAAACCTTCATTCTACTCAAATACACAAGATCCATGTGTTAAAGGTCGTCTGGCACAGATGTGGCGAACGAAACTTTGACCATCACCAAAATCGTAATATAGCGTGTTTCGAGCGTTTCTGAGAGCACACCTCGGTGTAAATGTGTCAAAAATCTTCATTCTACTCAAATACACCGCATCCATGTATTAAAAGTTGTCTTTCACAGCAGAAGCGAACGAGACTTTGAAAAACACAGAAATCGTGATCTCGCGTATTTCCTGCGTTTCTGAGATCACAGCTCGGTCTAAGTTTGTCAAAAACCTTCATTCTACTCAAATACACAGCATCCATGCGTTTAAAGTTGTCTGGCACAGCTGAAACAGACGAAACTTTGAAAAACACAGAAATCGTGATCTCGCGTGTTTCGTGTGTTTCTGAGATCACAGCTCGGTGCCAATACCCCAAAAACCTTCATTCTACTCAAATACGCCACATCCATGCATTAAAAGTTATCGGGCACAGCTGAAGCGAACGAGACTTTGAACAGCACCAAAATCGTGATGTCTCGTGTTTCAAGCGTTTCTGAGATCCCAGCTCGGTGTAAATGTGTCAAAAACCTTCATTCTTCTCAAATGCACAAGATCCATGTGTTAAAAGTCGTCTGGCACAGCTGTGGCGAACGAAACTTTGATCAGCACCAGAATCGTGATATCGCGGGTTTCGAGCGTTTCTGAGATCGCAGATCGGTGCCAATGTACCGAAAATGTTCATTCTACTCAAATACACCACATCCATGCATTAAAAGTTGTTTGGCACAGCTGAAGCGAACGAGACTTTGAAAAACACAGAAATCGTGATCTCGCGTGTTTCCAGCGTTTCTGAGATCACAGCTCGGTGTAAATTTGTCAAAAACCTTCATTCTACTCAAATACACAAGATCCATGTGTTAAAGGTCGTCTGGCACAGATGTGGCGAACGAAACTTTGACCATCACCAAAATCGTAATATAGCGTGTTTCGAGCGTTTCTGAGAGCACACCTCGGTGTAAATGTGTCAAAAATCTTCATTCTACTCAAATACACCGCATCCATGTATTAAAAGTTGTCTTTCACAGCAGAAGCGAACGAGACTTTGAAAAACACAGAAATCGTGATCTCGCGTATTTCCTGCGTTTCTGAGATCACAGCTCGGTCTAAGTTTGTCAAAAACCTTCATTCTACTCAAATACACAGCATCCATGCGTTTAAAGTTGTCTGGCACAGCTGAAACAGACGAAACTTTGAAAAACACAGAAATCGTGATCTCGCGTGTTTCGTGTGTTTCTGAGATCACAGCTCGGTGCCAATACCCCAAAAACCTTCATTCTACTCAAATACGCCACATCCATGCATTAAAAGTTATCTGGCACAGCTGAAGCGAACGAGACTTCGAACAGCACCAAAATCGTGATATCTCGTGTTTCAAGCGTTTCTGAGATCCCAGCTCGGTGTAAATGTGTCAAAAACCTTCATTCTTCTCAAATGCACAAGATCCATGTGTTAAAAGTCGTCTGGCACAGCTGTGGCGAACGAAAGATTGATCAGCACCAGAATCGTGATATCGCGTGTTTCGAGCGTTTCTGAGATCGCAGCTCGGTGTAAATGTGTCAAAAACCTTCATTCTACTCAAATGCACAAGATCCATGCGTTAAAAGTTGTCTTACACAGCTGGTGTGAACGAAACTTTGAACAGCACCAAAATCGTGATATCGCGTGTTTCGAGCGTTTCTGAGATCGCCGATCGGTGACAATGTACCAAAAATCTTCATTCTACTCAAATACACCGCATCCATGTATTAAAAGTTGTCTGGCACAGCAGAAGCGAACGAGACTTTGAAAAACACAGAAATCGTGATCTCGCGTGTTTCCTGCGTTTCTGAGATCACAGCTCGTTCTAAATTTGTCAAAAACCTTCATTCTACTCAAATACACAGCATCCATGCGTTTAAAGTTGTCTGGCACAGCTGAAGCAGACGAAACTTTGAAAAACACAGAAATCGTGATCTCGCGTGTTTCGTGTGTTTCTGAGATCACAGCTCGGTGAAAATACCCCAAAAACCTTCATTCTACTCAAATACGCCACATCCATGCATTAAAAGTTATCTGGCACAGCTGAAGCGAACGAGACTTTGAACAGCACCAAAATCGTGATATCTCGTGTTTCAAGCGTTTCTGATATCCCAGCTCGGTGTAAATGTGTCAAAAACCTTCATTCTTTTCAAATGCACAAGATCCATATGTTAAAAGTCGTCTGGCACAGCTGTGGCGAACGAAACTTTGATCAGCACCAGAATCGTGATATCGCGTGTTTCGAGCGTTTCTGAGATCGCAGATCGGTGCCAATGTACCGAAAATGTTCATTCTACTCAAATACACCACATCCATGCGTTAAAAGTCGTCTGGCACAGCTGTGGCGAACGAAACTTTGAACAGCACCAAAATCGTGATATCGCGTGTTTCGATCGTTTCTGAGATCGCCGATCGGTGACAATGTACCAAAAATATTCATTCTACTCAAATACACCGCATCCATGTATTAAAAGTTGTCTTTCACAGCAGAAGCGAACGAGACTTTGAAAAACACAGAAATCGTGATCCCGCGTGTTTCCTGCGTTTCTGAAATCACAGCTCGGTCTAAATTTGTCAAAAACCTTCATTCTACTCAAATACACAGCATCCATGCGTTTAAAGTTGTCTGGCACAGCTGAAGCAGACGAAACTTTGAAAAACATAGAAATCGTGATCTCGCGTGTTTCGTGTGTTTCTGAGATCACAGCTCGGTGCCAATACCCCAAGAACCGTCATTCTACTCAAATACGCCACATCCATGCATTAAAAGTTATCTGGCACAGCTGAAGCGAACGAGACTTTGAACAGCACCAAAATCGTGATATCTCGTGTTTCAAGCGTTTCTGAGATCTCAGCTCGGTGTAAATGTGTCAAAAACCTTCATTCTTCTCAAATGCACAAGATCCATGTGTTAAAAGTCGTCTGGCACAGCTGTGGCGAACGAAACTTTGATCAGCACCAGAATCGTGATATCGCGTGTTTCGAGCGTTTCTGAGATCGCAGATCGGTGCCAATGTACCGAAAATGTTCATTCTAAATGTGTCAAAAACCTTCATTCTTCTCAAATGCACAAGATCCATGTGTTAAAAGTCGTCTGGCACAGCTGTGGCGAACGAAACTTTGATCAGCACCAGAATCGTGATATCGCGTGTTTCGAGCGTTTCTGAGATCGCCGATCGGTGACAATGTACCAAAAATCTTCATTCTACTCAAATACACCGCATCCATGTATTAAAAGTTGTCTTTCACACCGGAAGCGAACGAGACTTTGAAAAACACAGAAATCGTGATCTCGCGTGTTTCCTGGGTTTCTGAGATCACAGCTCGGTCTAAGTTTGTCAAAAACCTTCATTCTACTCAAATACACAGCATCCATGCGTTTAAAGTTGTCTGGCACAGCTGAAGCAGACGAAACTTTAAAAACACAGAAATCGTGATCTCGCGTGTTTCGTGTGTTTCCGAGATCACAGCTCGGTGCCAATACCCTAAAAACCTTCATTCTACTCAAATACGCCACATCCATGCATTAAAAGTTATCTGGCACAGCTGAAGCGAACGAGACTTTGAACAGCACCAAAATCGTGATATCTCGTGTTTCAAGCGTTTCGGAGGTCCCAGCTCGGTGTAAATGTGTCAAAAACCTTCATTCTTCTCAAATGCACAAGATCCATGTGTTAAAAGTCGTCTGTCACAGCTGTGGCGAACGAAACTTTGATCAGCACCAGAATCGTGATATCGCGTGATTCGAGCGTTTCTGAGATCGCAGATCGGTGCCAATGTACCGAAAATGTTCATTCTACTCAAATACACCACATCCATGCGTTAAAAGTCGTCTGGCACAGCTGTGGCGAACGAAACTTTGATCAGCACCAAAATCGTGATATCGCGTGTTTCGAGCGTTTCTGAGATCGCAGATCGGTGCCAATGTACCGAAAATGTTAATTCTACTCAAATACACCACATCCATGCATTAAAAGTTGTCTGGCACAGCTGAATCGAACGAGACTGAAAAACACAGAAATCGTGATCTCGCGTGTTTCCAGCGTTTCTGAGATCACAGCTCGGTGTAAATTTGACAAAAACCTTCATTCTACTCAAATACGCCACATGCATGCATTAAAAGTTATCTGGCACAGCTGAAGCGAACGCGATTTTGAACAGCACCAAAATCGTGATATCGCGTGTTTCGAGAGTTTCTGAGATCGCCGATCGGTGACAATGTACCAAAAATCTTCATTCTACTCAAATACACCGCATCCATGTAATAAAAGTTGTCTTTCACAGCAGAAGCGAACGAGACTTTAAAAAACACAGAAATCGTGATCTCGCGTGTTTCCTGCGTTTCTGAAATCACAGCTCGGTCTAAATTTGTCAAAAACCTTCATTCTACTCAAATACACAGCATCCATGCGTTTAAAGTTGTCTGGCACAGCTGAAGCAGACGAAACTTTGAAAAACATAGAAATCGTGATCTCGCGTGTTTCGTGTGTTTCTGAGATCACAGCTCGGTGCCAATACCCCAAGAACCGTCATTCTACTCAAATACGCCACATCCATGCATTAAAAGTTATCTGGCACAGCTGAAGCGAACGAGACTTTGAACAGCACCAAAATCGTCATATCTCGTGTTTCAAGCGTTTCTGAGATCTCAGCTCGGTGTAAATGTGTCAAAAACCTTCATTCTTCTCAAATGCACAAGATCCATGTGTTAAAAGTCGTCTGGCACAGCTGTGGCGAACGAAACTTTGATCAGCACCAGAATCGTGATATCGCGTGTTTCGAGCGTTTCTGAGATCGCAGATCGGTGCCAATGTACCGAAAATGTTCATTCTAAATGTGTCAAAAACCTTCATTCTTCTCAAATGCACAAGATCCATGTGTTAAAAGTCGTCTGGCACAGCTGTGGCGAACGAAACTTTGATCAGCACCAGAATCGTGATATCGCGTGTTTCGAGCGTTTCTGAGATCGCAGATCGGTGCCAATGTACCGAAAATGTTCATTCTACTCAAATACACCACATCCATGCGTTAAAAGTCGTCTGGCACAGCTGTGGCGAACGAAACTTTGAACAGCACCAAAATCGTGATATCGCGTGTTTCGATCGTTTCTGAGATCGCCGATCGGTGACAATGTACCAAAAATATTCATTCTACTCAAATACACCGCATCCATGTATTAAAAGTTGTCTTTCACAGCAGAAGCGAACGAGACTTTGTAAAACACAGAAATCGTGATCCCGCGTGTTTCCTGCGTTTCTGAAATCACAGCTCGGTCTAAATTTGTCAAAAACCTTCATTCTACTCAAATACACAGCATCCATGCGTTTAAAGTTGTCTGGCACAGCTGAAGCAGACGAAACTTTGAAAAACATAGAAATCGTGATCTCGCGTGTTTCGTGTGTTTCTGAGATCACAGCTCGGTGCCAATACCCCAAGAACCGTCATTCTACTCAAATACGCCACATCCATGCATTAAAAGTTATCTGGCACAGCTGAAGCGAACGAGACTTTGAACAGCACCAAAATCGTGATATCTCGTGTTTCAAGCGTTTCTGAGATCTCAGCTCGGTGTAAATGTGTCAAAAACCTTCATTCTTCTCAAATGCACAAGATCCATGTGTTAAAAGTCGTCTGGCACAGCTGTGGCGAACGAAACTTTGATCAGCACCAGAATCGTGATATCGCGTGTTTCGAGCGTTTCTGAGATCGCAGATCGGTGCCAATGTACCGAAAATGTTCATTCTAAATGTGTCAAAAACCTTCATTCTTCTCAAATGCACAAGATCCATGTGTTAAAAGTCGTCTGGCACAGCTGTGGCGAACGAAACTTTGATCAGCACCAGAATCGTGATATCGCGTGTTTCGAGCGTTTCTGAGATCGCAGATCGGTGCCAATGTACCGAAAATGTTCATTCTACTCAAATACACCACATCCATGCGTTAAAAGTCGTCTGGCACAGCTGTGGCGAACGAAACTTTGAACAGCACCAAAATCGTGATATCGCGTGTTTCGATCGTTTCTGAGATCGCCGATCGGTGACAATGTACCAAAAATATTCATTCTACTCAAATACACCGCATCCGTGTATTAAAAGTTGTCTTTCACAGCAGAAGCGAACGAGACTTTGAAAAACACAGAAATCGTGATCCCGCGTGTTTCCTGCGTTTCTGAAATCACAGCTCGGTCTAAATTTGTCAAAAACCTTCATTCTACTCAAATACACAGCATCCATGCGTTTAAAGTTGTCTGGCACAGCTGAAGCAGACGAAACTTTGAAAAACATAGAAATCGTGATCTCGCGTGTTTCGTGTGTTTCTGAGATCACAGCTCGGTGCCAATACCCCAAGAACCGTCATTCTACTCAAATACGCCACATCCATGCATTAAAAGTTATCTGGCACAGCTGAAGCGAACGAGACTTTGAACAGCACCAAAATCGTGATATCTCGTGTTTCAAGCGTTTCTGAGATCTCAGCTCGGTGTAAATGTGTCAAAAACCTTCATTCTTCTCAAATGCACAAGATCCATGTGTTAAAAGTCGTCTGGCACAGCTGTGGCGAACAAAACTTTGATCAGCACCAGAATCGTGATATCGCGTGTTTCGAGCGTTTCTGAGATCGCAGATCGGTGCCAATGTACCGAAAATGTTCATTCTAAATGTGTCAAAAACCTTCATTCTTCTCAAATGCACAAGATCCATGTGTTAAAAGTCGTCTGGCACAGCTGTGGCGAACGAAACTTTGATCAGCACCAGAATCGTGATGTCGCGTGTTTCGAGCGTTTCTGAGATCGCCGATCGGTGACAATGTACCAAAAATCTTCATTCTACTCAAATACACCGCATCCATGTATTAAAAGTTGTCTTTCACACCGGAAGCGAACGAGACTTTGAAAAACACAGAAATCGTGATCTCGCGTGTTTCCTGGGTTTCTGAGATCACAGCTCGGTCTAAGTTTGTCAAAAACCTTCATTCTACTCAAATACACAGCATCCATGCGTTTAAAGTTGTCTGGCACAGCTGAAGCAGACGAAACTTTAAAAACACAGAAATCGTGATCTCGCGTGTTTCGTGTGTTTCCGAGATCACAGCTCGGTGCCAATACCCTAAAAACCTTCATTCTACTCAAATACGCCACATCCATGCATTAAAAGTTATCTGGCACAGCTGAAGCGAACGAGACTTTGAACAGCACCAAAATCGTGATATCTCGTGTTTCAAGCGTTTCGGAGGTCCCAGCTCGGTGTAAATGTGTCAAAAACCTTCATTCTTCTCAAATGCACAAGATCCATGTGTTAAAAGTCGTCTGTCACAGCTGTGGCGAACGAAACTTTGATCAGCACCAGAATCGTGATATCGCGTGATTCGAGCGTTTCTGAGATCGCAGATCGGTGCCAATGTACCGAAAATGTTCATTCTACTCAAATACACCACATCCATGCGTTAAAAGTCGTCTGGCACAGCTGTGGCGAACGAAACTTTGATCAGCACCAAAATCGTGATATCGCGTGTTTCGAGCGTTTCTGAGATCGCAGATCGGTGCCAATGTACCGAAAATGTTAATTCTACTCAAATACACCACATCCATGCATTAAAAGTTGTCTGGCACAGCTGAATCGAACGAGACTGAAAAACACAGAAATCGTGATCTCGCGTGTTTCCAGCGTTTCTGAGATCACAGCTCGGTGTAAATTTGACAAAAACCTTCATTCTACTCAAATACGCCACATGCATGCATTAAAAGTTATCTGGCACAGCTGAAGCGAACGCGATTTTGAACAGCACCAAAATCGTGATATCGCGTGTTTCGAGAGTTTCTGAGATCGCCGATCGGTGACAATGTACCAAAAATCTTCATTCTACTCAAATACACCGCATCCATGTAATAAAAGTTGTCTTTCACAGCAGAAGCGAACGAGACTTTAAAAAACACAGAAATCGTGATCTCGCGTGTTTCCTGCGTTTCTGAAATCACAGCTCGGTCTAAATTTGTCAAAAACCTTCATTCTACTCAAATACACAGCATCCATGCGTTTAAAGTTGTCTGGCACAGCTGAAGCAGACGAAACTTTGAAAAACATAGAAATCGTGATCTCGCGTGTTTCGTGTGTTTCTGAGATCACAGCTCGGTGCCAATACCCCAAGAACCGTCATTCTACTCAAATACGCCACATCCATGCATTAAAAGTTATCTGGCACAGCTGAAGCGAACGAGACTTTGAACAGCACCAAAATCGTCATATCTCGTGTTTCAAGCGTTTCTGAGATCTCAGCTCGGTGTAAATGTGTCAAAAACCTTCATTCTTCTCAAATGCACAAGATCCATGTGTTAAAAGTCGTCTGGCACAGCTGTGGCGAACGAAACTTTGATCAGCACCAGAATCGTGATATCGCGTGTTTCGAGCGTTTCTGAGATCGCAGATCGGTGCCAATGTACCGAAAATGTTCATTCTAAATGTGTCAAAAACCTTCATTCTTCTCAAATGCACAAGATCCATGTGTTAAAAGTCGTCTGGCACAGCTGTGGCGAACGAAACTTTGATCAGCACCAGAATCGTGATATCGCGTGTTTCGAGCGTTTCTGAGATCGCAGATCGGTGCCAATGTACCGAAAATGTTCATTCTACTCAAATACACCACATCCATGCGTTAAAAGTCGTCTGGCACAGCTGTGGCGAACGAAACTTTGAACAGCACCAAAATCGTGATATCGCGTGTTTCGATCGTTTCTGAGATCGCCGATCGGTGACAATGTACCAAAAATATTCATTCTACTCAAATACACCGCATCCATGTATTAAAAGTTGTCTTTCACAGCAGAAGCGAACGAGACTTTGAAAAACACAGAAATCGTGATCCCGCGTGTTTCCTGCGTTTCTGAAATCACAGCTCGGTCTAAATTTGTCAAAAACCTTCATTCTACTCAAATACACAGCATCCATGCGTTTAAAGTTGTCTGGCACAGCTGAAGCAGACGAAACTTTGAAAAACATAGAAATCGTGATCTCGCGTGTTTCGTGTGTTTCTGAGATCACAGCTCGGTGCCAATACCCCAAGAACCGTCATTCTACTCAAATACGCCACATCCATGCATTAAAAGTTATCTGGCACAGCTGAAGCGAACGAGACTTTGAACAGCACCAAAATCGTGATATCTCGTGTTTCAAGCGTTTCTGAGATCTCAGCTCGGTGTAAATGTGTCAAAAACCTTCATTCTTCTCAAATGCACAAGATCCATGTGTTAAAAGTCGTCTGGCACAGCTGTGGCGAACGAAACTTTGATCAGCACCAGAATCGTGATATCGCGTGTTTCGAGCGTTTCTGAGATCGCAGATCGGTGCCAATGTACCGAAAATGTTCATTCTAAATGTGTCAAAAACCTTCATTCTTCTCAAATGCACAAGATCCATGTGTTAAAAGTCGTCTGGCACAGCTGTGGCGAACGAAACTTTGATCAGCACCAGAATCGTGATATCGCGTGTTTCGAGCGTTTCTGAGATCGCAGATCGGTGCCAATGTACCGAAAATGTTCATTCTACTCAAATACACCACATCCATGCGTTAAAAGTCGTCTGGCACAGCTGTGGCGAACGAAACTTTGAACAGCACCAAAATCGTGATATCGCGTGTTTCGATCGTTTCTGAGATCGCCGATCGGTGACAATGTACCAAAAATATTCATTCTACTCAAATACACCGCATCCGTGTATTAAAAGTTGTCTTTCACAGCAGAAGCGAACGAGACTTTGAAAAACACAGAAATCGTGATCCCGCGTGTTTCCTGCGTTTCTGAAATCACAGCTCGGTCTAAATTTGTCAAAAACCTTCATTCTACTCAAATACACAGCATCCATGCGTTTAAAGTTGTCTGGCACAGCTGAAGCAGACGAAACTTTGAAAAACATAGAAATCGTGATCTCGCGTGTTTCGTGTGTTTCTGAGATCACAGCTCGGTGCCAATACCCCAAGAACCGTCATTCTACTCAAATACGCCACATCCATGCATTAAAAGTTATCTGGCACAGCTGAAGCGAACGAGACTTTGAACAGCACCAAAATCGTGATATCTCGTGTTTCAAGCGTTTCTGAGATCTCAGCTCGGTGTAAATGTGTCAAAAACCTTCATTCTTCTCAAATGCACAAGATCCATGTGTTAAAAGTCGTCTGGCACAGCTGTGGCGAACAAAACTTTGATCAGCACCAGAATCGTGATATCGCGTGTTTCGAGCGTTTCTGAGATCGCAGATCGGTGCCAATGTACCGAAAATGTTCATTCTAAATGTGTCAAAAACCTTCATTCTTCTCAAATGCACAAGATCCATGTGTTAAAAGTCGTCTGGCACAGCTGTGGCGAACGAAACTTTGATCAGCACCAGAATCGTGATGTCGCGTGTTTCGAGCGTTTCTGAGATCGCCGATCGGTGACAATGTACCAAAAATCTTCATTCTACTCAAATACACCGCATCCATGTATTAAAAGTTGTCTTTCACACCGGAAGCGAACGAGACTTTGAAAAACACAGAAATCGTGATCTCGCGTGTTTCCTGGGTTTCTGAGATCACAGCTCGGTCTAAATTTGTCAAAAACCTTCATTCTACTCAAATACACAGCATCCATGCGTTTAAAGTTGTCTGGCACAGCTGAAGCAGACGAAACTTTAAAAACACAGAAATCGTGATCTCGCGTGTTTCGTGTGTTTCCGAGATCACAGCTCGGTGCCAATACCCCAAAAACCTTCATTCTACTCAAATACGCCACATCCATGCATTAAAAGTTATCTGGCACAGCTGAAGCGAACGAGACTTTGAACAGCACCAAAATCGTGATATCTCGTGTTTCAAGCGTTTCGGAGATCCCAGCTCGGTGTAAATGTGTCAAAAACCTTCATTCTTCTCAAATGCACAAGATCCATGTGTTAAAAGTCGTCTGTCACAGCTGTGGCGAACGAAACTTTGATCAGCACCAGAATCGTGATATCGCGTGATTCGAGCGTTTCTGAGATCGCAGATCGGTGCCAATGTACCGATAATGTTCATTCTACTCAAATACACCACATCCATGCGTTAAAAGTCGTCTGGCACAGCTGTGGCGAACGAAACTTTGATCAGCACCAAAATCGTGATATCGCGTGTTTCGAGCGTTTCTGAGATCGCAGATCGGTGCCAATGTACCGAAAATGTTCATTCTACTCAAATACACCACATCCATGCATTAAAAGTTGTCTGGCACAGCTGAATCGAACGAGACTGAAAAACACAGAAATCGTGATCTCGCGTGTTTCCAGCGTTTCTGAGATCACAGCTCGGTGTAAATTTGACAAAAACCTTCATTCTACTCAAATACGCCACATGCATGCATTAAAAGTTATCTGGCACAGCTGAAGCGAACGCGATTTTGAACAGCACCAAAATCGTGATATCGCGTGTTTCGAGAGTTTCTGAGATCGCCGATCGGTGACAATGTACCAAAAATCTTCATTCTACTCAAATACACCGCATCCATGTATTAAAAGTTGTCTTTCACAGCAGAAGCGAACGAGAGTTTGAAAAACACAGAAATCGTGATCTCGCGTGTTTCCTGCGTTTCTGAAATCACAGCTCGGTCTAAATTTGTCAAAAACCTTCATTCTACTCAAATACACAGCATCCATGCGTTTAAAGTTGTCTGGCACAGCTGAAGCAGACGAAACTTTGAAAAACATAGAAATCGTGATCTCGCGTGTTTCGTGTGTTTCTGAGATCACAGCTCGGTGCCAATACCCCAAGAACCGTCATTCTACTCAAATACGCCACATCCATGCATTAAAAGTTATCTGGCACAGCTGAAGCGAACGAGACTTTGAACAGCACCAAAATCGTGATATCTCGTGTTTCAAGCGTTTCTGAGATCTCAGCTCGGTGTAAATGTGTCAAAAACCTTCATTCTTCTCAAATGCACAAGATCCATGTGTTAAAAGTCGTCTGGCACAGCTGTGGCGAACGAAACTTTGATCAGCACCAGAATCGTGATATCGCGTGTTTCGAGCGTTTCTGAGATCGCAGATCGGTGCCAATGTACCGAAAATGTTCATTCTAAATGTGTCAAAAACCTTCATTCTTCTCAAATGCACAAGATCCATGTGTTAAAAGTCGTCTGGCACAGCTGTGGCGAACGAAACTTTGATCAGCACCAGAATCGTGATATCGCGTGTTTCGAGCGTTTCTGAGATCGCCGATCGGTGACAATGTACCAAAAATCTTCATTCTACTCAAATACACCGCATCCATGTATTAAAAGTTGTCTTTCACAGCGGAAGCGAACGAGACTTTGAAAAACACAGAAATCGTGATCTCGCGTGTTTCCTGGGTTTCTGAGATCACAGCTCGGTCTAAATTTGTCAAAAACCTTCATTCTACTCAAATACACAGCATCCATGCGTTTAAAGTTGTCTGGCACAGCTGAAGCAGACGAAACTTTAAAAACACAGAAATCGTGATCTCGCGTGTTTCGTGTGTTTCCGAGATCACAGCTCGGTGCCAATACCCCAAAAACCTTCATTCTACTCAAATACGCCACATCCATGCATTAAAAGTTATCTGGCACAGCTGAAGCGAACGAGACTTTGAACAGCACCAAAATCGTGATATCTCGTGTTTCAAGCGTTTCTGAGATCCCAGCTCGGTGTAAATGTGTCAAAAACCTTCATTCTTCTCAAATGCACAAGATCCATGTGTTAAAAGTCGTCTGTCACAGCTGTGGCGAACGAAACTTTGATCAGCACCAGAATCGTGATATCGCGTGATTCGAGCGTTTCTGAGATCGCAGATCGGTGCCAATGTACCGAAAATGTTCACTCTACTCAAATACACCACATCCATGCGTTAAAAGTCGTCTGGCACAGCTGTGGCGAACGAAACTTTGATCAGCACCAAAATCGTGATATCGCGTGTTTCGAGCGTTTCTGAGATCGCAGATCGGTGCCAATGTACCGAAAATGTTCATTCTACTCAAATACACCACATCCATGCATTAAAAGTTGTCTGGCACAGCTGAATCGAACGAGACTGAAAAACACAGAAATCGTGATCTCGCGTGTTTCCAGCGTTTCTGAGATCACAGCTCGGTGTAAATTTGACAAAAACCTTCATTCTACTCAAATACGCCACATGCATGCATTAAAAGTTATCTGGCACAGCTGAAGCGAACGCGATTTTGAACAGCACCAAAATCGTGATATCGCGTGTTTCGAGAGTTTCTGAGATCGCCGATCGGTGACAATGTACCAAAAATCTTCATTCTACTCAAATACACCGCATCCATGTATTAAAAGTTGTCTTTCACAGCAGAAGCGAACGAGACTTTGAAAAACACAGAAATCGTGATCTCGCGTGTTTCCTGCGTTTCTGAAATCACAGCTCGGTCTAAATTTGTCAAAAACCTTCATTCTACTCAAATACACAGCATCCATGCGTTTAAAGTTGTCTGGCACAGCTGAAGCAGACGAAACTTTGAAAAACATAGAAATCGTGATCTCGCGTGTTTCGTGTGTTTCTGAGATCACAGCTCGGTGCCAATACCCCAAGAACCGTCATTCTACTCAAATACGCCACATCCATGCATTAAAAGTTATCTGGCACAGCTGAAGCGAACGAGACTTTGAACAGCACCAAAATCGTGATATCTCGTGTTTCAAGCGTTTCTGAGATCTCAGCTCGGTGTAAATGTGTCAAAAACCTTCATTCTTCTCAAATGCACAAGATCCATGTGTTAAAAGTCGTCTGGCACAGCTGTGGCGAACGAAACTTTGATCAGCACCAGAATCGTGATATCGCGTGTTTCGAGCGTTTCTGAGATCGCAGATCGGTGCCAATGTACCGAAAATGTTCATTCTAAATGTGTCAAAAACCTTCATTCTTCTCAAATGCACAAGATCCATGTGTTAAAAGTCGTCTGGCACAGCTGTGGCGAACGAAACTTTGATCAGCACCAGAATCGTGATATCGCGTGTTTCGATCGTTTCTGAGATCGCCGATCGGTGACAATGTACCAAAAATCTTCATTCTACTCAAATACACCGCATCCATGTATTAAAAGTTGTCTTTCACAGCGGAAGCGAACGAGACTTTGAAAAACACAGAAATCGTGATCTCGCGTGTTTCCTGGGTTTCTGAGATCACAGCTCGGTCTAAATTTGTCAAAAACCTTCATTCTACTCAAATACACAGCATCCATGCGTTTAAAGTTGTCTGGCACAGCTGAAGCAGACGAAACTTTAAAAACACAGAAATCGTGATCTCGCGTGTTTCGTGTGTTTCCGAGATCACAGCTCGGTGCCAATACCCCAAAAACCTTCATTCTACTCAAATACGCCACATCCATGCATTAAAAGTTATCTGGCACAGCTGAAGCGAACGAGACTTTGAACAGCACCAAAATCGTGATATCTCGTGTTTCAAGCGTTTCTGAGATCCCAGCTCGGTGTAAATGTGTCAAAAACCTTCATTCTTCTCAAATGCACAAGATCCATGTGTTAAAAGTCGTCTGTCACAGCTGTGGCGAACGAAACTTTGATCAGCACCAGAATCGTGATATCGCGTGATTCGAGCGTTTCTGAGATCGCAGATCGGTGCCAATGTACCGAAAATGTTCATTCTACTCAAATACACTACATCCATGCGTTAAAAGTCGTCTGGCACAGCTGTGGCGAACGAAACTTTGATCAGCACCAAAATCGTGATATCGCGTGTTTCGAGCGTTTCTGAGATCGCAGATCGGTGCCAATGTACCGAAAATGTTCATTCTACTCAAATACACCACATCCATGCATTAAAAGTTGTCTGGCACAGCTGAATCGAACGAGACTGAAAAACACAGAAATCGTGATCTCGCGTGTTCCCAGCGTTTCTGAGATCACAGCTCGGTGTAAATTTGACAAAAACCTTCATTCTACTCAAATACGCCACATGCATGCATTAAAAGTTATCTGGCACAGCTGAAGCGAACGCGATTTTGAACAGCACCAAAATCGTGATATCGCGTGTTTCGAGAGTTTCTGAGA
Organism: Pimpla rufipes; assembly: GCA_963932165.1. Classification (NCBI taxonomy): domain Eukaryota; kingdom Metazoa; phylum Arthropoda; class Insecta; order Hymenoptera; family Ichneumonidae; genus Pimpla; species Pimpla rufipes. Next base: position 8,304,550 of record OZ010632.1, read on the forward strand.
TCGCCGATCGGTGACAATGTACCAAAAATCTTCATTCTACTCAAATACACCGCATCCATGTATTAAAAGTTGTCTTTCACAGCAGAAGCGAACGAGACTTTGAAAAACACAGAAATCGTGATCTCGCGTGTTTCCTGCGTTTCTGAGATCACAGCTCGGTCTAAATTTGTCAAAAACCTTCATTCTACTCAAATACACAGCATCCATGCGTTTAAAGTTGTCTGGCACAGCTTAAGCAGACGAAACTTTGAAAAACACAGAAATCGTGATCTCGCGTGTTTCGTGTGTTTCTGAGATCACAGCTCGGTGCCAATACCCCAAAAGCCGTCATTCTACTCAAATACGCCACATCCATGCATTAAAAGTTATCTGGCACAGCTGAAGCGAACGAGACTTTGAACAGCACCAAAATCGTGATATCTCGTGTTTCAAGCGTTTCTGAGATCCCAGCTCGGTGTAAATGTGTCAAAAACCTTCATTCTTCTCAAATGCACAAGATCCATGTGTTAAAAGTCGTCTGGCACAGCTGTGGCGAACGAAACTTTGATCAGCACCAGAATCGTGATATCGCGTGTTTCGAGCGTTTCTGAGATCGCAGATCGGTGCCAATGTACCGAAAATGTTCATTCTACTCAAATACACCACATCCATGCATTAAAAGTTGTCTGGCACAGCTGAAGCGAACGAGACTTTGAAAAACACAGAAATCGTGATCTCGCGTGTTTCGTGTGTTTCTGAGATCACAGCTCGGTGCCAATACCCCAAAAACCTTCATTCTACTCAAATACGCCACATCCATGCATTAAAAGTTATCGGGCACAGCTGAAGCGAACGAGACTTTGAACAGCACCAAAATCGTGATGTCTCGTGTTTCAAGCGTTTCTGAGATCCCAGCTCGGTGTAAATGTGTCAAAAACCTTCATTCTTCTCAAATGCACAAGATCCATGTGTTAAAAGTCGTCTGGCACAGCTGTGGCGAACGAAACTTTGATCAGCACCAGAATCGTGATATCGCGGGTTTCGAGCGTTTCTGAGATCGCAGATCGGTGCCAATGTACCGAAAATGTTCATTCTACTCAAATACACCACATCCATGCATTAAAAGTTGTTTGGCACAGCTGAAGCGAACGAGACTTTGAAAAACACAGAAATCGTGATCTCGCGTGTTTCCAGCGTTTCTGAGATCACAGCTCGGTGTAAATTTGTCAAAAACCTTCATTCTACTCAAATACACAAGATCCATGTGTTAAAGGTCGTCTGGCACAGATGTGGCGAACGAAACTTTGACCATCACCAAAATCGTAATATAGCGTGTTTCGAGCGTTTCTGAGAGCACACCTCGGTGTAAATGTGTCAAAAATCTTCATTCTACTCAAATACACCGCATCCATGTATTAAAAGTTGTCTTTCACAGCAGAAGCGAACGAGACTTTGAAAAACACAGAAATCGTGATCTCGCGTATTTCCTGCGTTTCTGAGATCACAGCTCGGTCTAAGTTTGTCAAAAACCTTCATTCTACTCAAATACACAGCATCCATGCGTTTAAAGTTGTCTGGCACAGCTGAAACAGACGAAACTTTGAAAAACACAGAAATCGTGATCTCGCGTGTTTCGTGTGTTTCTGAGATCACAGCTCGGTGCCAATACCCCAAAAACCTTCATTCTACTCAAATACGCCACATCCATGCATTAAAAGTTATCGGGCACAGCTGAAGCGAACGAGACTTTGAACAGCACCAAAATCGTGATGTCTCGTGTTTCAAGCGTTTCTGAGATCCCAGCTCGGTGTAAATGTGTCAAAAACCTTCATTCTTCTCAAATGCACAAGATCCATGTGTTAAAAGTCGTCTGGCACAGCTGTGGCGAACGAAACTTTGATCAGCACCAGAATCGTGATATCGCGGGTTTCGAGCGTTTCTGAGATCGCAGATCGGTGCCAATGTACCGAAAATGTTCATTCTACTCAAATACACCACATCCATGCATTAAAAGTTGTTTGGCACAGCTGAAGCGAACGAGACTTTGAAAAACACAGAAATCGTGATCTCGCGTGTTTCCAGCGTTTCTGAGATCACAGCTCGGTGTAAATTTGTCAAAAACCTTCATTCTACTCAAATACACAAGATCCATGTGTTAAAGGTCGTCTGGCACAGATGTGGCGAACGAAACTTTGACCATCACCAAAATCGTAATATAGCGTGTTTCGAGCGTTTCTGAGAGCACACCTCGGTGTAAATGTGTCAAAAATCTTCATTCTACTCAAATACACCGCATCCATGTATTAAAAGTTGTCTTTCACAGCAGAAGCGAACGAGACTTTGAAAAACACAGAAATCGTGATCTCGCGTATTTCCTGCGTTTCTGAGATCACAGCTCGGTCTAAGTTTGTCAAAAACCTTCATTCTACTCAAATACACAGCATCCATGCGTTTAAAGTTGTCTGGCACAGCTGAAACAGACGAAACTTTGAAAAACACAGAAATCGTGATCTCGCGTGTTTCGTGTGTTTCTGAGATCACAGCTCGGTGCCAATACCCCAAAAACCTTCATTCTACTCAAATACGCCACATCCATGCATTAAAAGTTATCTGGCACAGCTGAAGCGAACGAGACTTCGAACAGCACCAAAATCGTGATATCTCGTGTTTCAAGCGTTTCTGAGATCCCAGCTCGGTGTAAATGTGTCAAAAACCTTCATTCTTCTCAAATGCACAAGATCCATGTGTTAAAAGTCGTCTGGCACAGCTGTGGCGAACGAAAGATTGATCAGCACCAGAATCGTGATATCGCGTGTTTCGAGCGTTTCTGAGATCGCAGCTCGGTGTAAATGTGTCAAAAACCTTCATTCTACTCAAATGCACAAGATCCATGCGTTAAAAGTTGTCTTACACAGCTGGTGTGAACGAAACTTTGAACAGCACCAAAATCGTGATATCGCGTGTTTCGAGCGTTTCTGAGATCGCCGATCGGTGACAATGTACCAAAAATCTTCATTCTACTCAAATACACCGCATCCATGTATTAAAAGTTGTCTGGCACAGCAGAAGCGAACGAGACTTTGAAAAACACAGAAATCGTGATCTCGCGTGTTTCCTGCGTTTCTGAGATCACAGCTCGTTCTAAATTTGTCAAAAACCTTCATTCTACTCAAATACACAGCATCCATGCGTTTAAAGTTGTCTGGCACAGCTGAAGCAGACGAAACTTTGAAAAACACAGAAATCGTGATCTCGCGTGTTTCGTGTGTTTCTGAGATCACAGCTCGGTGAAAATACCCCAAAAACCTTCATTCTACTCAAATACGCCACATCCATGCATTAAAAGTTATCTGGCACAGCTGAAGCGAACGAGACTTTGAACAGCACCAAAATCGTGATATCTCGTGTTTCAAGCGTTTCTGATATCCCAGCTCGGTGTAAATGTGTCAAAAACCTTCATTCTTTTCAAATGCACAAGATCCATATGTTAAAAGTCGTCTGGCACAGCTGTGGCGAACGAAACTTTGATCAGCACCAGAATCGTGATATCGCGTGTTTCGAGCGTTTCTGAGATCGCAGATCGGTGCCAATGTACCGAAAATGTTCATTCTACTCAAATACACCACATCCATGCGTTAAAAGTCGTCTGGCACAGCTGTGGCGAACGAAACTTTGAACAGCACCAAAATCGTGATATCGCGTGTTTCGATCGTTTCTGAGATCGCCGATCGGTGACAATGTACCAAAAATATTCATTCTACTCAAATACACCGCATCCATGTATTAAAAGTTGTCTTTCACAGCAGAAGCGAACGAGACTTTGAAAAACACAGAAATCGTGATCCCGCGTGTTTCCTGCGTTTCTGAAATCACAGCTCGGTCTAAATTTGTCAAAAACCTTCATTCTACTCAAATACACAGCATCCATGCGTTTAAAGTTGTCTGGCACAGCTGAAGCAGACGAAACTTTGAAAAACATAGAAATCGTGATCTCGCGTGTTTCGTGTGTTTCTGAGATCACAGCTCGGTGCCAATACCCCAAGAACCGTCATTCTACTCAAATACGCCACATCCATGCATTAAAAGTTATCTGGCACAGCTGAAGCGAACGAGACTTTGAACAGCACCAAAATCGTGATATCTCGTGTTTCAAGCGTTTCTGAGATCTCAGCTCGGTGTAAATGTGTCAAAAACCTTCATTCTTCTCAAATGCACAAGATCCATGTGTTAAAAGTCGTCTGGCACAGCTGTGGCGAACGAAACTTTGATCAGCACCAGAATCGTGATATCGCGTGTTTCGAGCGTTTCTGAGATCGCAGATCGGTGCCAATGTACCGAAAATGTTCATTCTAAATGTGTCAAAAACCTTCATTCTTCTCAAATGCACAAGATCCATGTGTTAAAAGTCGTCTGGCACAGCTGTGGCGAACGAAACTTTGATCAGCACCAGAATCGTGATATCGCGTGTTTCGAGCGTTTCTGAGATCGCCGATCGGTGACAATGTACCAAAAATCTTCATTCTACTCAAATACACCGCATCCATGTATTAAAAGTTGTCTTTCACACCGGAAGCGAACGAGACTTTGAAAAACACAGAAATCGTGATCTCGCGTGTTTCCTGGGTTTCTGAGATCACAGCTCGGTCTAAGTTTGTCAAAAACCTTCATTCTACTCAAATACACAGCATCCATGCGTTTAAAGTTGTCTGGCACAGCTGAAGCAGACGAAACTTTAAAAACACAGAAATCGTGATCTCGCGTGTTTCGTGTGTTTCCGAGATCACAGCTCGGTGCCAATACCCTAAAAACCTTCATTCTACTCAAATACGCCACATCCATGCATTAAAAGTTATCTGGCACAGCTGAAGCGAACGAGACTTTGAACAGCACCAAAATCGTGATATCTCGTGTTTCAAGCGTTTCGGAGGTCCCAGCTCGGTGTAAATGTGTCAAAAACCTTCATTCTTCTCAAATGCACAAGATCCATGTGTTAAAAGTCGTCTGTCACAGCTGTGGCGAACGAAACTTTGATCAGCACCAGAATCGTGATATCGCGTGATTCGAGCGTTTCTGAGATCGCAGATCGGTGCCAATGTACCGAAAATGTTCATTCTACTCAAATACACCACATCCATGCGTTAAAAGTCGTCTGGCACAGCTGTGGCGAACGAAACTTTGATCAGCACCAAAATCGTGATATCGCGTGTTTCGAGCGTTTCTGAGATCGCAGATCGGTGCCAATGTACCGAAAATGTTAATTCTACTCAAATACACCACATCCATGCATTAAAAGTTGTCTGGCACAGCTGAATCGAACGAGACTGAAAAACACAGAAATCGTGATCTCGCGTGTTTCCAGCGTTTCTGAGATCACAGCTCGGTGTAAATTTGACAAAAACCTTCATTCTACTCAAATACGCCACATGCATGCATTAAAAGTTATCTGGCACAGCTGAAGCGAACGCGATTTTGAACAGCACCAAAATCGTGATATCGCGTGTTTCGAGAGTTTCTGAGATCGCCGATCGGTGACAATGTACCAAAAATCTTCATTCTACTCAAATACACCGCATCCATGTAATAAAAGTTGTCTTTCACAGCAGAAGCGAACGAGACTTTAAAAAACACAGAAATCGTGATCTCGCGTGTTTCCTGCGTTTCTGAAATCACAGCTCGGTCTAAATTTGTCAAAAACCTTCATTCTACTCAAATACACAGCATCCATGCGTTTAAAGTTGTCTGGCACAGCTGAAGCAGACGAAACTTTGAAAAACATAGAAATCGTGATCTCGCGTGTTTCGTGTGTTTCTGAGATCACAGCTCGGTGCCAATACCCCAAGAACCGTCATTCTACTCAAATACGCCACATCCATGCATTAAAAGTTATCTGGCACAGCTGAAGCGAACGAGACTTTGAACAGCACCAAAATCGTCATATCTCGTGTTTCAAGCGTTTCTGAGATCTCAGCTCGGTGTAAATGTGTCAAAAACCTTCATTCTTCTCAAATGCACAAGATCCATGTGTTAAAAGTCGTCTGGCACAGCTGTGGCGAACGAAACTTTGATCAGCACCAGAATCGTGATATCGCGTGTTTCGAGCGTTTCTGAGATCGCAGATCGGTGCCAATGTACCGAAAATGTTCATTCTAAATGTGTCAAAAACCTTCATTCTTCTCAAATGCACAAGATCCATGTGTTAAAAGTCGTCTGGCACAGCTGTGGCGAACGAAACTTTGATCAGCACCAGAATCGTGATATCGCGTGTTTCGAGCGTTTCTGAGATCGCAGATCGGTGCCAATGTACCGAAAATGTTCATTCTACTCAAATACACCACATCCATGCGTTAAAAGTCGTCTGGCACAGCTGTGGCGAACGAAACTTTGAACAGCACCAAAATCGTGATATCGCGTGTTTCGATCGTTTCTGAGATCGCCGATCGGTGACAATGTACCAAAAATATTCATTCTACTCAAATACACCGCATCCATGTATTAAAAGTTGTCTTTCACAGCAGAAGCGAACGAGACTTTGTAAAACACAGAAATCGTGATCCCGCGTGTTTCCTGCGTTTCTGAAATCACAGCTCGGTCTAAATTTGTCAAAAACCTTCATTCTACTCAAATACACAGCATCCATGCGTTTAAAGTTGTCTGGCACAGCTGAAGCAGACGAAACTTTGAAAAACATAGAAATCGTGATCTCGCGTGTTTCGTGTGTTTCTGAGATCACAGCTCGGTGCCAATACCCCAAGAACCGTCATTCTACTCAAATACGCCACATCCATGCATTAAAAGTTATCTGGCACAGCTGAAGCGAACGAGACTTTGAACAGCACCAAAATCGTGATATCTCGTGTTTCAAGCGTTTCTGAGATCTCAGCTCGGTGTAAATGTGTCAAAAACCTTCATTCTTCTCAAATGCACAAGATCCATGTGTTAAAAGTCGTCTGGCACAGCTGTGGCGAACGAAACTTTGATCAGCACCAGAATCGTGATATCGCGTGTTTCGAGCGTTTCTGAGATCGCAGATCGGTGCCAATGTACCGAAAATGTTCATTCTAAATGTGTCAAAAACCTTCATTCTTCTCAAATGCACAAGATCCATGTGTTAAAAGTCGTCTGGCACAGCTGTGGCGAACGAAACTTTGATCAGCACCAGAATCGTGATATCGCGTGTTTCGAGCGTTTCTGAGATCGCAGATCGGTGCCAATGTACCGAAAATGTTCATTCTACTCAAATACACCACATCCATGCGTTAAAAGTCGTCTGGCACAGCTGTGGCGAACGAAACTTTGAACAGCACCAAAATCGTGATATCGCGTGTTTCGATCGTTTCTGAGATCGCCGATCGGTGACAATGTACCAAAAATATTCATTCTACTCAAATACACCGCATCCGTGTATTAAAAGTTGTCTTTCACAGCAGAAGCGAACGAGACTTTGAAAAACACAGAAATCGTGATCGCGCGTGTTTCCTGCGTTTCTGAAATCACAGCTCGGTCTAAATTTGTCAAAAACCTTCATTCTACTCAAATACACAGCATCCATGCGTTTAAAGTTGTCTGGCACAGCTGAAGCAGACGAAACTTTGAAAAACATAGAAATCGTGATCTCGCGTGTTTCGTGTGTTTCTGAGATCACAGCTCGGTGCCAATACCCCAAGAACCGTCATTCTACTCAAATACGCCACATCCATGCATTAAAAGTTATCTGGCACAGCTGAAGCGAACGAGACTTTGAACAGCACCAAAATCGTGATATCTCGTGTTTCAAGCGTTTCTGAGATCTCAGCTCGGTGTAAATGTGTCAAAAACCTTCATTCTTCTCAAATGCACAAGATCCATGTGTTAAAAGTCGTCTGGCACAGCTGTGGCGAACAAAACTTTGATCAGCACCAGAATCGTGATATCGCGTGTTTCGAGCGTTTCTGAGATCGCAGATCGGTGCCAATGTACCGAAAATGTTCATTCTAAATGTGTCAAAAACCTTCATTCTTCTCAAATGCACAAGATCCATGTGTTAAAAGTCGTCTGGCACAGCTGTGGCGAACGAAACTTTGATCAGCACCAGAATCGTGATGTCGCGTGTTTCGAGCGTTTCTGAGATCGCCGATCGGTGACAATGTACCAAAAATCTTCATTCTACTCAAATACACCGCATCCATGTATTAAAAGTTGTCTTTCACACCGGAAGCGAACGAGACTTTGAAAAACACAGAAATCGTGATCTCGCGTGTTTCCTGGGTTTCTGAGATCACAGCTCGGTCTAAGTTTGTCAAAAACCTTCATTCTACTCAAATACACAGCATCCATGCGTTTAAAGTTGTCTGGCACAGCTGAAGCAGACGAAACTTTAAAAACACAGAAATCGTGATCTCGCGTGTTTCGTGTGTTTCCGAGATCACAGCTCGGTGCCAATACCCTAAAAACCTTCATTCTACTCAAATACGCCACATCCATGCATTAAAAGTTATCTGGCACAGCTGAAGCGAACGAGACTTTGAACAGCACCAAAATCGTGATATCTCGTGTTTCAAGCGTTTCGGAGGTCCCAGCTCGGTGTAAATGTGTCAAAAACCTTCATTCTTCTCAAATGCACAAGATCCATGTGTTAAAAGTCGTCTGTCACAGCTGTGGCGAACGAAACTTTGATCAGCACCAGAATCGTGATATCGCGTGATTCGAGCGTTTCTGAGATCGCAGATCGGTGCCAATGTACCGAAAATGTTCATTCTACTCAAATACACCACATCCATGCGTTAAAAGTCGTCTGGCACAGCTGTGGCGAACGAAACTTTGATCAGCACCAAAATCGTGATATCGCGTGTTTCGAGCGTTTCTGAGATCGCAGATCGGTGCCAATGTACCGAAAATGTTAATTCTACTCAAATACACCACATCCATGCATTAAAAGTTGTCTGGCACAGCTGAATCGAACGAGACTGAAAAACACAGAAATCGTGATCTCGCGTGTTTCCAGCGTTTCTGAGATCACAGCTCGGTGTAAATTTGACAAAAACCTTCATTCTACTCAAATACGCCACATGCATGCATTAAAAGTTATCTGGCACAGCTGAAGCGAACGCGATTTTGAACAGCACCAAAATCGTGATATCGCGTGTTTCGAGAGTTTCTGAGATCGCCGATCGGTGACAATGTACCAAAAATCTTCATTCTACTCAAATACACCGCATCCATGTAATAAAAGTTGTCTTTCACAGCAGAAGCGAACGAGACTTTAAAAAACACAGAAATCGTGATCTCGCGTGTTTCCTGCGTTTCTGAAATCACAGCTCGGTCTAAATTTGTCAAAAACCTTCATTCTACTCAAATACACAGCATCCATGCGTTTAAAGTTGTCTGGCACAGCTGAAGCAGACGAAACTTTGAAAAACATAGAAATCGTGATCTCGCGTGTTTCGTGTGTTTCTGAGATCACAGCTCGGTGCCAATACCCCAAGAACCGTCATTCTACTCAAATACGCCACATCCATGCATTAAAAGTTATCTGGCACAGCTGAAGCGAACGAGACTTTGAACAGCACCAAAATCGTCATATCTCGTGTTTCAAGCGTTTCTGAGATCTCAGCTCGGTGTAAATGTGTCAAAAACCTTCATTCTTCTCAAATGCACAAGATCCATGTGTTAAAAGTCGTCTGGCACAGCTGTGGCGAACGAAACTTTGATCAGCACCAGAATCGTGATATCGCGTGTTTCGAGCGTTTCTGAGATCGCAGATCGGTGCCAATGTACCGAAAATGTTCATTCTAAATGTGTCAAAAACCTTCATTCTTCTCAAATGCACAAGATCCATGTGTTAAAAGTCGTCTGGCACAGCTGTGGCGAACGAAACTTTGATCAGCACCAGAATCGTGATATCGCGTGTTTCGAGCGTTTCTGAGATCGCAGATCGGTGCCAATGTACCGAAAATGTTCATTCTACTCAAATACACCACATCCATGCGTTAAAAGTCGTCTGGCACAGCTGTGGCGAACGAAACTTTGAACAGCACCAAAATCGTGATATCGCGTGTTTCGATCGTTTCTGAGATCGCCGATCGGTGACAATGTACCAAAAATATTCATTCTACTCAAATACACCGCATCCATGTATTAAAAGTTGTCTTTCACAGCAGAAGCGAACGAGACTTTGAAAAACACAGAAATCGTGATCCCGCGTGTTTCCTGCGTTTCTGAAATCACAGCTCGGTCTAAATTTGTCAAAAACCTTCATTCTACTCAAATACACAGCATCCATGCGTTTAAAGTTGTCTGGCACAGCTGAAGCAGACGAAACTTTGAAAAACATAGAAATCGTGATCTCGCGTGTTTCGTGTGTTTCTGAGATCACAGCTCGGTGCCAATACCCCAAGAACCGTCATTCTACTCAAATACGCCACATCCATGCATTAAAAGTTATCTGGCACAGCTGAAGCGAACGAGACTTTGAACAGCACCAAAATCGTGATATCTCGTGTTTCAAGCGTTTCTGAGATCTCAGCTCGGTGTAAATGTGTCAAAAACCTTCATTCTTCTCAAATGCACAAGATCCATGTGTTAAAAGTCGTCTGGCACAGCTGTGGCGAACGAAACTTTGATCAGCACCAGAATCGTGATATCGCGTGTTTCGAGCGTTTCTGAGATCGCAGATCGGTGCCAATGTACCGAAAATGTTCATTCTAAATGTGTCAAAAACCTTCATTCTTCTCAAATGCACAAGATCCATGTGTTAAAAGTCGTCTGGCACAGCTGTGGCGAACGAAACTTTGATCAGCACCAGAATCGTGATATCGCGTGTTTCGAGCGTTTCTGAGATCGCAGATCGGTGCCAATGTACCGAAAATGTTCATTCTACTCAAATACACCACATCCATGCGTTAAAAGTCGTCTGGCACAGCTGTGGCGAACGAAACTTTGAACAGCACCAAAATCGTGATATCGCGTGTTTCGATCGTTTCTGAGATCGCCGATCGGTGACAATGTACCAAAAATATTCATTCTACTCAAATACACCGCATCCGTGTATTAAAAGTTGTCTTTCACAGCAGAAGCGAACGAGACTTTGAAAAACACAGAAATCGTGATCCCGCGTGTTTCCTGCGTTTCTGAAATCACAGCTCGGTCTAAATTTGTCAAAAACCTTCATTCTACTCAAATACACAGCATCCATGCGTTTAAAGTTGTCTGGCACAGCTGAAGCAGACGAAACTTTGAAAAACATAGAAATCGTGATCTCGCGTGTTTCGTGTGTTTCTGAGATCACAGCTCGGTGCCAATACCCCAAGAACCGTCATTCTACTCAAATACGCCACATCCATGCATTAAAAGTTATCTGGCACAGCTGAAGCGAACGAGACTTTGAACAGCACCAAAATCGTGATATCTCGTGTTTCAAGCGTTTCTGAGATCTCAGCTCGGTGTAAATGTGTCAAAAACCTTCATTCTTCTCAAATGCACAAGATCCATGTGTTAAAAGTCGTCTGGCACAGCTGTGGCGAACAAAACTTTGATCAGCACCAGAATCGTGATATCGCGTGTTTCGAGCGTTTCTGAGATCGCAGATCGGTGCCAATGTACCGAAAATGTTCATTCTAAATGTGTCAAAAACCTTCATTCTTCTCAAATGCACAAGATCCATGTGTTAAAAGTCGTCTGGCACAGCTGTGGCGAACGAAACTTTGATCAGCACCAGAATCGTGATGTCGCGTGTTTCGAGCGTTTCTGAGATCGCCGATCGGTGACAATGTACCAAAAATCTTCATTCTACTCAAATACACCGCATCCATGTATTAAAAGTTGTCTTTCACACCGGAAGCGAACGAGACTTTGAAAAACACAGAAATCGTGATCTCGCGTGTTTCCTGGGTTTCTGAGATCACAGCTCGGTCTAAATTTGTCAAAAACCTTCATTCTACTCAAATACACAGCATCCATGCGTTTAAAGTTGTCTGGCACAGCTGAAGCAGACGAAACTTTAAAAACACAGAAATCGTGATCTCGCGTGTTTCGTGTGTTTCCGAGATCACAGCTCGGTGCCAATACCCCAAAAACCTTCATTCTACTCAAATACGCCACATCCATGCATTAAAAGTTATCTGGCACAGCTGAAGCGAACGAGACTTTGAACAGCACCAAAATCGTGATATCTCGTGTTTCAAGCGTTTCGGAGATCCCAGCTCGGTGTAAATGTGTCAAAAACCTTCATTCTTCTCAAATGCACAAGATCCATGTGTTAAAAGTCGTCTGTCACAGCTGTGGCGAACGAAACTTTGATCAGCACCAGAATCGTGATATCGCGTGATTCGAGCGTTTCTGAGATCGCAGATCGGTGCCAATGTACCGATAATGTTCATTCTACTCAAATACACCACATCCATGCGTTAAAAGTCGTCTGGCACAGCTGTGGCGAACGAAACTTTGATCAGCACCAAAATCGTGATATCGCGTGTTTCGAGCGTTTCTGAGATCGCAGATCGGTGCCAATGTACCGAAAATGTTCATTCTACTCAAATACACCACATCCATGCATTAAAAGTTGTCTGGCACAGCTGAATCGAACGAGACTGAAAAACACAGAAATCGTGATCTCGCGTGTTTCCAGCGTTTCTGAGATCACAGCTCGGTGTAAATTTGACAAAAACCTTCATTCTACTCAAATACGCCACATGCATGCATTAAAAGTTATCTGGCACAGCTGAAGCGAACGCGATTTTGAACAGCACCAAAATCGTGATATCGCGTGTTTCGAGAGTTTCTGAGATCGCCGATCGGTGACAATGTACCAAAAATCTTCATTCTACTCAAATACACCGCATCCATGTATTAAAAGTTGTCTTTCACAGCAGAAGCGAACGAGAGTTTGAAAAACACAGAAATCGTGATCTCGCGTGTTTCCTGCGTTTCTGAAATCACAGCTCGGTCTAAATTTGTCAAAAACCTTCATTCTACTCAAATACACAGCATCCATGCGTTTAAAGTTGTCTGGCACAGCTGAAGCAGACGAAACTTTGAAAAACATAGAAATCGTGATCTCGCGTGTTTCGTGTGTTTCTGAGATCACAGCTCGGTGCCAATACCCCAAGAACCGTCATTCTACTCAAATACGCCACATCCATGCATTAAAAGTTATCTGGCACAGCTGAAGCGAACGAGACTTTGAACAGCACCAAAATCGTGATATCTCGTGTTTCAAGCGTTTCTGAGATCTCAGCTCGGTGTAAATGTGTCAAAAACCTTCATTCTTCTCAAATGCACAAGATCCATGTGTTAAAAGTCGTCTGGCACAGCTGTGGCGAACGAAACTTTGATCAGCACCAGAATCGTGATATCGCGTGTTTCGAGCGTTTCTGAGATCGCAGATCGGTGCCAATGTACCGAAAATGTTCATTCTAAATGTGTCAAAAACCTTCATTCTTCTCAAATGCACAAGATCCATGTGTTAAAAGTCGTCTGGCACAGCTGTGGCGAACGAAACTTTGATCAGCACCAGAATCGTGATATCGCGTGTTTCGAGCGTTTCTGAGATCGCCGATCGGTGACAATGTACCAAAAATCTTCATTCTACTCAAATACACCGCATCCATGTATTAAAAGTTGTCTTTCACAGCGGAAGCGAACGAGACTTTGAAAAACACAGAAATCGTGATCTCGCGTGTTTCCTGGGTTTCTGAGATCACAGCTCGGTCTAAATTTGTCAAAAACCTTCATTCTACTCAAATACACAGCATCCATGCGTTTAAAGTTGTCTGGCACAGCTGAAGCAGACGAAACTTTAAAAACACAGAAATCGTGATCTCGCGTGTTTCGTGTGTTTCCGAGATCACAGCTCGGTGCCAATACCCCAAAAACCTTCATTCTACTCAAATACGCCACATCCATGCATTAAAAGTTATCTGGCACAGCTGAAGCGAACGAGACTTTGAACAGCACCAAAATCGTGATATCTCGTGTTTCAAGCGTTTCTGAGATCCCAGCTCGGTGTAAATGTGTCAAAAACCTTCATTCTTCTCAAATGCACAAGATCCATGTGTTAAAAGTCGTCTGTCACAGCTGTGGCGAACGAAACTTTGATCAGCACCAGAATCGTGATATCGCGTGATTCGAGCGTTTCTGAGATCGCAGATCGGTGCCAATGTACCGAAAATGTTCACTCTACTCAAATACACCACATCCATGCGTTAAAAGTCGTCTGGCACAGCTGTGGCGAACGAAACTTTGATCAGCACCAAAATCGTGATATCGCGTGTTTCGAGCGTTTCTGAGATCGCAGATCGGTGCCAATGTACCGAAAATGTTCATTCTACTCAAATACACCACATCCATGCATTAAAAGTTGTCTGGCACAGCTGAATCGAACGAGACTGAAAAACACAGAAATCGTGATCTCGCGTGTTTCCAGCGTTTCTGAGATCACAGCTCGGTGTAAATTTGACAAAAACCTTCATTCTACTCAAATACGCCACATGCATGCATTAAAAGTTATCTGGCACAGCTGAAGCGAACGCGATTTTGAACAGCACCAAAATCGTGATATCGCGTGTTTCGAGAGTTTCTGAGATCGCCGATCGGTGACAATGTAACAAAAATCTTCATTCTACTCAAATACACCGCATCCATGTATTAAAAGTTGTCTTTCACAGCAGAAGCGAACGAGACTTTGAAAAACACAGAAATCGTGATCTCGCGTGTTTCCTGCGTTTCTGAGATCACAGCTCGGTCTAAATTTGTCAAAAACCTTCATTCTACTCAAATACACAGCATCCATGCGTTTAAAGTTGTCTGGCACAGCTTAAGCAGACGAAACTTTGAAAAACACAGAAATCGTGATCTCGCGTGTTTCGTGTGTTTCTGAGATCACAGCTCGGTGCCAATACCCCAAAAGCCGTCATTCTACTCAAATACGCCACATCCATGCATTAAAAGTTATCTGGCACAGCTGAAGCGAACGAGACTTTGAACAGCACCAAAATCGTGATATCTCGTGTTTCAAGCGTTTCTGAGATCCCAGCTCGGTGTAAATGTGTCAAAAACCTTCATTCTTCTCAAATGCACAAGATCCATGTGTTAAAAGTCGTCTGGCACAGCTGTGGCGAACGAAACTTTGATCAGCACCAGAATCGTGATATCGCGTGTTTCGAGCGTTTCTGAGATCGCAGATCGGTGCCAATGTACCGAAAATGTTCATTCTACTCAAATACACCACATCCATGCATTAAAAGTTGTCTGGCACAGCTGAAGCGAACGAGACTTTGAAAAACACAGAAATCGTGATCTCGCGTGTTTCCAGCGTTTCTGAGATCACAGCTCGGCGTAAATTTGTCAAAAACCTTCATTCTACTCAAATACACAAGATCCATGTATTAAAAGTCGTCTGGCACAGCTGTGGCGAACGAAACTTTGAACAACACCAAAATCGTAATATACCGTGTTTCGAGCGTTTCTGAGAGCACACCTCGGTGTAAATGTGTCAAAAACCTTCATTCTACTCAAATACGCCACATCCATGCATTAAAAGTTATCTGGCACAGCTGAAGCGAACGCGATTTTGAACAGCACCAAAATCGTGATATCGCGTGTTTCGAGCGTTTCTGAGATCGCCGATCGGTGACAATGTACCAAATCTTCATTCTACTCAAATACACCGCATCCATGTATTAAAAGTTGTCTTTCACAGCGGAAGCGAACGAGACTTTGAAAAACACAGAAATCGTGATCTCGCGTGTTTCCTGGGTTTCTGAGATCACAGCTCGGTCTAAATTTGTCAAAAACCTTCATTCTACTCAAATACACAGCATCCATGCGTTTAAAGTTGTCTGGCACAGCTGAAGCAGACGAAACTTTAAAAACACAGAAATCGTGATCTCGCGTGTTTCGTGTGTTTCCGAGATCACAGCTCGGTGCCAATACCCCAAAAACCTTCATTTTACTCAAATACGCCACATCCATGCATTAAAAGTTATCTGGCACAGCTGAAGCGAACGAGACTTTGAACAGCACCAAAATCGTGATATCTCGTGTTTCAAGCGTTTCTGAGATCCCAGCTCGGTGTAAATGTGTCAAAAACCTTCATTCTTCTCAAATGCACAAGATCCATGTGTTAAAAGTCGTCTGTCACAGCTGTGGCGAACGAAACTTTGATCAGCACCAGAATCGTGATATCGCGTGATTCGAGCGTTTCTGAGATCGCAGATCGGTGCCAATGTACCGAAAATGTTCACTCTACTCAAATACACCACATCCATGCGTTAAAAGTCGTCTGGCACAGCTGTGGCGAACGAAACTTTGATCAGCACCAAAATCGTGATATCGCGTGTTTCGAGCGTTTCTGAGATCGCAGATCGGTGCCAATGTACCGAAAATGTTCATTCTACTCAAATACACCACATCCATGCATTAAAAGTTGTCTGGCACAGCTGAATCGAACGAGACTGAAAAACACAGAAATCGTGATCTCGCGTGTTTCCAGCGTTTCTGAGATCACAGCTCGGTGTAAATTTGACAAAAACCTTCATTCTACTCAAATACGCCACATGCATGCATTAAAAGTTATCTGGCACAGCTGAAGCGAACGCGATTTTGAACAGCACCAAAATCGTGATATCGCGTGTTTCGAGAGTTTCTGAGATCGCCGATCGGTGACAATGTACCAAAAATCTTCATTCTACTCAAATACACCGCATCCATGTATTAAAAGTTGTCTTTCACAGCAGAAGCGAACGAGACTTTGAAAAACACAGAAATCGTGATCTCGCGTGTTTCCTGCGTTTCTGAGATCACAGCTCGGTCTAAATTTGTCAAAAACCTTCATTCTACTCAAATACACAGCATCCATGCGTTTAAAGTTGTCTGGCACAGCTTAAGCAGACGAAACTTTGAAAAACACAGAAATCGTGATCTCGCGTGTTTCGTGTGTTTCTGAGATCACAGCTCGGTGCCAATACCCCAAAAGCCGTCATTCTACTCAAATACGCCACATCCATGCATTAAAAGTTATCTGGCACAGCTGAAGCGAACGAGACTTTGAACAGCACCAAAATCGTGATATCTCGTGTTTCAAGCGTTTCTGAGATCCCAGCTCGGTGTAAATGTGTCAAAAACCTTCATTCTTCTCAAATGCACAAGATCCATGTGTTAAAAGTCGTCTGGCACAGCTGTGGCGAACGAAACTTTGATCAGCACCAGAATCGTGATATCGCGTGTTTCGAGCGTTTCTGAGATCGCAGATCGGTGCCAATGTACCGAAAATGTTCATTCTACTCAAATACACCACATCCATGCATTAAAAGTTGTCTGGCACAGCTGAAGCGAACGAGACTTTGAAAAACACAGAAATCGTGATCTCGCGTGTTTCCAGCGTTTCTGAGATCACAGCTCGGCGTAAATTTGTCAAAAACCTTCATTCTACTCAAATACACAAGATCCATGTGTTAAAAGTCGTCTGGCACAGCTGTGGCGAACGAAACTTTGAACAACACCAAAATCGTAATATACCGTGTTTCGAGCGTTTCTGAGAGCACACCTCGGTGTAAATGTGTCAAAAACCTTCATTCTACTCAAATACGCCACATCCATGCATTAAAAGTTATCTGGCACAGCTGAAGCGAACGCGATTTTGAACAGCACCAAAATCGTGATATCGCGTGTTTCGAGCGTTTCTGAGATCGCCGATCGGTGACAATGTACCAAATCTTCATTCTACTCAAATACACCGCATCCATGTATTAAAAGTTGTCTTTCACAGCGGAAGCGAACGAGACTTTGAAAAACACAGAAATCGTGATCTCGCGTGTTTCCTGGGTTTCTGAGATCACAGCTCGGTCTAAATTTGTCGAAAACCTTCATTCTACTCAAATACACAGCATCCATGCGTTTAAAGTTGTCTGGCACAGCTGAAGCAGACGAAACTTTAAAAACACAGAAATCGTGATCTCGCGTGTTTCGTGTGTTTCCGAGATCACAGCTCGGTGCCAATACCCCAAAAACCTTCATTCTACTCAAATACGCCACATCCATGCATTAAAAGTTATCTGGCACAGCTGAAGCGAACGAGACTTTGAACAGCACCAAAATCGTGATATCTCGTGTTTCAAGCGTTTCTGAGATCCCAGCTCGGTGTAAATGTGTCAAAAACCTTCATTCTTCTCAAATGCACAAGATCCATGTGTTAAAAGTCGTCTGTCACAGCTGTGGCGAACGAAACTTTGATCAGCACCAGAATCGTGATATCGCGTGATTCGAGCGTTTCTGAGATCGCAGATCGGTGCCAATGTACCGAAAATGTTCACTCTACTCAAATACACCACATCCATGCGTTAAAAGTCGTCTGGCACAGCTGTGGCGAACGAAACTTTGATCAGCACCAAAATCGTGATATCGCGTGTTTCGAGCGTTTCTGAGATCGCAGATCGGTGCCAATGTACCGAAAATGTTCATTCTACTCAAATACACCACATCCATGCATTAAAAGTTGTCTGGCACAGCTGAATCGAACGAGACTGAAAAACACAGAAATCGTGATCTCGCGTGTTTCCAGCGTTTCTGAGATCACAGCTCGGTGTAAATTTGACAAAAACCTTCATTCTACTCAAATACGCCACATGCATGCATTAAAAGTTATCTGGCACAGCTGAAGCGAACGCGATTTTGAACAGCACCAAAATCGTGATATCGCGTGTTTCGAGAGTTTCTGAGATCGCCGATCGGTGACAATGTACCAAAAATCTTCATTCTACTCAAATACACCGCATCCATGTATTAAAAGTTGTCTTTCACAGCAGAAGCGAACGAGACTTTGAAAAACACAGAAATCGTGATCTCGCGTGTTTCCTGCGTTTCTGAGATCACAGCTCGGTCTAAATTTGTCAAAAACCTTCATTCTACTCAAATACACAGCATCCATGCGTTTAAAGTTGTCTGGCACAGCTTAAGCAGACGAAACTTTGAAAAACACAGAAATCGTGATCTCGCGTGTTTCGTGTGTTTCTGAGATCACAGCTCGGTGCCAATACCCCAAAAGCCGTCATTCTACTCAAATACGCCACATCCATGCATTAAAAGTTATCTGGCACAGCTGAAGCGAACGAGACTTTGAACAGCACCAAAATCGTGATATCTCGTGTTTCAAGCGTTTCTGAGATCCCAGCTCGGTGTAAATGTGTCAAAAACCTTCATTCTTCTCAAATGCACAAGATCCATGTGTTAAAAGTCGTCTGGCACAGCTGTGGCGAACGAAACTTTGATCAGCACCAGAATCGTGATATCGCGTGTTTCGAGCGTTTCTGAGATCGCAGATCGGTGCCAATGTACCGAAAATGTTCATTCTACTCAAATACACCACATCCATGCATTAAAAGTTGTCTGGCACAGCTGAAGCGAACGAGACTTTGAAAAACACAGAAATCGTGATCTCGCGTGTTTCCAGCGTTTCTGAGATCACAGCTCGGCGTAAATTTGTCAAAAACCTTCATTCTACTCAAATACACAAGATCCATGTGTTAAAAGTCGTCTGGCACAGCTGTGGCGAACGAAACTTTGAACAACACCAAAATCGTAATATACCGTGTTTCGAGCGTTTCTGAGAGCACACCTCGGTGTAAATGTGTCAAAAACCTTCATTCTACTCAAATACGCCACATCCATGCATTAAAAGTTATCTAAAATGTTGAAATTGATTTTGACCGCTGTTGTTTATTGGAAGTTGGGTTTCGGCATGGAACGCTCCATGCCGAAACCCAACTTCCAATTAAAAGTTATCTGGCACAGCTGAAGCGAACGCGATTTTGAACAGCACCAAAATCGTGATATCGCGTGTTTCGAGCGTTTCTGAGATCGCCGATCGGTGACAATGTACCAAATCTTCATTCTACTCAAATACACCGCATCCATGTATTAAAAGTTGTCTTTCACAGCGGAAGCGAACGAGACTTTGAAAAACACAGAAATCGTGATCTCGCGTGTTTCCTGGGTTTCTGAGATCACAGCTCGGTCTAAATTTGTCAAAAACCTTCATTCTACTCAAATACACAGCATCCATGCGTTTAAAGTTGTCTGGCACAGCTGAAGCAGACGAAACTTTAAAAACACAGAAATCGTGATCTCGCGTGTTTCGTGTGTTTCCGAGATCACAGCTCGGTGCCAATACCCCAAAAACCTTCATTCTACTCAAATACGCCACATCCATGCATTAAAAGTTATCTGGCACAGCTGAAGCGAACGAGACTTTGAACAGCACCAAAATCGTGATATCTCGTGTTTCAAGCGTTTCTGAGATCCCAGCTCGGTGTAAATGTGTCAAAAACCTTCATTCTTCTCAAATGCACAAGATCCATGTGTTAAAAGTCGTCTGGCACAGCTGTGGCGAACGAAACTTTGATCAGCACCAGAATCGTGATATCGCGTGTTTCGAGCGTTTCTGAGATCGCAGATCGGTGCCAATGTACCGAAAATGTTCATTCTACTCAAATACACCACATCCATGCGTTAAAAGTCGTCTGGCACAGCTGTGGCGAACGAAACTTTGATCAGCACCAAAATCGTGATATCGCGTGTTTCGAGCGTTTCTGAGATCGCAGATCGGTGCCAATGTACCGAAAATGTTCATTCTACTCAAATACACCACATCCATGCGTTAAAAGTCGTCTGGCACAGCTGTGGCGAACGAAACTTTGATCAGCACCAAAATCGTGATATCGCGTGTTTCGAGCGTTTCTGAGATCGCAGATCGGTGCCAATGTACCGAAAATGTTCATTCTCCTCAAATACACCACATCCATGCATTAAAAGTTGTCTGGCACAGCTGAATCGAACGAGACTGAAAAACACAGAAATCGTGATCTCGCGTGTTTCCAGCGTTTCTGAGTTCACAGCTCGGTGTAAATTTGACAAAAACCTTCATTCTACTCAAATACGCCACATGCATGCATTAAAAGTTATCTGGCACAGCTGAAGCGAACGCGATTTTGAACAGCACCAAAATCGTGATATCGCGTGTTTCGAGAGTTTCTGAGATCGCCGATCGGTGACAATGTACCAAAAATCTTCATTCTACTCAAATACACCGCATCCATGTATTAAAAGTTGTCTTTCACAGCGGAAGCGAACGAGACTTTTAAAAACACAGAAATCGTGATCTCGCGTGTTTCCAGCGTTTCTGAGATCACAGCTCGGTGTAAATTTGTCGAAAACCTTCATGCTACTCAAATACACAAGATCCATGTGATGAAGGTCGTCTGGCACAGCTGTGGCGAACGAAACTTTGAACAACACCAAAATCGTAATATAGCGTGTTTCGAGCGTTTCTGAGAGCACACCTCGGTGTAAATGTGTCAAAAACCTTCATTCTTCTCAAATGCACAAGATCCATGTGTTAAAAGACGTCTGGCACAGCTATGGTGAACGAAACTTTGAACAGCACCAAAATCGTGATATCGCGTGTTTCGAGCGTTCCTGAGAGCACAGCTCGGTTTTAATATGTCAAAAACCTTCATTCTGCTCAAATGAACAATATCCATGTGTTGAAAGTTGTCTGGCACAGCTGTGGTGAACGAAACTTTGAATGTCACCAAAATCGTGATATCGCGGGTTTCGAGCGTTTCTGAAAGCACAGCTCGGTGTAAATGTGTCAACAACCTTCATTCTACTCAAATGCACAAGATCCATGTGTTAAAAGTTGTCTTGCACAGCTGTGGTAGACGAAACTTTGAACAGTACCAACATCGTGATATCGCGTGTTTCGAGCGTTTCTGAGATCACAGCTCGGTGTAAATGTGTCAAAAACCTTCATTCTACTCAAATGCACAAGATCCATGCATTAAAAGTTATCTGGCACAGCTGAAGCGAACGAGACTTTGAACAGCACCAAAATCGTGATATCTCGTGTTTCAAGCGTTTCTGAGATCCCAGCTCGGTGTAAATGTGTCAAAAACCTTCATTCTACTCAAATACACAAGGTCCATGTGTTAAAAGTTGTCTGGCACAGCTGTGGCGAACGAAATATTGAAGAGCACCAAAATCGTGATATCGCGTGTTTCGAGCGTTTCTGAGAGCACAGCTCGGTGTAAATGTGTCAAAAACCTTCATTCTACTCAAATGCACAAGATCCATGTGTTAAAAGACGTCTGGCACAGCTATGGTGAACGAAACTTTGAACAGCACCAAAATCGTGATATCGCGTGTTTCGAGCGTTCCTGAGAGCACAGCTCGGTTTTAATATGTCAAAAACCTTCATTCTGCTCAAATGAACAAGATCCATGCGTTAAAAGTTTTCTTACACAGCTGGTGTGAACGAAACTGTGAACAGCACCAAAATCGTTATATCACGTGTTTCGAGCGTTTCTGAGATCCCAGCTCGGTGTAAATGTGTAAAAAACCTTCATTCTACTCAAATGCATAAGATCCATGTTTTAAAAGTTGTCTCGCACAGCTGTGGTGGACGAAACTTTGAACAGTACCAACATCGTGATATCACGTGTTTCGAGCGTTTCTGAGATCACAGCTCGGTGTAAATGTGTCAAAAACCTTCATGCTACTCAAATACACAAGATCCATGTGTTAAAAATTGTCTGGCAAAGCTGTGGCGAATTAAATAATGAAGAAAACCAAAATCGTGATATCACGTGTTTCGAGCGTTTCTGAGAGCACAGCTCGGTGTAAATGTGTCAAAAACCTTCATTCTACTCAAATGCACAAGATCCATGCGTTAAAAGTTGTCTTACACAGCTGGTGTGAACGAAACTTTGAACAGCACCAAAATCGTTATATCACGTGTTTCGAGCGTTTCTGAGAGCACAGCTCGGTGTAAATGTGTCAAAAACCTTCATTCTTCGCAAATGCACAAGATCCATGTGTTAAAAGTCGTCTGGCACAGCTGTGGCGAACGAAACTTTGTTCAGCACCAAAATCGTGATATCGCGTGATTCGAGCGTTTCTGAGATCGCAGATCGGTGCCAATGTACCGAAAATGTTCATTCTACTCAAATACACCACATCCATGCGTTAAAAGTCGTCTGGCACAGCTGTGGCGAACGAAACTTTGATCAGCACCAAAATCGTGATATCGCGTGTTAAACACATCGCGCCTTAGCGATAGGCTCGGTACGCCCTAGCAGGTCCGCGAGGGAATAGCGTACCCCTCCCCTCCCCTCGTAGAGATAGATACGAAATTCACGGTAACGTGGGAGTCGCGAGAGAGCTCCGAAACGCGGGAGACGTAAGTGCGCTGCCCGAACGAAACCACGAACGCGACCGTAACGACGATCGAGAACGACTCGATCGCGCCCGCCCGAGCAACGTGCGTGTTAACTATTAATTTGTGCGTAATTAACAGTCCGATATCATTGTGCTTAAACCAATAAACGGAATCCTTTGTCAAAGTAAGCAACACGAATAACGCTCTTCCTTCTTTATTTTCCTCCGATGTGCCGCGCCGAACGTTCCGCGCTCCGATCCTGACCATCGTAAAACGTTACTTAACACATCAGAAGTGGGATTGGCACCCGTAAAAACGCGACGGGTATCGAAGAAAAACTCGAAAAATTTTTTTTTTGGAAACGTGGGCCTGCGACCGAAATGGCTGTCGAGCGTTCGTAGAACGACGTCGGTGCGCAATATGGCCAGACAGTGAAGTGCGAAACTCGAGCGAAGCGAGGAGAGAAAGACAAGAACGTAAGTTAAAAAGTGTTAATGATAAGTAAAATAGAGAATTAAAGACATTGTAATGGCGGAAGACCGACCGGTGATTAATAACGCCGAGTTCGAGGCTTTTGTCGCGCGAACGGAAAATAGATCGGCAATAAATATCTCGGGCGAGGAACATTGGGCGGACGGGGGGGAGCGAGATGCTCACGCGGCTAGCGCGTCGCGAATTCCGGGAACCGCGCGCTCGACCGGAGCGACAAGTAAACACCCCGCACCGATCTCCCGCAACCCGCGACTTTCGCATCCGACAACAGAGACGTGGGCTCTACCGCGAAACCCATATAGCGCGAGTGTTGACGAACCGCGACGACCTCCGAGCCGAAATATTCCGTTCGCGACGCGAATGAACGAGATGTCGACGGAGCCGGCCCCGTTCGACCCGCGACAACCCCCCCCCGGACACGCGACGCCAGCATGGCCCGATCGACGAACGCCCTCCGCGTTCACGGCGCTCCCGACGCACGGGAAAGCGAATTTTCCGCACGAGCCTCTTGGGATCACTCCGGCGACGAACCAGCAGCCTCCCGCGAGGCCGATGGACGGAACACCCAACGTCTCGGCGCAGTCAGGTTCCTCGCGCGACGGAGTCGATCGGCAACGCATGCGCGACGATGCGTTTCTGGTGTTACTGGACGATAATCGTCGCCGCGACGAAGTGTTGCATAGGATCCTCGAGCGACTTCTCCCGAGCGAAGGAAACGGAGGAGCCGGAAGTGCTGCAATCAATTACAGTATTCTCCCCGATCTGTCGCACACCATAGGTAAATTCAACGGAGAAACCGGCGCACAGTCGGCCCGCGAGTGGATCGAGTCAATCGAAAGCACATCCCGACTGCATCGTTGGCCGCAGAATTTCGCGCTCGAGACCGCGAGAACTCATCTCACCGACGGCGCGTTAAGTTGGTACCGGTGGAACCAAGACGAGATCGGCGATTGGGATGCGTTCCGTCGCCAGTTCCGCGATACGTTCGTACTGCCTGAGAGTTTCACGGTCAAATGGAATCGAATGGAGGCGCGCTCTCAAGGTAAGACCGAGAGCCTCATTTCGTATTTCCACGCGAAAATGCGCCTGTGCAAGGCCGTGAACTTGAATTTTCCCGAAACAAAGGAGCAAGTTCTCGTCGGCCTCTGGTCCAAGGACTTGTGTACCTTGATGACCGTACGATACCACGAAACGCCGCACGAATTCCTTCGCGAAATGCAGGATTTCGAGAGACTGGAAGCCCAACGGACCAACCGAATTCGGAATCAACGAAGTTTCGCAGTCGAACACACCGGAGTGCCCACGACCGGCGCACCACGGGAGACTGCAGCAGCGAGCGCACCCCGGACGACGCCGCCAGCTAACGATCCCCGGCCTCCACTACGTAACGAACGCGGGGAACCGAAATGTTACAACTGTAACAATTTCGGCCACCTATCCCGGGACTGCCCAGAACCGCGACGAGTACTTCGCTGTTTAAAATGTAACCAAACGGGACACACGCAGCGCCACTGCCCCTCGTCGCCCGCCGCACCCCGCACCGCCGACACGGCAGCTACCCCCACAGCCGCCGCAATTTCATCGACGCAGGTGAATATCGTAGCGGCAAACGGCGGACATACCGGCGAGAAGTACCTGAAGCAACTCGAGGTCAACGGCAACGCCATGAGCGGGTTCATCGACACCGGCAGCTCCGATTGCATCATCAAGGCCTCCCGAGTACTGCTGCACGATCTCCGTTTCGAACGACAACCACAGACCCTCCAGTGTTTCGGCGGACAGCAGTTCCAGATCACTTCTCCGGGCGTGGTCAAGGCGGCGATCACCATCGACGGAATCACTGTGCACGAGGTTCCGCTGCGCGTCGTACCCGACGACTGCCAAACACACGACACATTGATCGGCCGCACATTCATCGACGCACCGGGAATCGGATATCGCAACGAAAACAACACTCTAACGTTCTACGCCGAAGACCTGCCGAGTGACTCCGGGCCCCCCATGAGTCGACCCGTGGTGAGTCGATCCACCGAGATCCCCGCACACACCGTGCAGTTCGTGGAAGCGGTTTCGGGAACGTCATCGATCCATCTTCCTCTACTCAACAGCAGCAAGACACCGAAGAAGGTCGACCGGAAAACAAAGTTAGAGTGCTGCGTAATCAGTGAAGTGCCAATTTGTGAATCGAGGCCCCCGCGGAGCCCAGTGACGCGCGATGATATTAATGTCGGGAAAAATGTATGTGAGCGCCAAATCGAAGAACTTCTCGCGATACTCAACGAGTTCCGCGATACCATAGCGATGGATCTTGCGGAATTAGGTCTCACGCATCTGGTCGAGATGAAAATCGAGGAAAAACCCGGATCTCGCCCCGTTCAATGCAAGCCGTACCGTGCGAGCAATGCCGAGCGAGACGAGATGCATCGCATCGTGCAGGAAATGAAACGCACGGGAATCTGTCGCGAAACAAGCTCGTCTTACGCGAGCCCCGCATTTTTGATTAAAAAGAAAAATGGCGAATCCCGCCTCGTGATCGACTATCGGCGCTTAAACGCCCAAACCGAACGCGTTCATTTCCCGTTGCCCGATCTCGACGCTCACCTCGAACAGATCGGCCAATTCCAGCTGTTCATAACTCTTGATTTAATGCAAGGGTATTTACAAGTCCCTCTCGAAGAACAAGCGCGCGCGAAAACCGCGTTTATCACACCCGACGAGACCGGCGAGTTTAATACGGCGATGTTCGGGCTCATGAATGCCCCCTTTTTTTTATGAAAGCCATGCACCGTGCTCTCGAACCGCTACGTGAGCAAGTCGTATTATACTTTCTCGACGATATTCTAATACCGGGAAACGCGTGGGAAGACATCCGAGAAAAATTACGTCTTACCCTCATCGCTCTCCGCCGAGCGGGATTCACGCTCAATTTGCGCAAATGTCACTTTTTGAAAACGGAAGTGACCTATTTGGGATTCGAGATCTCGGGAGGAGCCATAAAACCGGGAGAACAAAAACTTAAGGCGATAAAAGAGTTTCCGCCCCCGCGAAATGTCCACGAGATTCGACGATTCCTCGGTTTGACCGGCTTTTTCCGACGTTTCGTCCCCAACTACGCCGCACGCTCCAGCCCGCTGTGCAACCTACTCCGAAAAGGGGTGAAATTCATCTGGGACGAAGCCGCAGCGCGATCCTTTATGGATTTACGCGACGCTCTCACCTGCGGCCCAGTCCTCAGCCCGTTTCACCCTCGACGACCGACCGAACTTCATACGGATGCGAGCGCAATCGGTTTGGGAGCAATGTTACTCCAGCAATCCGAGGACCAACAATGGCGATTGGTCTACGCGATTAGTCGGCGCACAAATCAAGGCGAACAGAATTATCATTCCTCGAAATTAGAGTTAATCGCCATCGTTTGGTCCGTTAACCGCTTGCTCCCACTACTCGTCAACATACCGTTCGTAATTGTAAGCGACTGTCAGGCACTCATGTATCTGAACGCCAATCGAACGCGAAATCCCCAGATCGCGCGATGGGCGATCCAACTCAGCGAGGTCGACGCCGATATTCGACACCGCCCGGGCGCGAAAATGGCGCACGTCGACGCACTCAGTCGCGCACCCATCGACGACAACAATCGCGCCTCCTCAAGCAACGCGAGCGCGAGCGAAACAAACACAACGACCGACGATAAGGAGTCCCCGCGACACGTATTCTCGATCATGAACGAGGAAACCGAAATTGCGTTATATCAAGCGAGCGACGCGAGCTTAAAAAGAAAGTGCGCGATTTTGCAAAAGAAAGCGGCCGCCCGAAACCCGATGGAGAAAAGCGAAGTGCGCGACTACGAATTAAATCAAGGACTCTTGTACAAGATCGTCGACGGGAAGAAACTCTACGTCGTGCCCGCAACATTGAGAAAGAGCCTACTCATCCGTTTCCACGATCTCCGCAGCCACCCGGGACCCGAAAGAACTATACGGCAGGTGAGGGAACACTATTTTTTCCCCAGCATGCGACGCTACGCCCGACAACACATAAAATCTTGCGTCCAGTGCATCCTCAACAAGACTCGCCCAGGACGTCAAGCCGGGGAATTGCACCCAATTCCGCCTGGCCCGCGACCATTCGCTACGATACACATCGACCACTCCGGTCCATACGTGAGCAGCTCCAAACGAAACCGTTATGTGCTTGCAATCGTGGACAATCTCACGCGATTCGCGTTCCTCCGCGCAACGAGAGACACGAAGACGAGCGGCGTCTTACGCGTCCTAGATGAGTTCGTGCTCCAATTCGGAGCGCCGATCCGAATTGTCAGTGACCGAGGCACCTGTTTCACCTCGTTAGCGTTCGAACAATTTTGCGAGCGACACGGAATAAAGCACGTATTGAACTCCCCGCGCCACCCTCAAGCAAACGGGATGGTAGAAAGAGTAAACGCCACGTTATTACCCGCGATGATAGCCAGTTTACAACGAGACGACGGACGCGACTGGGACCAACACCTGGCACGCGTACAACGCGATTTAAACGCTAGCCCAAACCAAACGACCGGAAAAAGTCCTTTCGAGCTGGTGTACGGCGTTGTTCCACGGTTCGACGAAGGACGTCTCCGCGAGCTCACGGACGAGAGCGAAAATCGGTTCACCCCCCCCTCGCAGCTGCAAGAAGAAGCACGAGATCGCATTCAGCACGAGCAGGAAAAATACAAAGCACGATACGACGCCAAGAGAGATCTGGTAACGAAATTTCGAGTCGGAGACATAGTCTTCATGTCCACGAACACCACGGCGACCGGAGACAGCACGAAATTTCAGCCCCGTAACCGAGGACCACTCGTCGTCATGGAAATACTACCGAGCGATACGTACCGCGTCGCACAATTGCGCGAGAACACGCCTGGAAAAAGATACGCCTCGACGGCACACGCAAGTCAGCTCCGGACTTGGCGACCGTCCAACGGAGAAGGCGACGAAGAACCCTGCGAACACGACGACACGGAAGACGAAAGCGACCCCGAGGAGATACAACAAACGAAGAAAGAAGGCAAAGAAGACGAAAACGCGACCGAAGAAAGCAACCCAGCGGTCACGACCGATAACACGACTACGCCGGAAAATAACGACCGCCCGAAGCGAACTCGCTATCCAATCGATCGATTAGGCATATAAATTCATGTGAGCGAAACAAAGAAAAGAAAAGAAAAATTAAAATATAGAATCGGCGAGAAACATGCGAAATAATTGTCAAAAAAAAAAAAAAAAAAAAAAAAAAAAAAAAATACATATATATACGCTAAGTCTACGAAAACGGATAAGACACGCATTGAAATAACTTTTGTCTTTACGACACAATTTTTTTTTTTTTCTTTTTCTTCTTTTTCTTCCCTTTTTCTGGTTCCGCGTCTCGAGGACGAGCCGCCAATAGGATGGCCGAGTGTTAAACACATCGCGCCTTAGCGATAGGCTCGGTACGCCCTAGCAGGTCCGCGAGGGAATAGCGTACCCCTCCCCTCCCCTCGTAGAGATAGATACGAAATTCACGGTAACGTGGGAGTCGCGAGAGAGCTCCGAAACGCGGGAGACGTAAGTGCGCTGCCCGAACGAAACCACGAACGCGACCGTAACGACGATCGAGAACGACTCGATCGCGCCCGCCCGAGCAACGTGCGTGTTAACTATTAATTTGTGCGTAATTAACAGTCCGATATCATTGTGCTTAAACCAATAAACGGAATCCTTTGTCAAAGTAAGCAACACGAATAACGCTCTTCCTTCTTTATTTTCCTCCGATGTGCCGCGCCGAACGTTCCGCGCTCCGATCCTGACCATCGTAAAACGTTACTTAACACGCGTGTTTCGAGCGTTTCTGAGATCGCAGATCGGTGCCAATGTACCGAAAATGTTCATTCTACTCAAATACACCACATCCAATCATTAAAAGTTGTCTGGCACAGCTGAAGCGAACGAGACTTTGAAAAACACAGAAATCGTGATCTCGCGTGTTTCCAGCGTTTCTGAGATCACAGCTCGGTGTAAATTTGTCAAAAACCTTCATGCTACTCAAATACACAAGATCCATGTGATGAAGGTCGTCCGGCACAGCTGTGGCGAACGAAACTTTGAACAACACCAAAATCGTAATATAGCGTGTTTCGAGCGTTTCTGAGAGCACACCTCGGCGTAAATGTGTCAAAAACCTTTATTCTACTCAAATGCACAAGATCCATGTGTTAAAAGACGTCTGGCACAGCTATGGTGAACGAAACTTTGAACAGCACCAAAATCGTGATATCGCGTGTTTCGAGCGTTCCTGAGAGCACAACTCGGTTTTAATATGTCAAAAACCTTCATTCTGCTCAAATGAACAATATCCATGTGTTAAAAGTTGTCTGGCACAGCTGTGGTGAACGAAACTTTGAATAGCACCAAAATCGTGATATCGCGTGTTTCGAGCGTTTCTGAGATCGCCGATCGGTGACAATGTACCAAAAATCTTCATTCTACTCAAATAGACCGCATCCATGTATTAAAAGTTGTCGTTCACAGCAGAAGCGAACGAGACTTTGAAAAACACAGAAATCGTGATCTCGCGTGTTTCCTGCGTTTCTGAGATCACAGCTCGGTGTAAATGTGTCAAAAACCTTTATTCTTCTCAAATGCACAAGATCCATGTGTTAAAAGTCGTCTGGCACAGCTGTGGCGAACGAAACTTTGATCAGCACCAGAATCGTGATATCGCGTGTTTCGAGCGTTTCTGAGATCGCAGATCGGTGCCAATGTACCGAAAATGTTCATTCTACTCAAATACACCACATCCATGCATTAAAAGTTGTCTGGCACAGCTGAAGCGAACGAGACTTTGAAAAACACAGAAATCGTGATCTCGCGTGTTTCCAGCGTTTCTGAGATCACAGCTCGGCGTAAATTTGTCAAAAACCTTCATTCTACTCAAATACACAAGATCCATGTGTTAAAAGTCGTCTGGCACAGCTGTGGCGAACGAAACTTTGACCAACACCAAAATCGTAATATACCGTGTTTCGAGCGTTTCTGAGAGCACACCTCGGTGTAAATGTGTCAAAAACCTTCATTCTACTCAAATACGCCACATCCATGCATTAAAAGTTATCTGGCACAGCTGAAGCGAACGCGATTTTGAACAGCACCAAAATCGTGATATCGCGTGTTTCGAGCGTTTCTGAGATCGCAGATCGGTGCCAATGTACCGAAAATGTTCATTCTACTCAAATACACCACATCCATGCATTAAAAGTTGTCTGGCACAGCTGAAGCGAACGAGACTTTGAAAAACACAGAAATCGTGATCTCGCGTGTTTCCAGCGTTTCTGAGATCACAGCTAGGCGTAAATTTGTCAAAAACCTTCATTCTACTCAAATGCACAAGATCCATGCGTTAAAAGTTGTCTTACACAGCTGGTGTGAACGTAACTTTGAACAGCACCAAAATCGTTATATCACGTGTTTCGAGCGTTTCTGAGAGCACAGCTCGGTGTAAATGTGTCAAAAACCTTTATTCTTCTCAAATGCACAAGATCCATGTTTTAAAAGTCGTCTGGCACAGCTGTGGCGAACGAAACTTTGATCAGCACCAAAATCGTGATATCGCGTGTTTTGAACGTTTCTGAGATCGCAGATCGGTGCCAATGTACCGAAAATGTTCATTCTACTCAAATACACCGCATCCATGTATTAAAAGTTGTCTTTCACAGCGGAAGCGAACGAGACTTTGAAAAACACAGAAATCGTGATCTCGCGTGTTTCCTGGGTTTCTGAGATCACAGCTCGGTCTAAATTTGTCAAAAACCTTCATTCTACTCAAATACACAGCATCCATGCGTTTAAAGTTGTCTGGCACAGCTGAAGCAGACGAAACTTTAAAAACACAGAAATCGTGATCTCGCGTGTTTCGTGTGTTTCCGAGATCACAGCTCGGTGCCAATACCCCAAAAACCTTCATTCTACTCAAATACGCCACATCCATGCATTAAAAGTTATCTGGCACAGCTGAAGCGAACGAGACT
This sequence comes from Pimpla rufipes, assembly GCA_963932165.1. Classification (NCBI taxonomy): domain Eukaryota; kingdom Metazoa; phylum Arthropoda; class Insecta; order Hymenoptera; family Ichneumonidae; genus Pimpla; species Pimpla rufipes. The sequence continues at coordinate 8,336,253 of OZ010632.1, forward strand.
TTGAACAGCACCAAAATCGTGATATCTCGTGTTTCAAGCGTTTCTGAGATCCCAGCTCGGTGTAAATGTGTCAAAAACCTTCATTCTTCTCAAATGCACAAGATCCATGTGTTAAAAGTCGTCTGGCACAGCTGTGGCGAACGAAAGATTGATCAGCACCAGAATCGTGATATCGCGTGTTTCGAGCGTTTCTGAGATCGCAGCTCGGTGTAAATGTGTCAAAAACCTCCATTCTACTCAAATGCACAAGATCCATGCGTTAAAAGTTGTCTTACACAGCTGGTGTGAACGAAACTTTGAACAGCACCAAAATCGTGATATCGCGTGTTTCGAGCGTTTCTGAGATCGCCGATCAGTGACAATGTACCAACAATCTTCATTCTACTCAAATACACCGCATCCATGTATTAAAAGTTGTCTGGCACAGCAGAAGCGAACGAGACTTTGAAAAACACAGAAATCGTGATCTCGCGTGTTTCCTGCGTTTCTGAGATCACAGCTCGTTCTAAATTTGTCAAAAACCTTCATTCTACTCAAATACACAGCATCCATGCGTTTAAAGTTGTCTGGCACAGCTGAAGCAGACGAAACTTTGAAAAACACAGAAATCGTGATCTCGCGTGTTTCGTGTGTTTCTGAGATCACAGCTCGGTGAAAATACCCCAAAAACCTTCATTCTACTCAAATACGCCACATCCATGCATTAAAAGTTATCTGGCACAGCTGAAGCGAACGAGACTTTGAACAGCACCAAAATCGTGATATCTCGTGTTTCAAGCGTTTCTGATATCCCAGCTCGGTGTAAATGTGTCAAAAACCTTCATTCTTTTCAAATGCACAAGATCCATATGTTAAAAGTCGTCTGGCACAGCTGTGGCGAACGAAACTTTGATCAGCACCAGAATCGTGATATCGCGTGTTTCGAGCGTTTCTGAGATCGCAGATCGGTGCCAATGTACCGAAAATGTTCATTCTACTCAAATACACCACATCCATGCGTTAAAAGTCGTCTGGCACAGCTGTGGCGAACGAAACTTTGAACAGCACCAAAATCGTGATATCGCGTGTTTCGATCGTTTCTGAGATCGCCGATCGGTGACAATGTACCAAAAATCTTCATTCTACTCAAATACACCGCATCCATGTATTAAAAGTTGTCTTTCACAGCAGAAGCGAACGAGACTTTGAAAAACACAGAAATCGTGATCTCGCGTGTTTCCTGCGTTTCTGAAATCACAGCTCGGTCTAAATTTGTCAAAAACCTTCATTCTACTCAAATACACAGCATCCATGCGTTTAAAGTTGTCTGGCACAGCTGAAGCAGACGAAACTTTGAAAAACATAGAAATCGTGATCTCGCGTGTTTCGTGTGTTTCTGAGATCACAGCTCGGTGCCAATACCCCAAAAACCTTCATTCTACTCAAATACGCCACATCCATGCATTAAAAGTTATCTGGCACAGCTGAAGCGAACGAGACTTTGAACAGCACCAAAATCGTGATATCTCGTGTTTCAAGCGTTTCTGAGATCCCAGCTCGGTGTAAATGTGTCAAAAACCTTCATTCTTCTCAAATGCACAAGATCCATGTGTTAAAAGTCGTCTGTCACAGCTGTGGCGAACGAAACTTTGATCAGCACCAGAATCGTGATATCGCGTGATTCGAGCGTTTCTGAGATCGCAGATCGGTGCCAATGTACCGAAAATGTTCATTCTACTCAAATACACCACATCCATGCATTAAAAGTTGTCTGGCACAGCTGAAGCGAACGAGACTTTGAAAAACACAGAAATCGTGATCTCGCGTGTTTCCAGCGTTTCTGAGATCACAGCTCGGCGTAAATTTGTCAAAAACCTTCATTCTACTCAAATACACAAGATCCATGTGTTAAAAGTCGTCTGGCACAGCTGTGGCGAACGAAACTTTGAACAACACCAAAATCGTAATATACCGTGTTTCGAGCGTTTCTGAGAGCACACCTCGGTGTAAATGTGTCAAAAACCTTCATTCTACTCAAATACACAAGGTCCATGTGTTAAAAGTTGTCTGGCACAGCTGTGGCGAACGAAATATTGAAGAGCACCAAAATCGTGATATCGCGTGTTTCGAGCGTTTCTGAGAGCACAGCTCGGTGTAAATGTGTCAAAAACCTTCATTCTACTCAAATGCACAAGATCCATGCGTTAAAAGTTGTCTTACACAGCTGGTGTGAACGTAACTTTGAACAGCACCAAAATCGTTATGTCACGTGTTTCGAGCGTTTCTGAGAGCACAGCTCGGTGTAAATGTGTCAAAAACCTTTATTCTTCTCAAATGCACAAGATCCATGTTTTAAAAGTCGTCTGGCACAGCTGTGGCGAACGAAACGTTGATCAGCACCAAAATCGTGATATCGCGTGTTTTGAGCGTTTCTGAGATCGCAGATCGGTGCCAATGTACCGAAAATGTTCATTCTACTCAAATACACCACATCCATGCATTAAAAGTTGTCTGGCACAGCTGAAGCGAACGAGACTTTGAAAAACACAGAAATCGTGATCTCGCGTGTTTCCAGCGTTTCTGAGATCACAGCTCGGTGTAAATTTGTCAAAAACCTTCATTCTACTCAAATACACAAGATCCATGTGTTAAAGGTCGTCTGGCACAGCTGTGGCGAACGAAACTTTGACCATCACCAAAATCGTAATATAGCGTGTTTCGAGCGTTTCTGAGAGCACACCTCGGTGTAAATGTGTCAAAAACCTTCATTCTACTCAAATGCACAAGATCCATGTGTTAAAAGTCGTCTGGCACAGCTATGGTGAACGAAACTTTGAACAGCACCAAAATTGTGATATCGCGTGTTTCGAGCGTTTCTGAGATCGCCGACCGGTGACAATGTACCAAAAATCTTCATTCTACTCAAATACACCGCATCCATGTATTAAAAGTTGTCTTTCACAGCAGAAGCGAACGAGACTTTGAAAAACACAGAAATCGTGATCTCGCGTGTTTCCTGCGTTTCTGAGATCACAGCTCGGTCTAAGTTTGTCAAAAACCTTCATTCTACTCAAATACACAGCATCCATGCGTTTAAAGTTGTCTGGCACAGCTGAAACAGACGAAACTTTGAAAAACACAGAAATCGTGATCTCGCGTGGTTCGTGTGTTTCTGAGATCACAGCTCGGTGCCAATACCCCAAAAACCTTCATTCTACTCAAATACGCCACATCCATGCATTAAAAGTTATCTGGCACAGCTGAAGCGAACGAGACTTCGAACAGCACCAAAATCGTGATATCTCGTGTTTCAAGCGTTTCTGAGATCCCAGCTCGGTGTAAACGTGTCAAAAACCTTCATTCTGCTCAAATGAACAATATCCATGTGTTAAAAGTTGTCTGGCACAGCTGTGGTGAACGAAACTTTGAATAGCACCAAAATCGTGATATCACGTGTTTCGAGCGTTTCTGAAAGCACAGCTCGGTGTAAATGTGTCAAAAACCTTCATTCTACTCAAATGCACAAGATCCATGCGTTAAAAATTTTCTTACACAGCTGGTGTGAACGAAACTTTGAACAGCACCAAAATCGTTATATCACGTGTTTCGAGCGTTTCTGAGATCCCAGCTCGGTGTAAATGTGTAAAAAACCTTCATTCTACTCAAATGCATAAGATCCATGTTTTAAAAGTTGTCTCGCACAGCTGTGGTGGACGAAACTTTGAACAGTACCAACATCGTGATATCACGTGTTTCGAGCGTTTCTGAGATCACAGCTCGGTGTAAATGTGTCAAAAACCTTCATGCTACTCAAATACACAAGATCCATGTGTTAAAAATTGTCTGGCAAAGCTGTGGCGAATTAAATAATGAAGAAAACCAAAATCGTGATATCACGTGTTTCGAGCGTTTCTGAGAGCACAGCTCGGTGTAAATGTGTCAAAAACCTTCATTCTACTCAAATGCACAAGATCCATGCGTTAAAAGTTGTCTTACACAGCTGGTGTGAACGAAACTTTGAACAGCACCAAAATCGTTATATCACGTGTTTCGAGCGTTTCTGAGAGCACAGCTCGGTGTAAATGTGTCAAAAACCTTCATTCTTCGGTGTAAATGTGTTAAAAGTCGTCTGGCACAGCTGTGGCGAACGAAACTTTGATCAGCACCAAAATCGTGATATCGCGTGATTCGAGCGTTTCTGAGATCGCAGATCGGTGCCACTGTACCGAAAATGTTCATTCTACTCAAATACACCACATCCATGCGTTAAAAGTCGTCTGGCACAGCTGTGGCGAACGAAACTTTGATCAGCACCAAAATCGTGATATCGCGTGTTTCGAGCGTTTCTGAGATCGCAGATCGGTGCCAATGTACCGAAAATGTTCATTCTACTCAAATACACCACATCCAATCATTAAAAGTTGTCTGGCACAGCTGAAGCGAACGAGACTTTGAAAAACACAGAAATCGTGATCTCGCGTGTTTCCAGCGTTTCTGAGATCACAGCTCGGTGTAAATTTGTCAAAAACCTTCATTCTACTCAAATACACAAGATCCATGTGTTAAAAGTCGTCTGGCACAGCTGTGGCGAACGAAACTTTGAACAACACCAAAATCGTAATATACCGTGTTTCGAGCGTTTCTGAGAGCACACCTCGGTGTAAATGTGTCAAAAACCTTCATTCTACTCAAATACGCCACATCCATGCATTAAAAGTTATCTGGCACAGCTGAAGCGAACGCGATTTTGAACAGCACCAAAATCGTGATATCGCGTGTTTCGAGCGTTTCTGAGATCGCAGATCGGTGCCAATGTACCGAAAATGTTCATTCTACTCAAATACACCACATCCATGCATTAAAAGTTGTCTGGCACAGCTGAAGCGAACGAGACTTTGAAAAACACAGAAATCGTGATCTCGCGTGTTTCCAGCGTTTCTGAGATCACAGCTCGGCGTAAATTTGTCAAAAACCTTCATTCTACTCAAATGCACAAGATCCATGCGTTAAAAGTTGTCTTACACAGCTGGTGTGAACGTAACTTTGAACAGCACCAAAATCGTTATATCACGTGTTTCGAGCGTTTCTGAGAGCACAGCTCGGTGTAAATGTGTCAAAAACCTTTATTCTTCTCAAATGCACAAGATCCATGTTTTAAAAGTCGTCTGGCACAGCTGTGGCGAACGAAACTTTGATCAGCACCAAAATCGTGATATCGCGTGTTTTGAACGTTTCTGAGATCGCAGATCGGTGCCAATGTACCGAAAATGTTCATTCTACTCAAATACACCGCATCCATGTATTAAAAGTTGTCTTTCACAGCGGAAGCGAACGAGACTTTGAAAAACACAGAAATCGTGATCTCGCGTGTTTCCTGGGTTTCTGAGATCACAGCTCGGTCTAAATTTGTCAAAAACCTTCATTCTACTCAAATACACAGCATCCATGCGTTTAAAGTTGTCTGGCACAGCTGAAGCAGACGAAACTTTAAACACACAGAAATCGTGATCTCGCGTGTTTCGTGTGTTTCCGAGATCACAGCTCGGTGCCAATACCCCAAAAACCTTCATTCTACTCAAATACGCCACATCCATGCATTAAAAGTTATCTGGCACAGCTGAAGCGAACGAGACTTTGAACAGCACCAAAATCGTGATATCTCGTGTTTCAAGCGTTTCTGAGATCCCAGCTCGGTGTAAATGTGTCAAAAACCTTCATTCTTCTCAAATGCACAAGATCCATGTGTTAAAAGTCGTCTGGCACAGCTGTGGCGAACGAAACTTTGATCAGCAACAGAATCGTGATATCTCGTGTTTCGAGCGTTTCTGAGATCACAGATCGGTGCCAATGTACCGAAAATGTTCATTCTACTCAAATACACCACATCCATGCATTAAAAGTTGTCTGGCACAGCTGAAGCGAACGAGACTTTGAAAAACACAGAAATCGTGATCTCGCGTGTTTCCAGCGTTTCTGAGATCACAGCTCGGCGTAAATTTGTCAAAAACCTTCATTCTACTCAAATACACAAGATCCATGTGTTAAAGGTCGTCTGGCGCAGCTGTGGCGAACGAAACTTTGAACATCACCAAAATCGTAATATAGCGTGTTTCGAGCGTTTCTGGGAGCACACCTCGGTGTAAATGTGTCAAAAACCTTCATTCTACTCAAATACACAAGGTCCATGTGTTAAAAGTTGTCTGGCACAGCTGTGGCGAACGAAATATTGAAGAGCACCAAAATCGTGATATCGCGTGTTTCGAGCGTTTCTGAGAGCACAGCTCGGTGTAAATGTGTCAAAAACCTTCATTCTACTCAAATGCACAAGATCCATGCGTTAAAAGTTGTCTTACACAGCTGGTGTGAACGTAACTTTGAACAGCACCAAAATCGTTATATCACGTGTTTCGAGCGTTTCTGAGAGCACAGCTCGGTGTAAATGTGTCAAAAACCTTTATTCTTCTCAAATGCACAAGATCCATGTTTTAAAAGTCGTCTGGCACAGCTGTGGCGAACGAAACTTTGATCAGCACCAAAATCGTGATATCGCGTGTTTTGAGCGTTTCTGAGATCGCAGATCGGTGCCAATGTACCGAAAATGTTCATTCTACTCAAATACACCACATCCATGCATTAAAAGTTGTCTGGCACAGCTGAAGCGAACGAGACTTTGAAAAACACAGAAATCGTGATCTCGCGTGTTTCCAGCGTTTCTGAGATCACAGCTCGGTGTAAATTTGTCAAAAACCTTCATGCTACTCAAATACACAAGATCCATGTGATGAAGGTCGTCTGGCACAGCTGTGGCGAACGAAAATTTGAACAACACCAAAATCGTAATATAGCGTGTTTCGAGCGTTTCTGAGATCGCCGATCGGTGACAATGTACCAAAAATCTTCATTCTACTCAAATACACCGCATCCATGTATTAAAAGTTGTCTTTCACAGCAGAAGCGAACGAGACTTTGAAAAACACAGAAATCGTGATCTCGCGTGTTTCCTGCGTTTCTGAGATCACAGCTCGGTCTAAGTTTGTCAAAAACCTTCATTCTACTCAAATACACAGCATCCATGCGTTTAAAGTTGTCTGGCACAGCTGAAACAGACGAAACTTTGAAAAACACAGAAATCGTGATCTCGCGTGTTTCGTGTGTTACTGAGATCACAGCTCGGTGCCAATACCCCAAAAACCTTCATTCTACTCAAATACGCCACATCCATGCATTAAAAGTTATCTGGCACAGCTGAAGCGAACGAGACTTCGAACAGCACCAAAATCGTGATATCTCGTGTTTCAAGCGTTTCTGAGATCCCAGCTCGGTGTAAATGTGTCAAAAACCTTCATTCTTCTCAAATGCACAAGATCCATGTGTTAAAAGTCGTCTGGCACAGCTGTGGCGAACGAAACTTTGATCAGCACCAGAATCGTGATATCGCGTGTTTCGAGCGTTTCTGAGATCGCAGATCGGTGCCAATGTACCGAAAATGTTCATTCTACTCAAATACACCACATCCATGCATTAAAAGTTGTCTGGCACAGCTGAAGCGAACGAGACTTTGAAAAACACAGAAATCGTGATCTCGCGTGTTTCCAGCGTTTCTGAGATCACAGCTCGGCGTAAATTTGTCAAAAACCTTCATTCTACTCAAATACACAAGACCCATGTGTTAAAGGTCGTCTGGCACAGATGTGGCGAACGAAACTTTGAACATCACCAAAATCGTAATATAGCGTGTTTCGAGCGTTTCTGAGAGCACACCTCGGTGTAAATGTGTCAAAAACCTTCATTCTACTCAAATACACAAGGTCCATGTGTTAAAAGTTGTCTGGCACAGCTGTGGCGAACGAAATATTGAAGAGCACCAAAATCGTGATATCGCGTGTTTCGAGCGTTTTTGAGAGCACAGCTTGGTGTAAATGTGTCAAAAACCTTCATTCTACTCAAATGCACAAGATCCATGCGTTAAAAGTTGTCTTACACAGCTGGTGTGAACGTAACTTTGAACAGCACCAAAATCGTTATATCACGTGTTTCGAGCGTTTCTGAGAGCACAGCTCGGTGTAAATGTGTCAAAAACCTTTATTCTTCTCAAATGCACCAGATCCATGTTTTAAAAGTCGTCTGGCACAGCTGTGGCGAACGAAATTTTGATCAGCACCAAAATCGTGATATCGCGTGTTTCGAGCGTTTCTGAGATCGCAGATCGGTGCCAATGTACCGAAAATGTTCATTCTACTCAAATACAACACATCCAATCATTAAAAGTTGTCTGGCACAGCTGAAGCGAACGAGACTTTGAAAAACACAGAAATCGTGATTTCGCGTGTTTCCAGCGTTTCTGAGATCACAGCTCGGTGTAAATTTGTCAAAAACGTTCATGCTACTCAAATACACAAGATCCATGTGATGAAGGTCGTCCGGCACAGCTGTGGCGAACGAAACTTTGAACAACACCAAAATCGTAATATAGCGTGTTTCGAGCGTTTCTGAGAGCACACCTCGGCGTAAATGTGTCAAAAACCTTCATTCTACTCAAATGCACAAGATCCATGTGTTAAAAGACGTCTGGCACAGCTATGGTGAACGAAACTTTGAACAGCACCAAAATCGTGATATCGCGTGTTTCGAGCGTTCCTGAGAGCACAACTCGGTTTTAATATGTCAAAAACCTTCATTCTGCTCAAATGAACAATATCCATGTGTTAAAAGTTGTCTGGCACAGCTGTGGTGAACGAAACTTTGAATAGCACCAAAATCGTGATATCGCGTGTTTCGAGCGTTTCTGAGATCGCCGATCGGTGACAATGTACCAAAAATCTTCATTCTACTCAAATACACCGCATCCATGTATTAAAAGTTGTCGTTCACAGCAGAAGCGAACGAGACTTTGAAAAACACAGAAATCGTGATCTCGCGTGTTTCCTGCGTTTCTGAGATCACAGCTCGGTGTAAATGTGTCAAAAACCTTTATTCTTCTCAAATGCACAAGATCCATGTGTTAAAAGTCGTCTGGCACAACTGTGGCGAACGAAACTTTGATCAGCACCAAAATCGTGATATCGCGTGTTTTGAGCGTTTCTGAGATCGCAGATCGGTGCCAATGTACCGAAAATGTTAATTCTACTCAAATACCCCACATCCATGCATTAAAAGTTGTCTGGCACAGCTGAAGCGAGCGAGACTTTGAAAAACACAGAAATCGTGATCTCGCGTGTTTCCAGCGTTTCTGAGAGCACAGCTCGGTGTAAATGTGTCAAAAACCTTTATTCTTCTCAAATGCACAAGATCCATGTGATGAAGGTCGTCTGGCACAGCTGTGGCGAACGAAACTTTGATCAGCACCAAAATCGTGATATCGCGTGTTTCGAGCGTTTCTGAGATCGCAGATCGGTGCCAATGTACCGAAAATGTTCATTCTACTCAAATACACCACATCCAATCATTAAAAGTTGTCTGGCACAGCTGAAGCGAACGAGACTTTGAAAAACACAGAAATCGTGATCTCGCGTGTTTCCAGCGTTTCTGAGATCACAGCTCGGTGTAAATTTGTCAAAAACCTTCATGCTACTCAAATACACAAGATCCATGTGATGAAGGTCGTCCGGCACAGCTGTGGCGAACGAAACTTTGAACAACACCAAAATCGTAATATAGCGTGTTTCGAGCGTTTCTGAGAGCACACCTCGGCGTAAATGTGTCAAAAACCTTCATTCTACTCAAATGCACAAGATCCATGTGTTAAAAGACGTCTGGCACAGCTATGGTGAACGAAACTTTGAACAGCACCAAAATCGTGATATCGCGTGTTTCGAGCGTTCCTGAGAGCACAACTCGGTTTTAATATGTCAAAAACCTTCATTCTGCTCAAATGAACAATATCCATGTGTTAAAAGTTGTCTGGCACAGCTGTGGTGAACGAAACTTTGAATAGCACCAAAATCGTGATATCGCGTGTTTCGAGCGTTTCTGAGATCGCCGATCGGTGACAATGTACCAAAAATCTTCATTCTACTCAAATACACCGCATCCATGTATTAAAAGTTGTCGTTCACAGCAGAAGCGAACGAGACTTTGAAAAACACAGAAATCGTGATCTCGCGTGTTTCCTGCGTTTCTGAGATCACAGCTCGGTGTAAATGTGTCAAAAACCTTTATTCTTCTCAAATGCACAAGATCCATGTGTTAAAAGTCGTCTGGCACAGCTGTGGCGAACGAAACTTTGATCAGCACCAGAATCGTGATATCGCGTGTTTCGAGCGTTTCTGAGATCGCAGATCGGTGCCAATGTACCGAAAATGTTCATTCTACTCAAATACACCACATCCATGCATTAAAAGTTGTCTGGCACAGCTGAAGCGAACGAGACTTTGAAAAACACAGAAATCGTGATCTCGCGTGTTTCCAGCGTTTCTGAGATCACAGCTCGGCGTAAATTTGTCAAAAACCTTCATTCTACTCAAATACACAAGATCCATGTGTTAAAAGTCGTCTGGCACAGCTGTGGCGAACGAAACTTTGATCAGCACCAGAATCGTGATATCGCGTGTTTCGAGCGTTTCTGAGATCGCAGATCGGTGCCAATGTACCGAAAATGTTCATTCTACTCAAATACACCACATCCATGCATTAAAAGTTGTCTGGCACAGCTGAAGCGAACGAGACTTTGAAAAACACAGAAATCGTGATCTCGCGTGTTTCCAGCGTTTCTGAGATCACAGCTCGGCGTAAATTTGTCAAAAACCTTCATTCTACTCAAATACACAAGATCCATGTGTTAAAAGTCGTCTGGCACAGCTGTGGCGAACGAAACTTTGAACAACACCAAAATCGTAATATACCGTGTTTCGAGCGTTTCTGAGAGCACACCTCGGTGTAAATGTGTCAAAAACCTTCATTCTACTCAAATACGCCACATCCATGCATTAAAAGTTATCTGGCACAGCTGAAGCGAACGCGATTTTGAACAGCACCAAAATCGTGATATCGCGTGTTTCGAGCGTTTCTGAGATCGCAGATCGGTGCCAATGTACCGAAAATGTTCATTCTACTCAAATACACCACATCCATGCATTAAAAGTTGTCTGGCACAGCTGAAGCGAACGAGACTTTGAAAAACACAGAAATCGTGATCTCGCGTGTTTCCAGCGTTTCTGAGAGCACAGCTCGGTGTAAATGTGTCAAAAACCTTCATTCTACTCAAATGCACAAGATCCATGCGTTAAAAGTTGTCTTACACAGCTGGTGTGAACGTAACTTTGAACAGCACCAAAATCGTTATATCACGTGTTTCGAGCGTTTCTGAGAGCACAGCTCGGTGTAAATGTGTCAAAAACCTTTATTCTTCTCAAATGCACAAGATCCATGTTTTAAAAGTCGTCTGGCACAGCTGTGGCGAACGAAAATTTGATCAGCACCAAAATCGTGATATCGCGTGTTTTGAACGTTTCTGAGATCGCCGATCGGTGACAATGTACCAAAAATCTTCATTCTACTCAAATACACCGCATCCATGTATTAAAAGTTGTCTTTCACAGCAGAAGCGAACGAGACTTTGAAAAACACAGAAATCGTGATCTCGCGTGTTTCCTGCGTTTCTGAGATCACAGCTCGGTCTAAGTTTGTCAAAAACCTTCATTCTACTCAAATACACAGCATCCATGCGTTTAAAGTTGTCTGGCACAGCTGAAACAGACGAAACTTTGAAAAACACAGAAATCGTGATCTCGCGTGTTTCGTGTGTTACTGAGATCACAGCTCGGTGCCAATACCCCAAAAACCTTCATTCTACTCAAATACGCCACAACCATGCATTAAAAGTTATCTGGCACAGCTGAAGCGAACGAGACTTCGAACAGCACCAAAATCGTGATATCTCGTGTTTCAAGCGTTTCTGAGATCCCAGCTCGGTGTAAATGTGTCAAAAACCTTCATTCTTCTCAAATGCACAAGATCCATGTGTTAAAAGTCGTCTGGCACAGCTGTGGCGAACGAAAGATTGATCAGCACCAGAATCGTGATATCGCGTGTTTCGAGCGTTTCTGAGATCGCAGCTCGGTGTAAATGTGTCAAAAACCTCCATTCTACTCAAATGCACAAGATCCATGCGTTAAAAGTTGTCTTACACAGCTGGTGTGAACGAAACTTTGAACAGCACCAAAATCGTGATATCGCGTGTTTCGAGCGTTTCTGAGATCGCCGATCGGTGACAATGTACCAAAAATCTTCATTCTACTCAAATACACCGCATCCATGTATTAAAAGTTGTCTGGCACAGCAGAAGCGAACGAGACTTTGAAAAACACAGAAATCGTGATCTCGCGTGTTTCCTGCGTTTCTGAGATCACAGCTCGTTCTAAATTTGTCAAAAACCTTCATTCTACTCAAATACACAGCATCCATGCGTTTAAAGTTGTCTGGCACAGCTGAAGCAGACGAAACTTCGAAAAACACAGAAATCGTGATCTCGCGTGTTTCGTGTGTTTCTGAGATCACAGCTCGGTGAAAATACCCCAAAAACCTTCATTCTACTCAAATACGCCACATCCATGCATTAAAAGTTATCTGGCACAGCTGAAGCGAACGAGACTTTGAACAGCACCAAAATCGTGATATCGCGTGTTTCGATCGTTTCTGAGATCGCCGATCGGTGACAATGTACCAAAAATCTTCATTCTACTCAAATACACCGCATCCATGTATTAAAAGTTGTCTTTCACAGCAGAAGCGAACGAGACTTTGAAAAACACAGAAATCGTGATCTCGCGTGTTTCCTGCGTTTCTGAAATCACAGCTCGGTCTAAATTTGTCAAAAACCTTCATTCTACTCAAATACACAGCATCCATGCGTTTAAAGTTGTCTGGCACAGCTGAAGCAGACGAAACTTTGAAAAACATAGAAATCGTGATCTCGCGTGTTTCGTGTGTTTCTGAGATCACAGCTCGGTGCCAATACCCCAAGAACCGTCATTCTACTCAAATACGCCACATCCATGCATTTAAAGTTATCTGGCACAGCTGAAGCGAACGAGACTTTGAACAGCACCAAAATCGTGATATCTCGTGTTTCAAGCGTTTCTGAGATCCCAGCTCGGTGTAAATGTGTCAAAAACCTTCATTCTTCTCAAATGCACAAGATCCATGTGTTAAAAGTCGTCTGGCACAGCTGTGGCGAACGAAACTTTGATCAGCACCAGAATCGTGATATCGCGTGTTTCGAGCGTTTCTGAGATCGCCGATCGGTGACAATGTACCAAAAATCTTCATTCTACTCAAATACACCGCATCCATGTATTAAAAGTTGTCTTTCACAGCGGAAACGAACGAGACTTTGAAAAACACAGAAATCGTGATCTCGCGTGTTTCCTGGGTTTCTGAGATCACAGCGCGGTCTAAATTTGTCAAAAACCTTCATTCTACTCAAATACACAGCATCCATGCGTTTAAAGTTGTCTGGCACAGCTGAAGCAGACGAAACTTTAAAAACACAGAAATCGTGATCTCGCATGTTTCGTGTGTTTCCGAGATCACAGCTCGGTGCCAATACCCCAAAAACCTTCATTCTACTCAAATACGCCACATCCATGCATTAAAAGTTATCTGGCACAGCTGAAGCGAATGAGACTTTGAACAGCACCAAAATCGTGATATCTCGTGTTTCAAGCGTTTCTGAGATCCCAGCTCGGTGTAAATGTGTCAAAAACCTTCATTCTTCTCAAATGCACAAGATCCATGTGTTAAAAGTCGTCTGTCACAGCTGTGGCGAACGAAACTTTGATCAGCACCAGAATCGTGATATCGCGTGATTCGAGCGTTTCTGAGATCGCAGATCGGTGCCAATGTACCGAAAATGTTCATTCTACTCAAATACACCACATCCATGCATTAAAAGTTGTCTGGCACAGCTGAAGCGAACGAGACTTTGAAAAACACAGAAATCGTGATCTCGCGTGTTTCCAGCGTTTCTGAGATCACAGCTCGGCGTAAATTTGTCAAAAACCTTCATTCTACTCAAATACACAAGATCCATGTGTTAAAAGTCGTCTGGCACAGCTGTGGCGAACGAAACTTTGAACAACACCAAAATCGTAATATACCGTGTTTCGAGCGTTTCTGAGAGCACACCTCGGTGTAAATGTGTCAAAAACCTTCATTCTACTCAAATACACAAGGTCCATGTGTTAAAAGTTGTCTGGCACAGCTGTGGCGAACGAAATATTGAAGAGCACCAAAATCGTGATATCGCGTGTTTCGAGCGTTTCTGAGAGCACAGCTCGGTGTAAATGTGTCAAAAACCTTCATTCTACTCAAATGCACAAGATCCATGCGTTAAAAGTTGTCTTACACAGCTGGTGTGAACGTAACTTTGAACAGCACCAAAATCGTTATGTCACGTGTTTCGAGCGTTTCTGAGAGCACAGCTCGTTGTAAATGTGTCAAAAACCTTTATTCTTCTCAAATGCACAAGATCCATGTTTTAAAAGTCGTCTGGCACAGCTGTGGCGAACGAAACGTTGATCAGCACCAAAATCGTGATATCGCGTGTTTTGAGCGTTTCTGAGATCGCAGATCGGTGCCAATGTACCGAAAATGTTCATTCTAAATGTGTCAAAAACCTTCATTCTTCTCAAATGCACAAGATCCATGTGTTAAAAGTCGTCTGGCACAGCTGTGGCGAACGAAACTTTGAACAGCACCAAAATCGTGATATCGCGTGTTTCGATCGTTTCTGAGATCGCCGATCGGTGACAATGTACCAAAAATCTTCATTCTACTCAAATACACCGCATCCATGTATTAAAAGTTGTCTTTCACAGCAGAAGCGAACGAGACTTTGAAAAACACAGAAATCGTGATCTCGCGTGTTTCCTGCGTTTCTGAAATCACAGCTCGGTCTAAATTTGTCAAAAACCTTCATTCTACTCAAATACACAGCATCCATGCGTTTAAAGTTGTCTGGCACAGCTGAAGCAGACGAAACTTTGAAAAACATAGAAATCGTGATCTCGCGTGTTTCGTGTGTTTCTGAGATCACAGCTCGGTGCCAATACCCCAAGAACCGTCATTCTACTCAAATACGCCACATCCATGCATTAAAAGTTATCTGGCACAGCTGAAGCGAACGAGACTTTGAACAGCACCAAAATCGTGATATCTCGTGTTTCAAGCGTTTCTGAGATCTCAGCTCGGTGTAAATGTGTCAAAAACCTTCATTCTTCTCAAATGCACAAGATCCATGTGTTAAAAGTCGTCTGGTACAGCTGTGGCGAACGAAACTTTGATCAGCACCAGAATCGTGATATCGCGTGTTTCGAGCGTTTCTGAGATCGCAGATCGGTGCCAATGTACCGAAAATGTTCATTCTACTCAAATACACCACATCCATGCGTTAAAAGTCGTCTGGCACAGCTGTGGCGAACGAAACTTTGATCAGCACCAAAATCGTGATATCGCGTGTTTCGAGCGTTTCTGAGATCGCAGATCGGTGCCAATGTACCGAAAATGTTCATTCTACTCAAATACGCCACATCCATGCATTAAAAGTTGTCTGGCACAGCTGAATCGAACGAGACTGAAAAACACAGAAATCGTGATCTCGCGTGTTTCCAGCGTTTCTGAGATCACAGCTCGGTGTAAATTTGACAAAAACCTTCATTCTACTCAAATACGCCACATGCATGCATTAAAAGTTATCTGGCACAGCTGAAGCGAACGCGATTTTGAACAGCACCAAAATCGTGATATCGCGTGTTTCGAGAGTTTCTGAGATCGCCGATCGGTGACAATGTACCAAAAATCTTCATTCTACTCAAATACACCGCATCCATGTATTAAAAGTTGTCTTTCACAGCAGAAGCGAACGAGACTTTGAAAAACACAGAAATCGTGATCTCGCGTGTTTCCTGCGTTTCTGAAATCACAGCTCGGTCTAAATTTGTCAAAAACCTTCATTCTACTCAAATACACAGCATCCATGCGTTTAAAGTTGTCTGGCACAGCTGAAGCAGACGAAACTTTAAAAACACAGAAATCGTGATCTCGCGTGTTTCGTGTGTTTCCGAGATCACAGCTCGGTGCCAATACCCCAAAAACCTTCATTCTACTCAAATACGCCACATCCATGCATTAAAAGTTATCTGGCACAGCTGAAGCGAACGAGACTTTGAACAGCACCAAAATCGTGATATCTCGTGTTTCAAGCGTTTCTGAGATCCCAGCTCGGTGTAAATGTGTCAAAAACCTTCATTCTTCTCAAATGCACAAGATCCATGTGTTAAAAGTCGTCTGGTACAGCTGTGGCGAACGAAACTTTGATCAGCACCAGAATCGTGATATCGCGTGATTCGAGCGTTTCTGAGATCGCAGATCGGTGCCAATGTACCGAAAATGTTCATTCTACTCAAATACACCACATCCATGCGTTAAAAGTCGTCTGGCACAGCTGTGGCGAACGAAACTTTGATCAGCACCAAAATCGTGATATCGCGTGTTTCGAGCGTTTCTGAGATCGCAGATCGGTGCCAATGTACCGAAAATGTTCATTCTACTCAAATACGCCACATCCATGCATTAAAAGTTGTCTGGCACAGCTGAATCGAACGAGACTGAAAAACACAGAAATCGTGATCTCGCGTGTTTCCAGCGTTTCTGAGATCACAGCTCGGTGTAAATTTGACAAAAACCTTCATTCTACTCAAATACGCCACATGCATGCATTAAAAGTTATCTGGCACAGCTGAAGCGAACGCGATTTTGAACAGCACCAAAATCGTGATATCGCGTGTTTCGAGAGTTTCTGAGATCGCCGATCGGTGACAATGTACCAAAAATCTTCATTCTACTCAAATACACCGCATCCATGTATTAAAAGTTGTCTTTCACAGCAGAAGCGAACGAGACTTTGAAAAACACAGAAATCGTGATCTCGCGTGTTTCCTGCGTTTCTGAAATCACAGCTCGGTCTAAATTTGTCAAAAACCTTCATTCTACTCAAATACACAGCATCCATGCGTTTAAAGTTGTCTGGCACAGCTTAAGCAGACGAAACTTTGAAAAACACAGAAATCGTGATCTCGCGTGTTTCGTGTGTTTCTGAGATCACAGCTCGGTGCCATTACCCCAAAAGCCGTCATTCTACTCAAATACGCCACATCCATGCATTAAAAGTTATCTGGCACAGCTGAAGCGAACGAGACTTTGAACAGCACCAAAATCGTGATATCTCGTGTTTCAAGCGTTTCTGAGATCCCAGCTCGGTGTAAATGTGTCAAAAACCTTCATTCTTCTCAAATGCACAAGATCCATGTGTTAAAAGTCGTCTGGCACAGCTGTGGCGAACGAAACTTTGATCAGCACCAGAATCGTGATATCGCGTGTTTCGAGCGTTTCTGAGATCGCAGATCGGTGCCAATGTACCGAAAATGTTCATTCTACTCAAATACACCACATCCATGCATTAAAAGTTGTCTGGCACAGCTGAAGCGAACGAGACTTTGAAAAACACAGAAATCGTGATCTCGCGTGTTTCCAGCGTTTCTGAGATCACAGCTCGGCGTAAATTTGTCAAAAACCTTCATTCTACTCAAATACACAAGATCCATGTGTTAAAAGTCGTCTGGCACAGCTGTGGCGAACGAAACTTTGAACAACACCAAAATCGTAATATACCGTGTTTCGAGCGTTTCTGAGAGCACACCTCGGTGTAAATGTGTCAAAAACCTTCATTCTACTCAAATACGCCACATCCATGCATTAAAAGTTATCTGGCACAGCTGAAGCGAACGCGATTTTGAACAGCACCAAAATCGTGATATCGCGTGTTTCGAGCGTTTCTGAGATCGCCGATCGGTGACAATGTACCAAAAATCTTCATTCTACTCAAATACACCGCATCTATGTATTAAAAGTTGTCTTTCACAGCGGAAGCGAACGAGACTTTGAAAAACACAGAAATCGTGATCTCGCGTGTTTCCTGGGTTTCTGAGATCACAGCTCGGTCTAAATTTGTCAAAAACCTTCATTCTACTCAAATACACAGCATCCATGCGTTTAAAGTTGTCTGGCACAGCTGAAGCAGACGAAACTTCAAAAACACAGAAATCGTGATCTCGCGTGTTTCGTGTGTTTCCGAGATCACAGCTCGGTGCCAATACCCCAAAAACATTCATTCTACTCAAATACGCCACATCCATGCATTAAAAGTTATCTGGCACACCTGAAGCGAACGAGACTTTGAACAGCACCAAAATCGTGATATCTCGTGTTTCAAGCGTTTCTGAGATCCCAGCTCGGTGTAAATGTGTCAAAAACCTTCATTCTTCTCAAATGCACAAGATCCATGTGTTAAAAGTCGTCTGGCACAGCTGTGGCGAACGAAACTTTGATCAGCACCAGAATCGTGATATCGCGTGTTTCGAGCGTTTCTGAGATCGCAGATCGGTGCCAATGTACCGAAAATGTTCATTCTACTCAAATACACCACATCCATGCGTTAAAAGTCGTCTGGCACAGCTGTGGCGAACGAAACTTTGATCAGCACCAAAATCGTGATATCGCGTGTTTCGAGCGTTTCTGAGATCGCAGATCGGTGCCAATGTACCGAAAATGTTGATTCTCCTCAAATACACCACATCCATGCATTAAAAGTTGTCTGGCACAGCTGAATCGAACGAGACTGAAAAACACAGAAATCGTGATCTCGCGTGTTTCCAGCGTTTCTGAGTTCACAGCTCGGTGTAAATTTGACAAAAACCTTCATTCTACTCAAATACGCCACATGCATGCATTAAAAGTTATCTGGCACAGCTGAAGCGAACGCGATTTTGAACAGCACCAAAATCGTGATATCGCGTGTTTCGAGAGTTTCTGAGATCGCCGATCGGTGACAATGTACCAAAAATCTTCATTCTACTCAAATACACCGCATCCATGTATTAAAAGTTGTCTTTCACAGCGGAAGCGAACGAGACTTATAAAAACACAGAAATCGTGATCTCGCGTGTTTCCAGCGTTTCTGAGATCACAGCTCGGTGTAAATTTGTCGAAAACCTTCATGCTACTCAAATACACAAGATCCATGTGATGAAGGTCGTCTGGCACAACTGTGGCGAACGAAACTTTGAACAACACCAAAATCGTAATATAGCGTGTTTCGAGCGTTTCTGAGAGCACACCTCGGTGTAAATGTGTCAAAAACCTTCATTCTTCTCAAATGCACAAGATCCATGTGTTAAAAGACGTCTGGCACAGCTATGGTGAACGAAACTTTGAACAGCACCAAAATCGTGATATCGCGTGTTTCGAGCGTTCCTGAGAGCACAGCTCGGTTTTAATATGTCAAAAACCTTCATTCTGCTCAAATGAACAATATCCATGTGTTAAAAGTTGTCTGGCACAGCTGTGGTGAACGAAACTTTGAATGTCACCAAAATCGTGATATCGCGGGTTTCGAGCGTTTCTGAAAGCACAGCTCGGTGTAAATGTGTCAACAACCTTCATTCTACTCAAATGCACAAGATCCATGTGTTAAAAGTTGTCTTGCACAGCTGTGGTAGACGAAACTTTGAACAGTACCAACATCGTGATATCGCGTGTTTCGAGCGTTTCTGAGATCACAGCTCGGTGTAAATGTGTCAAAAACCTTCATTCTACTCAAATGCACAAGATCCATGCATTAAAAGTTATCTGGCACAGCTGAAGCGAACGAGACTTTGAACAGCACCAAAATCGTGATATCTCGTGTTTCAAGCGTTTCTGAGATCCCAGCTCGGTGTAAATGTGTCAAAAACCTTCATTCTACTCAAATACACAAGGTCCATGTGTTAAAAGTTGTCTGGCACAGCTGTGGCGAACGAAATATTGAAGAGCACCAAAATCGTGATATCGCGTGTTTCGAGCGTTTCTGAGAGCACAGCTCGGTGTAAATGTGTCAAAAACCTTCATTCTACTCAAATGCACAAGATCCATGTGTTAAAAGACGTCTGGCACAGCTATGGTGAACGAAACTTTGAACAGCACCAAAATCGTGATATCGCGTGTTTCGAGCGTTCCTGAGAGCACAGCTCGGTTTTAATATGTCAAAAACCTTCATTCTGCTCAAATGAACAATATCCATGTGTTAAAAGTTGTCTGGCACAGCTGTGGTGAACGAAACTTTGATTAGCACCAAAATCGTGATATCACGTGTTTCGAGCGTTTCTGAAAGCACAGCTCGGTGTAAATGTGTCAAAAACCTTCATTCTACTCAAATGCACAAGATCCATGCGTTAAAAGTTTTCTTACACAGCTGGTGTGAACGAAACTTTGAACAGCACCAATTTCGTTATATCACGTGTTTCGAGCGTTTCTGAGATCCCAGCTCGGTGTAAATGTGTAAAAAACCTTCAGTCTACTCAAATGCATAAGATCCATGTTTTAAAAGTTGTCTCGCACAGCTGTGGTGGACGAAACTTTGAACAGTACCAACATCGTGATATCACGTGTTTCGAGCGTTTCTGAGATCACAGCTCGGTGTAAATGTGTCAAAAACCTTCATGCTACTCAAATACACAAGATCCATGTGTTAAAAATTGTCTGGCAAAGCTGTGGCGAATTAAATATTGAAGAAAACCAAAATCGTGATATCACGTGTTTCGAGCGTTTCTGAGAGCACAGCTCGGTGTAAATGTGTCAAAAACCTTCATTCTACTCAAATGCACAAGATCCATGCGTTAAAAGTTGTCTTACACAGCTGGTGTGAACGAAACTTTGAACAGCACCAAAATCGTTATATCACGTGTTTCGAGCGTTTCTGAGAGCACAGATCGGTGTAAATGTGTCAAAAACCTTCATTCTTCGCAAATGCACAAGATCCATGTGTTAAAAGTCGTCTGGCACAGCTGTGGCGAACGAAACTTTGATCAGCACCAAAATCGTGATATCGCGTGATTCGAGCGTTTCTGAGATCGCAGATCGGTGCCAATGTACCGAAAATGTTCATTCTACTCAAATACACCACATCCATGCGTTAAAAGTCGTCTGGCACAGCTGTGGCGAACGAAACTTTGATCAGCACCAAAATCGTGATATCGCGTGTTTCGAGCGTTTCTGAGATCGCAGATCGGTGCCAATGTACCGAAAATGTTCATTCTACTCAAATACACCACATCCATGCATTAAAAGTTGTCTGGCACAGCTGAATCGAACGAGACTGAAAAACACAGAAATCGTGATCTCGCGTGTTTCCAGCGTTTCTGAGATCACAGCTCGGTGTAAATTTGACAAAAACCTTCATTCTACTCAAATACGCCACATGCATGCATTAAAAGTTATCTGGCACAGCTGAAGCGAACGCGATTTTGAACAGCACCAAAATCGTGATATCGCGTGTTTCGAGAGTTTCTGAGATCGCCGATCGGTGACAATGTACCAAAAATCTTCATTCTACTCAAATACACCGCATCCATGTATTAAAAGTTGTCTTTCACAGCTGAAGCGAACGAGACTTTGAAAAACACAGAAATCGTGATCTCGCGTGTTTCCAGCGTTTCTGAGATCACAGCTCGGCGTAAATTTGTCAAAAACCTTCATTCTACTCAAATACACAAGATCCATGTGTTAAAAGTCGTCTGGCACAGCTGTGGCGAACGAAACTTTGAACAACACCAAAATCGTAATATACCGTGTTTCGAGCGTTTCTGAGAGCACACCTCGGTGTAAATGTGTCAAAAACCTTCATTCTACTCAAATACACAAGGTCCATGTGTTAAAAGTTGTCTGGCACAGCTGTGGCGAACGAAATATTGAAGAGCACCAAAATCGTGATATCGCGTGTTTCGAGCGTTTCTGAGAGCACAGCTCGGGGTAAATGTGTCAAAAACCTTCATTCTACTCAAATGCACAAGATCCATTCGTTAAAAGTTGTCTTACACAGCTGGTGTGAACGTAACTTTGAACAGCACCAAAATCGTTATATCACGTGTTTCGAGCGTTTCTGAGAGCACAGCTCGGTGTAAATGTGTCAAAAACCTTTATTCTTCTCAAATGCACAAGATCCATGTTTTAAAAGTCGTCTGGCACAGCTGTGGCGAACGAAACTTTGATCAGCACCAAAATCGTGATATCGCGTGTTTTGAGCGTTTCTGAGATCGCAGATCGGTGCCAATGTACCGAAAATGTTCATTCTACTCAAATACACCACATCCATGCATTAAAAGATGTCTGGCACAGCTGAAGCGAACGAGACTTTGAAAAACACAGAAATCGTGATCTCGCGTGTTTCCAGCGTTTCTGAGATCACAGCTCGGTGTAAATTTGTCAAAAACCTTCATGCTACTCAAATACACAAGATCCATGTGATGAAGGTCGTCTGGCACAGCTGTGGCGAACGAAACTTTGAACAACACCAAAATCGTAATATAGCGTGTTTCGAGCGTTTCTGAAAGCACAGCTCGGTGTAAATGTGTCAACAACCTTCATTCTACTCAAATGCACAAGATCCATGCATTAAAAGTTATCTGGCACAGCTGAAGCGAACGAGAATTTGAACAGCACCAAAATCGTGATATTTCGTGTTTCAAGCGTTTCTGAGATCCCAGCTCGGTGTAAATGTGTCAAAAACCTTCATTCTTCTCAAATGCACAAGATCCATGTGTTAAAAGTCGTCTGGCACAGCTGTGGCGAACGAAACTTTGATCAGCACCAGAATCGTGATATCGCGTGTTTCGAGCGTTTCTGAGATCGCAGATCGGTGCCAATGTACCGAAAATGTTCATTCTACTCAAATACACCACATCCATGCATTAAAAGTTGTCTGGCACAGCTGAAGCGAACGAGACTTTGAAAAACACAGAAATCGTGATCTCGCGTGTTTCCAGCGTTTCTGAGATCCCAGCTCGGTGTAAATGTGTCAAAAACCTTCATTCTTCTCAAATACACAAGATCCATGTGTTAAAGGTCGTCTGGCGCAGCTGTGGCGAACGAAACTTTGAACATCACCAAAATCGTAATATAGCGTGTTTCGAGCGTTTCTGAGAGCACACCTCGGTGTAAATGTGTCAAAAACCTTCATTCTACTCAAATACACAAGGTCCATGTGTTAAAAGTTGTCTGGCACAGCTGTGGCGAACGAAATATTGAAGAGCACCAAAATCGTGATATCGCGTGTTTCGAGCGTTTCTGAGAGCACAGCTCGGTGTAAATGTGTCAAAAACCTTCATTCTTCTCAAATGCACAAGATCCATGTGTTAAAAGTCGTCTGGCACAGCTGTGGCGAACGAAACTTTGATCAGCACCAGAATCGTGATATCGCGTGTTTCGAGCGTTTTTGAGATCGCAGATCGGTGCCAATGTACCGAAAATGTTCATTCTAAATGTGTCAAAAACCTTCATTGTTCTCAAATGCACAAGATCCATGTGTTAAAAGTCGTCTGGCACAGCTGTGGCGAACGAAAGTTTGATCAGCACCAGAATCGTGATATCGCGTGTTTCGAGCGTTTCTGAGATCGCCGATCGGTGACAATGTACCAAAAATCTTCATTCTACTCAAATACACCGCATCCATGTATTAAAAGTTGTCTTTCACAGCGGAAGCGAACGAGACTTTGAAAAACACAGAAATCGTGATCTAGCGTGTTTCCTGGGTTTCTGAGATCACATCTCGGTCGAAATTTGTCAAAAACCTTCATTCTACTCAAATACACAGCATCCATGCGTTTAAAGTTGTCTGGCACAGCTGAAGCAGACGAAACTTTAAAAACACAGAAATCGTGATCTCGCGTGTTTCGTGTGTTTCCGAGATCACAGCTCGGTGCCAATACCCCAAAAACCTTCATTCTACTCAAATACGCCACATCCATGCATTAAAAGTTATCTGGCACAGCTGAAGCGAACGAGACTTTGAACAGCACCAAAATCGTGATATCTCGTGTTTCAAGCGTTTCTGAGATCCCAGCTCGGTGTAAATGTGTCAAAAACCTTCATCCTTCTCAAATGCACAAGATCCATGTGTTAAAAGTCGTCTGTCACAGCTGTGGCGAACGAAACTTTGATCAGCACCAGAATCGTGATATCGCGTGATTCGAGCGTTTCTGAGATCGCAGATCGGTGCCAATGTACCGAAAATGTTAATTCTACTCAAATACACCACATCCATGCGTTAAAAGTCGTCTGGCACAGCTGTGGCGAACGAAACTTTGATCAGCACCAAAATCGTGATATCGCGTGTTTCGAGCGTTTCTGAGATCGCAGATCGGTGCCAATGTACCGAAAATGTTCATTCTACTCAAATACACCACATCCATGCATTAAAAGTTGTCTGGCACAGCTAAAGCGAACGAGACTTTGAAAAACACAGAAATCGTGATCTCGCGTGTTTCCAGCGTTTCTGAGATCACAGCTCGGCGTAAATTTGTCAAAAACCTTCATTCTACTCAAATACACAAGATCCATGTGTTAAAAGTCGTCTGGCACAGCTGTGGCGAACGAAACTTTGAACAACACCAAAATCGTAATATACCGTGTTTCGAGCGTTTCTGAGAGCACACCTCGGTGTAAATGTGTCAAAAACCTTCATTCTACTCAGATACGCCACATGCATGCATTAAAAGTTATCTGGCACAGCTGAAGCGAACGCGATTTTGAACAGCACCAAAATCGTGATATCGCGTGTTTCGATAGTTTCTGAGATCGCCGATCGGTGACAATGTACCAAAAATCTTCATTCTACTCAAATACACCGCATCCATGTATTAAAAGTTGTCTTTCACAGCGGAAGCGAACGAGAGTTTTAAAAACACAGAAATCGTGATCTCGCGTGTTTCCAGCGATTCTGAGATCACAGCTCGGTGTAAATTTGTCGAAAACCTTCATGCTACTCAAATACACAAGATCCATGTGATGAAGGTCGTCTGGCACAGCTGTGGCGAACGAAACTTTGAACAACACCAAAATCGTAATATAGCGTGTTTCGAGCGTTTCTGAGAGCACACCTCGGTGTAAATGTGTCAAAAACCTTCATTCTTCTCAAATGCACAAGATCCATGTCTTAAAAGTCGTCTGGCACAGCTATGGTGAACGAAACTTTGAACAGCACCAAAATCGTGATATCGCGTGTTTCGAGCGTTCCTGAGAGCACAGCTCGGTTTTAATATGTCAAAAACCTTCATTCTGCTCAAATGAACAATATCCATGTGTTAAAAGTTGTCTGGCACAGCTGTGGTGAACGAAACTTTGAATGTCACCAAAATCGTGATATCGCGGGTTTCGAGCGTTTCTGAAAGCACAGCTTGGTGTAAATGTGTCAACAACCTTCATTCTACTCAAATGCACAAGATCAATATGTTAAAAGTTGTCTTGCACAGCTGTGGTAGACGAAACTTTGAACAGTACCAACATCGTGATATCGCGTGTTTCGAGCGTTTCTGAGATCACAGCTCGGTGTAAATGTGTCAAAAACCTTCATTCTACTCAAATGCACAAGATCCATGCAATAAAAGTTATCTGGCACAGCTGAAGCGAACGAGACTTTGAACAGCACCAAAATCGTGATATCTCGTGTTTCAAGCGTTTCTGAGATCCCAGCTCGGTGTAAATGTGTCAAAAACCTTCATTCTACTCAAATACACAAGGTCCATGTGTTAAAAGTTGTCTGGCACAGCTGTGGCGAACGAAATATTGAAGAGCACCAAAATCGTGATATCGCGTGTTTCGAGCGTTTCTGAGAGCACAGCTCGGTGTAAATGTGTCAAAAACCTTCATTCTACTCAAATGCACAAGATCCATGTGTTAAAAGACGTCTGGCACAGCTATGGTGAACGAAACTTTGAACAGCACCAAAATCGTGGTATCGCGTGTTTCGAGCGTTCCTGAGAGCACAGCTCGGTTTTAATATGTCAAAAACCTTCATTCTGCTCAAATGAACAATATCCATGTGTTAAAAGTTGTCTGGCACAGCTGTGGTGAACGAAACTTTGAATAGCACCAAAATCGTGATATCACGTGTTTCGAGCGTTTCTGAAAGCACAGCTCGGTGTAAATGTGTCAAAAACCTTCATTCTACTCAAATGCACAAGATCCATGCGTTAAAAGTTTTCTTACACAGCTGGTGTGAACGAAACTTTGAACAGCACCAAAATCGTTATATCACGTGTTTCGAGCGTTTCTGAGATCCCAGCTCGGTGTAAATGTGTAAAAAACCTTCATTCTACTCAAATGCATAAGATCCATGTTGTAAAAGTTGTCTCGCACAGCTGTGGTGGACGAAACTTTGAACAGTACCAACATCGTGATATCACGTGTTTCGAGCGTTTCTGAGATCACAGCTCGGTGTAAATGTGTCAAAAACCTTCATGCTACTCAAATACACAAGATCCATGTGTTAAAAATTGTCTGGCAAAGCTGTGGCGAATTAAATATTGAAGAAAACCAAAATCGTGATATCACGTGTTTCGAGCGTTTCTGAGAGCACAGCTCGGTGTAAATGTGTCAAAAACCTTCATTCTACTCAAATGCACAAGATCCATGCGTTAAAAGTTGTCTTACACAGCTGGTGTGAACGAAACTTTGAACAGCACCAAAATCGTTATATCACGTGTTTCGAGCGTTTCTGAGAGCACAGCTCGGTGTAAATGTGTCAAAAACCTTCATTCTTCGCAAATGCACAAGATCCATGTGTTAAAAGTCGTCTGGCACAGCTGTGGCGAACGAAACTTTGATCAGCACCAAAATCGTGATATCGCGTGATTCGAGCGTTTCTGAGATCGCAGATCGGTGCCAATGTACCGAAAATGTTCATTCTACTCAAATACACCACATCCATGCGTTAAAAGTCGTCTGGCACAGCTGTGGCGAACGAAACTTTGATCAGCACCAAAATCGTGATATCGCGTGTTTCGAGCGTTTCTGAGATCGCAGATCGGTGCCAATGTACCGAAAATGTTCATTCTACTCAAATACACCACATCCATGCATTAAAAGTTGTCTGGCACAGCTGAATCGAACGAGACTGAAAAACACAGAAATCGTGATCTCGCGTGTTTCCAGCGTTTCTGAGATCACAGCTCGGTGTAAATTTGACAAAAACCTTCATTCTACTCAAATACGCCACATGCATGCATTAAAAGTTATCTGGCAGAGTTGAAGCGAACGCGATTTTGAACAGCACCAAAATCGTGATATCGCGTGTTTCGAGAGTTTCTGAGATCGCCGATCGGTGACAATGTACCAAAAATCTTCATTCTACTCAAATACACCGCATCCATGTATTAAAAGTTGTCTTTCACAGCTGAAGCGAACGAGACTTTGAAAAACACAGAAATCGTGATCTCGCGTGTTTCCAGCGTTTCTGAGATCACAGCTCGGCGTAAATTTGTCAAAAACCTTCATTCTACTCAAATACACAAGATCCATGTGTTAAAAGTCGTCTGGCACAGCTGTGGCGAACGAAACTTTGAACAACACCAAAATCGTAATATAGCGTGTTTCGAGCATTTCTGAGAGCACACCTCGGTGTAAATGTGTCAAAAACCTTCATTCTACTCAAATGCACAAAATCCATGTGTTAAAAGACGTCTGGCACAGCTATGGTGAACGAAACTTTGAACAGCACCAAAATCGTGATATCGCGTGTTTCGAGTGTTCCTGAGAGCACAGCTCGGTTTTAATATGTCAAAAACCTTCATTCTGCTCAAATGAACAATATCCATGTGTTAAAAGTTGTCTGGCACAGCTGTGGTGAACGAAACATTGAATAGCACCAAAATCGTGATATCGCGTGTTTCGAGCGTTTCTGAAAGCACAGCTCGGTGTAAATGTGTCAACAACCTTCATTCTACTCAAATGCACAAGATCCATGTTTTAAAAGTTGTCTTGCACAGCTGTGGTAGACGAAACTTTGAACAGTACCAACATCGTGATATCGCGTGTTTCGAGCGTTTCTGAGATCACAGCTCGGTGTAAATGTGTCAAAAACCTTCATTTTACTCAAATGCACAAGATCCATGCGTTAAATGTTGTCTTACACAGCTGGTGTGAACGAGACTTTGAACAGCACCAAAATCGTGATATCTCGTGTTTCAAGCGTTTCTGAGATCCCAGCTCGGTGTAAATGTGTCAAAAACCTTCATTCTTCTCAAATGCACAAGATCCATGTGTTAAAAGTCGTCTGGCACAGCTGTGGCGAACGAAACTTTGATCAGCACCAAAATCGTGATATCGCGTGTTTCGAGCGTTTCTGAGATCGCAGATCGGTGCCAATGTACCGAAAATGTTCATTCTACTCAAATACACCACATCCATGCATTAAAAGTTGTCTGGCACAGCTGAATCGAACGAGACTTTGAAAAACACAGAAATCGTGATCTCGCGTGTTTCCAGCGTTTCTGAGATCACAGCTCGGTCTAAATTTGTCAAAAACCTTCATTCTACTCAAATACACAGCATCCATGCGTTTAAAATTGTCTGGCACAGCTGAAGCAGACGAAACTTTAAAAACACAGAAATCGTGATCTCGCGTGTTTCGTGTGTTTCCGAGATCACAGCTCGGTGCCAATACCCCAAAAACCTTCATTCTACTCAAATACGCCACATCCATGCATTAAAAGTTATCTGGCACAGCTGAAGCGAACGAGACTTTGAACAGCACCAAAATCGTGATATCTCGTGTTTCAAGCGTTTCTGAGATCCCAGCTCGGTGTAAATGTGTCAAAAACCTTCATCCTTCTCAAATGCACAAGATCCATGTGTTAAAAGTCGTCTGTCACAGCTGTGGCGAACGAAACTTTGATCAGCACCAGAATCGTGATATCGCGTGATTCGAGCGTTTCTGAGATCGCAGATCGGTGCCAATGTACCGAAAATGTTCATTCTACTCAAATACACCACATCCATGCGTTAAAAGTCGTCTGGCACAGCTGTGGCGAACGAAACTTTGATCAGCACCAAAATCGTGATATCGCGTGTTTCGAGCGTTTCTGAGATCGCAGATCGGTGCCAATGTACCGAAAATGTTCATTCTACTCAAATACACCACATCCATGCATTAAAAGTTGTCTGGCACAGCTGAAGCGAACGAGACTTTGAAAAACACAGAAATCGTGATCTCGC
The DNA here is from genome assembly GCA_963932165.1 of Pimpla rufipes. Taxonomy (NCBI): domain Eukaryota; kingdom Metazoa; phylum Arthropoda; class Insecta; order Hymenoptera; family Ichneumonidae; genus Pimpla; species Pimpla rufipes. The sequence continues at coordinate 8,365,311 of OZ010632.1, forward strand.
GTGTTTCCAGCGTTTCTGAGATCACAGCTCGGCGTAAATTTGTCAAAAACCTTCATTCTACTCAAATACACAAGATCCATGTGTTAAAAGTCGTCTGGCACAGCTGTGGCGAACGAAACTTTGAACAACACCAAAATCGTAATATACCGTGTTTCGAGCGTTTCTGAGAGCACACCTCGGTGTAAATGTGTCAAAAACCTTCATTCTACTCAGATACGCCACATGCATGCATTAAAAGTTATCTGGCACAGCTGAAGCGAACGCGATTTTGTACAGCACCAAAATCGTGATATCGCGTGTTTCGATAGTTTCTGAGATCGCCGATCGGTGACAATGTACCAAAAATCGTCATTCTACTCAAATACACCGCATCCATGTATTAAAAGTTGTCTTTCACAGCGGAAGCGAACGAGACTTTTAAAAACACAGAAATCGTGATCTCGCGTGTTTCCAGCGTTTCTGAGATCACAGCTCGGTGTAAATTTGTCGAAAACCTTCATGCTACTCAAATACACAAGATCCATGTGATGAAGGTCGTCTGGCACAGCTGTGGCGAACGAAACTTTGAACAACACCAAAATCGTAATATAGCGTGTTTCGAGCGTTTCTGAGAGCACACCTCGGTGTAAATGTGTCAAAAACCTTCATTCTTCTCAAATGCACAAGATAAATGTGTTAAAAGACGTCTGGCACAGCTATGGTGAACGAAACTTTGAACAGCACCAAAATCGTGATATCGCGTGTTTCGAGCGTTCCTGAGAGCACAGCTCGGTTTTAATATGTCAAAAACCTTCATTCTGCTCAAATGAACAATATCCATGTGTTAAAAGTTGTCTGGCACAGCTGTGGTGAACGAAACTTTGAATGTCACCAAAATCGTGATATCGCGGGTTTCGAGCGTTTCTGAAAGCACAGCTCGGTGTAAATGTGTCAACAACCTTCATTCTACTCAAATGCACAAGATCCATGTGTTAAAAGTTGTCTTGCACAGCTGTGGTAGACGAAACTTTGAACAGTACCAACATCGTGATATCGCGTGTTTCGAGCGTTTCTGAGATCACAGCTCGGTGTAAGTGTGTCAAAAACCTTCATTCTACTCAAATGCACAAGATCCATGCATTAAAAGTTATCTGGCACAGCTGAAGCGAACGAGACTTTGAACAGCACCAAAATCGTGATATCTCGTGTTTCAAGCGTTTCTGAGATCCCAGCTCGGTGTAAATGTGTCAAAAACCTTCATTCTACTCAAATACACAAGGTCCATGTGTTAAAAGTTGTCTGGCACAGCTGTGGCGAACGAAATATTGAAGAGCACCAAAATCGTGATATCGCGTGTTTCGAGCGTTTCTGAGAGCACAGCTCGGTGTAAATGTGTCAAAAACCTTCATTCTGCTCAAATGAACAATATCCATGTGTTAAAAGTTGTCTGGCACAGCTGTGGTGAACGAAACTTTGAATAGCACCAAAATCGTGATATCACGTGTTTCGAGCGTTTCTGAAAGCACAGCTCGGTGTAAATGTGTCAAAAACCTTCATTCTACTCAAATGCACAAGATCCATGCGTTAAAAGTTGTCTTACACAGCTGGTGTGAACGTAACTTTGAACAGCACCAAAATCGTTATATCACGTGTTTCGAGCGTTTCTGAGAGCACAGCTCGGTGTAAATGTGTCAAAAACCTTTATTCTTCTCAAATGCACAAGATCCATGTTTTAAAAGTCGTCTGGCACAGCTGTGGCGAACGAAACTTTGAACAACACCAAAATCGTAATATACCGTGTTTCGAGCGTTTCTGAGAGCACACCTCGGTGTAAATGTGTCAAAAACCTTCATTCTACTCAAATACACAAGGTCCATGTGTTAAAAGTTGTCTGGCACAGCTGTGGCGAACGAAATATTGAATTGCACCATAATCGTGATATCGCGTGTTTCGAGCGTTTCTGAGAGCACAGCTCGGTGTAAATGTGTCAAAAACCTTCATTCTACTCAAATGCACAAGATCCATGTGTTAAAAGACGTCTGGCACAGCTATGGTGAACGAAACTTTGAACAGCACCAAAATCGTGATATCGCGTGTTTCGAGCGTTCCTGAGAGCACAGCTCGGTTTTAATATGTCAAAAACCTTCATTCTGCTCAAATGAACAATATCCATGTGTTAAAAGTTGTCTGGCACAGCTGTGGTGAACGAAACTTTGAATAGCACCAAAATCGTGATATCACGTGTTTCGAGCGTTTCTGAAAGCACAGCTCGGTGTAAATGTGTCAAAAACCTTCATTCTACTCAAATGCACAAGATCCATGCGTTAAAAGTTGTCTTACACAGCTGGTGTGAACGAAACTTTGAACAGCACCAAAATCGTTATATCACGTGTTTCGAGCGTTTCTGAGAGCACAGCTCGGTGTAAATGTGTCAAAAACCTTCATTCTTCGCAAATGCACAAGATCCATGTGTTAAAAGTCGTCTGGCACAGCTGTGGCGAACGAAACTTTGATCAGCACCAAAATCGTGATATCGCGTGATTCGAGCGTTTCTGAGATCGCAGATCGGTGCCAATGTACCGAAAATGTTCATTCTACTCAAATACACCACATCCATGCGTTAAAAGTCGTCTGGCACAGCTGTGGCGAACGAAACTTTGATCAGCACCAAAATCGTGATATCGCGTGTTTCGAGCGTTTCTGAGATCGCAGATCGGTGCCAATGTACCGAAAATGTTCATTCTACTCAAATACACCACATCCAATCATTAAAAGTTGTCTGGCACATCTGAAGCGAACGAGACTTTGAAAAACACAGAAATCGTGATCTCGCGTGTTTCCAGCGTTTCTGAGATCACAGCTCGGTGTAAATTTGTCAAAAACCTTCATGCTACTCAAATACACAAGATCCATGTGATGAAGGTCGTCCGGCACAGCTGTGGCGAACGAAACTTTGAACAACACCAAAATCGTAATATAGCGTGTTTCGAGCGTTTCTGAGAGCACACCTCGGCGTAAATGTGTCAAAAACCTTCATTCTACTCAAATGCACAAGATCCATGTGTTAAAAGACGTCTGGCACAGCTATGGTGAACGAAACTTTGAACAGCACCAAAATCGTGATATCGCGTGTTTCGAGCGTTCCTGAGAGCACAACTCGGTTTTAATATGTCAAAAACCTTCATTCTGCTCAAATGAACAATATCCATGTGTTAAAAGTTGTCTGGCACAGCTGTGGTGAACGAAACTTTGAATAGCACCAAAATCGTGATATCGCGTGTTTCGAGCGTTTCTGAGATCGCCGATCGGTGACAATGTACCAAAAATCTTCATTCTACTCAAATACACCGCATCCATGTATTAAAAGTTGTCGTTCACAGCAGAAGCGAACGAGACTTTGAAAAACACAGAAATCGTGATCTCGCGTGTTTCCTGCGTTTCTGAGATCACAGCTCGGTGTAAATGTGTCAAAAACCTTTATTCTTCTCAAATGCACAAGATCCATGTGTTAAAAGTCGTCTGGCACAGCTGTGGAGAACGAAACTTTGAACAACACCAAAATCGTAATATACCGTGTTTCGAGCGTTTCTGAGAGCACACCTCGGTGTAAATGTGTCAAAAACCTTCATTCTACTCAAATACGCCACATCCATGCATTAAAAGTTATCTGGCACAGCTGAAGCGAACGCGATTTTGAACAGCAGCAAAATCGTGATATCGCGTGTTTCGAGCGTTTCTGAGATCGCAGATCGGTGCCAATGTACCGAAAATGTTCATTCTACTCAAATACACCACATCCATGCATTAAAAGTTGTCTGGCACAGCTGAAGCGAACGAGACATTGAAAAACACAGAAATCGTGATCTCGCGTGTTTCCAGCGTTTCTGAGATCACAGCTCGGCGTAAATTTGTCAAAAACCTACATTCTACTCAAATGCACAAGATCCATGTGTTAAAAGTTGTCTTACACAGCTGGTGTGAACGTAACTTTGAACAGCACCAAAATCGTTATATCACGTGTTTCGAGCGTTTCTGAGAGCACAGCTCGGTGTAAATGTGTCCAAAACCTTTATTCTTCTCAAATGCACAAGATCCATGTTTTAAAAGTCGTCTGGCACAGCTGTGGCGAACGAAACTTTGATCAGCACCAAAATCGTGATATCGCGTGTTTTGAACGTTTCTGAGATCGCAGATCGGTGCCAATGTACCGAAAATGTTCATTCTACTCAAATTCACCGCATCCATGTATTAAAAGTTGTCTTTCACAGCGGAAGCGAACGAGACTTTGAAAAACACAGAAATCGTGATCTCGCGTGTTTCCTGGGTTTCTGAGATCACAGCTCGGTCTAAATTTGTCAAAAACCTTCATTCTACTCAAATACACAGCATCCATGCGTTTAAAGTTGTCTGGCACAGCTGAAGCAGACGAAACTTTAAAAACACAGAAATCGTGATCTCGCGTGTTTCGTGTGTTTCCGAGATCACAGCTCGGTGCCAATACCCCAAAAACCTTCATTCTAGTCAAATGCGCCACATCCATGCATTAAAAGTTATCTGGCACAGCTGAAGCGAACGAGACTTTGAACAGCACCAAAATCGTGATATCTCGTGTTTCAAGCGTTTCTGAGATCCCAGCTCGGTGTAAATGTGTCAAAAACCTTCATTCTTCTCAAATGCACAAGATCCATGTGTTAAAAGTCGTCTGGCACAGCTGTGGCGAACGAAACTTTGATCAGCACCAGAATCGTGATATCGCGTGTTTCGAGCGTTTCTGAGATCGCAGATCGGTGCCAATGTACCGAAAATGTTCATTCTACTCAAATACACCACATCCATGCATTAAAAGTTATCTGGCACAGCTGAAGCGAACGAGACTTTGAACAGCACCAAAATCGTGATATCTCGTGTTTCAAGCGTTTCTGATATCCCAGCTCGGTGTAAATGTGTCAAAAACCTTCATTCTTTTCAAATGCACAAGATCCATATGTTAAAAGTCGTCTGGCACAGCTGTGGCGAACGAAACTTTGATCAGCACCAGAATCGTGATATCGCGTGTTTCGAGCGTTTCTGAGATCGCAGATCGGTGCCAATGTACCGAAAATGTTCATTCTACTCAAATACACCACATCCATGCATTAAAAGTTGTCTGGCACAGCTGAATCGAACGAGACTTTGAAAAACACAGAAATCGTGATCTCGCGTGTTTCCAGCGTTTCTGAGATCACAGCTCGGTGTAAATTTGACAAAAACCTTCATTCTACTCAAATACGCCACATCCATGCATTAAAAGTTACCTGGCACAGCTGAAGCGAACGCGATTTTGAACAGCACCAAAATCGTGATATCGCGTGTTTCGAGCGTTTCTGAGATCGCCGATCGGTGACAATGTACCAAAAATCTTCATTCTACTCAAATACACCGCATCCATGTATTAAAAGTTGTCTTTCACAGCGGAAGCGAACGAGACTTTGAAAAACACAGAAATCGTGATCTCGCGTGTTTCCTGGGTTTCTGAGATCACAGCTCGGTCTAAATTTGTCAAAAACCTTCATTCTACTCAAATACACAGCATCCATGCGTTTAAAATTGTCTGGCACAGCTGAAGCAGACGAAACTTTAAAAACACAGAAATCGTGATCTCGCGTGTTTCGTGTGTTTCCGAGATCACAGCTCGGTGCCAATACCCCAAAAACCTTCATTCTACTCAAATACGCCACATCCATGCATTAAAAGTTATCTGGCACAGCTGAAGCGAACGAGACTTTGAACAGCACCAAAATCGTGATATCTCGTGTTTCAAGCGTTTCTGAGATCCCAGCTCGGTGTAAATGTGTCAAAAACCTTCATCCTTCTCAAATGCACAAGATCCATGTGTTAAAAGTCGTCTGTCACAGCTGTGGCGAACGAAACTTTGATCAGCACCAGAATCGTGATATCGCGTGATTCGAGCGTTTCTGAGATCGCAGATCGGTGCCAATGTACCGAAAATGTTCATTCTACTCAAATACACCACATCCATGCGTTAAAAGTCGTCTGGCACAGCTGTGGCGAACGAAACTTTGATCAGCACCAAAATCGTGATATCGCGTGTTTCGAGCGTTTCTGAGATCGCAGATCGGTGCCAATGTACCGAAAATGTTCATTCTACTCAAATACACCACATCCATGCATTAAAAGTTGTCTGGCACAGCTGAAGCGAACGAGACTTTGAAAAACACAGAAATCGTGATCTCGCGTGTTTCCAGCGTTTCTGAGATCACAGCTCGGCGTAAATTTGTCAAAAACCTTCATTCTACTCAAATACACAAGATCCATGTGTTAAAAGTCGTCTGGCACAGCTGTGGCGAACGAAACTTTGAACAACACCAAAATCGTAATATACCGTGTTTCGAGCGTTTCTGAGAGCACACCTCGGTGTAAATGTGTCAAAAACCTTCATTCTACTCAGATACGCCACATGCATGCATTAAAAGTTATCTGGCACAGCTGAAGCGAACGCGATTTTGTACAGCACCAAAATCGTGATATCGCGTGTTTCGATAGTTTCTGAGATCGCCGATCGGTGACAATGTACCAAAAATCGTCATTCTACTCAAATACACCGCATCCATGTATTAAAAGTTGTCTTTCACAGCGGAAGCGAACGAGACTTTTAAAAACACAGAAATCGTGATCTCGCGTGTTTCCAGCGTTTCTGAGATCACAGCTCGGTGTAAATTTGTCGAAAACCTTCATGCTACTCAAATACACAAGATCCATGTGATGAAGGTCGTCTGGCACAGCTGTGGCGAACGAAACTTTGAACAACACCAAAATCGTAATATAGCGTGTTTCGAGCGTTTCTGAGAGCACACCTCGGTGTAAATGTGTCAAAAACCTTCATTCTTCTCAAATGCACAAGATCCATGTCTTAAAAGTCGTCTGGCACAGCTATGGTGAACGAAACTTTGAACAGCACCAAAATCGTGATATCGCGTGTTTCGAGCGTTCCTGAGAGCACAGCTCGGTTTTAATATGTCAAAAACCTTCATTCTGCTCAAATGAACAATATCCATGTGTTAAAAGTTGTCTGGCACAGCTGTGGTGAACGAAACTTTGAATGTCACCAAAATCGTGATATCGCGGGTTTCGAGCGTTTCTGAAAGCACAGCTTGGTGTAAATGTGTCAACAACCTTCATTCTACTCAAATGCACAAGATCAATATGTTAAAAGTTGTCTTGCACAGCTGTGGTAGACGAAACTTTGAACAGTACCAACATCGTGATATCGCGTGTTTCGAGCGTTTCTGAGATCACAGCTCGGTGTAAATGTGTCAAAAACCTTCATTCTACTCAAATGCACAAGATCCATGCAATAAAAGTTATCTGGCACAGCTGAAGCGAACGAGACTTTGAACAGCACCAAAATCGTGATATCTCGTGTTTCAAGCGTTTCTGAGATCCCAGCTCGGTGTAAATGTGTCAAAAACCTTCATTCTACTCAAATACACAAGGTCCATGTGTTAAAAGTTGTCTGGCACAGCTGTGGCGAACGAAATATTGAAGAGCACCAAAATCGTGATATCGCGTGTTTCGAGCGTTTCTGAGAGCACAGCTCGGTGTAAATGTGTCAAAAACCTTCATTCTACTCAAATGCACAAGATCCATGTGTTAAAAGACGTCTGGCACAGCTATGGTGAACGAAACTTTGAACAGCACCAAAATCGTGGTATCGCGTGTTTCGAGCGTTCCTGAGAGCACAGCTCGGTTTTAATATGTCAAAAACCTTCATTCTGCTCAAATGAACAATATCCATGTGTTAAAAGTTGTCTGGCACAGCTGTGGTGAACGAAACTTTGAATAGCACCAAAATCGTGATATCACGTGTTTCGAGCGTTTCTGAAAGCACAGCTCGGTGTAAATGTGTCAAAAACCTTCATTCTACTCAAATGCACAAGATCCATGCGTTAAAAGTTTTCTTACACAGCTGGTGTGAACGAAACTTTGAACAGCACCAAAATCGTTATATCACGTGTTTCGAGCGTTTCTGAGATCCCAGCTCGGTGTAAATGTGTAAAAAACCTTCATTCTACTCAAATGCATAAGATCCATGTTGTAAAAGTTGTCTCGCACAGCTGTGGTGGACGAAACTTTGAACAGTACCAACATCGTGATATCACGTGTTTCGAGCGTTTCTGAGATCACAGCTCGGTGTAAATGTGTCAAAAACCTTCATGCTACTCAAATACACAAGATCCATGTGTTAAAAATTGTCTGGCAAAGCTGTGGCGAATTAAATATTGAAGAAAACCAAAATCGTGATATCACGTGTTTCGAGCGTTTCTGAGAGCACAGCTCGGTGTAAATGTGTCAAAAACCTTCATTCTACTCAAATGCACAAGATCCATGCGTTAAAAGTTGTCTTACACAGCTGGTGTGAACGAAACTTTGAACAGCACCAAAATCGTTATATCACGTGTTTCGAGCGTTTCTGAGAGCACAGCTCGGTGTAAATGTGTCAAAAACCTTCATTCTTCGCAAATGCACAAGATCCATGTGTTAAAAGTCGTCTGGCACAGCTGTGGCGAACGAAACTTTGATCAGCACCAAAATCGTGATATCGCGTGATTCGAGCGTTTCTGAGATCGCAGATCGGTGCCAATGTACCGAAAATGTTCATTCTACTCAAATACACCACATCCATGCGTTAAAAGTCGTCTGGCACAGCTGTGGCGAACGAAACTTTGATCAGCACCAAAATCGTGATATCGCGTGTTTCGAGCGTTTCTGAGATCGCAGATCGGTGCCAATGTACCGAAAATGTTCATTCTACTCAAATACACCACATCCATGCATTAAAAGTTGTCTGGCACAGCTGAATCGAACGAGACTGAAAAACACAGAAATCGTGATCTCGCGTGTTTCCAGCGTTTCTGAGATCACAGCTCGGTGTAAATTTGACAAAAACCTTCATTCTACTCAAATACGCCACATGCATGCATTAAAAGTTATCTGGCAGAGTTGAAGCGAACGCGATTTTGAACAGCACCAAAATCGTGATATCGCGTGTTTCGAGAGTTTCTGAGATCGCCGATCGGTGACAATGTACCAAAAATCTTCATTCTACTCAAATACACCGCATCCATGTATTAAAAGTTGTCTTTCACAGCTGAAGCGAACGAGACTTTGAAAAACACAGAAATCGTGATCTCGCGTGTTTCCAGCGTTTCTGAGATCACAGCTCGGCGTAAATTTGTCAAAAACCTTCATTCTACTCAAATACACAAGATCCATGTGTTAAAAGTCGTCTGGCACAGCTGTGGCGAACGAAACTTTGAACAACACCAAAATCGTAATATAGCGTGTTTCGAGCATTTCTGAGAGCACACCTCGGTGTAAATGTGTCAAAAACCTTCATTCTACTCAAATGCACAAAATCCATGTGTTAAAAGACGTCTGGCACAGCTATGGTGAACGAAACTTTGAACAGCACCAAAATCGTGATATCGCGTGTTTCGAGTGTTCCTGAGAGCACAGCTCGGTTTTAATATGTCAAAAACCTTCATTCTGCTCAAATGAACAATATCCATGTGTTAAAAGTTGTCTGGCACAGCTGTGGTGAACGAAACATTGAATAGCACCAAAATCGTGATATCGCGTGTTTCGAGCGTTTCTGAAAGCACAGCTCGGTGTAAATGTGTCAACAACCTTCATTCTACTCAAATGCACAAGATCCATGTTTTAAAAGTTGTCTTGCACAGCTGTGGTAGACGAAACTTTGAACAGTACCAACATCGTGATATCGCGTGTTTCGAGCGTTTCTGAGATCACAGCTCGGTGTAAATGTGTCAAAAACCTTCATTTTACTCAAATGCACAAGATCCATGCGTTAAATGTTGTCTTACACAGCTGGTGTGAACGAGACTTTGAACAGCACCAAAATCGTGATATCTCGTGTTTCAAGCGTTTCTGAGATCCCAGCTCGGTGTAAATGTGTCAAAAACCTTCATTCTTCTCAAATGCACAAGATCCATGTGTTAAAAGTCGTCTGGCACAGCTGTGGCGAACGAAACTTTGATCAGCACCAAAATCGTGATATCGCGTGTTTCGAGCGTTTCTGAGATCGCAGATCGGTGCCAATGTACCGAAAATGTTCATTCTACTCAAATACACCACATCCATGCATTAAAAGTTGTCTGGCACAGCTGAATCGAACGAGACTTTGAAAAACACAGAAATCGTGATCTCGCGTGTTTCCAGCGTTTCTGAGATCACAGCTCGGTGTAAATTTGACAAAAACCTTCATTCTACTCAAATACGCCACATCCATGCATTAAAAGTTACCTGGCACAGCTGAAGCGAACGCGATTTTGAACAGCACCAAAATCGTGATATCGCGTGTTTCGAGCGTTTCTGAGATCGCCGATCGGTGACAATGTACCAAAAATCTTCATTCTACTCAAATACACCGCATCCATGTATTAAAAGTTGTCTTTCACAGCGGAAGCGAACGAGACTTTGAAAAACACAGAAATCGTGATCTCGCGTGTTTCCTGGGTTTCTGAGATCACAGCTCGGTCTAAATTTGTCAAAAACCTTCATTCTACTCAAATACACAGCATCCATGCGTTTAAAATTGTCTGGCACAGCTGAAGCAGACGAAACTTTAAAAACACAGAAATCGTGATCTCGCGTGTTTCGTGTGTTTCCGAGATCACAGCTCGGTGCCAATACCCCAAAAACCTTCATTCTACTCAAATACGCCACATCCATGCATTAAAAGTTATCTGGCACAGCTGAAGCGAACGAGACTTTGAACAGCACCAAAATCGTGATATCTCGTGTTTCAAGCGTTTCTGAGATCCCAGCTCGGTGTAAATGTGTCAAAAACCTTCATCCTTCTCAAATGCACAAGATCCATGTGTTAAAAGTCGTCTGTCACAGCTGTGGCGAACGAAACTTTGATCAGCACCAGAATCGTGATATCGCGTGATTCGAGCGTTTCTGAGATCGCAGATCGGTGCCAATGTACCGAAAATGTTCATTCTACTCAAATACACCACATCCATGCGTTAAAAGTCGTCTGGCACAGCTGTGGCGAACGAAACTTTGATCAGCACCAAAATCGTGATATCGCGTGTTTCGAGCGTTTCTGAGATCGCAGATCGGTGCCAATGTACCGAAAATGTTCATTCTACTCAAATACACCACATCCATGCATTAAAAGTTGTCTGGCACAGCTGAAGCGAACGAGACTTTGAAAAACACAGAAATCGTGATCTCGCGTGTTTCCAGCGTTTCTGAGATCACAGCTCGGCGTAAATTTGTCAAAAACCTTCATTCTACTCAAATACACAAGATCCATGTGTTAAAAGTCGTCTGGCACAGCTGTGGCGAACGAAACTTTGAACAACACCAAAATCGTAATATACCGTGTTTCGAGCGTTTCTGAGAGCACACCTCGGTGTAAATGTGTCAAAAACCTTCATTCTACTCAGATACGCCACATGCATGCATTAAAAGTTATCTGGCACAGCTGAAGCGAACGCGATTTTGTACAGCACCAAAATCGTGATATCGCGTGTTTCGATAGTTTCTGAGATCGCCGATCGGTGACAATGTACCAAAAATCGTCATTCTACTCAAATACACCGCATCCATGTATTAAAAGTTGTCTTTCACAGCGGAAGCGAACGAGACTTTTAAAAACACAGAAATCGTGATCTCGCGTGTTTCCAGCGTTTCTGAGATCACAGCTCGGTGTAAATTTGTCGAAAACCTTCATGCTACTCAAATACACAAGATCCATGTGATGAAGGTCGTCTGGCACAGCTGTGGCGAACGAAACTTTGAACAACACCAAAATCGTAATATAGCGTGTTTCGAGCGTTTCTGAGAGCACACCTCGGTGTAAATGTGTCAAAAACCTTCATTCTTCTCAAATGCACAAGATAAATGTGTTAAAAGACGTCTGGCACAGCTATGGTGAACGAAACTTTGAACAGCACCAAAATCGTGATATCGCGTGTTTCGAGCGTTCCTGAGAGCACAGCTCGGTTTTAATATGTCAAAAACCTTCATTCTGCTCAAATGAACAATATCCATGTGTTAAAAGTTGTCTGGCACAGCTGTGGTGAACGAAACTTTGAATGTCACCAAAATCGTGATATCGCGGGTTTCGAGCGTTTCTGAAAGCACAGCTCGGTGTAAATGTGTCAACAACCTTCATTCTACTCAAATGCACAAGATCCATGTGTTAAAAGTTGTCTTGCACAGCTGTGGTAGACGAAACTTTGAACAGTACCAACATCGTGATATCGCGTGTTTCGAGCGTTTCTGAGATCACAGCTCGGTGTAAGTGTGTCAAAAACCTTCATTCTACTCAAATGCACAAGATCCATGCATTAAAAGTTATCTGGCACAGCTGAAGCGAACGAGACTTTGAACAGCACCAAAATCGTGATATCTCGTGTTTCAAGCGTTTCTGAGATCCCAGCTCGGTGTAAATGTGTCAAAAACCTTCATTCTACTCAAATACACAAGGTCCATGTGTTAAAAGTTGTCTGGCACAGCTGTGGCGAACGAAATATTGAAGAGCACCAAAATCGTGATATCGCGTGTTTCGAGCGTTTCTGAGAGCACAGCTCGGTGTAAATGTGTCAAAAACCTTCATTCTGCTCAAATGAACAATATCCATGTGTTAAAAGTTGTCTGGCACAGCTGTGGTGAACGAAACTTTGAATAGCACCAAAATCGTGATATCACGTGTTTCGAGCGTTTCTGAAAGCACAGCTCGGTGTAAATGTGTCAAAAACCTTCATTCTACTCAAATGCACAAGATCCATGCGTTAAAAGTTGTCTTACACAGCTGGTGTGAACGTAACTTTGAACAGCACCAAAATCGTTATATCACGTGTTTCGAGCGTTTCTGAGAGCACAGCTCGGTGTAAATGTGTCAAAAACCTTTATTCTTCTCAAATGCACAAGATCCATGTTTTAAAAGTCGTCTGGCACAGCTGTGGCGAACGAAACTTTGAACAACACCAAAATCGTAATATACCGTGTTTCGAGCGTTTCTGAGAGCACACCTCGGTGTAAATGTGTCAAAAACCTTCATTCTACTCAAATACACAAGGTCCATGTGTTAAAAGTTGTCTGGCACAGCTGTGGCGAACGAAATATTGAATTGCACCATAATCGTGATATCGCGTGTTTCGAGCGTTTCTGAGAGCACAGCTCGGTGTAAATGTGTCAAAAACCTTCATTCTACTCAAATGCACAAGATCCATGTGTTAAAAGACGTCTGGCACAGCTATGGTGAACGAAACTTTGAACAGCACCAAAATCGTGATATCGCGTGTTTCGAGCGTTCCTGAGAGCACAGCTCGGTTTTAATATGTCAAAAACCTTCATTCTGCTCAAATGAACAATATCCATGTGTTAAAAGTTGTCTGGCACAGCTGTGGTGAACGAAACTTTGAATAGCACCAAAATCGTGATATCACGTGTTTCGAGCGTTTCTGAAAGCACAGCTCGGTGTAAATGTGTCAAAAACCTTCATTCTACTCAAATGCACAAGATCCATGCGTTAAAAGTTGTCTTACACAGCTGGTGTGAACGAAACTTTGAACAGCACCAAAATCGTTATATCACGTGTTTCGAGCGTTTCTGAGAGCACAGCTCGGTGTAAATGTGTCAAAAACCTTCATTCTTCGCAAATGCACAAGATCCATGTGTTAAAAGTCGTCTGGCACAGCTGTGGCGAACGAAACTTTGATCAGCACCAAAATCGTGATATCGCGTGATTCGAGCGTTTCTGAGATCGCAGATCGGTGCCAATGTACCGAAAATGTTCATTCTACTCAAATACACCACATCCATGCGTTAAAAGTCGTCTGGCACAGCTGTGGCGAACGAAACTTTGATCAGCACCAAAATCGTGATATCGCGTGTTTCGAGCGTTTCTGAGATCGCAGATCGGTGCCAATGTACCGAAAATGTTCATTCTACTCAAATACACCACATCCAATCATTAAAAGTTGTCTGGCACATCTGAAGCGAACGAGACTTTGAAAAACACAGAAATCGTGATCTCGCGTGTTTCCAGCGTTTCTGAGATCACAGCTCGGTGTAAATTTGTCAAAAACCTTCATGCTACTCAAATACACAAGATCCATGTGATGAAGGTCGTCCGGCACAGCTGTGGCGAACGAAACTTTGAACAACACCAAAATCGTAATATAGCGTGTTTCGAGCGTTTCTGAGAGCACACCTCGGCGTAAATGTGTCAAAAACCTTCATTCTACTCAAATGCACAAGATCCATGTGTTAAAAGACGTCTGGCACAGCTATGGTGAACGAAACTTTGAACAGCACCAAAATCGTGATATCGCGTGTTTCGAGCGTTCCTGAGAGCACAACTCGGTTTTAATATGTCAAAAACCTTCATTCTGCTCAAATGAACAATATCCATGTGTTAAAAGTTGTCTGGCACAGCTGTGGTGAACGAAACTTTGAATAGCACCAAAATCGTGATATCGCGTGTTTCGAGCGTTTCTGAGATCGCCGATCGGTGACAATGTACCAAAAATCTTCATTCTACTCAAATACACCGCATCCATGTATTAAAAGTTGTCGTTCACAGCAGAAGCGAACGAGACTTTGAAAAACACAGAAATCGTGATCTCGCGTGTTTCCTGCGTTTCTGAGATCACAGCTCGGTGTAAATGTGTCAAAAACCTTTATTCTTCTCAAATGCACAAGATCCATGTGTTAAAAGTCGTCTGGCACAGCTGTGGAGAACGAAACTTTGAACAACACCAAAATCGTAATATACCGTGTTTCGAGCGTTTCTGAGAGCACACCTCGGTGTAAATGTGTCAAAAACCTTCATTCTACTCAAATACGCCACATCCATGCATTAAAAGTTATCTGGCACAGCTGAAGCGAACGCGATTTTGAACAGCAGCAAAATCGTGATATCGCGTGTTTCGAGCGTTTCTGAGATCGCAGATCGGTGCCAATGTACCGAAAATGTTCATTCTACTCAAATACACCACATCCATGCATTAAAAGTTGTCTGGCACAGCTGAAGCGAACGAGACATTGAAAAACACAGAAATCGTGATCTCGCGTGTTTCCAGCGTTTCTGAGATCACAGCTCGGCGTAAATTTGTCAAAAACCTACATTCTACTCAAATGCACAAGATCCATGTGTTAAAAGTTGTCTTACACAGCTGGTGTGAACGTAACTTTGAACAGCACCAAAATCGTTATATCACGTGTTTCGAGCGTTTCTGAGAGCACAGCTCGGTGTAAATGTGTCCAAAACCTTTATTCTTCTCAAATGCACAAGATCCATGTTTTAAAAGTCGTCTGGCACAGCTGTGGCGAACGAAACTTTGATCAGCACCAAAATCGTGATATCGCGTGTTTTGAACGTTTCTGAGATCGCAGATCGGTGCCAATGTACCGAAAATGTTCATTCTACTCAAATTCACCGCATCCATGTATTAAAAGTTGTCTTTCACAGCGGAAGCGAACGAGACTTTGAAAAACACAGAAATCGTGATCTCGCGTGTTTCCTGGGTTTCTGAGATCACAGCTCGGTCTAAATTTGTCAAAAACCTTCATTCTACTCAAATACACAGCATCCATGCGTTTAAAGTTGTCTGGCACAGCTGAAGCAGACGAAACTTTAAAAACACAGAAATCGTGATCTCGCGTGTTTCGTGTGTTTCCGAGATCACAGCTCGGTGCCAATACCCCAAAAACCTTCATTCTAGTCAAATGCGCCACATCCATGCATTAAAAGTTATCTGGCACAGCTGAAGCGAACGAGACTTTGAACAGCACCAAAATCGTGATATCTCGTGTTTCAAGCGTTTCTGAGATCCCAGCTCGGTGTAAATGTGTCAAAAACCTTCATTCTTCTCAAATGCACAAGATCCATGTGTTAAAAGTCGTCTGGCACAGCTGTGGCGAACGAAACTTTGATCAGCACCAGAATCGTGATATCGCGTGTTTCGAGCGTTTCTGAGATCGCAGATCGGTGCCAATGTACCGAAAATGTTCATTCTACTCAAATACACCACATCCATGCATTAAAAGTTATCTGGCACAGCTGAAGCGAACGAGACTTTGAACAGCACCAAAATCGTGATATCTCGTGTTTCAAGCGTTTCTGAGATCCCAGC
This sequence comes from Pimpla rufipes, assembly GCA_963932165.1. Classification (NCBI taxonomy): domain Eukaryota; kingdom Metazoa; phylum Arthropoda; class Insecta; order Hymenoptera; family Ichneumonidae; genus Pimpla; species Pimpla rufipes. The sequence continues at coordinate 8,381,465 of OZ010632.1, forward strand.
TCGGTGTAAATGTGTCAAAAACCTTCATTCTTCTCAAATGCACAAGATCCATGTGTTAAAAGTCGTCTGGCACAGCTGTGGCGAACGAAAGATTGATCAGCACCAGAATCGTGATATCGCGTGTTTCGAGCGTTTCTGAGATCGCAGCTCGGTGTAAATGTGTCAAAAACCTTCATTCTACTCAAATGCACAAGATCCATGCGTTAAAAGTTGTCTTACACAGCTGGTGTGAACGAAACTTTGAACAGCACCAAAATCGTGATATCGCGTGTTTCGAGCGTTTCTGAGATCGCCGATCGGTGACAATGTACCAAAAATCTTCATTCTACTCAAATACACCGCATCCATGTATTAAAAGTTGTCTGGCACAGCAGAAGCGAACGAGACTTTGAAAAACACAGAAATCGTGATCTCGCGTGTTTCGTGTGTTTCTGAGATCACAGCTCGGTGAAAATACCCCAAAAACCTTCATTCTACTCAAATACGCCACATCCATGCATTAAAAGTTATCTGGCACAGCTGAAGCGAACGAGACTTTGAACAGCACCAAAATCGTGATATCTCGTGTTTCAAGCGTTTCTGATATCCCAGCTCGGTGTAAATGTGTCAAAAACCTTCATTCTTTTCAAATGCACAAGATCCATATGTTAAAAGTCGTCTGGCACAGCTGTGGCGAACGAAACTTTGATCAGCACCAGAATCGTGATATCGCGTGTTTCGAGCTTTTCTGAGATCGCAGATCGGTGCCAATGTACCGAAAATGTTCATTCTACTCAAATACACCACATCCATGCGTTAAAAGTCGTCTGGCACAGCTGTGGCGAACGAAACTTTGAACAGCACCAAAATCGTGATATCGCGTGTTTCGATCGTTTCTGAGATCGCCGATCGGTGACAATGTACCAAAAATCTTCATTCTACTCAAATACACCGCATCCATGTATTAAAAGTTGTCTTTCACAGCGGAAGCGAACGAGACTTTTAAAAACACAGAAATCGTGATCTCGTGTGTTTCCAGCGTTTCTGAGATCACAGCTCGGTGTAAATTTGTCGAAAACCTTCATGCTACTCAAATACACAAGATCCATGTGATGAAGGTCGTCTGGCACAGCTGTGGCGAACGAAACTTTGAAAAACACCAAAATCGTAATATAGCGTGTTTCGAGCGTTTCTGAGAGCACACCTCGGTGTAAATGTGTCAAAAACCTTCATTCTTCTCAAATGCACAAGATCCATGTCTTAAAAGTCGTCTGGCACAGCTATGGTGAACGAAACTTTGAACAGCACCAAAATCGTGATATCGCGTGTTTCGAGCGTTCCTGAGAGCACAGCTCGGTTTTAATATGTCAAAAACCTTCATTCTGCTCAAATGAACAATATCCATGTGTTAAAAGTTGTCTGGCACAGCTGTGGTGAACGAAACTTTGAATGTCACCAAAATCGTGATATCGCGGGTTTCGAGCGTTTCTGAAAGCACAGCTCGGTGTAAATGTGTCAACAACCTTCATTCTACTCAAATGCACAAGATCAATGTGTTAAAAGTTGTCTTGCACAGCTGTGGTAGACGAAACTTTGAACAGTACCAACATCGTGATATCGCGTGTTTCGAGCGTTTCTGAGATCACATCTCGGTGTAAATGTGTCAAAAACCTTCATTCTACTCAAATGCACAAGATCCATGCATTAAAAGTTATCTGGCACAGCTGAAGCGAACGAGACTTTGAACAGCACCAAAATCGTGATATCTCGTGTTTCAAGCGTTTCTGAGATCCCAGCTCGGTGTAAATGTGTCAAAAACCTTCATTCTACTCAAATACACAAGGTCCATGTGTTAAAAGTTGTCTGGCACAGCTGTGGCGAACGAAATATTGAAGAGCACCAAAATCGTGATATCGCGTGTTTCGAGCGTTTCTGAGAGCACAGCTCGGTGTAAATGTGTCAAAAACCTTCATTCTACTCAAATGCACAAGATCCATGTGTTAAAAGTTATCTGGCACAGCTGAAGCGAACGAGACTTTGAACAGCACCAAAATCGTGATATCTCGTGTTTCAAGCGTTTCTGAGATCCCAGCTCGGTGTAAATGTGTCAAAAACCTTCATTCTACTCAAATACACAAGGTCCATGTGTTAAAAGTTGTCTGGCACAGCTGTGGCGAACGAAATATTGAAGAGCACCAAAATCGTGATATCGCGTGTTTCGAGCGTTTCTGAGAGCACAGCTCGGTTTTAATATGTCAAAAACCTTCATTCTGCTCAAATGAACAATATCCATGTGTTAAAAGTTGTCTGGCACAGCTGTGGTGAACGAAACTTTGAATAGCACCAAAATCGTGATATCACGTGTTTCGAGCGTTTCTGAAAGCACAGCTCGGTGTAAATGTGTCAAAAACCTTCATTCTACTCAAATACACAAGATCCATGTGTTAAAAGTTGTCTGGCACAGCTGTGGCGAACGAAATGTTGAAGAGCACCAAAATCGTGATATCGCGTGTTTCGAGCGTTTCTGAAAGAACAGCTCGGTGTAAATGTGTCAAAAACCTTCATTCTACTCAAATGCACAAGATCCATGTGTTAAAAGTTATCTCGCACAGCTGTGGTGGACGAAACTTTGAACAGTACCAACATCGTGATATCGCGTGTTTCGAGCGTTTCTGAGATCACAGCTCGGTGTAAATGTGTCAAAAACCTTCATTCTACTCAAATGCACAAGATCCATGTGTTAAAAATCGTCTGGCACAGCTATGGTGAACGAAACTTTGAACAGCACCAAAATTGTGATATCGCGTGTTACGAGCGTTCCTGAGAGCACAGCTCGGTTTTAATATGTCAAAAACCTTCATTCTGCTCAAATGAACAATATAGATGTGTTAAAAGTCGTCTGGCACTGCTGTGGTAAACGAAACTTTGAAACACACCACAATCGTGATATCGCGTGTTTCGAGCGTTTCTGAGATCGCAGATCGGTGCCAATGTACCGAAAATGTTCATTCTACTCAAATACACAAGATCCATGTGTTGAAGGTCGTCTGGCACAGCTGTGGCGAACGAAACTTTGAACAACACCAAAATCGTAATATAGCGTGTTTCGAGCGTTTCTGAGAGCACACCTCGGTGTAAATGTGTCAAAAACCTTCATTCTACTCAAATACACAAGATCCATGTGTTAAAAGTTGTCTGGCACAGCTGTGGCGAACGAAATATTGAAGAGCACCAAAATCGTGATATCGGGTGTCTCGAGCGTTTCTGAGATCGCAGATCAGTGCCAATGTACCGAAAATGTTCATTCTACTCAAATACACCACATCCGTACTTTAAAAGTTGTCTGGCACAGCTGAAGCGAACGAGACTTTGAAAAACAAAGAAATCGTGATCTCGCGTGTTTCCAGCGTTTCTGAGATCACAGCTCGGTGTAAATTTGTCAAAAACCTTCATGCTACTCAAATACACAGCATCCATGCGATAAATGTTGTTTGGCACAGCTGAAGAAGACGAAACTTTGAAAAGCACAAAAATCGTGATCTCGCGTGTTTCGTGTGTTTCTGACATCACAGCTCGTTGCCAGTATGCCGAAAACCTTCATTCTACTCAAAAACGCAACATCCATGCGTTAAAAGTCATCTGGCATAGCTGTGGTGAACGAAACTGTGAACAGTACCAAAATCGTGATATCGCGTGTTTCGAGCGTTTCTGAGATCGCAGATCGGTGCCAATGTACCGAAAATGTTCATTCTACTCAAATACACCACATCCATGCGTTAAAAGTTGTCTTTTACAGCAGAAGCGAACGAGACTTTGAAAAACACAGAAATCGTGATCTCGCGTGTTTCCTGCGTTTCTGAGATCACAGCTCGGTCTAAATTTGTCAATAACCTTCATTCTACTCATATACACAGCATCCATGCGTTCAAAGTTGTCTGGCACAGCTGAAGCAGACGAAACTTTGAAAAACACAGAAATCGTGATCTCGCGTGTTTCGTGTGTTTCTGAGATCACAGCTCGGTGCCAATACCCCAAAAACCTTCATTCTACTCAAATACGCCACATCCATGCATTAAAAGTTATCGGGCACAGCTGAAGCGAACGAGACTTTGAACAGCACCAAAATCGTGATGTCTCGTGTTTCAAGCGTTTCTGAGATCCCAGCTCGGTGTAAATGTGTCAAAATCCTTCATTCTTCTCAAATGCACAAGATCCATGTGTTAAAAGTCGTCTGGCACATCTGTGGCGAACGAAACTTTGATCAGCACCAGAATCGTGATATCGCGGGTTTCGAGCGTTTCTGAGATCGCAGATCGGTGCCAATGTACCGAAAATGTTCATTCTACTCAAATACACCACATCCATGCATTAAAAGTTGTTTGGCACAGCTGAAGCGAACGAGACTTTGAAAAACACAGAAATCGTGATCTCGCGTGTTTCCAGCGTTTCTGAGATCACAGCTCGGTGTAAATTTGTCAAAAACCTTCATTCTACTCAAATACACAAGATCCATGTGTTAAAGGTCGTCTGGCACAGCTGTGGCGAACGAAACTTTGACCATCACCAAAATCGTAATATAGCGTGTTTCGAGCGTTTCTGAGAGCACACCTCGGTGTAAATGTGTCAAAAACCTTCATTCTACTCAAATGCACAAGATCCATGTGTTAAAAGTCGTCTGGCATAGCTATGGTGAACGAAACTTTGAACTGCACCAAAATTGTGATATCGCGTGTTTCGAGCGTTTCTGAGATCGCCGATCGGTGACAATGTACCAAAAATCTTCATTCTACTCAAATACACCGCATCCATGTATTAAAAGTTGTCTTTCACAGCAGAAGCGAACGAGACTTTGAAAAACACAGAAATCGTGATCTCGCGTGTTTCCTGCGTTTCTGAGATCACAGCTCGGTCTAAGTTTGTCAAAAACCTTCATTCTACTCAAATACACAGCATCCATGCGTTTAAAGTTGTCGGGCACAGCTGAAACAGACGAAACTTTGAAAAACACAGAAATCGTGATCTCGCGTGTTTCGTGTGTATCTGAGATCACAGCTCGGTGCCAATACCCCAAAAACCTTCATTCTACTCAAATACGCCACATCCATGCATTAAAAGTTATCTGGCACAGCTGAAGCGAACGAGACTTCGAACAGCACCAAAATCGTGATATCTCGTGTTTCAAGCGTTTCTGAGATCCCAGCTCGGTGTAAATGTGTCAAAAACCTTCATTCTTCTCAAATGCACAAGATCCATGTGTTAAAAGTTGTCTGGCACAGCTGTGGCGAACGAAAGATTGATCAGCACCAGAATCGTGATATCGCGTGTTTCGAGCGTTTCTGAGATCGCAGCTCGGTGTAAATGTGTCAAAAACCTTCATTCTACTCAAATGCACAAGATCCATGCGTTAAAAGTTGTCTTACACAGCTGGTGTGAACGAAACTTTGAACAGCACCAAAATCGTGATATCGCGTGTTTCGAGCGTTTCTGAGATCGCCGATCGGTGACAATGTACCAAAAATCTTCATTCTACTCAAATACACCGCATCCATGTATTAAAAGTTGTCTGGCACAGCAGAAGCGAACGAGACTTTGAAAAACACAGAAATCGTGATCTCGCGTGTTTCCTGCGTTTCTGAGATCACAGCTCGTTCTAAATTTGTCAAAAACCTTCATTCTACTCAAATACACAGCATCCATGCGTTTAAAGTTGTCTGGCACAGCTGAAGCAGACGAAACTTTGAAAAACATAGAAATCGTGATCTCGCGTGTTTCGTGTGTTTCTGAGATCACAGCTCGGTGCCAATACCCCAAGAACCGTCATTCTACTCAAATACGCCACATCCATGCATTAAAAGTTATCTGGCACAGCTGAAGCGAACGAGACTTTGAACAGCACCAAAATCGTGATATCTCGTGTTTCAAGCGTTTCTGAGATCTCAGCTCGGTGTAAATGTGTCAAAAACCTTCATTCTTCTCAAATGCACAAGATCCATGTGTTAAAAGTCGTCTGGCACAGCTGTGGCGAACGAAACATTGATCAGCACCAGAATCGTGATATCGCGTGTTTCGAGCGTTTCTGAGATCGCAGATCGGTGCCAATGTACCGAAAATGTTCATTCTAAATGTGCCAAAACCTTCATTCTTCTCAAATGCACAAGATCCATGTGTTAAAAGTCGTCTGGCACAGCTGTGGCGAACGAAACTTTGATCAGCACCAGAATCGTGATATCGCGTGTTTCGAGCGTTTCTGAGATCGCCGATCGGTGACAATGTACCAAAAATCTTCATTCTACTCAAATACACCGCATCCATGTATTAAAAGTTGTCTTTCACAGCGGAAGCGAACGAGACTTTGAAAAACACAGAAATCGTGATCTCGCGTGTTTCCTGGGTTTCTGAGATCACAGCTCGGTCTAAATTTGTCAAAAACCTTCATTCTACTCAAATACACAGCATCCATGCGTTTTAAGTTGTCTGGCACAGCTGAAGCAGACGAAACTTTAAAAACACAGAAATCGTGATCTCGCGTGTTTCGTGTGTTTCCGAGATCACAGCTCGGTGCCAATACCCCAAAAACCTTCATTCTCCTCAAATACGCCACATCCATGCATTAAAAGTTATCTGGCACAGCTGAAGCGAACGAGACTTTGAACAGCACCAAAATCGTGATATCTCGTGTTTCAAGCGTTTCTGAGATCCCAGCTCGGTGTAAATGTGTCAAAAACCTTCATTCTTCTCAAATGCACAAGATCCATGTGTTAAAAGTCGTCTGTCACAGCTGTGGCGAACGAAACTTTGATCAGCACCAGAATCGTGATATCGCGTGATTCGAGCGTTTCTGAGATCGCAGATCGGTGCCAATGTACCGAAAATGTTCATTCTACTCAAATACACCACATCCATGCGTTAAAAGTCGTCTGGCACAGCTGTGGCGAACGAAACTTTGATCAGCACCAAAATCGTGATATCGCGTGTTTCGAGCGTTTCTGAGATCGCAGATCGGTGCCAATGTACCGAAAATGTTCATTCTACTCAAATACACCACATCCATGCATTAAAAGTTGTCTGGCACAGCTGAATCGAACGAGACTGAAAAACACAGAAATCGTGATCTCGCGTGTTTCCAGCGTTTCTGAGATCACAGCTCGGTGTAAATTTGACAAAAACCTTCATTCTACTCAAATACGCCACATGCATGCATTAAAAGTTATCTGGCACAGCTGAAGAAAAAGCGATTTTGAACAGCACCAAAATCGTGATATCGCGTGTTTCGAGAGTTTCTGAGATCGCCGATCGCTGACAATGTACCAAAAATCTTCATTCTACTCAAATACACCGCATCCATGTATTAAAAGTTGTCTTTCACAGCAGATGCGAACGAGACTTTGAAAAACACAGAAATCGTGATCTCGCGTGTTTCCTGCGTTTCTGAAATCACAGCTCGGTCTAAATTTGTCAAAAACCTTCATTCTACTCAAATACACAGCATCCATGCGTTTAAAGTTGTCTGGCACAGCTGAAGCAGACGAAACTTTGAAAAACATAGAAATCGTGATCTCGCGTGTTTCGTGTGTTTCTGAGATCACAGCTCGGTGCCAATACCCCAAGAACCGTCATTCTACTCAAATACGCCACATCCATGCATTAAAAGTTATCTGGCACAGCTGAAGCGAACGAGACTTTGAACAACACCAAAATCGTGATATCTAGTGTTTCAAGCGTTTCTGAGATCTCAGCTCGGTGTAAATGTGTCAAAAACCTTCATTCTTCTCAAATGCACAAGATCCATGTGTTAAAAGTCGTCTGGCACAGCTGTGGCGAACGAAACTTTGATCAGCACCAGAATCGTGATATCGCGTGTTTCGAGCGTTTCTGAGATCGCAGATCGGTGCCAATGTACCGAAAATGTTCATTCTAAATGTGTCAAAAACCTTCATTCTTCTCAAATGCACAAGATCCATGTGTTAAAAGTCGTCTGGCACAGCTGTGGCGAACGAAACTTTGATCAGCACCAGAATCGTGATATCGCGTGTTTCGAGCGTTTCTGAGATCGCCGATCGGTGACAATGTACCAAAAATCTTCATTCTACTCAAATACACCGCATCCATGTATTAAAAGTTGTCTTTCACAGCGGAAGCGAACGAGACTTTGAAAAACACAGAAATCGTGATCTCGCGTGTTTCCTGGGTTTCTGAGATCACAGCTTTGTCTAAATTTGTCAAAAACCTTCATTCTACTGAAATACACAGCATCCATGCGTTTAAAGTTGTCTGGCACAGCTGAAGCAGACGAAACTTTAAAAACACAGAAATCGTGATCTCGCGTGTTTCGTGTGTTTCCGAGATCACAGCTCGGTGCCAATACCCCAAAAACCTTCATTCTACTCAAATACGCCACATCCATGCATTAAAAGTTATCTGGCACAGCTGAAGCGAACGAGACTTTGAACAGCACCAAAATCGTGATATCTCGTGTTTCAAGCGTTTCTGAGATCCCAGCTCGGTGTAAATGTGTCAAAAACCTTCATTCTTCTCAAATGCACAAGATCCATGTGTTAAAAGTCGTCTGTCACAGCTGTGGCGAACGAAACTTTGATCAGCACCAGAATCGTGATATCGCGTGATTCGAGCGTTTCTGAGATCGCAGATCGGTGCCAATGTACCGAAAATGTTCATTCTACTCAAATACACCACATCCATGCGTTAAAAGTCGTCTGGCACAGCTGTGGCGAACGAAACTTTGATCAGCACCAAAATCGTGATATCGCGTGTTTCGAGCGTTTCTGAGATCGCAGATCGGTGCCAATGTACCGAAAATGTTCATTCTACTCAAATACACCACATCCATGCATTAAAAGTTGTCTGGCACAGCTGAATCGAACGAGACTGAAAAACACAGAAATCGTGATCTCGCGTGTTTCCAGCGTTTCTGAGATCACAGCTCGGTGTAAATTTGACAAAAACCTTCATTCTACTCAAATACGCCACATGCATGCATTAAAAGTTATCTGGCACAGCTGAAGCGAACGCGATTTTGAACAGCACCAAAATCGTGATATCGCGTGTTTCGAGAGTTTCTGAGATCGCCGATCGGTGACAATGTACCAAAAATCTTCATTCTACTCAAATACACCGCATCCATGTATTAAAAGTTGTCTTTCACAGCAGAAGCGAACGAGACTTTGAAAAACACAGAAATCGTGATCTCGCGTGTTTCCTGCGTTTCTGAGATCACAGCTCGGTCTAAATTTGTCAAAAACCTTCATTCTACTCAAATACACAGCATCCATGCGTTTAAAGTTGTCTGGCACAGCTTAAGCAGACGAAACTTTGAAAAACACAGAAATCGTGATCTCGCGTGTTTCGTGTGTTTCTGAGATCACAGCTCGGTGCCAATACCCCAAAAGCCGTCATTCTACTCAAATACGCCACATCCATGCATTAAAAGTTATCTGGCACAGCTGAAGCGAACGAGACTTTGAACAGCACCAAAATCGTGATATCTCGTGTTTCAAGCGTTTCTGAGATCCCAGCTCGGTGTAAATGTGTCAAAAACCTTCATTCTTCTCAAATGCACAAGATCCATGTGTTAAAAGTCGTCTGGCACAGCTGTGGCGAACGAAACTTTGATCAGCACCAGAATCGTGATATCGCGTGTTTCGAGCGTTTCTGAGATCGCAGATCGGTGCCAATGTACCGAAAATGTTCATTCTACTCAAATAAACCACATCCATGCATTAAAAGTTGTCTGGCACAGCTGAAGCGAACGAGACTTTGAAAAACACAGAAATCGTGATCTCGCGTGTTTCCAGCGTTTCTGAGATCACAGCTCGGCGTAAATTTGTCAAAAACCTTCATTCTACTCAAATACACAAGATCCATGTGTTAAAAGTCGTCTGGCACAGCTGTGGCGAACGAAACTTTGAACAACACCAAAATCGTAATATACCGTGTTTCGAGCGTTTCTGAGAGCACACCTCGGTGTAAATGTGTCAAAAACCTTCATTCTACTCAAATACGCCACATCCATGCATTAAAAGTTATCTGGCACAGCTGAAGCGAACGCGATTTTGAACAGCACCAAAATCGTGATATCGCGTGTTTCGAGCGTTTCTGAGATCGCCGATCGGTGACAATGTACCGAATCTTCATTCTACTCAAATACACCGCATCCATGTATTAAAAGTTGTCTTTCACAGCGGAAGCGAACGAGACTTTGAAAAACACAGAAATCGTGATCTCGCGTGTTTCCAGCGTTGCTGAGATCACAGCTCGGTGTAAATTTGACAAAAACCTTCATTCTACTCAAATACACAAGGTCCATGTGTTAAAGGTCGTCTGGCACAGATGTGGCGAACGAAACTTTGAACATCACCAAAATCGTAATATAGCGTGTTTCGAGCGTTTCTGAGAGCACACCTCGGTGTAAATGTGTCAAAAACCTTCATTCTACTCAAATACACAAGGTCCATGTGTTAAAAGTTGTCTGGCACAGCTGTGGCGAACGAAATATTGAAGAGCACCAAAATCGTGATATCGCGTGTTTCGAGCGTTTTTGAGAGCACAGCTTGGTGTAAATGCGTCAAAAACCTTCATTCTACTCAAATGCACAAGATCCATGCGTTAAAAGTTGTCTTACACAGCTGGTGTGAACGTAACTTTGAACAGCACCAAAATCGTTATATCACGTGTTTCGAGCGTTTCTGAGAGCACAGCTCGGTGTAAATGTGTCAATAACCTTTATTCTTCTCAAATGCACAAGATCCATGTTTTAAAAGTCGTCTGGCACAGCTGTGGCGAACGAAACTTTGATCAGCACCAAAATCGTGATATCGCGTGTTTCGAGCGTTTCTGAGATCGCAGATCGGTGCCAATGTACCGAAAATGTTCATTCTACTCAAATACACCGCATCCATGTATTAAAAGTTGTCTTTCACAGCGGAAGCGAACGAGACTTTGAAAAACACAGAAATCGTGATCTCGCGTGTTTCCTGGGTTTCTGAGATCACAGCTCGGTCTAAATTTGTCAAAAACCTTCATTCTACTCAAATACACAGCATCCATGCGTTTAAAGTTGTCTGGCACAGCTGAAGCAGACGAAACTTTAAAAACACAGAAATCGTGATCTCGCGTGTTTCGTGTGTTGCCGAGATCACAGCTCGGTGCCAATACCCCAAAAACCTTCATTCTACTCAAATACGCCACATCCATGCATTAAAAGTTATCTGGCACAGCTGAAGCGAACGAGACTTCGAACAGCACCAAAATCGTGATATCTCGTGTTTCAAGCGTTTCTGAGATCCCAGCTCGGTGTAAATGTGTCAAAAACCTTCATTCTTCTCAAATGCACAAGATCCATGTGTTAAAAGTCGTCTGGCACAGCTGTGGCGAACGAAAGATTGATCAGCACCAGAATCGTGATATCGCGTGTTTCGAGCGTTTCTGAGATCGCAGCTCGGTGTAAATGTGTCAAAAACCTCCATTCTACTCAAATGCACAAGATCCATGCGTTAAAAGTTGTCTTACACAGCTTTTGTGAACGAAACTTTGAACAGCACCAAAATCGTGATATCGCGTGTTTCGAGCGTTTCTGAGATCGCCGATCGGTGACAATGTACCAAAAATCTTCATTCTACTCAAATACACCGCATCCATGTATTAAAAGTTGTCTGGCACAGCAGAAGCGAACGAGACTTTGAAAAACACAGAAATCGTGATCTCGCGTGTTTCCTGCGTTTCTGAGATCACAGCTCGTTCTAAATTTGTCAAAAACCTTCATTCTACTCAAATACACAGCATCCATGCGTTTAAAGTTGTCTGGCACAGCTGAAGCAGACGAAACTTTGAAAAACACAGAAATCGTGATCTCGCGTGTTTCGTGTGTTTCTGAGATCACAGCTCGGTGAAAATACCCCAAAAACCTTCATTCTACTCAAATACGCCACATCCATGCATTAAAAGTTATCTGGCACAGCTGAAGCGAACGAGACTTTGAACAGCACCAAAATCGTGATATCTCGTGTTTCAAGCGTTTCTGATATCCCAGCTCGGTGTAAATGTGTCAAAAACCTTCATTCTTCTCAAATGCACAAGATCCATGTGTTAAAAGTCGTCTGGCACAGCTGTGGCGAACGAAACTTTGATCAGCACCAGAATCGTGATATCGCGTGTTTCGAGCGTTTCTGAGATCGCAGATCGGTGCCAATGTACCGAAAATGTTCATTCTAAATGTGTCAAAAACCTTCATTCTTCTCAAATGCACAAGATCCATGTGTTAAAAGTCGTCTGGCACAGCTGTGGCGAACGAAACTTTGATCAGCACCAGAATCGTGATATCGCGTGTTTCGAGCGTTTCTGAGATCGCCGATCGGTGACAATGTACCAAAAATCTTCATTCTACTCAAATACACCGCATCCATGTATTAAAAGTTGTCTTTCACAGCGGAAGCGAACGAGACTTTGAAAAACACAGAAATCGTGATCTCGCGTGTTTCCTGGGTTTCTGAGATCACAGCGCGGTCTAAATTTGTCAAAAACCTTCATTCTACTCAAATACACAGCATCCATGCGTTTAAAGTTGTCTGGCACAGCTGAAGCAGACGAAACTTTAAAAACACAGAAATCGTGATCTCGCATGTTTCGTGTGTTTCCGAGATCACAGCTCGGTGCCAATACCCCAAAAACCTTCATTCTACTCAAATACGCCACATCCATGCATTAAAAGTTATCTGGCACAGCTGAAGCGAACGAGACTTTGAACAGCACCAAAATCGTGATATCTCGTGTTTCAAGCGTTTCTGAGATCCCAGCTCGGTGTAAATGTGTCAAAAACCTTCATTCTTCTCAAATGCACAAGATCCATGTGTTAAAAGTCGTCTGTCACAGCTGTGGCGAACGAAACTTTGATCAGCACCAGAATCGTGATATCGCGTGATTCGAGCGTTTCTGAGATCGCAGATCGGTGCCAATGTACCGAAAATGTTCATTCTACTCAAATACACCACATCCATGCATTAAAAGTTGTCTGGCACAGCTGAAGCGAACGAGACTTTGAAAAACACAGAAATCGTGATCTCGCGTGTTTCCAGCGTTTCTGAGATCACAGCTCGGCGTAAATTTGTCAAAAACCTTCATTCTACTCAAATACACAAGATCCATGTGTTAAAACTCGTCTGGCACAGCTGTGGCGAACGAAACTTTGAACAACACCAAAATCGTAATATACCGTGTTTCGAGCGTTTCTGAGAGCACACCTCGGTGTAAATGTGTCAAAAACCTTCATTCTACTCAAATACACAAGGTCCATGTGTTAAAAGTTGTCTGGCACAGCTGTGGCGAACGAAATATTGAAGAGCACCAAAATCGTGATATCGCGTGTTTCGAGCGTTTCTGAGAGCACAGAACGGTGTAAATGTGTCAACAACCTTCATTCTACTCAAATGCACAAGATCAATGTGTTAAAAGTTGTCTTGCACAGCTGTGGTAGACGAAACTTTGAACAGTACCAACATCGTGATATCGCGTGTTTCGAGCGTTTCTGAGATCACAGCTCGGTGTAAATGTGTCAAAAACCTTCATTCTACTCAAATGCACAAGATCCATGCATTAAAAGTTATCTGGCACAGCTGAAGCGAACGAGACTTTGAACAGCACCAAAATCGTGATATCTCGTGTTTCAAGCGTTTCTGAGATCCCAGCTCGGTGTAAATGTGTCAAAAACCTTCATTCTACTCAAATACACAAGGTCCATGTGTTAAAAGTTGTCTGGCACAGCTGTGGCGAACGAAATATTGAAGAGCACCAAAATCGTGATATCGCGTGTTTCGAGCATTTCTGAGAGCACAGCTCGGTGTAAATGTGTCAAAAACCTTCATTCTACTCAAATGCACAAGATCCATGTGTTAAAAGACGTCTGGCACAGCTATGGTGAACGAAACTTTGAACAGCACCAAAATCGTGGTATCGCGTGTTTCGAGCGTTCCTGAGATCACAGCTCGGTTTTAATATGTCAAAAACCTTCATTCTGCTCAAATGAACAATATCCATGTGTTAAAAGTTGTCTGGCACAGCTGTGGTGAACGAAACTTTGAATAGCACCAAAATCGTGATATCACGTGTTTCGAGCGTTTCTGAAAGCACAGCTCGGTGTAAATGTGTCAAAAACCTTCATTCTACTCAAATGCACAAGATCCATGCGTTAAAAGTTTTCTTACACAGCTGGTGTGAACGAAACTTTGAACAGCACCAAAATCGTTATATCACGTGTTTCGAGCGTTTCTGAGATCCCAGCTCGGTGTAAATGTGTCAAAAACCTTCATTCTTCGCAAATGCACAAGATCCATGTGTTAAAAGTCGTCTGGCACAGCTGTGGCGAACGAAACTTTGATCAGCACCAAAATCGTGATATCGCGTGATTCGAGCGTTTCTGAGATCGCAGATCGGTGCCAATGTACCGAAAATGTTCATTCTACTCAAATACACCACATCCATGCGTTAAAAGTCGTCTGGCACAGCTGTGGCGAACGAAACTTTGATCAGCACCAAAATCGTGATATCGCGTGTTTCGAGCGTTTCTGAGATCGCAGATCGGTGCCAATGTACCGAAAATGTTCATTCTACTCAAATACACCACATCCATGCATTAAAAGTTGTCTGGCACAGCTGAATCGAACGAGACTGAAAAACACAGAAATCGTGATCTCGCGTGTTTCCAGCGTTTCTGAGATCACAGCTCGGTGTAAATTTGACAAAAACCTTCATTCTACTCAAATACGCCACATGCATGCATTAAAAGTTATCTGGCAGAGCTGAAGCGAACGCGATTTTGAACAGCACCAAAATCGTGATATCGCGTGTTTCGAGAGTTTCTGAGATCGCCGATCGGTGACAATGTACCAAAAATCTTCATTCTACTCAAATACACCGCATCCATGTATTAAAAGTTGTCTTTCACAGCTGAAGCGAACGAGACTTTGAAAAACACAGAAATCGTGATCTCGCGTGTTTCCAGCGTTTCTGAGATCACAGCTCGGCGTAAATTTGTCAAAAACCTTCATTCTACTCAAATACACAAGATCCATGTGTTAAAAGTCGTCTGGCACAGCTGTGGCGAACGAAACTTTGAACAACACCAAAATCGTAATATAGCGTGTTTCGAGCATTTCTGAGAGCACACCTCGGTGTAAATGTGTCAAAAACCTTCATTCTACTCAAATGCACAAAATCCATGTGTTAAAAGACGTCTGGCACAGCTATGGTGAACGAAACTTTGAACAGCACCAAAATCGTGATATCGCGTGTTTCGAGTGTTCCTGAGAGCACAGCTCGGTTTTAATATGTCAAAAACCTTCATTCTGCTCAAATGAACAATATCCATGTGTTAAAAGTTGTCTGGCACAGCTGTGGTGAACGAAACATTGAATAGCACCAAAATCGTGATATCGCGTGTTTCGAGCGTTTCTGAAAGCACAGCTCGGTGTAAATGTGTCAACAACCTTCATTCTACTCAAATGCACAAGATCCATGTTTTAAAAGTTGTCTTGCACAGCTGTGGTAGACGAAACTTTGAACAGTACCAACATCGTGATATCGCGTGTTTCGAGCGTTTCTGAGATCACAGCTCGGTGTAAATGTGTCAAAAACCTTCATTTTACTCAAATGCACAAGATCCATGCGTTAAATGTTGTCTTACACAGCTGGTGTGAACGAGACTTTGAACAGCACCAAAATCGTGATATCTCGTGTTTCAAGCGTTTCTGAGATCCCATCTCGGTGTAAATGTGTCAAAAACCTTCATTCTTCTCAAATGCACAAGATCCATGTGTTAAAAGTCGTCTGGCACAGCTGTGGCGAACGAAACTTTGATCAGCACCAAAATCGTGATATCGCGTGTTTCGAGCGTTTCTGAGATCGCAGATCGGTGCCAATGTACCGAAAATGTTCATTCTACTCAAATACACCACATCCATGCATTAAAAGTTGTCTGGCACAGCTGAATCGAACGAGACTTTGAAAAACACAGAAATCGTGATCTCGCGTGTTTCCAGCGTTTCTGAGATCACAGCTCGGTGTAAATTTGACAAAAACCTTCATTCTACTCAAATACGCCACATCCATGCATTAAAAGTTACCTGGCACAGCTGAAGCGAACGCGATTTTGAACAGCACCAAAATCGTGATATCGCGTGTTTCGAGCGTTTCTGAGATCGCCGATCGGTGACAATGAACCAAAAATCTTCATTCTACTCAAATACACCGCATCCATGTATTAAAAGTTGTCTTTCACAGCGGAAGCGAACGAGACTTTGAAAAACACAGAAATCGTGATCTCGCGTGTTTCCTGGGTTTCTGAGATCACAGCTCGGTCTAAATTTGTCAAAAACCTTCATTCTACTCAAATACACAGCATCCATGCATTTGAAGTTGTCTGGCACAGCTGAAGCAGACGAAACTTTAAAAACACAGAAATCGTGATCTCGCGTGTTTCGTGTGTTTCCGAGATCACAGCTCGGTGCCAATACCCCAAAAACCTTCATTCTACTCAAATACGCCACATCCATGCATTAAAAGTTATCTGGCACAGCTGAAGCGAACGAGACTTTGAACAGCACCAAAATCGTGATATCTCGTGTTTCACGCGTTTCTGAGATCCCAGCTCGGTGTAAATGTGTCAAAAACCTTCATTCTTCTCAAATGCACAAGATCCATGTGTTAAAAGTCGTCTGGCACAGCTGTGGCGAACGAAACTTTGATCAGCACCAGAATCGTGATATCGCGTGTTTCGAGCGTTTCTGAGATCGCAGATCGGTGCCAATGTACCGAAAATGTTCATTCTACTCAAATACACCACATCCATGCATTAAAAGTTGTCTGGCACAGCTGATGCGAACGAGACTTTGAAAAACACAGAAATCGTGATCTCGCGTGTTTCCAGCGTTTCTGAGATCACAGCTCGGCGTAAATTTGTCAAAAACCTTCATTCTACTCAAATACACAAGATCCATGTGTTAAAGGTCGTCTGGCACAGATGTGGCGAACGAAACTTTGAACATCACCAAAATCGTAATATAGCGTGTTTCGAGCGTTTCTGAGAGCACACCTCGGTGTAAATGTGTCAAAAACCTTCATTCTACTCAAATACACAAGGTCCATGTGTTAAAAGTTGTCTGGCACAGCTGTGGCGAACGAAATATTGAAGAGCACCAAAATCGTGATATCGCGTGTTTCGAGCGTTTCTGAGAGCACAGCTTGGTGTAAATGTGTCAAAAACCTTCAGTCTACTCAAATGCACAAGATCCATGCGTTAAAAGTTGTCTTACACAGCTGGTGTGAACGTAACTTTGAACAGCACCAAAATCGTTATATCACGTGTTTCGAGCGTTTCTGAGAGCACAGCTCGGTGTAAATGTGTCAAAAACCTTTATTTTTCTTCTCAAATGCACAAGATCCATGTTTTAAAAGTCGTCTGGCACAGCTGTGGCGAACGAAACTTTGATCGGCACCAAAATCGTGATATCGCGTGTTTCGAGCGTTTCTGAGATCGCAGATCGGTGCCAATGTACCGAAAATGTTCATTCTACTCAAATACACCACATCCAATCATTAAAAGTTGTCTGGCACAGCTGAAGCGAACGAGACTTTGAAAAACACAGAAATCGTGATCTCGCGTGTTTCCAGCGTTTCTGAGATCACAGCTCGGTGTAAATTTGTCAAAAACCTTCATGCTACTCAAATACACAAGATCCATGTGATGAAGGTCGTCCGGCACAGCTGTGGCGAACGAAACTTTGATCAGCACCAAAATCGTGATATCGCGTGATTCGAGCGTTTCTGAGATCGCAGATCGGTGCCAATGTACCGAAAATGTTCATTCTACTCAAATACACCACATCCATGCGTTAAAAGTCGTCTGGCACAGCTGTGGCGAACGAAACTTTGATCAGCACCAAAATCGTGATATCGCGTGTTTCGAGCGTTTCTGAGATCGCAGATCGGTGCCAATGTACCGAAAATGTTCATTCTACTCAAATACACCACATCCATGCATTAAAAGTTGTCTGGCACAGCTGAATCGAACGAGACTGAAAAACACAGAAATCGTGATCTCGCGTGTTTCCAGCGTTTCTGAGATCACAGCTCGGTGTAAATTTGACAAAAACCTTCATTCTACTCAAATACGCCACATGCATGCATTAAAAGTTATCTGGCAGAGCTGAAGCGAACGCGATTTTGAACAGCACCAAAATCGTGATATCGCGTGTTTCGAGAGTTTCTGAGATCGCCGATCGGTGACAATGTACCAAAAATCTTCATTCTACTCAAATACACCGCATCCATGTATTAAAAGTTGACTTTCACAGCTGAAGCGAACGAGACTTTGAAAAACACAGAAATCGTGATCTCGCGTGTTTCCAGCGTTTCTGAGATCACAGCTCGGCGTAAATTTGTCAAAAACCTTCATTCTACTCAAATACACAAGATCCATGTGTTAAAAGTCGTCTGGCACAGCTGTGGCGAACGAAACTTTGAACAACACCAAAATCGTAATATAGCGTGTTTCGAGCATTTCTGAGAGCACACCTCGGTGTAAATGTGTCAAAAACCTTCATTCTACTCAAATGCACAAAATCCATGTGTTAAAAGACGTCTGGCACAGCTATGGTGAACGAAACTTTGAACAGCACCAAAATCGTGATATCGCGTGTTTCGAGTGTTCCTGAGAGCACAGCTCGGTTTTAATATGTCAAAAACCTTCATTCTGCTCAAATGAACAATATCCATGTGTTAAAAGTTGTCTGGCACAGCTGTGGTGAACGAAACATTGAATAGCACCAAAATCGTGATATCGCGTGTTTCGAGCGTTTCTGAAAGCACAGCTCGGTGTAAATGTGTCAACAACCTTCATTCTACTCAAATGCACAAGATCCATGTGTTAAAAGTTGTCTTGCACAGCTGTGGTAGACGAAACTTTGAACAGTACCAACATCGTGATATCGCGTGTTTCGAGCGTTTCTGAGATCACAGCTCGGTGTAAGTGTGTCAAAAACCTTCATTCTACTCAAATGCACAAGATCCATGCATTAAAAGTTATCTGGCACAGCTGAAGCGAACGAGACTTTGAACAGCACCAAAATCGTGATATCTCGTGTTTCAAGCGTTTCTGAGATCCCAGCTCGGTGTAAATGTGTCAAAAACCTTCATTCTACTCAAATACACAAGGTCCATGTGTTAAAAGTTGTCTGGCACAGCTGTGGCGAACGAAATATTGAAGAGCACCAAAATCGTGATATCGCGTGTTTCGAGCGTTTCTGAGAGCACAGCTCGGTGTAAATGTGTCAAAAACCTTCATTCTGCTCAAATGAACAATATCCATGTGTTAAAAGTTGTCTGGCACAGCTGTGGTGAACGAAACTTTGAATAGCACCAAAATCGTGATATCACGTGTTTCGAGCGTTTCTGAAAGCACAGCTCGGTGTAAATGTGTCAAAAACCTTCATTCTACTCAAATGCACAAGATCCATGCGTTAAAAGTTGTCTTACACAGCTGGTGTGAACGAAACTTTGAACAGCACCAAAATCGTTATATCACGTGTTTCGAGCGTTTCTGAGAGCACAGCTCGGTGTAAATGTGTCAAAAACCTTCATTCTTCGCAAATGCACAAGATCCATGTGTTAAAAGTCGTCTGGCACAGCTGTGGCGAACGAAACTTTGATCAGCACCAAAATCGTGATATCGCGTGATTCGAGCGTTTCTGAGATCGCAGATCGGTGCCAATGTACCGAAAATGTTCATTCTACTCAAATACACCACATCCATGCGTTAAAAGTCGTCTGGCACAGCTGTGGCGAACGAAACTTTGATCAGCACCAAAATCGTGATATCGCGTGTTTCGAGCGTTTCTGAGATCGCAGATCGGTGCCAATGTACCGAAAATGTTCATTCTACTCAAATACACCACATCCAATCATTAAAAGTTGTCTGGCACATCTGAAGCGAACGAGACTTTGAAAAACACAGAAATCGTGATCTCGCGTGTTTCCAGCGTTTCTGAGATCACAGCTCGGTGTAAATTTGTCAAAAACCTTCATGCTACTCAAATACACAAGATCCATGTGATGAAGGTCGTCCGGCACAGCTGTGGCGAACGAAACTTTGAACAACACCAAAATCGTAATATAGCGTGTTTCGAGCGTTTCTGAGAGCACACCTCGGCGTAAATGTGTCAAAAACCTTCATTCTACTCAAATGCACAAGATCCATGTGTTAAAAGACGTCTGGCACAGCTATGGTGAACGAAACTTTGAACAGCACCAAAATCGTGATATCGCGTGTTTCGAGCGTTCCTGAGAGCACAACTCGGTTTTAATATGTCAAAAACCTTCATTCTGCTCAAATGAACAATATCAATGTGTTAAAAGTTGTCTGGCACAGCTGTGGTGAACGAAACTTTGAATAGCACCAAAATCGTGATATCGCGTGTTTCGAGCGTTTCTGAGATCGCCGATCGGTGACAATGTACCAAAAATCTTCATTCTACTCAAATACACCGCATCCATGTATTAAAAGTTGTCGTTCACAGCAGAAGCGAACGAGACTTTGAAAAACACAGAAATCGTGATCTCGCGTGTTTCCTGCGTTTCTGAGATCACAGCTCGGTGTAAATGTGTCAAAAACCTTTATTCTTCTCAAATGCACAAGATCCATGTGTTAAAAGTCGTCTGGCACAGCTGTGGAGAACGAAACTTTGAACAACACCAAAATCGTAATATACCGTGTTTCGAGCGTTTCTGAGAGCACACCTCGGTGTAAATGTGTCAAAAACCTTCATTCTACTCAAATACGCCACATCCATGCATTAAAAGTTATCTGGCACAGCTGAAGCGAACGCGATTTTGAACAGCACCAAAATCGTGATATCGCGTGTTTCGAGCGTTTCTGAGATCGCAGATCGGTGCCAATGTACCGAAAATGTTCATTCTACTCAAATACACCACATCCATGCATTAAAAGTTGTCTGGCACAGCTGAAGCGAACGAGACATTGAAAAACACAGAAATCGTGATCTCGCGTGTTTCCAGCGTTTCTGAGATCACAGCTCGGCGTAAATTTGTCAAAAACCTACATTCTACTCAAATGCACAAGATCCATGTGTTAAAAGTTGTCTTACACAGCTGGTGTGAACGTAACTTTGAACAGCACCAAAATCGTTATATCACGTGTTTCGAGCGTTTCTGAGAGCACAGCTCGGTGTAAATGTGTCCAAAACCTTTATTCTTCTCAAATGCACAAGATCCATGTTTTAAAAGTCGTCTGGCACAGCTGTGGCGAACGAAACTTTGATCAGCACCAAAATCGTGATATCGCGTGTTTTGAACGTTTCTGAGATCGCAGATCGGTGCCAATGTACCGAAAATGTTCATTCTACTCAAATTCACCGCATCCATGTATTAAAAGTTGTCTTTCACAGCGGAAGCGAACGAGACTTTGAAAAACACAGAAATCGTGATCTCGCGTGTTTCCTGGGTTTCTGAGATCACAGCTCGGTCTAAATTTGTCAAAAACCTTCATTCTACTCAAATACACAGCATCCATGCGTTTAAAGTTGTCTGGCACAGCTGAAGCAGACGAAACTTTAAAAACACAGAAATCGTGATCTCGCGTGTTTCGTGTGTTTCCGAGATCACAGCTCGGTGCCAATACCCCAAAAACCTTCATTCTAGTCAAATGCGCCACATCCATGCATTAAAAGTTATCTGGCACAGCTGAAGCGAACGAGACTTTGAACAGCACCAAAATCGTGATATCTCGTGTTTCAAGCGTTTCTGAGATCCCAGCTCGGTGTAAATGTGTCAAAAACCTTCATTCTTCTCAAATGCACAAGATCCATGTGTTAAAAGTCGCCTGGCACAGCTGTGGCGAACGAAACTTTGATCAGCACCAGAATCGTGATATCGCGTGTTTCGAGCGTTTCTGAGATCGCAGATCGGTGCCAATGTACCGAAAATGTTCATTCTACTCAAATACACCACATCCATGCATTAAAAGTTATCTGGCACAGCTGAAGCGAACGAGACTTTGAACAGCACCAAAATCGTGATATCTCGTGTTTCAAGCGTTTCTGAGATCCCAGCTCGGTGTAAATGTGTCAAAAACCTTCATTCTTCTCAAATGCACAAGATCCATGTGTTAAAAGTCGTCTGGCACAGCTGTGGCGAACGAAAGATTGATCAGCACCAGAATCGTGATATCGCGTGTTTCGAGCGTTTCTGAGATCGCAGCTCGGTGTAAATGTGTCAAAAACCTTCATTCTACTCAAATGCACAAGATCCATGCGTTAAAAGTTGTCTTACACAGCTGGTGTGAACGAAACTTTGAACAGCACCAAAATCGTGATATCGCGTGTTTCGAGCGTTTCTGAGATCGCCGATCGGTGACAATGTACCAAAAATCTTCATTCTACTCAAATACACCGCATCCATGTATTAAAAGTTGTCTGGCACAGCAGAAGCGAACGAGACTTTGAAAAACACAGAAATCGTGATCTCGCGTGTTTCGTGTGTTTCTGAGATCACAGCTCGGTGAAAATACCCCAAAAACCTTCATTCTACTCAAATACGCCACATCCATGCATTAAAAGTTATCTGGCACAGCTGAAGCGAACGAGACTTTGAACAGCACCAAAATCGTGATATCTCGTGTTTCAAGCGTTTCTGATATCCCAGCTCGGTGTAAATGTGTCAAAAACCTTCATTCTTTTCAAATGCACAAGATCCATATGTTAAAAGTCGTCTGGCACAGCTGTGGCGAACGAAACTTTGATCAGCACCAGAATCGTGATATCGCGTGTTTCGAGCTTTTCTGAGATCGCAGATCGGTGCCAATGTACCGAAAATGTTCATTCTACTCAAATACACCACATCCATGCGTTAAAAGTCGTCTGGCACAGCTGTGGCGAACGAAACTTTGAACAGCACCAAAATCGTGATATCGCGTGTTTCGATCGTTTCTGAGATCGCCGATCGGTGACAATGTACCAAAAATCTTCATTCTACTCAAATACACCGCATCCATGTATTAAAAGTTGTCTTTCACAGCGGAAGCGAACGAGACTTTTAAAAACACAGAAATCGTGATCTCGTGTGTTTCCAGCGTTTCTGAGATCACAGCTCGGTGTAAATTTGTCGAAAACCTTCATGCTACTCAAATACACAAGATCCATGTGATGAAGGTCGTCTGGCACAGCTGTGGCGAACGAAACTTTGAACAACACCAAAATCGTAATATAGCGTGTTTCGAGCGTTTCTGAGAGCACACCTCGGTGTAAATGTGTCAAAAACCTTCATTCTTCTCAAATGCACAAGATCCATGTCTTAAAAGTCGTCTGGCACAGCTATGGTGAACGAAACTTTGAACAGCACCAAAATCGTGATATCGCGTGTTTCGAGCGTTCCTGAGAGCACAGCTCGGTTTTAATATGTCAAAAACCTTCATTCTGCTCAAATGAACAATATCCATGTGTTAAAAGTTGTCTGGCACAGCTGTGGTGAACGAAACTTTGAATGTCACCAAAATCGTGATATCGCGGGTTTCGAGCGTTTCTGAAAGCACAGCTCGGTGTAAATGTGTCAACAACCTTCATTCTACTCAAATGCACAAGATCAATGTGTTAAAAGTTGTCTTGCACAGCTGTGGTAGACGAAACTTTGAACAGTACCAACATCGTGATATCGCGTGTTTCGAGCGTTTCTGAGATCACATCTCGGTGTAAATGTGTCAAAAACCTTCATTCTACTCAAATGCACAAGATCCATGCATTAAAAGTTATCTGGCACAGCTGAAGCGAACGAGACTTTGAACAGCACCAAAATCGTGATATCTCGTGTTTCAAGCGTTTCTGAGATCCCAGCTCGGTGTAAATGTGTCAAAAACCTTCATTCTACTCAAATACACAAGGTCCATGTGTTAAAAGTTGTCTGGCACAGCTGTGGCGAACGAAATATTGAAGAGCACCAAAATCGTGATATCGCGTGTTTCGAGCGTTTCTGAGAGCACAGCTCGGTGTAAATGTGTCAAAAACCTTCATTCTACTCAAATGCACAAGATCCATGTGTTAAAAGTTATCTGGCACAGCTGAAGCGAACGAGACTTTGAACAGCACCAAAATCGTGATATCTCGTGTTTCAAGCGTTTCTGAGATCCCAGCTCGGTGTAAATGTGTCAAAAACCTTCATTCTACTCAAATACACAAGGTCCATGTGTTAAAAGTTGTCTGGCACAGCTGTGGCGAACGAAATATTGAAGAGCACCAAAATCGTGATATCGCGTGTTTCGAGCGTTTCTGAGAGCACAGCTCGGTTTTAATATGTCAAAAACCTTCATTCTGCTCAAATGAACAATATCCATGTGTTAAAAGTTGTCTGGCACAGCTGTGGTGAACGAAACTTTGAATAGCACCAAAATCGTGATATCACGTGTTTCGAGCGTTTCTGAAAGCACAGCTCGGTGTAAATGTGTCAAAAACCTTCATTCTACTCAAATACACAAGATCCATGTGTTAAAAGTTGTCTGGCACAGCTGTGGCGAACGAAATGTTGAAGAGCACCAAAATCGTGATATCGCGTGTTTCGAGCGTTTCTGAAAGAACAGCTCGGTGTAAATGTGTCAAAAACCTTCATTCTACTCAAATGCACAAGATCCATGTGTTAAAAGTTATCTCGCACAGCTGTGGTGGACGAAACTTTGAACAGTACCAACATCGTGATATCGCGTGTTTCGAGCGTTTCTGAGATCACAGCTCGGTGTAAATGTGTCAAAAACCTTCATTCTACTCAAATGCACAAGATCCATGTGTTAAAAATCGTCTGGCACAGCTATGGTGAACGAAACTTTGAACAGCACCAAAATTGTGATATCGCGTGTTACGAGCGTTCCTGAGAGCACAGCTCGGTTTTAATATGTCAAAAACCTTCATTCTGCTCAAATGAACAATATAGATGTGTTAAAAGTCGTCTGGCACT
Source organism: Pimpla rufipes (assembly GCA_963932165.1). Taxonomy (NCBI): domain Eukaryota; kingdom Metazoa; phylum Arthropoda; class Insecta; order Hymenoptera; family Ichneumonidae; genus Pimpla; species Pimpla rufipes. The sequence goes on from OZ010632.1 coordinate 8,406,461, forward strand.
GCTGTGGTAAACGAAACTTTGAAACACACCACAATCGTGATATCGCGTGTTTCGAGCGTTTCTGAGATCGCAGATCGGTGCCAATGTACCGAAAATGTTCATTCTACTCAAATACACAAGATCCATGTGTTGAAGGTCGTCTGGCACAGCTGTGGCGAACGAAACTTTGAACAACACCAAAATCGTAATATAGCGTGTTTCGAGCGTTTCTGAGAGCACACCTCGGTGTAAATGTGTCAAAAACCTTCATTCTACTCAAATACACAAGATCCATGTGTTAAAAGTTGTCTGGCACAGCTGTGGCGAACGAAATATTGAAGAGCACCAAAATCGTGATATCGGGTGTCTCGAGCGTTTCTGAGATCGCAGATCAGTGCCAATGTACCGAAAATGTTCATTCTACTCAAATACACCACATCCGTACTTTAAAAGTTGTCTGGCACAGCTGAAGCGAACGAGACTTTGAAAAACACAGAAATCGTGATCTCGCGTGTTTCCAGCGTTTCTGAGATCACAGCTCGGTGTAAATTTGTCAAAAACCTTCATGCTACTCAAATACACAGCATCCATGCGATAAATGTTGTTTGGCACAGCTGAAGAAGACGAAACTTTGAAAAGCACAAAAATCGTGATCTCGCGTGTTTCGTGTGTTTCTGACATCACAGCTCGTTGCCAGTATGCCGAAAACCTTCATTCTACTCAAAAACGCAACATCCATGCGTTAAAAGTCATCTGGCATAGCTGTGGTGAACGAAACTGTGAACAGTACCAAAATCGTGATATCGCGTGTTTCGAGCGTTTCTGAGATCGCAGATCGGTGCCAATGTACCGAAAATGTTCATTCTACTCAAATACACCACATCCATGCGTTAAAAGTTGTCTTTTACAGCAGAAGCGAACGAGACTTTGAAAAACACAGAAATCGTGATCTCGCGTGTTTCCTGCGTTTCTGAGATCACAGCTCGGTCTAAATTTGTCAATAACCTTCATTCTACTCATATACACAGCATCCATGCGTTCAAAGTTGTCTGGCACAGCTGAAGCAGACGAAACTTTGAAAAACACAGAAATCGTGATCTCGCGTGTTTCGTGTGTTTCTGAGATCACAGCTCGGTGCCAATACCCCAAAAACCTTCATTCTACTCAAATACGCCACATCCATGCATTAAAAGTTATCGGGCACAGCTGAAGCGAACGAGACTTTGAACAGCACCAAAATCGTGATGTCTCGTGTTTCAAGCGTTTCTGAGATCCCAGCTCGGTGTAAATGTGTCAAAATCCTTCATTCTTCTCAAATGCACAAGATCCATGTGTTAAAAGTCGTCTGGCACATCTGTGGCGAACGAAACTTTGATCAGCACCAGAATCGTGATATCGCGGGTTTCGAGCGTTTCTGAGATCGCAGATCGGTGCCAATGTACCGAAAATGTTCATTCTACTCAAATACACCACATCCATGCATTAAAAGTTGTTTGGCACAGCTGAAGCGAACGAGACTTTGAAAAACACAGAAATCGTGATCTCGCGTGTTTCCAGCGTTTCTGAGATCACAGCTCGGTGTAAATTTGTCAAAAACCTTCATTCTACTCAAATACACAAGATCCATGTGTTAAAGGTCGTCTGGCACAGCTGTGGCGAACGAAACTTTGACCATCACCAAAATCGTAATATAGCGTGTTTCGAGCGTTTCTGAGAGCACACCTCGGTGTAAATGTGTCAAAAACCTTCATTCTACTCAAATGCACAAGATCCATGTGTTAAAAGTCGTCTGGCATAGCTATGGTGAACGAAACTTTGAACTGCACCAAAATTGTGATATCGCGTGTTTCGAGCGTTTCTGAGATCGCCGATCGGTGACAATGTACCAAAAATCTTCATTCTACTCAAATACACCGCATCCATGTATTAAAAGTTGTCTTTCACAGCAGAAGCGAACGAGACTTTGAAAAACACAGAAATCGTGATCTCGCGTGTTTCCTGCGTTTCTGAGATCACAGCTCGGTCTAAGTTTGTCAAAAACCTTCATTCTACTCAAATACACAGCATCCATGCGTTTAAAGTTGTCTGGCACAGCTGAAACAGACGAAACTTTGAAAAACACAGAAATCGTGATCTCGCGTGTTTCGTGTGTATCTGAGATCACAGCTCGGTGCCAATACCCCAAAAACCTTCATTCTACTCAAATACGCCACATCCATGCATTAAAAGTTATCTGGCACAGCTGAAGCGAACGAGACTTCGAACAGCACCAAAATCGTGATATCTCGTGTTTCAAGCGTTTCTGAGATCCCAGCTCGGTGTAAATGTGTCAAAAACCTTCATTCTTCTCAAATGCACAAGATCCATGTGTTAAAAGTTGTCTGGCACAGCTGTGGCGAACGAAAGATTGATCAGCACCAGAATCGTGATATCGCGTGTTTCGAGCGTTTCTGAGATCGCAGCTCGGTGTAAATGTGTCAAAAACCTTCATTCTACTCAAATGCACAAGATCCATGCGTTAAAAGTTGTCTTACACAGCTGGTGTGAACGAAACTTTGAACAGCACCAAAATCGTGATATCGCGTGTTTCGAGCGTTTCTGAGATCGCCGATCGGTGACAATGTACCAAAAATCTTCATTCTACTCAAATACACCGCATCCATGTATTAAAAGTTGTCTGGCACAGCAGAAGCGAACGAGACTTTGAAAAACACAGAAATCGTGATCTCGCGTGTTTCCTGCGTTTCTGAGATCACAGCTCGTTCTAAATTTGTCAAAAACCTTCATTCTACTCAAATACACAGCATCCATGCGTTTAAAGTTGTCTGGCACAGCTGAAGCAGACGAAACTTTGAAAAACATAGAAATCGTGATCTCGCGTGTTTCGTGTGTTTCTGAGATCACAGCTCGGTGCCAATACCCCAAGAACCGTCATTCTACTCAAATACGCCACATCCATGCATTAAAAGTTATCTGGCACAGCTGAAGCGAACGAGACTTTGAACAGCACCAAAATCGTGATATCTCGTGTTTCAAGCGTTTCTGAGATCTCAGCTCGGTGTAAATGTGTCAAAAACCTTCATTCTTCTCAAATGCACAAGATCCATGTGTTAAAAGTCGTCTGGCACAGCTGTGGCGAACGAAACATTGATCAGCACCAGAATCGTGATATCGCGTGTTTCGAGCGTTTCTGAGATCGCAGATCGGTGCCAATGTACCGAAAATGTTCATTCTAAATGTGCCAAAACCTTCATTCTTCTCAAATGCACAAGATCCATGTGTTAAAAGTCGTCTGGCACAGCTGTGGCGAACGAAACTTTGATCAGCACCAGAATCGTGATATCGCGTGTTTCGAGCGTTTCTGAGATCGCCGATCGGTGACAATGTACCAAAAATCTTCATTCTACTCAAATACACCGCATCCATGTATTAAAAGTTGTCTTTCACAGCGGAAGCGAACGAGACTTTGAAAAACACAGAAATCGTGATCTCGCGTGTTTCCTGGGTTTCTGAGATCACAGCTCGGTCTAAATTTGTCAAAAACCTTCATTCTACTCAAATACACAGCATCCATGCGTTTTAAGTTGTCTGGCACAGCTGAAGCAGACGAAACTTTAAAAACACAGAAATCGTGATCTCGCGTGTTTCGTGTGTTTCCGAGATCACAGCTCGGTGCCAATACCCCAAAAACCTTCATTCTCCTCAAATACGCCACATCCATGCATTAAAAGTTATCTGGCACAGCTGAAGCGAACGAGACTTTGAACAGCACCAAAATCGTGATATCTCGTGTTTCAAGCGTTTCTGAGATCCCAGCTCGGTGTAAATGTGTCAAAAACCTTCATTCTTCTCAAATGCACAAGATCCATGTGTTAAAAGTCGTCTGTCACAGCTGTGGCGAACGAAACTTTGATCAGCACCAGAATCGTGATATCGCGTGATTCGAGCGTTTCTGAGATCGCAGATCGGTGCCAATGTACCGAAAATGTTCATTCTACTCAAATACACCACATCCATGCGTTAAAAGTCGTCTGGCACAGCTGTGGCGAACGAAACTTTGATCAGCACCAAAATCGTGATATCGCGTGTTTCGAGCGTTTCTGAGATCGCAGATCGGTGCCAATGTACCGAAAATGTTCATTCTACTCAAATACACCACATCCATGCATTAAAAGTTGTCTGGCACAGCTGAATCGAACGAGACTGAAAAACACAGAAATCGTGATCTCGCGTGTTTCCAGCGTTTCTGAGATCACAGCTCGGTGTAAATTTGACAAAAACCTTCATTCTACTCAAATACGCCACATGCATGCATTAAAAGTTATCTGGCACAGCTGAAGAAAAAGCGATTTTGAACAGCACCAAAATCGTGATATCGCGTGTTTCGAGAGTTTCTGAGATCGCCGATCGCTGACAATGTACCAAAAATCTTCATTCTACTCAAATACACCGCATCCATGTATTAAAAGTTGTCTTTCACAGCAGATGCGAACGAGACTTTGAAAAACACAGAAATCGTGATCTCGCGTGTTTCCTGCGTTTCTGAAATCACAGCTCGGTCTAAATTTGTCAAAAACCTTCATTCTACTCAAATACACAGCATCCATGCGTTTAAAGTTGTCTGGCACAGCTGAAGCAGACGAAACTTTGAAAAACATAGAAATCGTGATCTCGCGTGTTTCGTGTGTTTCTGAGATCACAGCTCGGTGCCAATACCCCAAGAACCGTCATTCTACTCAAATACGCCACATCCATGCATTAAAAGTTATCTGGCACAGCTGAAGCGAACGAGACTTTGAACAACACCAAAATCGTGATATCTAGTGTTTCAAGCGTTTCTGAGATCTCAGCTCGGTGTAAATGTGTCAAAAACCTTCATTCTTCTCAAATGCACAAGATCCATGTGTTAAAAGTCGTCTGGCACAGCTGTGGCGAACGAAACTTTGATCAGCACCAGAATCGTGATATCGCGTGTTTCGAGCGTTTCTGAGATCGCAGATCGGTGCCAATGTACCGAAAATGTTCATTCTAAATGTGTCAAAAACCTTCATTCTTCTCAAATGCACAAGATCCATGTGTTAAAAGTCGTCTGGCACAGCTGTGGCGAACGAAACTTTGATCAGCACCAGAATCGTGATATCGCGTGTTTCGAGCGTTTCTGAGATCGCCGATCGGTGACAATGTACCAAAAATCTTCATTCTACTCAAATACACCGCATCCATGTATTAAAAGTTGTCTTTCACAGCGGAAGCGAACGAGACTTTGAAAAACACAGAAATCGTGATCTCGCGTGTTTCCTGGGTTTCTGAGATCACAGCTTTGTCTAAATTTGTCAAAAACCTTCATTCTACTGAAATACACAGCATCCATGCGTTTAAAGTTGTCTGGCACAGCTTAAGCAGACGAAACTTTGAAAAACACAGAAATCGTGATCTCGCGTGTTTCGTGTGTTTCTGAGATCACAGCTCGGTGCCAATACCCCAAAAGCCGTCATTCTACTCAAATACGCCACATCCATGCATTAAAAGTTATCTGGCACAGCTGAAGCGAACGAGACTTTGAACAGCACCAAAATCGTGATATCTCGTGTTTCAAGCGTTTCTGAGATCCCAGCTCGGTGTAAATGTGTCAAAAACCTTCATTCTTCTCAAATGCACAAGATCCATGTGTTAAAAGTCGTCTGGCACAGCTGTGGCGAACGAAACTTTGATCAGCACCAGAATCGTGATATCGCGTGTTTCGAGCGTTTCTGAGATCGCAGATCGGTGCCAATGTACCGAAAATGTTCATTCTACTCAAATAAACCACATCCATGCATTAAAAGTTGTCTGGCACAGCTGAAGCGAACGAGACTTTGAAAAACACAGAAATCGTGATCTCGCGTGTTTCCAGCGTTTCTGAGATCACAGCTCGGCGTAAATTTGTCAAAAACCTTCATTCTACTCAAATACACAAGATCCATGTGTTAAAAGTCGTCTGGCACAGCTGTGGCGAACGAAACTTTGAACAACACCAAAATCGTAATATACCGTGTTTCGAGCGTTTCTGAGAGCACACCTCGGTGTAAATGTGTCAAAAACCTTCATTCTACTCAAATACGCCACATCCATGCATTAAAAGTTATCTGGCACAGCTGAAGCGAACGCGATTTTGAACAGCACCAAAATCGTGATATCGCGTGTTTCGAGCGTTTCTGAGATCGCCGATCGGTGACAATGTACCGAATCTTCATTCTACTCAAATACACCGCATCCATGTATTAAAAGTTGTCTTTCACAGCGGAAGCGAACGAGACTTTGAAAAACACAGAAATCGTGATCTCGCGTGTTTCCAGCGTTTCTGAGATCACAGCTCGGTGTAAATTTGACAAAAACCTTCATTCTACTCAAATACACAAGGTCCATGTGTTAAAGGTCGTCTGGCACAGATGTGGCGAACGAAACTTTGAACATCACCAAAATCGTAATATAGCGTGTTTCGAGCGTTTCTGAGAGCACACCTCGGTGTAAATGTGTCAAAAACCTTCATTCTACTCAAATACACAAGGTCCATGTGTTAAAAGTTGTCTGGCACAGCTGTGGCGAACGAAATATTGAAGAGCACCAAAATCGTGATATCGCGTGTTTCGAGCGTTTTTGAGAGCACAGCTTGGTGTAAATGCGTCAAAAACCTTCATTCTACTCAAATGCACAAGATCCATGCGTTAAAAGTTGTCTTACACAGCTGGTGTGAACGTAACTTTGAACAGCACCAAAATCGTTATATCACGTGTTTCGAGCGTTTCTGAGAGCACAGCTCGGTGTAAATGTGTCAATAACCTTTATTCTTCTCAAATGCACAAGATCCATGTTTTAAAAGTCGTCTGGCACAGCTGTGGCGAACGAAACTTTGATCAGCACCAAAATCGTGATATCGCGTGTTTCGAGCGTTTCTGAGATCGCAGATCGGTGCCAATGTACCGAAAATGTTCATTCTACTCAAATACACCGCATCCATGTATTAAAAGTTGTCTTTCACAGCGGAAGCGAACGAGACTTTGAAAAACACAGAAATCGTGATCTCGCGTGTTTCCTGGGTTTCTGAGATCACAGCTCGGTCTAAATTTGTCAAAAACCTTCATTCTACTCAAATACACAGCATCCATGCGTTTAAAGTTGTCTGGCACAGCTGAAGCAGACGAAACTTTAAAAACACAGAAATCGTGATCTCGCGTGTTTCGTGTGTTTCCGAGATCACAGCTCGGTGCCAATACCCCAAAAACCTTCATTCTACTCAAATACGCCACATCCATGCATTAAAAGTTATCTGGCACAGCTGAAGCGAACGAGACTTCGAACAGCACCAAAATCGTGATATCTCGTGTTTCAAGCGTTTCTGAGATCCCAGCTCGGTGTAAATGTGTCAAAAACCTTCATTCTTCTCAAATGCACAAGATCCATGTGTTAAAAGTCGTCTGGCACAGCTGTGGCGAACGAAAGATTGATCAGCACCAGAATCGTGATATCGCGTGTTTCGAGCGTTTCTGAGATCGCAGCTCGGTGTAAATGTGTCAAAAACCTCCATTCTACTCAAATGCACAAGATCCATGCGTTAAAAGTTGTCTTACACAGCTTTTGTGAACGAAACTTTGAACAGCACCAAAATCGTGATATCGCGTGTTTCGAGCGTTTCTGAGATCGCCGATCGGTGACAATGTACCAAAAATCTTCATTCTACTCAAATACACCGCATCCATGTATTAAAAGTTGTCTGGCACAGCAGAAGCGAACGAGACTTTGAAAAACACAGAAATCGTGATCTCGCGTGTTTCCTGCGTTTCTGAGATCACAGCTCGTTCTAAATTTGTCAAAAACCTTCATTCTACTCAAATACACAGCATCCATGCGTTTAAAGTTGTCTGGCACAGCTGAAGCAGACGAAACTTTGAAAAACACAGAAATCGTGATCTCGCGTGTTTCGTGTGTTTCTGAGATCACAGCTCGGTGAAAATACCCCAAAAACCTTCATTCTACTCAAATACGCCACATCCATGCATTAAAAGTTATCTGGCACAGCTGAAGCGAACGAGACTTTGAACAGCACCAAAATCGTGATATCTCGTGTTTCAAGCGTTTCTGATATCCCAGCTCGGTGTAAATGTGTCAAAAACCTTCATTCTTCTCAAATGCACAAGATCCATGTGTTAAAAGTCGTCTGGCACAGCTGTGGCGAACGAAACTTTGATCAGCACCAGAATCGTGATATCGCGTGTTTCGAGCGTTTCTGAGATCGCAGATCGGTGCCAATGTACCGAAAATGTTCATTCTAAATGTGTCAAAAACCTTCATTCTTCTCAAATGCACAAGATCCATGTGTTAAAAGTCGTCTGGCACAGCTGTGGCGAACGAAACTTTGATCAGCACCAGAATCGTGATATCGCGTGTTTCGAGCGTTTCTGAGATCGCCGATCGGTGACAATGTACCAAAAATCTTCATTCTACTCAAATACACCGCATCCATGTATTAAAAGTTGTCTTTCACAGCGGAAGCGAACGAGACTTTGAAAAACACAGAAATCGTGATCTCGCGTGTTTCCTGGGTTTCTGAGATCACAGCGCGGTCTAAATTTGTCAAAAACCTTCATTCTACTCAAATACACAGCATCCATGCGTTTAAAGTTGTCTGGCACAGCTGAAGCAGACGAAACTTTAAAAACACAGAAATCGTGATCTCGCATGTTTCGTGTGTTTCCGAGATCACAGCTCGGTGCCAATACCCCAAAAACCTTCATTCTACTCAAATACGCCACATCCATGCATTAAAAGTTATCTGGCACAGCTGAAGCGAACGAGACTTTGAACAGCACCAAAATCGTGATATCTCGTGTTTCAAGCGTTTCTGAGATCCCAGCTCGGTGTAAATGTGTCAAAAACCTTCATTCTTCTCAAATGCACAAGATCCATGTGTTAAAAGTCGTCTGTCACAGCTGTGGCGAACGAAACTTTGATCAGCACCAGAATCGTGATATCGCGTGATTCGAGCGTTTCTGAGATCGCAGATCGGTGCCAATGTACCGAAAATGTTCATTCTACTCAAATACACCACATCCATGCATTAAAAGTTGTCTGGCACAGCTGAAGCGAACGAGACTTTGAAAAACACAGAAATCGTGATCTCGCGTGTTTCCAGCGTTTCTGAGATCACAGCTCGGCGTAAATTTGTCAAAAACCTTCATTCTACTCAAATACACAAGATCCATGTGTTAAAACTCGTCTGGCACAGCTGTGGCGAACGAAACTTTGAACAACACCAAAATCGTAATATACCGTGTTTCGAGCGTTTCTGAGAGCACACCTCGGTGTAAATGTGTCAAAAACCTTCATTCTACTCAAATACACAAGGTCCATGTGTTAAAAGTTGTCTGGCACAGCTGTGGCGAACGAAATATTGAAGAGCACCAAAATCGTGATATCGCGTGTTTCGAGCGTTTCTGAGAGCACAGAACGGTGTAAATGTGTCAACAACCTTCATTCTACTCAAATGCACAAGATCAATGTGTTAAAAGTTGTCTTGCACAGCTGTGGTAGACGAAACTTTGAACAGTACCAACATCGTGATATCGCGTGTTTCGAGCGTTTCTGAGATCACAGCTCGGTGTAAATGTGTCAAAAACCTTCATTCTACTCAAATGCACAAGATCCATGCATTAAAAGTTATCTGGCACAGCTGAAGCGAACGAGACTTTGAACAGCACCAAAATCGTGATATCTCGTGTTTCAAGCGTTTCTGAGATCCCAGCTCGGTGTAAATGTGTCAAAAACCTTCATTCTACTCAAATACACAAGGTCCATGTGTTAAAAGTTGTCTGGCACAGCTGTGGCGAACGAAATATTGAAGAGCACCAAAATCGTGATATCGCGTGTTTCGAGCATTTCTGAGAGCACAGCTCGGTGTAAATGTGTCAAAAACCTTCATTCTACTCAAATGCACAAGATCCATGTGTTAAAAGACGTCTGGCACAGCTATGGTGAACGAAACTTTGAACAGCACCAAAATCGTGGTATCGCGTGTTTCGAGCGTTCCTGAGATCACAGCTCGGTTTTAATATGTCAAAAACCTTCATTCTGCTCAAATGAACAATATCCATGTGTTAAAAGTTGTCTGGCACAGCTGTGGTGAACGAAACTTTGAATAGCACCAAAATCGTGATATCACGTGTTTCGAGCGTTTCTGAAAGCACAGCTCGGTGTAAATGTGTCAAAAACCTTCATTCTACTCAAATGCACAAGATCCATGCGTTAAAAGTTTTCTTACACAGCTGGTGTGAACGAAACTTTGAACAGCACCAAAATCGTTATATCACGTGTTTCGAGCGTTTCTGAGATCCCAGCTCGGTGTAAATGTGTCAAAAACCTTCATTCTTCGCAAATGCACAAGATCCATGTGTTAAAAGTCGTCTGGCACAGCTGTGGCGAACGAAACTTTGATCAGCACCAAAATCGTGATATCGCGTGATTCGAGCGTTTCTGAGATCGCAGATCGGTGCCAATGTACCGAAAATGTTCATTCTACTCAAATACACCACATCCATGCGTTAAAAGTCGTCTGGCACAGCTGTGGCGAACGAAACTTTGATCAGCACCAAAATCGTGATATCGCGTGTTTCGAGCGTTTCTGAGATCGCAGATCGGTGCCAATGTACCGAAAATGTTCATTCTACTCAAATACACCACATCCATGCATTAAAAGTTGTCTGGCACAGCTGAATCGAACGAGACTGAAAAACACAGAAATCGTGATCTCGCGTGTTTCCAGCGTTTCTGAGATCACAGCTCGGTGTAAATTTGACAAAAACCTTCATTCTACTCAAATACGCCACATGCATGCATTAAAAGTTATCTGGCAGAGCTGAAGCGAACGCGATTTTGAACAGCACCAAAATCGTGATATCGCGTGTTTCGAGAGTTTCTGAGATCGCCGATCGGTGACAATGTACCAAAAATCTTCATTCTACTCAAATACACCGCATCCATGTATTAAAAGTTGTCTTTCACAGCTGAAGCGAACGAGACTTTGAAAAACACAGAAATCGTGATCTCGCGTGTTTCCAGCGTTTCTGAGATCACAGCTCGGCGTAAATTTGTCAAAAACCTTCATTCTACTCAAATACACAAGATCCATGTGTTAAAAGTCGTCTGGCACAGCTGTGGCGAACGAAACTTTGAACAACACCAAAATCGTAATATAGCGTGTTTCGAGCATTTCTGAGAGCACACCTCGGTGTAAATGTGTCAAAAACCTTCATTCTACTCAAATGCACAAAATCCATGTGTTAAAAGACGTCTGGCACAGCTATGGTGAACGAAACTTTGAACAGCACCAAAATCGTGATATCGCGTGTTTCGAGTGTTCCTGAGAGCACAGCTCGGTTTTAATATGTCAAAAACCTTCATTCTGCTCAAATGAACAATATCCATGTGTTAAAAGTTGTCTGGCACAGCTGTGGTGAACGAAACATTGAATAGCACCAAAATCGTGATATCGCGTGTTTCGAGCGTTTCTGAAAGCACAGCTCGGTGTAAATGTGTCAACAACCTTCATTCTACTCAAATGCACAAGATCCATGTTTTAAAAGTTGTCTTGCACAGCTGTGGTAGACGAAACTTTGAACAGTACCAACATCGTGATATCGCGTGTTTCGAGCGTTTCTGAGATCACAGCTCGGTGTAAATGTGTCAAAAACCTTCATTTTACTCAAATGCACAAGATCCATGCGTTAAATGTTGTCTTACACAGCTGGTGTGAACGAGACTTTGAACAGCACCAAAATCGTGATATCTCGTGTTTCAAGCGTTTCTGAGATCCCATCTCGGTGTAAATGTGCCAAAAACCTTCATTCTTCTCAAATGCACAAGATCCATGTGTTAAAAGTCGTCTGGCACAGCTGTGGCGAACGAAACTTTGATCAGCACCAAAATCGTGATATCGCGTGTTTCGAGCGTTTCTGAGATCGCAGATCGGTGCCAATGTACCGAAAATGTTCATTCTACTCAAATACACCACATCCATGCATTAAAAGTTGTCTGGCACAGCTGAATCGAACGAGACTTTGAAAAACACAGAAATCGTGATCTCGCGTGTTTCCAGCGTTTCTGAGATCACAGCTCGGTGTAAATTTGACAAAAACCTTCATTCTACTGAAATACGCCACATCCATGCATTAAAAGTTACCTGGCACAGCTGAAGCGAACGCGATTTTGAACAGCACCAAAATCGTGATATCGCGTGTTTCGAGCGTTTCTGAGATCGCCGATCGGTGACAATGTACCAAAAATCTTCATTCTACTCAAATACACCGCATCCATGTATTAAAAGTTGTCTTTCACAGCGGAAGCGAACGAGACTTTGAAAAACACAGAAATCGTGATCTCGCGTGTTTCCTGGGTTTCTGAGATCACAGCTCGGTCTAAATTTGTCAAAAACCTTCATTCTACTCAAATACACAGCATCCATGCATTTGAAGTTGTCTGGCACAGCTGAAGCAGACGAAACTTTAAAAACACAGAAATCGTGATCTCGCGTGTTTCGTGTGTTTCCGAGATCACAGCTCGGTGCCAATACCCCAAAAACCTTCATTCTACTCAAATACGCCACATCCATGCATTAAAAGTTATCTGGCACAGCTGAAGCGAACGAGACTTTGAACAGCACCAAAATCGTGATATCTCGTGTTTCACGCGTTTCTGAGATCCCAGCTCGGTGTAAATGTGTCAAAAACCTTCATTCTTCTCAAATGCACAAGATCCATGTGTTAAAAGTCGTCTGGCACAGCTGTGGCGAACGAAACTTTGATCAGCACCAGAATCGTGATATCGCGTGTTTCGAGCGTTTCTGAGATCGCAGATCGGTGCCAATGTACCGAAAATGTTCATTCTACTCAAATACACCACATCCATGCATTAAAAGTTGTCTGGCACAGCTGATGCGAACGAGACTTTGAAAAACACAGAAATCGTGATCTCGCGTGTTTCCAGCGTTTCTGAGATCACAGCTCGGCGTAAATTTGTCAAAAACCTTCATTCTACTCAAATACACAAGATCCATGTGTTAAAGGTCGTCTGGCACAGATGTGGCGAACGAAACTTTGAACATCACCAAAATCGTAATATAGCGTGTTTCGAGCGTTTCTGAGAGCACACCTCGGTGTAAATGTGTCAAAAACCTTCATTCTACTCAAATACACAAGGTCCATGTGTTAAAAGTTGTCTGGCACAGCTGTGGCGAACGAAATATTGAAGAGCACCAAAATCGTGATATCGCGTGTTTCGAGCGTTTCTGAGAGCACAGCTTGGTGTAAATGTGTCAAAAACCTTCAGTCTACTCAAATGCACAAGATCCATGCGTTAAAAGTTGTCTTACACAGCTGGTGTGAACGTAACTTTGAACAGCACCAAAATCGTTATATCACGTGTTTCGAGCGTTTCTGAGAGCACAGCTCGGTGTAAATGTGTCAAAAACCTTTATTTTTCTTCTCAAATGCACAAGATCCATGTTTTAAAAGTCGTCTGGCACAGCTGTGGCGAACGAAACTTTGATCGGCACCAAAATCGTGATATCGCGTGTTTCGAGCGTTTCTGAGATCGCAGATCGGTGCCAATGTACCGAAAATGTTCATTCTACTCAAATACACCACATCCAATCATTAAAAGTTGTCTGGCACAGCTGAAGCGAACGAGACTTTGAAAAACACAGAAATCGTGATCTCGCGTGTTTCCAGCGTTTCTGAGATCACAGCTCGGTGTAAATTTGTCAAAAACCTTCATGCTACTCAAATACACAAGATCCATGTGATGAAGGTCGTCCGGCACAGCTGTGGCGAACGAAACTTTGATCAGCACCAAAATCGTGATATCGCGTGATTCGAGCGTTTCTGAGATCGCAGATCGGTGCCAATGTACCGAAAATGTTCATTCTACTCAAATACACCACATCCATGCGTTAAAAGTCGTCTGGCACAGCTGTGGCGAACGAAACTTTGATCAGCACCAAAATCGTGATATCGCGTGTTTCGAGCGTTTCTGAGATCGCAGATCGGTGCCAATGTACCGAAAATGTTCATTCTACTCAAATACACCACATCCATGCATTAAAAGTTGTCTGGCACAGCTGAATCGAACGAGACTGAAAAACACAGAAATCGTGATCTCGCGTGTTTCCAGCGTTTCTGAGATCACAGCTCGGTGTAAATTTGACAAAAACCTTCATTCTACTCAAATACGCCACATGCATGCATTAAAAGTTATCTGGCAGAGCTGAAGCGAACGCGATTTTGAACAGCACCAAAATCGTGATATCGCGTGTTTCGAGAGTTTCTGAGATCGCCGATCGGTGACAATGTACCAAAAATCTTCATTCTACTCAAATACACCGCATCCATGTATTAAAAGTTGACTTTCACAGCTGAAGCGAACGAGACTTTGAAAAACACAGAAATCGTGATCTCGCGTGTTTCCAGCGTTTCTGAGATCACAGCTCGGCGTAAATTTGTCAAAAACCTTCATTCTACTCAAATACACAAGATCCATGTGTTAAAAGTCGTCTGGCACAGCTGTGGCGAACGAAACTTTGAACAACACCAAAATCGTAATATAGCGTGTTTCGAGCATTTCTGAGAGCACACCTCGGTGTAAATGTGTCAAAAACCTTCATTCTACTCAAATGCACAAAATCCATGTGTTAAAAGACGTCTGGCACAGCTATGGTGAACGAAACTTTGAACAGCACCAAAATCGTGATATCGCGTGTTTCGAGTGTTCCTGAGAGCACAGCTCGGTTTTAATATGTCAAAAACCTTCATTCTGCTCAAATGAACAATATCCATGTGTTAAAAGTTGTCTGGCACAGCTGTGGTGAACGAAACATTGAATAGCACCAAAATCGTGATATCGCGTGTTTCGAGCGTTTCTGAAAGCACAGCTCGGTGTAAATGTGTCAACAACCTTCATTCTACTCAAATGCACAAGATCCATGTGTTAAAAGTTGTCTTGCACAGCTGTGGTAGACGAAACTTTGAACAGTACCAACATCGTGATATCGCGTGTTTCGAGCGTTTCTGAGATCACAGCTCGGTGTAAGTGTGTCAAAAACCTTCATTCTACTCAAATGCACAAGATCCATGCATTAAAAGTTATCTGGCACAGCTGAAGCGAACGAGACTTTGAACAGCACCAAAATCGTGATATCTCGTGTTTCAAGCGTTTCTGAGATCCCAGCTCGGTGTAAATGTGTCAAAAACCTTCATTCTACTCAAATACACAAGGTCCATGTGTTAAAAGTTGTCTGGCACAGCTGTGGCGAACGAAATATTGAAGAGCACCAAAATCGTGATATCGCGTGTTTCGAGCGTTTCTGAGAGCACAGCTCGGTGTAAATGTGTCAAAAACCTTCATTCTGCTCAAATGAACAATATCCATGTGTTAAAAGTTGTCTGGCACAGCTGTGGTGAACGAAACTTTGAATAGCACCAAAATCGTGATATCACGTGTTTCGAGCGTTTCTGAAAGCACAGCTCGGTGTAAATGTGTCAAAAACCTTCATTCTACTCAAATGCACAAGATCCATGCGTTAAAAGTTGTCTTACACAGCTGGTGTGAACGTAACTTTGAACAGCACCAAAATCGTTATATCACGTGTTTCGAGCGTTTCTGAGAGCACAGCTCGGTGTAAATGTGTCAAAAACCTTTATTCTTCTCAAATGCACAAGATCCATGTTTTAAAAGTCGTCTGGCACAGCTGTGGCGAACGAAACTTTGAACAACACCAAAATCGTAATATACCGTGTTTCGAGCGTTTCTGAGAGCACACCTCGGTGTAAATGTGTCAAAAACCTTCATTCTACTCAAATACACAAGGTCCATGTGTTAAAAGTTGTCTGGCACAGCTGTGGCGAACGAAATATTGAATTGCACCATAATCGTGATATCGCGTGTTTCGAGCGTTTCTGAGAGCACAGCTCGGTGTAAATGTGTCAAAAACCTTCATTCTACTCAAATGCACAAGATCCATGTGTTAAAAGACGTCTGGCACAGCTATGGTGAACGAAACTTTGAACAGCACCAAAATCGTGATATCGCGTGTTTCGAGCGTTCCTGAGAGCACAGCTCGGTTTTAATATGTCAAAAACCTTCATTCTGCTCAAATGAACAATATCCATGTGTTAAAAGTTGTCTGGCACAGCTGTGGTGAACGAAACTTTGAATAGCACCAAAATCGTGATATCACGTGTTTCGAGCGTTTCTGAAAGCACAGCTCGGTGTAAATGTGTCAAAAACCTTCATTCTACTCAAATGCACAAGATCCATGCGTTAAAAGTTGTCTTACACAGCTGGTGTGAACGAAACTTTGAACAGCACCAAAATCGTTATATCACGTGTTTCGAGCGTTTCTGAGAGCACAGCTCGGTGTAAATGTGTCAAAAACCTTCATTCTTCGCAAATGCACAAGATCCATGTGTTAAAAGTCGTCTGGCACAGCTGTGGCGAACGAAACTTTGATCAGCACCAAAATCGTGATATCGCGTGATTCGAGCGTTTCTGAGATCGCAGATCGGTGCCAATGTACCGAAAATGTTCATTCTACTCAAATACACCACATCCATGCGTTAAAAGTCGTCTGGCACAGCTGTGGCGAACGAAACTTTGATCAGCACCAAAATCGTGATATCGCGTGTTTCGAGCGTTTCTGAGATCGCAGATCGGTGCCAATGTACCGAAAATGTTCATTCTACTCAAATACACCACATCCAATCATTAAAAGTTGTCTGGCACATCTGAAGCGAACGAGACTTTGAAAAACACAGAAATCGTGATCTCGCGTGTTTCCAGCGTTTCTGAGATCACAGCTCGGTGTAAATTTGTCAAAAACCTTCATGCTACTCAAATACACAAGATCCATGTGATGAAGGTCGTCCGGCACAGCTGTGGCGAACGAAACTTTGAACAACACCAAAATCGTAATATAGCGTGTTTCGAGCGTTTCTGAGAGCACACCTCGGCGTAAATGTGTCAAAAACCTTCATTCTACTCAAATGCACAAGATCCATGTGTTAAAAGACGTCTGGCACAGCTATGGTGAACGAAACTTTGAACAGCACCAAAATCGTGATATCGCGTGTTTCGAGCGTTCCTGAGAGCACAACTCGGTTTTAATATGTCAAAAACCTTCATTCTGCTCAAATGAACAATATCCATGTGTTAAAAGTTGTCTGGCACAGCTGTGGTGAACGAAACTTTGAATAGCACCAAAATCGTGATATCGCGTGTTTCGAGCGTTTCTGAGATCGCCGATCGGTGACAATGTACCAAAAATCTTCATTCTACTCAAATACACCGCATCCATGTATTAAAAGTTGTCGTTCACAGCAGAAGCGAACGAGACTTTGAAAAACACAGAAATCGTGATCTCGCGTGTTTCCTGCGTTTCTGAGATCACAGCTCGGTGTAAATGTGTCAAAAACCTTTATTCTTCTCAAATGCACAAGATCCATGTGTTAAAAGTCGTCTGGCACAGCTGTGGAGAACGAAACTTTGAACAACACCAAAATCGTAATATACCGTGTTTCGAGCGTTTCTGAGAGCACACCTCGGTGTAAATGTGTCAAAAACCTTCATTCTACTCAAATACGCCACATCCATGCATTAAAAGTTATCTGGCACAGCTGAAGCGAACGCGATTTTGAACAGCACCAAAATCGTGATATCGCGTGTTTCGAGCGTTTCTGAGATCGCAGATCGGTGCCAATGTACCGAAAATGTTCATTCTACTCAAATACACCACATCCATGCATTAAAAGTTGTCTGGCACAGCTGAAGCGAACGAGACATTGAAAAACACGGAAATCGTGATCTCGCGTGTTTCCAGCGTTTCTGAGATCACAGCTCGGCGTAAATTTGTCAAAAACCTACATTCTACTCAAATGCACAAGATCCATGTGTTAAAAGTTGTCTTACACAGCTGGTGTGAACGTAACTTTGAACAGCACCAAAATCGTTATATCACGTGTTTCGAGCGTTTCTGAGAGCACAGCTCGGTGTAAATGTGTCCAAAACCTTTATTCTTCTCAAATGCACAAGATCCATGTTTTAAAAGTCGTCTGGCACAGCTGTGGCGAACGAAACTTTGATCAGCACCAAAATCGTGATATCGCGTGTTTTGAACGTTTCTGAGATCGCAGATCGGTGCCAATGTACCGAAAATGTTCATTCTACTCAAATTCACCGCATCCATGTATTAAAAGTTGTCTTTCACAGCGGAAGCGAACGAGACTTTGAAAAACACAGAAATCGTGATCTCGCGTGTTTCCTGGGTTTCTGAGATCACAGCTCGGTCTAAATTTGTCAAAAACCTTCATTCTACTCAAATACACAGCATCCATGCGTTTAAAGTTGTCTGGCACAGCTGAAGCAGACGAAACTTTAAAAACACAGAAATCGTGATCTCGCGTGTTTCGTGTGTTTCCGAGATCACAGCTCGGAGCCAATACCCCAAAAACCTTCATTCTAGTCAAATGCGCCACATCCATGCATTAAAAGTTATCTGGCACAGCTGAAGCGAACGAGACTTTGAACAGCACCAAAATCGTGATATCTCGTGTTTCAAGCGTTTCTGAGATCCCAGCTCGGTGTAAATGTGTCAAAAACCTTCATTCTTCTCAAATGCACAAGATCCATGTGTTAAAAGTCGTCTGGCACAGCTGTGGCGAACGAAACTTTGATCAGCACCAGAATCGTGATATCGCGTGTTTCGAGCGTTTCTGAGATCGCAGATCGGTGCCAATGTACCGAAAATGTTCATTCTACTCAAATACACCACATCCATGCATTAAAAGTTATCTGGCACAGCTGAAGCGAACGAGACTTTGAACAGCACCAAAATCGTGATATCTCGTGTTTCAAGCGTTTCTGAGATCCCAGCTCGGTGTAAATGTGTCAAAAACCTTCATTCTTCTCAAATGCACAAGATCCATGTGTTAAAAGTCGTCTGGCACAGCTGTGGCGAACGAAAGATTGATCAGCACCAGAATCGTGATATCGCGTGTTTCGAGCGTTTCTGAGATCGCAGCTCGGTGTAAATGTGTCAAAAACCTTCATTCTACTCAAATGCACAAGATCCATGCGTTAAAAGTTGTCTTACACAGCTGGTGTGAACGAAACTTTGAACAGCACCAAAATCGTGATATCGCGTGTTTCGAGCGTTTCTGAGATCGCCGATCGGTGACAATGTACCAAAAATCTTCATTCTACTCAAATACACCGCATCCATGTATTAAAAGTTGTCTGGCACAGCAGAAGCGAACGAGACTTTGAAAAACACAGAAATCGTGATCTCGCGTGTTTCGTGTGTTTCTGAGATCACAGCTCGGTGAAAATACCCCAAAAACCTTCATTCTACTCAAATACGCCACATCCATGCATTAAAAGTTATCTGGCACAGCTGAAGCGAACGAGACTTTGAACAGCACCAAAATCGTGATATCTCGTGTTTCAAGCGTTTCTGATATCCCAGCTCGGTGTAAATGTGTCAAAAACCTTCATTCTTTTCAAATGCACAAGATCCATATGTTAAAAGTCGTCTGGCACAGCTGTGGCGAACGAAACTTTGATCAGCACCAGAATCGTGATATCGCGTGTTTCGAGCTTTTCTGAGATCGCAGATCGGTGCCAATGTACCGAAAATGTTCATTCTACTCAAATACACCACATCCATGCGTTAAAAGTCGTCTGGCACAGCTGTGGCGAACGAAACTTTGAACAGCACCAAAATCGTGATATCGCGTGTTTCGATCGTTTCTGAGATCGCCGATCGGTGACAATGTACCAAAAATCTTCATTCTACTCAAATACACCGCATCCATGTATTAAAAGTTGTCTTTCACAGCGGAAGCGAACGAGACTTTTAAAAACACAGAAATCGTGATCTCGTGTGTTTCCAGCGTTTCTGAGATCACAGCTCGGTGTAAATTTGTCGAAAACCTTCATGCTACTCAAATACACAAGATCCATGTGATGAAGGTCGTCTGGCACAGCTGTGGCGAACGAAACTTTGAACAACACCAAAATCGTAATATAGCGTGTTTCGAGCGTTTCTGAGAGCACACCTCGGTGTAAATGTGTCAAAAACCTTCATTCTTCTCAAATGCACAAGATCCATGTCTTAAAAGTCGTCTGGCACAGCTATGGTGAACGAAACTTTGAACAGCACCAAAATCGTGATATCGCGTGTTTCGAGCGTTCCTGAGAGCACAGCTCGGTTTTAATATGTCAAAAACCTTCATTCTGCTCAAATGAACAATATCCATGTGTTAAAAGTTGTCTGGCACAGCTGTGGTGAACGAAACTTTGAATGTCACCAAAATCGTGATATCGCGGGTTTCGAGCGTTTCTGAAAGCACAGCTCGGTGTAAATGTGTCAACAACCTTCATTCTACTCAAATGCACAAGATCAATGTGTTAAAAGTTGTCTTGCACAGCTGTGGTAGACGAAACTTTGAACAGTACCAACATCGTGATATCGCGTGTTTCGAGCGTTTCTGAGATCACATCTCGGTGTAAATGTGTCAAAAACCTTCATTCTACTCAAATGCACAAGATCCATGCATTAAAAGTTATCTGGCACAGCTGAAGCGAACGAGACTTTGAACAGCACCAAAATCGTGATATCTCGTGTTTCAAGCGTTTCTGAGATCCCAGCTCGGTGTAAATGTGTCAAAAACCTTCATTCTACTCAAATACACAAGGTCCATGTGTTAAAAGTTGTCTGGCACAGCTGTGGCGAACGAAATATTGAAGAGCACCAAAATCGTGATATCGCGTGTTTCGAGCGTTTCTGAGAGCACAGCTCGGTGTAAATGTGTCAAAAACCTTCATTCTACTCAAATGCACAAGATCCATGTGTTAAAAGTTATCTGGCACAGCTGAAGCGAACGAGACTTTGAACAGCACCAAAATCGTGATATCTCGTGTTTCAAGCGTTTCTGAGATCCCAGCTCGGTGTAAATGTGTCAAAAACCTTCATTCTACTCAAATACACAAGGTCCATGTGTTAAAAGTTGTCTGGCACAGCTGTGGCGAACGAAATATTGAAGAGCACCAAAATCGTGATATCGCGTGTTTCGAGCGTTTCTGAGAGCACAGCTCGGTTTTAATATGTCAAAAACCTTCATTCTGCTCAAATGAACAATATCCATGTGTTAAAAGTTGTCTGGCACAGCTGTGGTGAACGAAACTTTGAATAGCACCAAAATCGTGATATCACGTGTTTCGAGCGTTTCTGAAAGCACAGCTCGGTGTAAATGTGTCAAAAACCTTCATTCTACTCAAATACACAAGATCCATGTGTTAAAAGTTGTCTGGCACAGCTGTGGCGAACGAAATGTTGAAGAGCACCAAAATCGTGATATCGCGTGTTTCGAGCGTTTCTGAAAGAACAGCTCGGTGTAAATGTGTCAAAAACCTTCATTCTACTCAAATGCACAAGATCCATGTGTTAAAAGTTATCTCGCACAGCTGTGGTGGACGAAACTTTGAACAGTACCAACATCGTGATATCGCGTGTTTCGAGCGTTTCTGAGATCACAGCTCGGTGTAAATGTGTCAAAAACCTTCATTCTACTCAAATGCACAAGATCCATGTGTTAAAAATCGTCTGGCACAGCTATGGTGAACGAAACTTTGAACAGCACCAAAATTGTGATATCGCGTGTTACGAGCGTTCCTGAGAGCACAGCTCGGTTTTAATATGTCAAAAACCTTCATTCTGCTCAAATGAACAATATAGATGTGTTAAAAGTCGTCTGGCACTGCTGTGGTAAACGAAACTTTGAAACACACCACAATCGTGATATCGCGTGTTTCGAGCGTTTCTGAGATCGCAGATCGGTGCCAATGTACCGAAAATGTTCATTCTACTCAAATACACAAGATCCATGTGTTGAAGGTCGTCTGGCACAGCTGTGGCGAACGAAACTTTGAACAACACCAAAATCGTAATATAGCGTGTTTCGAGCGTTTCTGAGAGCACACCTCGGTGTAAATGTGTCAAAAACCTTCATTCTACTCAAATACACAAGATCCATGTGTTAAAAGTTGTCTGGCACAGCTGTGGCGAACGAAATATTGAAGAGCACCAAAATCGTGATATCGGGTGTCTCGAGCGTTTCTGAGATCGCAGATCAGTGCCAATGTACCGAAAATGTTCATTCTACTCAAATACACCACATCCGTACTTTAAAAGTTGTCTGGCACAGCTGAAGCGAACGAGACTTTGAAAAACACAGAAATCGTGATCTCGCGTGTTTCCAGCGTTTCTGAGATCACAGCTCGGTGTAAATTTGTCAAAAACCTTCATGCTACTCAAATACACAGCATCCATGCGATAAATGTTGTTTGGCACAGCTGAAGAAGACGAAACTTTGAAAAGCACAAAAATCGTGATCTCGCGTGTTTCGTGTGTTTCTGACATCACAGCTCGTTGCCAGTATGCCGAAAACCTTCATTCTACTCAAAAACGCAACATCCATGCGTTAAAAGTCATCTGGCATAGCTGTGGTGAACGAAACTGTGAACAGTACCAAAATCGTGATATCGCGTGTTTCGAGCGTTTCTGAGATCGCAGATCGGTGCCAATGTACCGAAAATGTTCATTCTACTCAAATACACCACATCCATGCGTTAAAAGTTGTCTTTTACAGCAGAAGCGAACGAGACTTTGAAAAACACAGAAATCGTGATCTCGCGTGTTTCCTGCGTTTCTGAGATCACAGCTCGGTCTAAATTTGTCAATAACCTTCATTCTACTCATATACACAGCATCCATGCGTTCAAAGTTGTCTGGCACAGCTGAAGCAGACGAAACTTTGAAAAACACAGAAATCGTGATCTCGCGTGTTTCGTGTGTTTCTGAGATCACAGCTCGGTGCCAATACCCCAAAAACCTTCATTCTACTCAAATACGCCACATCCATGCATTAAAAGTTATCGGGCACAGCTGAAGCGAACGAGACTTTGAACAGCACCAAAATCGTGATGTCTCGTGTTTCAAGCGTTTCTGAGATCCCAGCTCGGTGTAAATGTGTCAAAATCCTTCATTCTTCTCAAATGCACAAGATCCATGTGTTAAAAGTCGTCTGGCACATCTGTGGCGAACGAAACTTTGATCAGCACCAGAATCGTGATATCGCGGGTTTCGAGCGTTTCTGAGATCGCAGATCGGTGCCAATGTACCGAAAATGTTCATTCTACTCAAATACACCACATCCATGCATTAAAAGTTGTTTGGCACAGCTGAAGCGAACGAGACTTTGAAAAACACAGAAATCGTGATCTCGCGTGTTTCCAGCGTTTCTGAGATCACAGCTCGGTGTAAATTTGTCAAAAACCTTCATTCTACTCAAATACACAAGATCCATGTGTTAAAGGTCGTCTGGCACAGCTGTGGCGAACGAAACTTTGACCATCACCAAAATCGTAATATAGCGTGTTTCGAGCGTTTCTGAGAGCACACCTCGGTGTAAATGTGTCAAAAACCTTCATTCTACTCAAATGCACAAGATCCATGTGTTAAAAGTCGTCTGGCATAGCTATGGTGAACGAAACTTTGAACTGCACCAAAATTGTGATATCGCGTGTTTCGAGCGTTTCTGAGATCGCCGATCGGTGACAATGTACCAAAAATCTTCATTCTACTCAAATACACCGCATCCATGTATTAAAAGTTGTCTTTCACAGCAGAAGCGAACGAGACTTTGAAAAACACAGAAATCGTGATCTCGCGTGTTTCCTGCGTTTCTGAGATCACAGCTCGGTCTAAGTTTGTCAAAAACCTTCATTCTACTCAAATACACAGCATCCATGCGTTTAAAGTTGTCTGGCACAGCTGAAACAGACGAAACTTTGAAAAACACAGAAATCGTGATCTCGCGTGTTTCGTGTGTATCTGAGATCACAGCTCGGTGCCAATACCCCAAAAACCTTCATTCTACTCAAATACGCCACATCCATGCATTAAAAGTTATCTGGCACAGCTGAAGCGAACGAGACTTCGAACAGCACCAAAATCGTGATATCTCGTGTTTCAAGCGTTTCTGAGATCCCAGCTCGGTGTAAATGTGTCAAAAACCTTCATTCTTCTCAAATGCACAAGATCCATGTGTTAAAAGTTGTCTGGCACAGCTGTGGCGAACGAAAGATTGATCAGCACCAGAATCGTGATATCGCGTGTTTCGAGCGTTTCTGAGATCGCAGCTCGGTGTAAATGTGTCAAAAACCTTCATTCTACTCAAATGCACAAGATCCATGCGTTAAAAGTTGTCTTACACAGCTGGTGTGAACGAAACTTTGAACAGCACCAAAATCGTGATATCGCGTGTTTCGAGCGTTTCTGAGATCGCCGATCGGTGACAATGTACCAAAAATCTTCATTCTACTCAAATACACCGCATCCATGTATTAAAAGTTGTCTGGCACAGCAGAAGCGAACGAGACTTTGAAAAACACAGAAATCGTGATCTCGCGTGTTTCCTGCGTTTCTGAGATCACAGCTCGTTCTAAATTTGTCAAAAACCTTCATTCTACTCAAATACACAGCATCCATGCGTTTAAAGTTGTCTGGCACAGCTGAAGCAGACGAAACTTTGAAAAACATAGAAATCGTGATCTCGCGTGTTTCGTGTGTTTCTGAGATCACAGCTCGGTGCCAATACCCCAAGAACCGTCATTCTACTCAAATACGCCACATCCATGCATTAAAAGTTATCTGGCACAGCTGAAGCGAACGAGACTTTGAACAGCACCAAAATCGTGATATCTCGTGTTTCAAGCGTTTCTGAGATCTCAGCTCGGTGTAAATGTGTCAAAAACCTTCATTCTTCTCAAATGCACAAGATCCATGTGTTAAAAGTCGTCTGGCACAGCTGTGGCGAACGAAACATTGATCAGCACCAGAATCGTGATATCGCGTGTTTCGAGCGTTTCTGAGATCGCAGATCGGTGCCAATGTACCGAAAATGTTCATTCTAAATGTGCCAAAACCTTCATTCTTCTCAAATGCACAAGATCCATGTGTTAAAAGTCGTCTGGCACAGCTGTGGCGAACGAAACTTTGATCAGCACCAGAATCGTGATATCGCGTGTTTCGAGCGTTTCTGAGATCGCCGATCGGTGACAATGTACCAAAAATCTTCATTCTACTCAAATACACCGCATCCATGTATTAAAAGTTGTCTTTCACAGCGGAAGCGAACGAGACTTTGAAAAACACAGAAATCGTGATCTCGCGTGTTTCCTGGGTTTCTGAGATCACAGCTCGGTCTAAATTTGTCAAAAACCTTCATTCTACTCAAATACACAGCATCCATGCGTTTTAAGTTGTCTGGCACAGCTGAAGCAGACGAAACTTTAAAAACACAGAAATCGTGATCTCGCGTGTTTCGTGTGTTTCCGAGATCACAGCTCGGTGCCAATACCCCAAAAACCTTCATTCTCCTCAAATACGCCACATCCATGCATTAAAAGTTATCTGGCACAGCTGAAGCGAACGAGACTTTGAACAGCACCAAAATCGTGATATCTCGTGTTTCAAGCGTTTCTGAGATCCCAGCTCGGTGTAAATGTGTCAAAAACCTTCATTCTTCTCAAATGCACAAGATCCATGTGTTAAAAGTCGTCTGTCACAGCTGTGGCGAACGAAACTTTGATCAGCACCAGAATCGTGATATCGCGTGATTCGAGCGTTTCTGAGATCGCAGATCGGTGCCAATGTACCGAAAATGTTCATTCTACTCAAATACACCACATCCATGCGTTAAAAGTCGTCTGGCACAGCTGTGGCGAACGAAACTTTGATCAGCACCAAAATCGTGATATCGCGTGTTTCGAGCGTTTCTGAGATCGCAGATCGGTGCCAATGTACCGAAAATGTTCATTCTACTCAAATACACCACATCCATGCATTAAAAGTTGTCTGGCACAGCTGAATCGAACGAGACTGAAAAACACAGAAATCGTGATCTCGCGTGTTTCCAGCGTTTCTGAGATCACAGCTCGGTGTAAATTTGACAAAAACCTTCATTCTACTCAAATACGCCACATGCATGCATTAAAAGTTATCTGGCACAGCTGAAGAAAAAGCGATTTTGAACAGCACCAAAATCGTGATATCGCGTGTTTCGAGAGTTTCTGAGATCGCCGATCGCTGACAATGTACCAAAAATCTTCATTCTACTCAAATACACCGCATCCATGTATTAAAAGTTGTCTTTCACAGCAGATGCGAACGAGACTTTGAAAAACACAGAAATCGTGATCTCGCGTGTTTCCTGCGTTTCTGAAATCACAGCTCGGTCTAAATTTGTCAAAAACCTTCATTCTACTCAAATACACAGCATCCATGCGTTTAAAGTTGTCTGGCACAGCTGAAGCAGACGAAACTTTGAAAAACATAGAAATCGTGATCTCGCGTGTTTCGTGTGTTTCTGAGATCACAGCTCGGTGCCAATACCCCAAGAACCGTCATTCTACTCAAATACGCCACATCCATGCATTAAAAGTTATCTGGCACAGCTGAAGCGAACGAGACTTTGAACAACACCAAAATCGTGATATCTAGTGTTTCAAGCGTTTCTGAGATCTCAGCTCGGTGTAAATGTGTCAAAAACCTTCATTCTTCTCAAATGCACAAGATCCATGTGTTAAAAGTCGTCTGGCACAGCTGTGGCGAACGAAACTTTGATCAGCACCAGAATCGTGATATCGCGTGTTTCGAGCGTTTCTGAGATCGCAGATCGGTGCCAATGTACCGAAAATGTTCATTCTAAATGTGTCAAAAACCTTCATTCTTCTCAAATGCACAAGATCCATGTGTTAAAAGTCGTCTGGCACAGCTGTGGCGAACGAAACTTTGATCAGCACCAGAATCGTGATATCGCGTGTTTCGAGCGTTTCTGAGATCGCCGATCGGTGACAATGTACCAAAAATCTTCATTCTACTCAAATACACCGCATCCATGTATTAAAAGTTGTCTTTCACAGCGGAAGCGAACGAGACTTTGAAAAACACAGAAATCGTGATCTCGCGTGTTTCCTGGGTTTCTGAGATCACAGCTTTGTCTAAATTTGTCAAAAACCTTCATTCTACTGAAATACACAGCATCCATGCGTTTAAAGTTGTCTGGCACAGCTGAAGCAGACGAAACTTTAAAAACACAGAAATCGTGATCTCGCGTGTTTCGTGTGTTTCCGAGATCACAGCTCGGTGCCAATACCCCAAAAACCTTCATTCTACTCAAATACGCCACATCCATGCATTAAAAGCTATCTGGCACAGCTGAAGCGAACGAGACTTTGAACAGCACCAAAATCGTGATATCTCGTGTTTCAAGCGTTTCTGAGATCCCAGCTCGGTGTAAATGTGTCAAAAACCTTCATTCTTCTCAAATGCACAAGATCCATGTGTTAAAAGTCGTCTGTCACAGCTGTGGCGAACGAAACTTTGATCAGCACCAGAATCGTGATATCGCGTGATTCGAGCGTTTCTGAGATCGCAGATCGGTGCCAATGTACCGAAAATGTTCATTCTACTCAAATACACCACATCCATGCGTTAAAAGTCGTCTGGCACAGCTGTGGCGAACGAAACTTTGATCAGCACCAAAATCGTGATATCGCGTGTTTCGAGCGTTTCTGAGATCGCAGATCGGTGCCAATGTACCGAAAATGTTCATTCTACTCAAATACACCACATCCATGCATTAAAAGTTGTCTGGCACAGCTGAATCGAACGAGACTGAAAAACACAGAAATCGTGATCTCGCGTGTTTCCAGCGTTTCTGAGATCACAGCTCGGTGTAAATTTGACAAAAACCTTCATTCTACTCAAATACGCCACATGCATGCATTAAAAGTTATCTGGCACAGCTGAAGCGAACGCGATTTTGAACAGCACCAAAATCGTGATATCGCGTGTTTCGAGAGTTTCTGAGATCGCCGATCGGTGACAATGTACCAAAAATCTTCATTCTACTCAAATACACCGCATCCATGTATTAAAAGTTGTCTTTCACAGCAGAAGCGAACGAGACTTTGAAAAACACAGAAATCGTGATCTCGCGTGTTTCCTGCGTTTCTGAGATCACAGCTCGGTCTAAATTTGTCAAAAACCTTCATTCTACTCAAATACACAGCATCCATGCGTTTAAAGTTGTCTGGCACAGCTTAAGCAGACGAAACTTTGAAAAACACAGAAATCGTGATCTCGCGTGTTTCGTGTGTTTCTGAGATCACAGCTCGGTGCCAATACCCCAAAAGCCGTCATTCTACTCAAATACGCCACATCCATGCATTAAAAGTTATCTGGCACAGCTGAAGCGAACGAGACTTTGAACAGCACCAAAATCGTGATATCTCGTGTTTCAAGCGTTTCTGAGATCCCAGCTCGGTGTAAATGTGTCAAAAACCTTCATTCTTCTCAAATGCACAAGATCCATGTGTTAAAAGTCGTCTGGCACAGCTGTGGCGAACGAAACTTTGATCAGCACCAGAATCGTGATATCGCGTGTTTCGAGCGTTTCTGAGATCGCAGATCGGTGCCAATGTACCGAAAATGTTCATTCTACTCAAATAAACCACATCCATGCATTAAAAGTTGTCTGGCACAGCTGAAGCGAACGAGACTTTGAAAAACACAGAAATCGTGATCTCGCGTGTTTCCAGCGTTTCTGAGATCACAGCTCGGCGTAAATTTGTCAAAAACCTTCATTCTACTCAAATACACAAGATCCATGTGTTAAAAGTCGTCTGGCACAGCTGTGGCGAACGAAACTTTGAACAACACCAAAATCGTAATATACCGTGTTTCGAGCGTTTCTGAGAGCACACCTCGGTGTAAATGTGTCAAAAACCTTCATTCTACTCAAATACGCCACATCCATGCATTAAAAGTTATCTGGCACAGCTGAAGCGAACGCGATTTTGAACAGCACCAAAATCGTGATATCGCGTGTTTCGAGCGTTTCTGAGATCGCCGATCGGTGACAATGTACCGAATCTTCATTCTACTCAAATACACCGCATCCATGTATTAAAAGTTGTCTTTCACAGCGGAAGCGAACGAGACTTTGAAAAACACAGAAATCGTGATCTCGCGTGTTTCCAGCGTTTCTGAGATCACAGCTCGGTGTAAATTTGACAAAAACCTTCATTCTACTCAAATACACAAGGTCCATGTGTTAAAGGTCGTCTGGCACAGATGTGGCGAACGAAACTTTGAACATCACCAAAATCGTAATATAGCGTGTTTCGAGCGTTTCTGAGAGCACACCTCGGTGTAAATGTGTCAAAAACCTTCATTCTACTCAAATACACAAGGTCCATGTGTTAAAAGTTGTCTGGCACAGCTGTGGCGAACGAAATATTGAAGAGCACCAAAATCGTGATATCGCGTGTTTCGAGCGTTTTTGAGAGCACAGCTTGGTGTAAATGCGTCAAAAACCTTCATTCTACTCAAATGCACAAGATCCATGCGTTAAAAGTTGTCTTACACAGCTGGTGTGAACGTAACTTTGAACAGCACCAAAATCGTTATATCACGTGTTTCGAGCGTTTCTGAGAGCACAGCTCGGTGTAAATGTGTCAATAACCTTTATTCTTCTCAAATGCACAAGATCCATGTTTTAAAAGTCGTCTGGCACAGCTGTGGCGAACGAAACTTTGATCAGCACCAAAATCGTGATATCGCGTGTTTCGAGCGTTTCTGAGATCGCAGATCGGTGCCAATGTACCGAAAATGTTCATTCTACTCAAATACACCGCATCCATGTATTAAAAGTTGTCTTTCACAGCGGAAGCGAACGAGACTTTGAAAAACACAGAAATCGTGATCTCGCGTGTTTCCTGGGTTTCTGAGATCACAGCTCGGTCTAAATTTGTCAAAAACCTTCATTCTACTCAAATACACAGCATCCATGCGTTTAAAGTTGTCTGGCACAGCTGAAGCAGACGAAACTTTAAAAACACAGAAATCGTGATCTCGCGTGTTTCGTGTGTTTCCGAGATCACAGCTCGGTGCCAATACCCCAAAAACCTTCATTCTACTCAAATACGCCACATCCATGCATTAAAAGTTATCTGGCACAGCTGAAGCGAACGAGACTTCGAACAGCACCAAAATCGTGATATCTCGTGTTTCAAGCGTTTCTGAGATCCCAGCTCGGTGTAAATGTGTCAAAAACCTTCATTCTTCTCAAATGCACAAGATCCATGTGTTAAAAGTCGTCTGGCACAGCTGTGGCGAACGAAAGATTGATCAGCACCAGAATCGTGATATCGCGTGTTTCGAGCGTTTCTGAGATCGCAGCTCGGTGTAAATGTGTCAAAAACCTCCATTCTACTCAAATGCACAAGATCCATGCGTTAAAAGTTGTCTTACACAGCTTTTGTGAACGAAACTTTGAACAGCACCAAAATCGTGATATCGCGTGTTTCGAGCGTTTCTGAGATCGCCGATCGGTGACAATGTACCAAAAATCTTCATTCTACTCAAATACACCGCATCCATGTATTAAAAGTTGTCTGGCACAGCAGAAGCGAACGAGACTTTGAAAAACACAGAAATCGTGATCTCGCGTGTTTCCTGCGTTTCTGAGATCACAGCTCGTTCTAAATTTGTCAAAAACCTTCATTCTACTCAAATACACAGCATCCATGCGTTTAAAGTTGTCTGGCACAGCTGAAGCAGACGAAACTTTGAAAAACACAGAAATCGTGATCTCGCGTGTTTCGTGTGTTTCTGAGATCACAGCTCGGTGAAAATACCCCAAAAACCTTCATTCTACTCAAATACGCCACATCCATGCATTAAAAGTTATCTGGCACAGCTGAAGCGAACGAGACTTTGAACAGCACCAAAATCGTGATATCTCGTGTTTCAAGCGTTTCTGATATCCCAGCTCGGTGTAAATGTGTCAAAAACCTTCATTCTTCTCAAATGCACAAGATCCATGTGTTAAAAGTCGTCTGGCACAGCTGTGGCGAACGAAACTTTGATCAGCACCAGAATCGTGATATCGCGTGTTTCGAGCGTTTCTGAGATCGCAGATCGGTGCCAATGTACCGAAAATGTTCATTCTAAATGTGTCAAAAACCTTCATTCTTCTCAAATGCACAAGATCCATGTGTTAAAAGTCGTCTGGCACAGCTGTGGCGAACGAAACTTTGATCAGCACCAGAATCGTGATATCGCGTGTTTCGAGCGTTTCTGAGATCGCCGATCGGTGACAATGTACCAAAAATCTTCATTCTACTCAAATACACCGCATCCATGTATTAAAAGTTGTCTTTCACAGCGGAAGCGAACGAGACTTTGAAAAACACAGAAATCGTGATCTCGCGTGTTTCCTGGGTTTCTGAGATCACAGCGCGGTCTAAATTTGTCAAAAACCTTCATTCTACTCAAATACACAGCATCCATGCGTTTAAAGTTGTCTGGCACAGCTGAAGCAGACGAAACTTTAAAAACACAGAAATCGTGATCTCGCATGTTTCGTGTGTTTCCGAGATCACAGCTCGGTGCCAATACCCCAAAAACCTTCATTCTACTCAAATACGCCACATCCATGCATTAAAAGTTATCTGGCACAGCTGAAGCGAACGAGACTTTGAACAGCACCAAAATCGTGATATCTCGTGTTTCAAGCGTTTCTGAGATCCCAGCTCGGTGTAAATGTGTCAAAAACCTTCATTCTTCTCAAATGCACAAGATCCATGTGTTAAAAGTCGTCTGTCACAGCTGTGGCGAACGAAACTTTGATCAGCACCAGAATCGTGATATCGCGTGATTCGAGCGTTTCTGAGATCGCAGATCGGTGCCAATGTACCGAAAATGTTCATTCTACTCAAATACACCACATCCATGCATTAAAAGTTGTCTGGCACAGCTGAAGCGAACGAGACTTTGAAAAACACAGAAATCGTGATCTCGCGTGTTTCCAGCGTTTCTGAGATCACAGCTCGGCGTAAATTTGTCAAAAACCTTCATTCTACTCAAATACACAAGATCCATGTGTTAAAACTCGTCTGGCACAGCTGTGGCGAACGAAACTTTGAACAACACCAAAATCGTAATATACCGTGTTTCGAGCGTTTCTGAGAGCACACCTCGGTGTAAATGTGTCAAAAACCTTCATTCTACTCAAATACACAAGGTCCATGTGTTAAAAGTTGTCTGGCACAGCTGTGGCGAACGAAATATTGAAGAGCACCAAAATCGTGATATCGCGTGTTTCGAGCGTTTCTGAGAGCACAGAACGGTGTAAATGTGTCAACAACCTTCATTCTACTCAAATGCACAAGATCAATGTGTTAAAAGTTGTCTTGCACAGCTGTGGTAGACGAAACTTTGAACAGTACCAACATCGTGATATCGCGTGTTTCGAGCGTTTCTGAGATCACAGCTCGGTGTAAATGTGTCAAAAACCTTCATTCTACTCAAATGCACAAGATCCATGCATTAAAAGTTATCTGGCACAGCTGAAGCGAACGAGACTTTGAACAGCACCAAAATCGTGATATCTCGTGTTTCAAGCGTTTCTGAGATCCCAGCTCGGTGTAAATGTGTCAAAAACCTTCATTCTACTCAAATACACAAGGTCCATGTGTTAAAAGTTGTCTGGCACAGCTGTGGCGAACGAAATATTGAAGAGCACCAAAATCGTGATATCGCGTGTTTCGAGCATTTCTGAGAGCACAGCTCGGTGTAAATGTGTCAAAAACCTTCATTCTACTCAAATGCACAAGATCCATGTGTTAAAAGACGTCTGGCACAGCTATGGTGAACGAAACTTTGAACAGCACCAAAATCGTGGTATCGCGTGTTTCGAGCGTTCCTGAGATCACAGCTCGGTTTTAATATGTCAAAAACCTTCATTCTGCTCAAATGAACAATATCCATGTGTTAAAAGTTGTCTGGCACAGCTGTGGTGAACGAAACTTTGAATAGCACCAAAATCGTGATATCACGTGTTTCGAGCGTTTCTGAAAGCACAGCTCGGTGTAAATGTGTCAAAAACCTTCATTCTACTCAAATGCACAAGATCCATGCGTTAAAAGTTTTCTTACACAGCTGGTGTGAACGAAACTTTGAACAGCACCAAAATCGTTATATCACGTGTTTCGAGCGTTTCTGAGATCCCAGCTCGGTGTAAATGTGTCAAAAACCTTCATTCTTCGCAAATGCACAAGATCCATGTGTTAAAAGTCGTCTGGCACAGCTGTGGCGAACGAAACTTTGATCAGCACCAAAATCGTGATATCGCGTGATTCGAGCGTTTCTGAGATCGCAGATCGGTGCCAATGTACCGAAAATGTTCATTCTACTCAAATACACCACATCCATGCGTTAAAAGTCGTCTGGCACAGCTGTGGCGAACGAAACTTTGATCAGCACCAAAATCGTGATATCGCGTGTTTCGAGCGTTTCTGAGATCGCAGATCGGTGCCAATGTACCGAAAATGTTCATTCTACTCAAATACACCACATCCATGCATTAAAAGTTGTCTGGCACAGCTGAATCGAACGAGACTGAAAAACACAGAAATCGTGATCTCGCGTGTTTCCAGCGTTTCTGAGATCACAGCTCGGTGTAAATTTGACAAAAACCTTCATTCTACTCAAATACGCCACATGCATGCATTAAAAGTTATCTGGCAGAGCTGAAGCGAACGCGATTTTGAACAGCACCAAAATCGTGATATCGCGTGTTTCGAGAGTTTCTGAGATCGCCGATCGGTGACAATGTACCAAAAATCTTCATTCTACTCAAATACACCGCATCCATGTATTAAAAGTTGTCTTTCACAGCTGAAGCGAACGAGACTTTGAAAAACACAGAAATCGTGATCTCGCGTGTTTCCAGCGTTTCTGAGATCACAGCTCGGCGTAAATTTGTCAAAAACCTTCATTCTACTCAAATACACAAGATCCATGTGTTAAAAGTCGTCTGGCACAGCTGTGGCGAACGAAACTTTGAACAACACCAAAATCGTAATATAGCGTGTTTCGAGCATTTCTGAGAGCACACCTCGGTGTAAATGTGTCAAAAACCTTCATTCTACTCAAATGCACAAAATCCATGTGTTAAAAGACGTCTGGCACAGCTATGGTGAACGAAACTTTGAACAGCACCAAAATCGTGATATCGCGTGTTTCGAGTGTTCCTGAGAGCACAGCTCGGTTTTAATATGTCAAAAACCTTCATTCTGCTCAAATGAACAATATCCATGTGTTAAAAGTTGTCTGGCACAGCTGTGGTGAACGAAACATTGAATAGCACCAAAATCGTGATATCGCGTGTTTCGAGCGTTTCTGAAAGCACAGCTCGGTGTAAATGTGTCAACAACCTTCATTCTACTCAAATGCACAAGATCCATGTTTTAAAAGTTGTCTTGCACAGCTGTGGTAGACGAAACTTTGAACAGTACCAACATCGTGATATCGCGTGTTTCGAGCGTTTCTGAGATCACAGCTCGGTGTAAATGTGTCAAAAACCTTCATTTTACTCAAATGCACAAGATCCATGCGTTAAATGTTGTCTTACACAGCTGGTGTGAACGAGACTTTGAACAGCACCAAAATCGTGATATCTCGTGTTTCAAGCGTTTCTGAGATCCCATCTCGGTGTAAATGTGTCAAAAACCTTCATTCTTCTCAAATGCACAAGATCCATGTGTTAAAAGTCGTCTGGCACAGCTGTGGCGAACGAAACTTTGATCAGCACCAAAATCGTGATATCGCGTGTTTCGAGCGTTTCTGAGATCGCAGATCGGTGCCAATGTACCGAAAATGTTCATTCTACTCAAATACACCACATCCATGCATTAAAAGTTGTCTGGCACAGCTGAATCGAACGAGACTTTGAAAAACACAGAAATCGTGATCTCGCGTGTTTCCAGCGTTTCTGAGATCACAGCTCGGTGTAAATTTGACAAAAACCTTCATTCTACTGAAATACGCCACATCCATGCATTAAAAGTTACCTGGCACAGCTGAAGCGAACGCGATTTTGAACAGCACCAAAATCGTGATATCGCGTGTTTCGAGCGTTTCTGAGATCGCCGATCGGTGACAATGTACCAAAAATCTTCATTCTACTCAAATACACCGCATCCATGTATTAAAAGTTGTCTTTCACAGCGGAAGCGAACGAGACTTTGAAAAACACAGAAATCGTGATCTCGCGTGTTTCCTGGGTTTCTGAGATCACAGCTCGGTCTAAATTTGTCAAAAACCTTCATTCTACTCAAATACACAGCATCCATGCATTTGAAGTTGTCTGGCACAGCTGAAGCAGACGAAACTTTAAAAACACAGAAATCGTGATCTCGCGTGTTTCGTGTGTTTCCGAGATCACAGCTCGGTGCCAATACCCCAAAAACCTTCATTCTACTCAAATACGCCACATCCATGCATTAAAAGTTATCTGGCACAGCTGAAGCGAACGAGACTTTGAACAGCACCAAAATCGTGATATCTCGTGTTTCACGCGTTTCTGAGATCCCAGCTCGGTGTAAATGTGTCAAAAACCTTCATTCTTCTCAAATGCACAAGATCCATGTGTTAAAAGTCGTCTGGCACAGCTGTGGCGAACGAAACTTTGATCAGCACCAGAATCGTGATATCGCGTGTTTCGAGCGTTTCTGAGATCGCAGATCGGTGCCAATGTACCGAAAATGTTCATTCTACTCAAATACACCACATCCATGCATTAAAAGTTGTCTGGCACAGCTGATGCGAACGAGACTTTGAAAAACACAGAAATCGTGATCTCGCGTGTTTCCAGCGTTTCTGAGATCACAGCTCGGCGTAAATTTGTCAAA
Organism: Pimpla rufipes; assembly: GCA_963932165.1. Taxonomy (NCBI): domain Eukaryota; kingdom Metazoa; phylum Arthropoda; class Insecta; order Hymenoptera; family Ichneumonidae; genus Pimpla; species Pimpla rufipes. Next base: position 8,442,341 of record OZ010632.1, read on the forward strand.
AACCTTCATTCTACTCAAATACACAAGATCCATGTGTTAAAGGTCGTCTGGCACAGATGTGGCGAACGAAACTTTGAACATCACCAAAATCGTAATATAGCGTGTTTCGAGCGTTTCTGAGAGCACACCTCGGTGTAAATGTGTCAAAAACCTTCATTCTACTCAAATACACAAGGTCCATGTGTTAAAAGTTGTCTGGCACAGCTGTGGCGAACGAAATATTGAAGAGCACCAAAATCGTGATATCGCGTGTTTCGAGCGTTTCTGAGAGCACAGCTTGGTGTAAATGTGTCAAAAACCTTCAGTCTACTCAAATGCACAAGATCCATGCGTTAAAAGTTGTCTTACACAGCTGGTGTGAACGTAACTTTGAACAGCACCAAAATCGTTATATCACGTGTTTCGAGCGTTTCTGAGAGCACAGCTCGGTGTAAATGTGTCAAAAACCTTTATTTTTCTTCTCAAATGCACAAGATCCATGTTTTAAAAGTCGTCTGGCACAGCTGTGGCGAACGAAACTTTGATCGGCACCAAAATCGTGATATCGCGTGTTTCGAGCGTTTCTGAGATCGCAGATCGGTGCCAATGTACCGAAAATGTTCATTCTACTCAAATACACCACATCCAATCATTAAAAGTTGTCTGGCACAGCTGAAGCGAACGAGACTTTGAAAAACACAGAAATCGTGATCTCGCGTGTTTCCAGCGTTTCTGAGATCACAGCTCGGTGTAAATTTGTCAAAAACCTTCATGCTACTCAAATACACAAGATCCATGTGATGAAGGTCGTCCGGCACAGCTGTGGCGAACGAAACTTTGATCAGCACCAAAATCGTGATATCGCGTGATTCGAGCGTTTCTGAGATCGCAGATCGGTGCCAATGTACCGAAAATGTTCATTCTACTCAAATACACCACATCCATGCGTTAAAAGTCGTCTGGCACAGCTGTGGCGAACGAAACTTTGATCAGCACCAAAATCGTGATATCGCGTGTTTCGAGCGTTTCTGAGATCGCAGATCGGTGCCAATGTACCGAAAATGTTCATTCTACTCAAATACACCACATCCATGCATTAAAAGTTGTCTGGCACAGCTGAATCGAACGAGACTGAAAAACACAGAAATCGTGATCTCGCGTGTTTCCAGCGTTTCTGAGATCACAGCTCGGTGTAAATTTGACAAAAACCTTCATTCTACTCAAATACGCCACATGCATGCATTAAAAGTTATCTGGCAGAGCTGAAGCGAACGCGATTTTGAACAGCACCAAAATCGTGATATCGCGTGTTTCGAGAGTTTCTGAGATCGCCGATCGGTGACAATGTACCAAAAATCTTCATTCTACTCAAATACACCGCATCCATGTATTAAAAGTTGACTTTCACAGCTGAAGCGAACGAGACTTTGAAAAACACAGAAATCGTGATCTCGCGTGTTTCCAGCGTTTCTGAGATCACAGCTCGGCGTAAATTTGTCAAAAACCTTCATTCTACTCAAATACACAAGATCCATGTGTTAAAAGTCGTCTGGCACAGCTGTGGCGAACGAAACTTTGAACAACACCAAAATCGTAATATAGCGTGTTTCGAGCATTTCTGAGAGCACACCTCGGTGTAAATGTGTCAAAAACCTTCATTCTACTCAAATGCACAAAATCCATGTGTTAAAAGACGTCTGGCACAGCTATGGTGAACGAAACTTTGAACAGCACCAAAATCGTGATATCGCGTGTTTCGAGTGTTCCTGAGAGCACAGCTCGGTTTTAATATGTCAAAAACCTTCATTCTGCTCAAATGAACAATATCCATGTGTTAAAAGTTGTCTGGCACAGCTGTGGTGAACGAAACATTGAATAGCACCAAAATCGTGATATCGCGTGTTTCGAGCGTTTCTGAAAGCACAGCTCGGTGTAAATGTGTCAACAACCTTCATTCTACTCAAATGCACAAGATCCATGTGTTAAAAGTTGTCTTGCACAGCTGTGGTAGACGAAACTTTGAACAGTACCAACATCGTGATATCGCGTGTTTCGAGCGTTTCTGAGATCACAGCTCGGTGTAAGTGTGTCAAAAACCTTCATTCTACTCAAATGCACAAGATCCATGCATTAAAAGTTATCTGGCACAGCTGAAGCGAACGAGACTTTGAACAACACCAAAATCGTGATATCTAGTGTTTCAAGCGTTTCTGAGATCTCAGCTCGGTGTAAATGTGTCAAAAACCTTCATTCTTCTCAAATGCACAAGATCCATGTGTTAAAAGTCGTCTGGCACAGCTGTGGCGAACGAAACTTTGATCAGCACCAGAATCGTGATATCGCGTGTTTCGAGCGTTTCTGAGATCGCAGATCGGTGCCAATGTACCGAAAATGTTCATTCTAAATGTGTCAAAAACCTTCATTCTTCTCAAATGCACAAGATCCATGTGTTAAAAGTCGTCTGGCACAGCTGTGGCGAACGAAACTTTGATCAGCACCAGAATCGTGATATCGCGTGTTTCGAGCGTTTCTGAGATCGCCGATCGGTGACAATGTACCAAAAATCTTCATTCTACTCAAATACACCGCATCCATGTATTAAAAGTTGTCTTTCACAGCGGAAGCGAACGAGACTTTGAAAAACACAGAAATCGTGATCTCGCGTGTTTCCTGGGTTTCTGAGATCACAGCTTTGTCTAAATTTGTCAAAAACCTTCATTCTACTGAAATACACAGCATCCATGCGTTTAAAGTTGTCTGGCACAGCTGAAGCAGACGAAACTTTAAAAACACAGAAATCGTGATCTCGCGTGTTTCGTGTGTTTCCGAGATCACAGCTCGGTGCCAATACCCCAAAAACCTTCATTCTACTCAAATACGCCACATCCATGCATTAAAAGTTATCTGGCACAGCTGAAGCGAACGAGACTTTGAACAGCACCAAAATCGTGATATCTCGTGTTTCAAGCGTTTCTGAGATCCCAGCTCGGTGTAAATGTGTCAAAAACCTTCATTCTTCTCAAATGCACAAGATCCATGTGTTAAAAGTCGTCTGTCACAGCTGTGGCGAACGAAACTTTGATCAGCACCAGAATCGTGATATCGCGTGATTCGAGCGTTTCTGAGATCGCAGATCGGTGCCAATGTACCGAAAATGTTCATTCTACTCAAATACACCACATCCATGCGTTAAAAGTCGTCTGGCACAGCTGTGGCGAACGAAACTTTGATCAGCACCAAAATCGTGATATCGCGTGTTTCGAGCGTTTCTGAGATCGCAGATCGGTGCCAATGTACCGAAAATGTTCATTCTACTCAAATACACCACATCCATGCATTAAAAGTTGTCTGGCACAGCTGAATCGAACGAGACTGAAAAACACAGAAATCGTGATCTCGCGTGTTTCCAGCGTTTCTGAGATCACAGCTCGGTGTAAATTTGACAAAAACCTTCATTCTACTCAAATACGCCACATGCATGCATTAAAAGTTATCTGGCACAGCTGAAGCGAACGCGATTTTGAACAGCACCAAAATCGTGATATCGCGTGTTTCGAGAGTTTCTGAGATCGCCGATCGGTGACAATGTACCAAAAATCTTCATTCTACTCAAATACACCGCATCCATGTATTAAAAGTTGTCTTTCACAGCAGAAGCGAACGAGACTTTGAAAAACACAGAAATCGTGATCTCGCGTGTTTCCTGCGTTTCTGAGATCACAGCTCGGTCTAAATTTGTCAAAAACCTTCATTCTACTCAAATACACAGCATCCATGCGTTTAAAGTTGTCTGGCACAGCTTAAGCAGACGAAACTTTGAAAAACACAGAAATCGTGATCTCGCGTGTTTCGTGTGTTTCTGAGATCACAGCTCGGTGCCAATACCCCAAAAGCCGTCATTCTACTCAAATACGCCACATCCATGCATTAAAAGTTATCTGGCACAGCTGAAGCGAACGAGACTTTGAACAGCACCAAAATCGTGATATCTCGTGTTTCAAGCGTTTCTGAGATCCCAGCTCGGTGTAAATGTGTCAAAAACCTTCATTCTTCTCAAATGCACAAGATCCATGTGTTAAAAGTCGTCTGGCACAGCTGTGGCGAACGAAACTTTGATCAGCACCAGAATCGTGATATCGCGTGTTTCGAGCGTTTCTGAGATCGCAGATCGGTGCCAATGTACCGAAAATGTTCATTCTACTCAAATAAACCACATCCATGCATTAAAAGTTGTCTGGCACAGCTGAAGCGAACGAGACTTTGAAAAACACAGAAATCGTGATCTCGCGTGTTTCCAGCGTTTCTGAGATCACAGCTCGGCGTAAATTTGTCAAAAACCTTCATTCTACTCAAATACACAAGATCCATGTGTTAAAAGTCGTCTGGCACAGCTGTGGCGAACGAAACTTTGAACAACACCAAAATCGTAATATACCGTGTTTCGAGCGTTTCTGAGAGCACACCTCGGTGTAAATGTGTCAAAAACCTTCATTCTACTCAAATACGCCACATCCATGCATTAAAAGTTATCTGGCACAGCTGAAGCGAACGCGATTTTGAACAGCACCAAAATCGTGATATCGCGTGTTTCGAGCGTTTCTGAGATCGCCGATCGGTGACAATGTACCGAATCTTCATTCTACTCAAATACACCGCATCCATGTATTAAAAGTTGTCTTTCACAGCGGAAGCGAACGAGACTTTGAAAAACACAGAAATCGTGATCTCGCGTGTTTCCAGCGTTTCTGAGATCACAGCTCGGTGTAAATTTGACAAAAACCTTCATTCTACTCAAATACACAAGGTCCATGTGTTAAAGGTCGTCTGGCACAGATGTGGCGAACGAAACTTTGAACATCACCAAAATCGTAATATAGCGTGTTTCGAGCGTTTCTGAGAGCACACCTCGGTGTAAATGTGTCAAAAACCTTCATTCTACTCAAATACACAAGGTCCATGTGTTAAAAGTTGTCTGGCACAGCTGTGGCGAACGAAATATTGAAGAGCACCAAAATCGTGATATCGCGTGTTTCGAGCGTTTTTGAGAGCACAGCTTGGTGTAAATGCGTCAAAAACCTTCATTCTACTCAAATGCACAAGATCCATGCGTTAAAAGTTGTCTTACACAGCTGGTGTGAACGTAACTTTGAACAGCACCAAAATCGTTATATCACGTGTTTCGAGCGTTTCTGAGAGCACAGCTCGGTGTAAATGTGTCAATAACCTTTATTCTTCTCAAATGCACAAGATCCATGTTTTAAAAGTCGTCTGGCACAGCTGTGGCGAACGAAACTTTGATCAGCACCAAAATCGTGATATCGCGTGTTTCGAGCGTTTCTGAGATCGCAGATCGGTGCCAATGTACCGAAAATGTTCATTCTACTCAAATACACCGCATCCATGTATTAAAAGTTGTCTTTCACAGCGGAAGCGAACGAGACTTTGAAAAACACAGAAATCGTGATCTCGCGTGTTTCCTGGGTTTCTGAGATCACAGCTCGGTCTAAATTTGTCAAAAACCTTCATTCTACTCAAATACACAGCATCCATGCGTTTAAAGTTGTCTGGCACAGCTGAAGCAGACGAAACTTTAAAAACACAGAAATCGTGATCTCGCGTGTTTCGTGTGTTTCCGAGATCACAGCTCGGTGCCAATACCCCAAAAACCTTCATTCTACTCAAATACGCCACATCCATGCATTAAAAGTTATCTGGCACAGCTGAAGCGAACGAGACTTCGAACAGCACCAAAATCGTGATATCTCGTGTTTCAAGCGTTTCTGAGATCCCAGCTCGGTGTAAATGTGTCAAAAACCTTCATTCTTCTCAAATGCACAAGATCCATGTGTTAAAAGTCGTCTGGCACAGCTGTGGCGAACGAAAGATTGATCAGCACCAGAATCGTGATATCGCGTGTTTCGAGCGTTTCTGAGATCGCAGCTCGGTGTAAATGTGTCAAAAACCTCCATTCTACTCAAATGCACAAGATCCATGCGTTAAAAGTTGTCTTACACAGCTTTTGTGAACGAAACTTTGAACAGCACCAAAATCGTGATATCGCGTGTTTCGAGCGTTTCTGAGATCGCCGATCGGTGACAATGTACCAAAAATCTTCATTCTACTCAAATACACCGCATCCATGTATTAAAAGTTGTCTGGCACAGCAGAAGCGAACGAGACTTTGAAAAACACAGAAATCGTGATCTCGCGTGTTTCCTGCGTTTCTGAGATCACAGCTCGTTCTAAATTTGTCAAAAACCTTCATTCTACTCAAATACACAGCATCCATGCGTTTAAAGTTGTCTGGCACAGCTGAAGCAGACGAAACTTTGAAAAACACAGAAATCGTGATCTCGCGTGTTTCGTGTGTTTCTGAGATCACAGCTCGGTGAAAATACCCCAAAAACCTTCATTCTACTCAAATACGCCACATCCATGCATTAAAAGTTATCTGGCACAGCTGAAGCGAACGAGACTTTGAACAGCACCAAAATCGTGATATCTCGTGTTTCAAGCGTTTCTGATATCCCAGCTCGGTGTAAATGTGTCAAAAACCTTCATTCTTCTCAAATGCACAAGATCCATGTGTTAAAAGTCGTCTGGCACAGCTGTGGCGAACGAAACTTTGATCAGCACCAGAATCGTGATATCGCGTGTTTCGAGCGTTTCTGAGATCGCAGATCGGTGCCAATGTACCGAAAATGTTCATTCTAAATGTGTCAAAAACCTTCATTCTTCTCAAATGCACAAGATCCATGTGTTAAAAGTCGTCTGGCACAGCTGTGGCGAACGAAACTTTGATCAGCACCAGAATCGTGATATCGCGTGTTTCGAGCGTTTCTGAGATCGCCGATCGGTGACAATGTACCAAAAATCTTCATTCTACTCAAATACACCGCATCCATGTATTAAAAGTTGTCTTTCACAGCGGAAGCGAACGAGACTTTGAAAAACACAGAAATCGTGATCTCGCGTGTTTCCTGGGTTTCTGAGATCACAGCGCGGTCTAAATTTGTCAAAAACCTTCATTCTACTCAAATACACAGCATCCATGCGTTTAAAGTTGTCTGGCACAGCTGAAGCAGACGAAACTTTAAAAACACAGAAATCGTGATCTCGCATGTTTCGTGTGTTTCCGAGATCACAGCTCGGTGCCAATACCCCAAAAACCTTCATTCTACTCAAATACGCCACATCCATGCATTAAAAGTTATCTGGCACAGCTGAAGCGAACGAGACTTTGAACAGCACCAAAATCGTGATATCTCGTGTTTCAAGCGTTTCTGAGATCCCAGCTCGGTGTAAATGTGTCAAAAACCTTCATTCTTCTCAAATGCACAAGATCCATGTGTTAAAAGTCGTCTGTCACAGCTGTGGCGAACGAAACTTTGATCAGCACCAGAATCGTGATATCGCGTGATTCGAGCGTTTCTGAGATCGCAGATCGGTGCCAATGTACCGAAAATGTTCATTCTACTCAAATACACCACATCCATGCATTAAAAGTTGTCTGGCACAGCTGAAGCGAACGAGACTTTGAAAAACACAGAAATCGTGATCTCGCGTGTTTCCAGCGTTTCTGAGATCACAGCTCGGCGTAAATTTGTCAAAAACCTTCATTCTACTCAAATACACAAGATCCATGTGTTAAAACTCGTCTGGCACAGCTGTGGCGAACGAAACTTTGAACAACACCAAAATCGTAATATACCGTGTTTCGAGCGTTTCTGAGAGCACACCTCGGTGTAAATGTGTCAAAAACCTTCATTCTACTCAAATACACAAGGTCCATGTGTTAAAAGTTGTCTGGCACAGCTGTGGCGAACGAAATATTGAAGAGCACCAAAATCGTGATATCGCGTGTTTCGAGCGTTTCTGAGAGCACAGAACGGTGTAAATGTGTCAACAACCTTCATTCTACTCAAATGCACAAGATCAATGTGTTAAAAGTTGTCTTGCACAGCTGTGGTAGACGAAACTTTGAACAGTACCAACATCGTGATATCGCGTGTTTCGAGCGTTTCTGAGATCACAGCTCGGTGTAAATGTGTCAAAAACCTTCATTCTACTCAAATGCACAAGATCCATGCATTAAAAGTTATCTGGCACAGCTGAAGCGAACGAGACTTTGAACAGCACCAAAATCGTGATATCTCGTGTTTCAAGCGTTTCTGAGATCCCAGCTCGGTGTAAATGTGTCAAAAACCTTCATTCTACTCAAATACACAAGGTCCATGTGTTAAAAGTTGTCTGGCACAGCTGTGGCGAACGAAATATTGAAGAGCACCAAAATCGTGATATCGCGTGTTTCGAGCATTTCTGAGAGCACAGCTCGGTGTAAATGTGTCAAAAACCTTCATTCTACTCAAATGCACAAGATCCATGTGTTAAAAGACGTCTGGCACAGCTATGGTGAACGAAACTTTGAACAGCACCAAAATCGTGGTATCGCGTGTTTCGAGCGTTCCTGAGATCACAGCTCGGTTTTAATATGTCAAAAACCTTCATTCTGCTCAAATGAACAATATCCATGTGTTAAAAGTTGTCTGGCACAGCTGTGGTGAACGAAACTTTGAATAGCACCAAAATCGTGATATCACGTGTTTCGAGCGTTTCTGAAAGCACAGCTCGGTGTAAATGTGTCAAAAACCTTCATTCTACTCAAATGCACAAGATCCATGCGTTAAAAGTTTTCTTACACAGCTGGTGTGAACGAAACTTTGAACAGCACCAAAATCGTTATATCACGTGTTTCGAGCGTTTCTGAGATCCCAGCTCGGTGTAAATGTGTCAAAAACCTTCATTCTTCGCAAATGCACAAGATCCATGTGTTAAAAGTCGTCTGGCACAGCTGTGGCGAACGAAACTTTGATCAGCACCAAAATCGTGATATCGCGTGATTCGAGCGTTTCTGAGATCGCAGATCGGTGCCAATGTACCGAAAATGTTCATTCTACTCAAATACACCACATCCATGCGTTAAAAGTCGTCTGGCACAGCTGTGGCGAACGAAACTTTGATCAGCACCAAAATCGTGATATCGCGTGTTTCGAGCGTTTCTGAGATCGCAGATCGGTGCCAATGTACCGAAAATGTTCATTCTACTCAAATACACCACATCCATGCATTAAAAGTTGTCTGGCACAGCTGAATCGAACGAGACTGAAAAACACAGAAATCGTGATCTCGCGTGTTTCCAGCGTTTCTGAGATCACAGCTCGGTGTAAATTTGACAAAAACCTTCATTCTACTCAAATACGCCACATGCATGCATTAAAAGTTATCTGGCAGAGCTGAAGCGAACGCGATTTTGAACAGCACCAAAATCGTGATATCGCGTGTTTCGAGAGTTTCTGAGATCGCCGATCGGTGACAATGTACCAAAAATCTTCATTCTACTCAAATACACCGCATCCATGTATTAAAAGTTGTCTTTCACAGCTGAAGCGAACGAGACTTTGAAAAACACAGAAATCGTGATCTCGCGTGTTTCCAGCGTTTCTGAGATCACAGCTCGGCGTAAATTTGTCAAAAACCTTCATTCTACTCAAATACACAAGATCCATGTGTTAAAAGTCGTCTGGCACAGCTGTGGCGAACGAAACTTTGAACAACACCAAAATCGTAATATAGCGTGTTTCGAGCATTTCTGAGAGCACACCTCGGTGTAAATGTGTCAAAAACCTTCATTCTACTCAAATGCACAAAATCCATGTGTTAAAAGACGTCTGGCACAGCTATGGTGAACGAAACTTTGAACAGCACCAAAATCGTGATATCGCGTGTTTCGAGTGTTCCTGAGAGCACAGCTCGGTTTTAATATGTCAAAAACCTTCATTCTGCTCAAATGAACAATATCCATGTGTTAAAAGTTGTCTGGCACAGCTGTGGTGAACGAAACATTGAATAGCACCAAAATCGTGATATCGCGTGTTTCGAGCGTTTCTGAAAGCACAGCTCGGTGTAAATGTGTCAACAACCTTCATTCTACTCAAATGCACAAGATCCATGTTTTAAAAGTTGTCTTGCACAGCTGTGGTAGACGAAACTTTGAACAGTACCAACATCGTGATATCGCGTGTTTCGAGCGTTTCTGAGATCACAGCTCGGTGTAAATGTGTCAAAAACCTTCATTTTACTCAAATGCACAAGATCCATGCGTTAAATGTTGTCTTACACAGCTGGTGTGAACGAGACTTTGAACAGCACCAAAATCGTGATATCTCGTGTTTCAAGCGTTTCTGAGATCCCATCTCGGTGTAAATGTGTCAAAAACCTTCATTCTTCTCAAATGCACAAGATCCATGTGTTAAAAGTCGTCTGGCACAGCTGTGGCGAACGAAACTTTGATCAGCACCAAAATCGTGATATCGCGTGTTTCGAGCGTTTCTGAGATCGCAGATCGGTGCCAATGTACCGAAAATGTTCATTCTACTCAAATACACCACATCCATGCATTAAAAGTTGTCTGGCACAGCTGAATCGAACGAGACTTTGAAAAACACAGAAATCGTGATCTCGCGTGTTTCCAGCGTTTCTGAGATCACAGCTCGGTGTAAATTTGACAAAAACCTTCATTCTACTGAAATACGCCACATCCATGCATTAAAAGTTACCTGGCACAGCTGAAGCGAACGCGATTTTGAACAGCACCAAAATCGTGATATCGCGTGTTTCGAGCGTTTCTGAGATCGCCGATCGGTGACAATGTACCAAAAATCTTCATTCTACTCAAATACACCGCATCCATGTATTAAAAGTTGTCTTTCACAGCGGAAGCGAACGAGACTTTGAAAAACACAGAAATCGTGATCTCGCGTGTTTCCTGGGTTTCTGAGATCACAGCTCGGTCTAAATTTGTCAAAAACCTTCATTCTACTCAAATACACAGCATCCATGCATTTGAAGTTGTCTGGCACAGCTGAAGCAGACGAAACTTTAAAAACACAGAAATCGTGATCTCGCGTGTTTCGTGTGTTTCCGAGATCACAGCTCGGTGCCAATACCCCAAAAACCTTCATTCTACTCAAATACGCCACATCCATGCATTAAAAGTTATCTGGCACAGCTGAAGCGAACGAGACTTTGAACAGCACCAAAATCGTGATATCTCGTGTTTCACGCGTTTCTGAGATCCCAGCTCGGTGTAAATGTGTCAAAAACCTTCATTCTTCTCAAATGCACAAGATCCATGTGTTAAAAGTCGTCTGGCACAGCTGTGGCGAACGAAACTTTGATCAGCACCAGAATCGTGATATCGCGTGTTTCGAGCGTTTCTGAGATCGCAGATCGGTGCCAATGTACCGAAAATGTTCATTCTACTCAAATACACCACATCCATGCATTAAAAGTTGTCTGGCACAGCTGATGCGAACGAGACTTTGAAAAACACAGAAATCGTGATCTCGCGTGTTTCCAGCGTTTCTGAGATCACAGCTCGGCGTAAATTTGTCAAAAACCTTCATTCTACTCAAATACACAAGATCCATGTGTTAAAGGTCGTCTGGCACAGATGTGGCGAACGAAACTTTGAACATCACCAAAATCGTAATATAGCGTGTTTCGAGCGTTTCTGAGAGCACACCTCGGTGTAAATGTGTCAAAAACCTTCATTCTACTCAAATACACAAGGTCCATGTGTTAAAAGTTGTCTGGCACAGCTGTGGCGAACGAAATATTGAAGAGCACCAAAATCGTGATATCGCGTGTTTCGAGCGTTTCTGAGAGCACAGCTTGGTGTAAATGTGTCAAAAACCTTCAGTCTACTCAAATGCACAAGATCCATGCGTTAAAAGTTGTCTTACACAGCTGGTGTGAACGTAACTTTGAACAGCACCAAAATCGTTATATCACGTGTTTCGAGCGTTTCTGAGAGCACAGCTCGGTGTAAATGTGTCAAAAACCTTTATTTTTCTTCTCAAATGCACAAGATCCATGTTTTAAAAGTCGTCTGGCACAGCTGTGGCGAACGAAACTTTGATCGGCACCAAAATCGTGATATCGCGTGTTTCGAGCGTTTCTGAGATCGCAGATCGGTGCCAATGTACCGAAAATGTTCATTCTACTCAAATACACCACATCCAATCATTAAAAGTTGTCTGGCACAGCTGAAGCGAACGAGACTTTGAAAAACACAGAAATCGTGATCTCGCGTGTTTCCAGCGTTTCTGAGATCACAGCTCGGTGTAAATTTGTCAAAAACCTTCATGCTACTCAAATACACAAGATCCATGTGATGAAGGTCGTCCGGCACAGCTGTGGCGAACGAAACTTTGATCAGCACCAAAATCGTGATATCGCGTGATTCGAGCGTTTCTGAGATCGCAGATCGGTGCCAATGTACCGAAAATGTTCATTCTACTCAAATACACCACATCCATGCGTTAAAAGTCGTCTGGCACAGCTGTGGCGAACGAAACTTTGATCAGCACCAAAATCGTGATATCGCGTGTTTCGAGCGTTTCTGAGATCGCAGATCGGTGCCAATGTACCGAAAATGTTCATTCTACTCAAATACACCACATCCATGCATTAAAAGTTGTCTGGCACAGCTGAATCGAACGAGACTGAAAAACACAGAAATCGTGATCTCGCGTGTTTCCAGCGTTTCTGAGATCACAGCTCGGTGTAAATTTGACAAAAACCTTCATTCTACTCAAATACGCCACATGCATGCATTAAAAGTTATCTGGCAGAGCTGAAGCGAACGCGATTTTGAACAGCACCAAAATCGTGATATCGCGTGTTTCGAGAGTTTCTGAGATCGCCGATCGGTGACAATGTACCAAAAATCTTCATTCTACTCAAATACACCGCATCCATGTATTAAAAGTTGACTTTCACAGCTGAAGCGAACGAGACTTTGAAAAACACAGAAATCGTGATCTCGCGTGTTTCCAGCGTTTCTGAGATCACAGCTCGGCGTAAATTTGTCAAAAACCTTCATTCTACTCAAATACACAAGATCCATGTGTTAAAAGTCGTCTGGCACAGCTGTGGCGAACGAAACTTTGAACAACACCAAAATCGTAATATAGCGTGTTTCGAGCATTTCTGAGAGCACACCTCGGTGTAAATGTGTCAAAAACCTTCATTCTACTCAAATGCACAAAATCCATGTGTTAAAAGACGTCTGGCACAGCTATGGTGAACGAAACTTTGAACAGCACCAAAATCGTGATATCGCGTGTTTCGAGTGTTCCTGAGAGCACAGCTCGGTTTTAATATGTCAAAAACCTTCATTCTGCTCAAATGAACAATATCCATGTGTTAAAAGTTGTCTGGCACAGCTGTGGTGAACGAAACATTGAATAGCACCAAAATCGTGATATCGCGTGTTTCGAGCGTTTCTGAAAGCACAGCTCGGTGTAAATGTGTCAACAACCTTCATTCTACTCAAATGCACAAGATCCATGTGTTAAAAGTTGTCTTGCACAGCTGTGGTAGACGAAACTTTGAACAGTACCAACATCGTGATATCGCGTGTTTCGAGCGTTTCTGAGATCACAGCTCGGTGTAAGTGTGTCAAAAACCTTCATTCTACTCAAATGCACAAGATCCATGCATTAAAAGTTATCTGGCACAGCTGAAGCGAACGAGACTTTGAACAGCACCAAAATCGTGATATCTCGTGTTTCAAGCGTTTCTGAGATCCCAGCTCGGTGTAAATGTGTCAAAAACCTTCATTCTACTCAAATACACAAGGTCCATGTGTTAAAAGTTGTCTGGCACAGCTGTGGCGAACGAAATATTGAAGAGCACCAAAATCGTGATATCGCGTGTTTCGAGCGTTTCTGAGAGCACAGCTCGGTGTAAATGTGTCAAAAACCTTCATTCTGCTCAAATGAACAATATCCATGTGTTAAAAGTTGTCTGGCACAGCTGTGGTGAACGAAACTTTGAATAGCACCAAAATCGTGATATCACGTGTTTCGAGCGTTTCTGAAAGCACAGCTCGGTGTAAATGTGTCAAAAACCTTCATTCTACTCAAATGCACAAGATCCATGCGTTAAAAGTTGTCTTACACAGCTGGTGTGAACGTAACTTTGAACAGCACCAAAATCGTTATATCACGTGTTTCGAGCGTTTCTGAGAGCACAGCTCGGTGTAAATGTGTCAAAAACCTTTATTCTTCTCAAATGCACAAGATCCATGTTTTAAAAGTCGTCTGGCACAGCTGTGGCGAACGAAACTTTGAACAACACCAAAATCGTAATATACCGTGTTTCGAGCGTTTCTGAGAGCACACCTCGGTGTAAATGTGTCAAAAACCTTCATTCTACTCAAATACACAAGGTCCATGTGTTAAAAGTTGTCTGGCACAGCTGTGGCGAACGAAATATTGAATTGCACCATAATCGTGATATCGCGTGTTTCGAGCGTTTCTGAGAGCACAGCTCGGTGTAAATGTGTCAAAAACCTTCATTCTACTCAAATGCACAAGATCCATGTGTTAAAAGACGTCTGGCACAGCTATGGTGAACGAAACTTTGAACAGCACCAAAATCGTGATATCGCGTGTTTCGAGCGTTCCTGAGAGCACAGCTCGGTTTTAATATGTCAAAAACCTTCATTCTGCTCAAATGAACAATATCCATGTGTTAAAAGTTGTCTGGCACAGCTGTGGTGAACGAAACTTTGAATAGCACCAAAATCGTGATATCACGTGTTTCGAGCGTTTCTGAAAGCACAGCTCGGTGTAAATGTGTCAAAAACCTTCATTCTACTCAAATGCACAAGATCCATGCGTTAAAAGTTGTCTTACACAGCTGGTGTGAACGAAACTTTGAACAGCACCAAAATCGTTATATCACGTGTTTCGAGCGTTTCTGAGAGCACAGCTCGGTGTAAATGTGTCAAAAACCTTCATTCTTCGCAAATGCACAAGATCCATGTGTTAAAAGTCGTCTGGCACAGCTGTGGCGAACGAAACTTTGATCAGCACCAAAATCGTGATATCGCGTGATTCGAGCGTTTCTGAGATCGCAGATCGGTGCCAATGTACCGAAAATGTTCATTCTACTCAAATACACCACATCCATGCGTTAAAAGTCGTCTGGCACAGCTGTGGCGAACGAAACTTTGATCAGCACCAAAATCGTGATATCGCGTGTTTCGAGCGTTTCTGAGATCGCAGATCGGTGCCAATGTACCGAAAATGTTCATTCTACTCAAATACACCACATCCAATCATTAAAAGTTGTCTGGCACATCTGAAGCGAACGAGACTTTGAAAAACACAGAAATCGTGATCTCGCGTGTTTCCAGCGTTTCTGAGATCACAGCTCGGTGTAAATTTGTCAAAAACCTTCATGCTACTCAAATACACAAGATCCATGTGATGAAGGTCGTCCGGCACAGCTGTGGCGAACGAAACTTTGAACAACACCAAAATCGTAATATAGCGTGTTTCGAGCGTTTCTGAGAGCACACCTCGGCGTAAATGTGTCAAAAACCTTCATTCTACTCAAATGCACAAGATCCATGTGTTAAAAGACGTCTGGCACAGCTATGGTGAACGAAACTTTGAACAGCACCAAAATCGTGATATCGCGTGTTTCGAGCGTTCCTGAGAGCACAACTCGGTTTTAATATGTCAAAAACCTTCATTCTGCTCAAATGAACAATATCCATGTGTTAAAAGTTGTCTGGCACAGCTGTGGTGAACGAAACTTTGAATAGCACCAAAATCGTGATATCGCGTGTTTCGAGCGTTTCTGAGATCGCCGATCGGTGACAATGTACCAAAAATCTTCATTCTACTCAAATACACCGCATCCATGTATTAAAAGTTGTCGTTCACAGCAGAAGCGAACGAGACTTTGAAAAACACAGAAATCGTGATCTCGCGTGTTTCCTGCGTTTCTGAGATCACAGCTCGGTGTAAATGTGTCAAAAACCTTTATTCTTCTCAAATGCACAAGATCCATGTGTTAAAAGTCGTCTGGCACAGCTGTGGAGAACGAAACTTTGAACAACACCAAAATCGTAATATACCGTGTTTCGAGCGTTTCTGAGAGCACACCTCGGTGTAAATGTGTCAAAAACCTTCATTCTACTCAAATACGCCACATCCATGCATTAAAAGTTATCTGGCACAGCTGAAGCGAACGCGATTTTGAACAGCACCAAAATCGTGATATCGCGTGTTTCGAGCGTTTCTGAGATCGCAGATCGGTGCCAATGTACCGAAAATGTTCATTCTACTCAAATACACCACATCCATGCATTAAAAGTTGTCTGGCACAGCTGAAGCGAACGAGACATTGAAAAACACGGAAATCGTGATCTCGCGTGTTTCCAGCGTTTCTGAGATCACAGCTCGGCGTAAATTTGTCAAAAACCTACATTCTACTCAAATGCACAAGATCCATGTGTTAAAAGTTGTCTTACACAGCTGGTGTGAACGTAACTTTGAACAGCACCAAAATCGTTATATCACGTGTTTCGAGCGTTTCTGAGAGCACAGCTCGGTGTAAATGTGTCCAAAACCTTTATTCTTCTCAAATGCACAAGATCCATGTTTTAAAAGTCGTCTGGCACAGCTGTGGCGAACGAAACTTTGATCAGCACCAAAATCGTGATATCGCGTGTTTTGAACGTTTCTGAGATCGCAGATCGGTGCCAATGTACCGAAAATGTTCATTCTACTCAAATTCACCGCATCCATGTATTAAAAGTTGTCTTTCACAGCGGAAGCGAACGAGACTTTGAAAAACACAGAAATCGTGATCTCGCGTGTTTCCTGGGTTTCTGAGATCACAGCTCGGTCTAAATTTGTCAAAAACCTTCATTCTACTCAAATACACAGCATCCATGCGTTTAAAGTTGTCTGGCACAGCTGAAGCAGACGAAACTTTAAAAACACAGAAATCGTGATCTCGCGTGTTTCGTGTGTTTCCGAGATCACAGCTCGGAGCCAATACCCCAAAAACCTTCATTCTAGTCAAATGCGCCACATCCATGCATTAAAAGTTATCTGGCACAGCTGAAGCGAACGAGACTTTGAACAGCACCAAAATCGTGATATCTCGTGTTTCAAGCGTTTCTGAGATCCCAGCTCGGTGTAAATGTGTCAAAAACCTTCATTCTTCTCAAATGCACAAGATCCATGTGTTAAAAGTCGTCTGGCACAGCTGTGGCGAACGAAACTTTGATCAGCACCAGAATCGTGATATCGCGTGTTTCGAGCGTTTCTGAGATCGCAGATCGGTGCCAATGTACCGAAAATGTTCATTCTACTCAAATACACCACATCCATGCATTAAAAGTTATCTGGCACAGCTGAAGCGAACGAGACTTTGAACAGCACCAAAATCGTGATATCTCGTGTTTCAAGCGTTTCTGAGATCCCAGCTCGGTGTAAATGTGTCAAAAACCTTCATTCTTCTCAAATGCACAAGATCCATGTGTTAAAAGTCGTCTGGCACAGCTGTGGCGAACGAAAGATTGATCAGCACCAGAATCGTGATATCGCGTGTTTCGAGCGTTTCTGAGATCGCAGCTCGGTGTAAATGTGTCAAAAACCTTCATTCTACTCAAATGCACAAGATCCATGCGTTAAAAGTTGTCTTACACAGCTGGTGTGAACGAAACTTTGAACAGCACCAAAATCGTGATATCGCGTGTTTCGAGCGTTTCTGAGATCGCCGATCGGTGACAATGTACCAAAAATCTTCATTCTACTCAAATACACCGCATCCATGTATTAAAAGTTGTCTGGCACAGCAGAAGCGAACGAGACTTTGAAAAACACAGAAATCGTGA
Organism: Pimpla rufipes; assembly: GCA_963932165.1. Taxonomy (NCBI): domain Eukaryota; kingdom Metazoa; phylum Arthropoda; class Insecta; order Hymenoptera; family Ichneumonidae; genus Pimpla; species Pimpla rufipes. The sequence continues at coordinate 8,460,087 of OZ010632.1, forward strand.
TCTCGCGTGTTTCGTGTGTTTCTGAGATCACAGCTCGGTGAAAATACCCCAAAAACCTTCATTCTACTCAAATACGCCACATCCATGCATTAAAAGTTATCTGGCACAGCTGAAGCGAACGAGACTTTGAACAGCACCAAAATCGTGATATCTCGTGTTTCAAGCGTTTCTGATATCCCAGCTCGGTGTAAATGTGTCAAAAACCTTCATTCTTTTCAAATGCACAAGATCCATATGTTAAAAGTCGTCTGGCACAGCTGTGGCGAACGAAACTTTGATCAGCACCAGAATCGTGATATCGCGTGTTTCGAGCTTTTCTGAGATCGCAGATCGGTGCCAATGTACCGAAAATGTTCATTCTACTCAAATACACCACATCCATGCGTTAAAAGTCGTCTGGCACAGCTGTGGCGAACGAAACTTTGAACAGCACCAAAATCGTGATATCGCGTGTTTCGATCGTTTCTGAGATCGCCGATCGGTGACAATGTACCAAAAATCTTCATTCTACTCAAATACACCGCATCCATGTATTAAAAGTTGTCTTTCACAGCGGAAGCGAACGAGACTTTTAAAAACACAGAAATCGTGATCTCGTGTGTTTCCAGCGTTTCTGAGATCACAGCTCGGTGTAAATTTGTCGAAAACCTTCATGCTACTCAAATACACAAGATCCATGTGATGAAGGTCGTCTGGCACAGCTGTGGCGAACGAAACTTTGAACAACACCAAAATCGTAATATAGCGTGTTTCGAGCGTTTCTGAGAGCACACCTCGGTGTAAATGTGTCAAAAACCTTCATTCTTCTCAAATGCACAAGATCCATGTCTTAAAAGTCGTCTGGCACAGCTATGGTGAACGAAACTTTGAACAGCACCAAAATCGTGATATCGCGTGTTTCGAGCGTTCCTGAGAGCACAGCTCGGTTTTAATATGTCAAAAACCTTCATTCTGCTCAAATGAACAATATCCATGTGTTAAAAGTTGTCTGGCACAGCTGTGGTGAACGAAACTTTGAATGTCACCAAAATCGTGATATCGCGGGTTTCGAGCGTTTCTGAAAGCACAGCTCGGTGTAAATGTGTCAACAACCTTCATTCTACTCAAATGCACAAGATCAATGTGTTAAAAGTTGTCTTGCACAGCTGTGGTAGACGAAACTTTGAACAGTACCAACATCGTGATATCGCGTGTTTCGAGCGTTTCTGAGATCACATCTCGGTGTAAATGTGTCAAAAACCTTCATTCTACTCAAATGCACAAGATCCATGCATTAAAAGTTATCTGGCACAGCTGAAGCGAACGAGACTTTGAACAGCACCAAAATCGTGATATCTCGTGTTTCAAGCGTTTCTGAGATCCCAGCTCGGTGTAAATGTGTCAAAAACCTTCATTCTACTCAAATACACAAGGTCCATGTGTTAAAAGTTGTCTGGCACAGCTGTGGCGAACGAAATATTGAAGAGCACCAAAATCGTGATATCGCGTGTTTCGAGCGTTTCTGAGAGCACAGCTCGGTGTAAATGTGTCAAAAACCTTCATTCTACTCAAATGCACAAGATCCATGTGTTAAAAGTTATCTGGCACAGCTGAAGCGAACGAGACTTTGAACAGCACCAAAATCGTGATATCTCGTGTTTCAAGCGTTTCTGAGATCCCAGCTCGGTGTAAATGTGTCAAAAACCTTCATTCTACTCAAATACACAAGGTCCATGTGTTAAAAGTTGTCTGGCACAGCTGTGGCGAACGAAATATTGAAGAGCACCAAAATCGTGATATCGCGTGTTTCGAGCGTTTCTGAGAGCACAGCTCGGTTTTAATATGTCAAAAACCTTCATTCTGCTCAAATGAACAATATCCATGTGTTAAAAGTTGTCTGGCACAGCTGTGGTGAACGAAACTTTGAATAGCACCAAAATCGTGATATCACGTGTTTCGAGCGTTTCTGAAAGCACAGCTCGGTGTAAATGTGTCAAAAACCTTCATTCTACTCAAATACACAAGATCCATGTGTTAAAAGTTGTCTGGCACAGCTGTGGCGAACGAAATGTTGAAGAGCACCAAAATCGTGATATCGCGTGTTTCGAGCGTTTCTGAAAGAACAGCTCGGTGTAAATGTGTCAAAAACCTTCATTCTACTCAAATGCACAAGATCCATGTGTTAAAAGTTATCTCGCACAGCTGTGGTGGACGAAACTTTGAACAGTACCAACATCGTGATATCGCGTGTTTCGAGCGTTTCTGAGATCACAGCTCGGTGTAAATGTGTCAAAAACCTTCATTCTACTCAAATGCACAAGATCCATGTGTTAAAAATCGTCTGGCACAGCTATGGTGAACGAAACTTTGAACAGCACCAAAATTGTGATATCGCGTGTTACGAGCGTTCCTGAGAGCACAGCTCGGTTTTAATATGTCAAAAACCTTCATTCTGCTCAAATGAACAATATAGATGTGTTAAAAGTCGTCTGGCACTGCTGTGGTAAACGAAACTTTGAAACACACCACAATCGTGATATCGCGTGTTTCGAGCGTTTCTGAGATCGCAGATCGGTGCCAATGTACCGAAAATGTTCATTCTACTCAAATACACAAGATCCATGTGTTGAAGGTCGTCTGGCACAGCTGTGGCGAACGAAACTTTGAACAACACCAAAATCGTAATATAGCGTGTTTCGAGCGTTTCTGAGAGCACACCTCGGTGTAAATGTGTCAAAAACCTTCATTCTACTCAAATACACAAGATCCATGTGTTAAAAGTTGTCTGGCACAGCTGTGGCGAACGAAATATTGAAGAGCACCAAAATCGTGATATCGGGTGTCTCGAGCGTTTCTGAGATCGCAGATCAGTGCCAATGTACCGAAAATGTTCATTCTACTCAAATACACCACATCCGTACTTTAAAAGTTGTCTGGCACAGCTGAAGCGAACGAGACTTTGAAAAACACAGAAATCGTGATCTCGCGTGTTTCCAGCGTTTCTGAGATCACAGCTCGGTGTAAATTTGTCAAAAACCTTCATGCTACTCAAATACACAGCATCCATGCGATAAATGTTGTTTGGCACAGCTGAAGAAGACGAAACTTTGAAAAGCACAAAAATCGTGATCTCGCGTGTTTCGTGTGTTTCTGACATCACAGCTCGTTGCCAGTATGCCGAAAACCTTCATTCTACTCAAAAACGCAACATCCATGCGTTAAAAGTCATCTGGCATAGCTGTGGTGAACGAAACTGTGAACAGTACCAAAATCGTGATATCGCGTGTTTCGAGCGTTTCTGAGATCGCAGATCGGTGCCAATGTACCGAAAATGTTCATTCTACTCAAATACACCACATCCATGCGTTAAAAGTTGTCTTTTACAGCAGAAGCGAACGAGACTTTGAAAAACACAGAAATCGTGATCTCGCGTGTTTCCTGCGTTTCTGAGATCACAGCTCGGTCTAAATTTGTCAATAACCTTCATTCTACTCATATACACAGCATCCATGCGTTCAAAGTTGTCTGGCACAGCTGAAGCAGACGAAACTTTGAAAAACACAGAAATCGTGATCTCGCGTGTTTCGTGTGTTTCTGAGATCACAGCTCGGTGCCAATACCCCAAAAACCTTCATTCTACTCAAATACGCCACATCCATGCATTAAAAGTTATCGGGCACAGCTGAAGCGAACGAGACTTTGAACAGCACCAAAATCGTGATGTCTCGTGTTTCAAGCGTTTCTGAGATCCCAGCTCGGTGTAAATGTGTCAAAATCCTTCATTCTTCTCAAATGCACAAGATCCATGTGTTAAAAGTTGTCTGGCACAGCTGTGGCGAACGAAAGATTGATCAGCACCAGAATCGTGATATCGCGTGTTTCGAGCGTTTCTGAAAGCACAGCTCGGTGTAAATGTGTCAACAACCTTCATTCTACTCAAATGCACAAGATCCATGCGTTAAAAGTTGTCTGGCACAGCTGAAGCGAACGAGACTTTGAAAAACACAGAAATCGTGATCTCGCGTGTTTTTGGAGCGTTCCTGAGTGCACAGCTCGGTTTTAATATGTCAAAAACTTTCATTCTACTCAAATGAACAATATCCATGTGTTAAAAGTTGTCTCGCACAGCTGTGGTAGACGAAACTTTGAACAGTACCAACATCGTGATATCGCGTGTTTCGAGCGTTTCTGAGATCACAGCTCGGTGTAAATGTGTCAAAAACCTTCATTCTACTCAAATGCACAAGATCCATGCGGTAAAAGTTGTCTCACACAGCTGGTGTGAACGAAACTTTGAACAGCACCAAAATCGTGATATCGCGTGTTTCGAGCGTTTCTGAGATCGCAGATCGGTGCCAATGTACCGAAAACCTTCATTCTACTCAAATGCACAAGATCCATGTGTTAAAAGACGTCTGGCACAGCTATGGTGAACGAAACTTTGAACAGCACCAAAATCGTGATATCGCGTGTTTCGAGCGTTCCTGAGAGCACAGCTCGGTTTTAATATGTCAAAAACCTTCATTCTGCTCAAATGCACAAGATCCATGTGTTAAAAGTTGTCTTGCACAGCTGTGGCGAACGAAACTTTGAACAGCACCAAAATCGTGATATCGCGTGTTTCGAGAGTTTCTGAGATCGCCGATCTGTGACAATGTACCAAAAATCGTCATTCTACTCAAATACACCGCATCCATGTATTAAAAGGTCTTTCACAGCAGAAGCGAACGAGACTTTGAAAAACACAGAAATCGTGATCTCGCGTGTTTCCTGCGTTTCTGAGAACACAGCTCGGTCTAAATTTGTCAAAAACCTTCATTCTACTCAAATACACAGCATCCATGCGTTTAAAGTTGTCTATTTGAACTCCCCCTTTACGCGTCTTCATGGCCTATGTTACTCTTTTTTAAGATTCAAATTCGGCAAGCACAACTCGGGTCTGAGTCAGAGATGCCTAGATTCCTATGTTACCGATGATTTCCGGCAAACACGGAATAATTAATTTTCGTCGACTCTGACTGCTTCATCGATCCATTTTGAATCGATGGAGCAGCCAGAGTCGACAAATTCTAATTTAACGAATTGAGAAAAAATTCCGCCACGACCCGGGTTCGAACCCGAATTCCATCTTAAAAAAGAGTAATATAGGCCATGAAGACGCGTAAAGGGGGAGTTCAAATGTACAAACACACGGCCAATGCAATATATGTAAAGTTATCAAGTGTCTTTAAACGAGAATAGAATTGAGAGAGAATTTCGCCAGGGCCACGGTGGCGTAATTGGTAACGTACCAGGCTAGAATTCTGGGGTTCCCGGTTCGAACCCGGGTCGTGGCGAAATTTTTTCTCAATTCGTTAAATTATAATTTGTCGACTCTGGCTGCTCCATCGATTCAAAATGGATCGATGAAGCAGTCAGAGTCGACGAAAAATTAATTATTCCGTGTTTGCCGGAAATCATCGGTAACATAGGAATCTAGGCATCTCTGACTCAGACCCGAGTTGTGCTTGCCGAATTTCCATCTTAAAAGAGTAATATAGGCCATGAAGACGCGTAAAGTGGGAGTTCAAATGTACAAACACACGGCCAATGCAATATATGTAAAGTTATCAAGTGTCTTTAAACGAGAATAGAATTCAGAGAGAATTTCGCCAGGGCCACGGTGGCGTAATTGGTAACGTACCAGGCTAGAATTCTGGGGTTCCCGGTTCGAACACGGGTCGTGGCGGAATTTTTTCTCAATTCGTTAAATTAGAATTTGTCGACTCTGGCTGCTCCATCGATTCAAAATGGATCGATGAAGCAGTCAGAGTCGACGAAAAATTAATTATTCCGTGTTTGCCGGAAATCATCGGTAACATAGGAATCTAGGCATCTCTGACTCAGACCCGAGTTGTGCTTGCCGAATTTCCATCTTAAAAGAGTAATATAGGCCATGAAGACGCGTAAAGTGGGAGTTCAAATGTACAAACACACGGCCAATGCAATATATGTAAAGTTAAAAGTTATCTGGCACAGCTGAAGCGAACGAGATTTTGAACAGCACCAAAATCGTGATATCTCGTGTTTCAAGCGTTTCTGAGATCCCAGCTCGGTGTAAATGTGTCAAAAACCTTCATTCTTCTCAAGTGCACAAGATCCATGTGTTAAAAGTCGTCTGGCACAGCTGTGGCGAACGAAACTTTGAACATCACCAAAATCGTAATATAGCGTGTTTCGAGCGTTTCTGAGAGCACACCTCGGTGTAAATGTGTCAAAAACCTTCATTCTACTCAAATGCACAAGATCCATGTGTTAAAAGTCGTCTGGCACAGCTATGGTGAACGAAACTTTGAACAGCACCAAAATCGTGATATCGCGTGTTTCGAGCGTTCCTGAGAGCACAGCTCGGTTTTAATATGTCAAAAACCTTCATTCTGCTCAAATGAACAATATCCATGTGTTAAAAGTTGTCTGGCACAGCTGAAGCAGACGAAACTTTGAAAAACACAGAAATCGTGATCTCGCGTGTTTCGTGTGTTTCTGAGATCACAGCTCGGTGCCAATACCCATTCTACTCAAATAAGCCACATCCATGCATTAAAAGTTATCTGGCACAGCTGAATCGAACGAGACTTTGAAAAACACAGAAATCGTGATCTCGCGTGTTTCCAGCGTTTCTGAGATCACAGCTCGGCGTAAATTTGTCAAAAACCTTCATTCTACTCAAATACACAAGATCCATGTGTTAAAGGTCGTCCGGCACAGCTGTGGCGAACGAAACTTTGAACATCACCAAAATCGTAACATAGCGTGTTTCGAGCGTTTCTGAGAGCACACCTCGGTGTAAATGTGTCAAAAACCTTCATTCTACTCAAATACACAAGGTCCATGTGTTAAAAGTTGTCTGGCACAGCTGTGGCGAACGAAATATTGAAGAGCACCAAAATCGTGATATCGCGTGTTTCGAGCGTTTCTGAGAGCACAGCTCGGTGTAAATGTGTCAAAAACCTTCATTCTACTCAAATGCACAAGATCCATGCGTTAAAAGTTGTCTTACACAGCTGGTGTGAACGTAACTTTGAACAGCACCAAAATCGTTATATCACGTGTTTCGAGCGTTTCTGAGAGCACAGCTCGGTGTAAATGTGTCAAAAACCTTTATTCTTCTCAAATGCACAAGATCCATGTTTTAAAAGTCATCTGGCACAGCTGTGGCGAACGAAACTTTGATCAGCACCAAAATCGTGATATCGCGTGTTTCGAGCGTTTCTGAGATCGCAGATCGGTGCCAATGTACCGAAAATGTTCATTCTACTCAAATACACCACATCCATGCATTAAAAGTTGTCTGGCACAGCTGAATCGAACGAGACTTTGAAAAACACAGAAATCGTGATCTCGCGTGTTTCCAGCGTTTCTGAGATCACAGCTCGGTGTAAATTTGACAAAAACCTTCATTCTACTCAAATACGCCACATCCATGCATTAAAAGTTACCTGGCACAGCTGAAGCGAACGCGATTTTGAACAGCACCAAAATCGTGATATCGCGTGTTTCGAGCGTTTCTGAGATCGCCGATCGGTGACAATGTACCAAAAATCTTCATTCTACTCAAATACACCGCATCCATGTATTAAAAGTTGTCTTTCACAGCGGAAGCGAACAAGACTTTGAAAAACACAGAAATCGTGATCTCGCGTGTTTCCTGGGTTTCTGAGATCACAGCTCGGTCTAAATTTGTCAAAAACCTTCATTCTACTCAAATACACAGCATCCATGCATTTGAAGTTGTCTGGCACAGCTGAAGCAGACGAAACTTTAAAAACACAGAAATCGTGATCTCGCGTGTTTCGTGTGTTTCCGAGATCACAGCTCGGTGCCAATACCCCAAAAACCTTCATTCTACTCAAATACGCCACATCCATGCATTAAAAGTTATCTGGCACAGCTGAAGCGAACGAGACTTTGAACAGCACCAAAATCGTGATATCTCGTGTTTCACGAGTTTCTGAGATCCCAGCTCGGTGTAAATGTGTCAAAAACCTTCATTCTTCTCAAATGCACAAGATCCACGTGTTAAAAGTCGTCTGGCACAGCTGTGGCGAACGAAACTTTGATCAGCACCAGAATCGTGATATCGCGTGTTTCGAGCGTTTCTGAGATCGCAGATCGGTGCCAATGTACCGAAAATGTTCATTCTACTCAAATACACCACATCCATGCATTAAAAGTTGTCTGGCACAGCTGAAGAAAACGAGACTTTGAAAAACACAGAAATCGTGATCTCGCGTGTTTCCAGCGTTTCTGAGATCACAGCTCGGCGTAAATTTGTCAAAAACCTTCATTCTACTCAAATACACAAGATCCATGTGTTAAAGGTCGTCTGGCACAGCTGTGGCGAACGAAACTTTGAACATCACCAAAATCCTAATATAGCGTGTTTCGAGCGTTTCTGAGAGCACACCTCGGTGTAAATGTGTCAAAAACCTTCATTCTACTCAAATACACAAGGTCCATGTGTTAAAAGTTGTCTGGCACAGCTGTGGCGAACGAAATATTGAAGAGCACCAAAATCGTGATATCGCGTGTTTCGAGCGTTTCTGAGAGCACAGCTTGGTGTAAATGTGTCAAAAACCTTCATTCTACTCAAATGCACAAGATCCATGCGTTAAAAGTTGTCTTACACAGCTGGTGTGAACGTAACTTTGAACAGCACCAAAATCTTTATATCACGTGATTCGAGCGTTTCTGAGAGCACAGCTCGGTGTAAACGTGTCAAAAACCTTTATTCTTCTCAAATGCACAAGATCCATGTTTTAAAAGTCGTCTGGCACAGCTGTGGCGAACGAAACTTTGATCAGCACCAAAATCGTGATATCGCGTGTTTCGAGCGTTTCTGAGATCGCAGATCGGTGCCAATGTACCGAAAATGTTCATTCTACTCAAATACACCACATCCATGCATTAAAAGTTGTCTGGCACAGCTGAAGCGAACGAGACTTTGAAAAATACAGAAATCGTGATCTCGCGTGTTTCCAGCGTTTCTGAGATCACAGCTCGGTGTAAATTTGTCAAAAACCTTCATGCTACTCAAATACACAAGATCCATGTGTTAAAGGTCGTCTGGCACAGCTGTGGCGAACGAAACTTTGAACAACACCAAAATCGTAATATAGCGTGTTTCGAGCATTTCTGAGAGCACACCTCGGTGTAAATGTGTCAAAAACCTTCATTCTACTCAAATGCACAAAATCCATGTGTTAAAAGACGTCTGGCACAGCTATGGTGAACGAAACTTTGAACAGCACCAAAATCGTGATATCGCGTGTTTCGAGTGTTCCTGAGAGCACAGCTCGGTTTTAATATGTCAAAAACCTTCATTCTGCTCAAATGAACAATATCCATGTGTTAAAAGTTGTCAGGCACAGCTGTGGCGAACGAAACTTTGAACAACACCAAAATCGTAATATAGCGTGTTTCGAGCATTTCTGAGAGCACACCTCGGTGTAAATGTGTCAAAAACCTTCATTCTACTCAAATGCACAAAATCCATGTGTTAAAAGATGTCTGGCACAGCTATGGTGAACGAAACTTTGAACAGCACCAAAATCGTGATATCGCGTGTTTCGAGTGTTCCTGAGAGCACAGCTCGGTTTTAATATGTCAAAAACCTTCATTCTGCTCAAATGAACAATATCCATGTGTTAAAAGTTGTCTGGCACAGCTGTGGTGAACGAAACTTTGAATAGCACCAAAATCGTGATATCGCGTGTTTCGAGCGTTTCTGAAAGCACAGCTCGGTGTAAATGTGTCAACAACCTTCATTCTACTCAAATGCACAAGATCCATGTTTTAAATGTTGTCTTGCACAGCTGTGGTAGACGAAACTTTGAACAGTACCAACATCGTGATATCGCGTGTTTCGAGCGTTTCTGAGATCACAGCTCGGTGTAAATGTGTCAAAAACTTTCATTCTACTCAAATGCACAAGATCCATGCGTTAAAAGTTGTCTTACACAGCTGGTGTGAACGAGACTTTGAACAGCACCAAAATCGTGATATCTCGTGTTTCAAGCGTTTCTGAGATCCCAGCTCGGTGTAAATGTGTCAAAAACCTTCATTCTTCTCAAATGCACAAGATCCATGTGTTAAAAGTCGTCTGGCACAGCTGTGGCGAACGAAACTTTGATCAGCACCAAAATCGTGATATCGCGTGTTTCCAGCGTTTCTGAGATCGCAGATCGGTGCCAATGTACCGAAAATGTTCATTCTACTCAAATACACAAGATCCATGTGTTAAAGGTCGTCCGGCACAGCTGTGGCGAACGAAACTTTGAACATCACCAAAATCGTAATATAGCGTGTTTCGAGCGTTTCTGAGAGCACACCTCGGTGTACATGTGTCAAAAACCTTCATTCTACTCAAATACATAAGGTCCATGTGTTAAAAGTTGTCTGGCACAGCTGTGGCGAACGAAATATTGAAGAGCACCAAAATCGTGATATCGCGTGTTTCGAGCGTTTCTGAGAGCACAGATCGGTGTAAATGTGTCAAAAACCTTCATTCTACTCAAATGCACAAGATCCATGCGTTAAAATTTGTCTTACACAGCTGGTGTGAACGTAACTTTGAACAGCACCAAAATCGTTATATCACGTGTTTCGAGCGTTTCTGAGAGCACAGCTCGGTGTAAATGTGTCAAAAACCTTTATTCTTCTCAAATGCACAAGATCCATGTTTTAAAAGTCGTCTGGCACAGCTGTGGCGAACGAAACTTTGATCAGCACCAAAATCGTGATATCGCGTGTTTCGAGCGTTTCTGAGATCGCAGATCGGTGCCAATGTACCGAAAATGTTCATTCTACTCAAATACACCACATCCATGCATTAAAAGTTGTCTGGCACAGCTGAATCGAACGAGACTTTGAAAAACACAGAAATCGTGATCTCGCGTGTTTCCAGCTTTTCTGAGATCACAGCTCGGTGTAAATTTGACAAAAACCTTCATTCTACTCAAATACGCCACATCCATGCATTAAAAGTTACCTGGCACAGCTGAAGCGAACGCGATTTTGAACAGCACCAAAATCGTGATATCGCGTGTTTCGAGCGTTTCTGAGATCGCCGATCGGTGACAATGTACCAAAAATCTTCATTCTACTCAAATACACCGCATCCATGTATTAAAAGTTGTCTTTCACAGCGGAAGCGAACGAGACTTTGAAAAACACAGAAATCGTGATCTCGCGTGTTTCTTGGGTTTCTGAGATCACAGCTCGGTCTAAATTTGTCAAAAACCTTCATTCTACTCAAATACACAGCATCCATGCATTTGAAGTTGTCTGGCACAGCTGAAGCAGACGAAACTTTAAAAACACAGAAATCGTGATCTCGCGTGTTTCGTGTGTTTCCGAGATCACAGCTCGGTGCCAATACCCCAAAAACCTTCATTCTACTCAAATACGCCACATCCATGCATTAAAAGTTATCTGGCACAGCTGAAGCGAACGAGACTTTGAACAGCACCAAAATCGTGATATCTCGCGTTTCACGCGTTTCTGTGATCCCAGCTCGGTGTAAATGTGTCAAAAACCTTCATTCTTCTCAAATGCACAAGATCCATGTGTTAAAAGTCGTCTGGCACAGCTGTGGCGAACGAAACTTTGATCAGCACCAGAATCGTGATATCGCGTGTTTCGAGCGTTTCTGAGATCGCAGATCGGTGCCAATGTACCGAAAATGTTCATTCTACTCAAATAAACCACATCCATGCGTTAAAAGTCATCTGGCACAGCTGTGGCGAACGAAACTTTGAACAGCACCAAAATCGTGATATCGCGTGTTTCGAGCGTTTCTGAGATCGCCGATCGGTGACAATGTACGAAAAATCTTCATTCTACTCAAATACACCGCATCCATGTATTAAAAGTTGTCTTTCACAGCAGAAGCGAACGAGACTTTGAAAAACACAGAAATCGTGATCTCGCGTGTTTCCAGCGTTTCTGAGATCACAGCTCGGTGTAAATTTGACAAAAACCTTCATTCTACTCAAATACGCCACATAAATGCATTAAAAGTTATCTGGCACAGCTGAAGCGAACGCGATTTTGAACAGCACCAAAATCGTGATATCGCGTGTTTCGAGCGTTCCTGAGAGCACAGCTCGGTTTTAATATGTCAAAAACCTTCATTCTGCTCAAATGAACAATATCCATGTGTTAAAAGTTGTCTGGCACAGCTGTGGTGAACGAAACTTTGAATAGCACCAAAATCGTGATATCGCGTGTTTCGAGCGTTTCTGAAAGCACAGCTCGGTGTACATGTGTCAACAACCTTCATTCTACGCAAATGCACAAGATCCATGTTTTAAAAGTTGTCTTGCACAGCTGTGGTAGACGAAACTTTGATCAGCACCAAAATCGTGATATCGCGTGTTTCGAGCGTTTCTGAAAGCACAGCTCGGTGTAAATGTGTCAACAACCTTCATTCTTCTCAAATGCACAAGATCCATGTGTTAAAAGTCGTCTGGCACAGCTGTGGCGAACGAAACTTTGACCAGCACCAGAATCGTGATATCGCGTGTTTCGAGCGTTTCTGAGATCGCAGATCGGTGCCAATGTACCGAAAATGTTCATTCTACTCAAATAAACCACATCCATGCGTTAAAAGTCATCTGGCACAGCTGTGGCGAACGAAATATTGAAGAGCACCAAAATCGTGATATCGCGTGTTTCGAGCGTTCCTGAGAGCACAGCTCGGTTTTAATATGTCAAAAACCTTCATTCTGCTCAAATGAACAATATCCATGTGTTAAAAGTTGTCTGGCACAGCTGTGGTGAACGAAACTTTGAATAGCACCAAAATCGTGATATCGCGTGTTTCGAGCGTTTCTGAAAGCACAGCTCGGTGTAAATGTGTCAACAACCTTCATTCTACTCAAATGCACAAGATCCATGTGTTAAAAGTTGTCTTGCACAGCTGTGGTAGACGAAACTTTGAACAGCACCAAAATCGTGATATCTCGTGTTTCGAGCGTTTCTGAGATCCCAGCTCGGTGTAAATGTGTAAAAAAACCTTCATTCTACTCAAATGCATAAGATCCATGTGTTAAAAGTTGTCTCGCACAGCTGTGGTGGACGAAACTTTGAACAGTACCAACATCGTGATATCGCGTGTTTCGAGCGTTTCTGAGATCACAGCTCGGTGTAAATGTGTCAAAAACCTTCATTCTACTCAAATACACAAGATCCATGTGTTAAAAGTTGTCTGGCAAAGCTGTGGCGAATTAAATATTGAAGAAAACCAAAATCGTGATATCACGTGTTTCGAGCGTTTCTGAGAGCACAGCTCGGTGTAAATGTGTCAAAAACTTTCATTCTACTCAAATGCACATGATCCATGCGTTAAAAGTTGTCTTACACAGCTGGTGTGAACGAAACTTTGAACAGCACCAAAATCGTTATATCACGTGTTTCGAGCGTTTCTGAGAGCACAGCTCGGTGTAAATGTGTCAAAAACCTTCATTCTTCTCAAATGCACAAGATCCATGTGTTAAAAGTCGTCTGGCACAGCTGGGGCGAACGAAACTTTGATCAGCACCAAAATCGTTATATCACGTGTTTCGAGCGTTTCTGAGAGCACAGCTCGGTGTAAATGTGTCAAAAACCTTCATTCTTCTCAAATGCACAAGATCCATGTGTTAAAAGTTGTCTGGCACAGCTGTGGCGAACGAAATATTGAAGAGCACCAAAATCGTGATATCGCGTGTTTCGAGCGTTCCTGAGAGCACAGCTCGGTGTAAATGTGTCAAAAACTTTCATTCTACTCAAATGCACATGATCCATGCGTTAAAAGTTGTCTTACACAGCTGGTGTGAACGAAACTTTGAACAGCACCAAAATCGTTATATCACGTGTTTCGAGCGTTTCTGAGAGCACAGCTCGGTGTAAATGTGTCAAAAACCTTCATTCTTCTCAAATGCACAAGATCCATGTGTTAAAAGTCGTCTGGCACAGCTGGGGCGAACGAAACTTTGATCAGCACCAAAATCGTTATATCACGTGTTTCGAGCGTTTCTGAGAGCACAGCTCGGTGTAAATGTGTCAAAAACCTTCATTCTTCTCAAATGCACAAGATCCATGTGTTAAAAGTTGTCTGGCACAGCTGTGGCGAACGAAATATTGAAGAGCACCAAAATCGTGATATCGCGTGTTTCGAGCGTTCCTGAGAGCACAGCTCGGTTTTAATATGTCAAAAACCTTCATTCTGCTCAAATGAACAATATCCATGTGTTAAAAGTTGTCTGGCACAGCTGTGGTGAACGAAACTTTGAACAGCACCAAAATCTTGATATCGCGTGTTTCGAGCGTTTCTGAAAGCACAGCTCGGTGTAAATGTGTCAACAACCTTCATTCTACTCAAATGCAAAATATCCATGCGTTAAAAGTTGTCTGGCACAACTATGGTCAACGAAATTTTGAACAGCACCAAAATGGTGATATCGCGTGTTTCGAACGTTTCTGAGACCACAGCTCGGTGTAAATGTGTAAAAAACCTTCATTCTACTCAAATGCATATGATCCATGTGTTAAAAGTTGTCTGGCACAGCTGTGGCGAACGAAACTTTGATCAGCACCAGAATCGTGATATCGCGTGTTTCGAGCGTTTCTGAGATCGCAGATCGGTGCCAATGTACCGAAAATGTTCATTCTACTCAAATACACCACATCCATGCATTAAAAGTTGTCTGGCACAGCTGAAGCGAACGAGACTTTGAAAAACACAGAAATCGTGATCTCGCGTGTTTCCAGCGTTTCTGAGATCACAGCTCGGCGTAATTTTGTCAAAAACCTTCATTCTACTCAAATACACAAGATCCATGTGTTAAAGGTCGTCTGGCACAGCTGTGGCGAACGAAACTTTGAATAACACCAAAATCGTAATATAGCGTGTTTCGAGCGTTTCTGAGAGCACACCTCGGTGTAAATGTGTCAAAAACCTTCATTCTACTCAAATGCACAAGATCCATGTGTTAAAAGACGTCTGGCACAGCTATGGTGAACGAAACTTTGAACAGCACCAAAATCGTGATATCGCGTGTTTTTGGAGCGTTCCTGAGTGCACAGCTCGGTTTTAATATGTCAAAAACCTTCATTCTACTCAAATGAACAATATCCATGTGTTAAAAGTTGTCTCGCACAGCTGTGGTAGACGAAACTTTGAACAGTACCAACATCGTGATATCGCGTGTTTCGAGCGTTTCTGAGATCACAGCTCGGTGTAAATGTGTCAAAAACCTTCATTCTACTCAAATGCACAAGATCCATGCGTTAAAAGTTGTCTCACACAGCTGGTGTGAACGAAACTTTGAACAGCACCAAAATCGTTATATCACGTGTTTCAAGCGTTTCTGAGAGCACAGCTCGGTGTAAATGTGTCAAAAACCTTCATTCTTCTCAAATGCACAAGATCCATGTGTTAAAGTCGTCTGGCACAGCTGTGGCGAACGAAACTTTGATCTTCACCAAAATCGTGATATCGCGTGTTTCGAGCGTTTCTGAGATCGCAGATCGGTGCCAATGTACCGAAAACCTTCATTCTACTCAAATGCACAAGATCCATGTGTTAAAAGACGTCTGGCACAGTTATGGTGAACGAAACTTTGAACAGCACCAAAATCGTGATATCGCGTGTTTCGAGCGTTCCTGAGAGCACAGCTCGGTTTTAATATGTCAAAAACCTTCATTCTGCTCAAATGAACAATATCCATGTGTTAAAAGTTGTCTGGCACAGCTGTGGTGAACGAAACTTTGAATAGCACCAAAATCGTGATATCGCGTGTTTCGAGCGTTTCTGAAAGCACAGCTCGGTGTAAATGTGTCAACAACCTTCATTCTACTCAAATGCACAAGATCCATGTGTTAAAAGTTGTCTTGCACAGCTGTGGTAGACGAAACTTTGAACAGTACCAACATCGTGATATCGCGTGTTTCGAGCGTTCCTGAGAGCACAGCTCGGTTTTAATATGTCAAAAACCTTCATTCTGCTCAAATGAACAATATCCATGTGTTAAAAGTTGTCTGGCACAGCTGTGGTGAACGAAACTTTGAGCAGCACCAAAATCTTGATATCGCGTGTTTCCAGCGTTTCTGAAAGCACAGCTCAGTGTAGATGTGTCAACAACCTTCATTCTACTCAAATGCAAAATATCCATGCGTTAAAAGTTGTCTGGCACAACTATGGTCAACGAAATTTTGAACAGCACCAAAATGGTGATATCGCGTGTTTCGAGCGTTTCTGAGACCACAGCTCGGTGTAAATGTGTAAAAAACCTTCATTCTACTCAAATGCATATGATCCATGTGTTAAAAGTTGTCTGGCACAGCTGTGGCGAACGAAACTTTGATCAGCACCAGAATCGTGATATCGCGTGTTTCGAGCGTTTCTGAGATCACAGCTCGGTGTAAATGTGTCAAAAACCTTCATTCTACTCAAATGCACAAGATCCATGCGTTAAAAGTTGTCTCACACAGCTGGTGTGTACGAAACTTTGAACAGCACCAAAATCGTTATATCACGTGTTTCGAGCGTTTCTGAGAGCACAGCTCGGTGTAAATGTGTCAAAAACCTTCATTCTTCTCAAATGCACAAGATCCATGTGTTAAAAGTCGTCTGGCACAGCTGTGGCGAACGAAACTTTGATCTTCACCAAAATCGTGATATCGCGTGTTTCGAGCGTTTCTGAGATCGCAGATCGGTGCCAATGTACCGAAAACCTTCATTCTACTCAAATGCATAAGATCCATGTGTTAAAAGTTGTCTCGCACAGCTGTGGTGGACGAAACTTTGAACAGTACCAACATCGTGATATCGCGTGTTTCGAGCGTTTCTGAGATCACAGCTCGGTGTAAATGTGTCAAAAACCTTCATTCTACTCAAATACACAAGATCCATGTGTTAAAAGTTGTCTGGCAAAGCTGTGGCGAATTAAATATTGAAGAAAACCAAAATCGTGATATCACGTGTTTCGAGCGTTTCTGAGAGCACAGCTCGGTGTAAATGTGTCAAAAACTTTCATTCTACTCAAATGCACATGATCCATGCGTTAAAAGTTGTCTTACACAGCTGGTGTGAACGAAACTTTGAACAGCACCAAAATCGTTATATCACGTGTTTCGAGCGTTTCTGAGAGCACAGCTCGGTGTAAATGTGTCAAAAACCTTCATTCTTCTCAAATGCACAAGATCCATGTGTTAAAAGTCGTCTGGCACAGCTGGGGCGAACGAAACTTTGATCAGCACCAAAATCGTTATATCACGTGTTTCGAGCGTTTCTGAGAGCACAGCTCGGTGTAAATGTGTCAAAAACCTTCATTTTTCTCAAATGCACAAGATCCATGTGTTAAAAGTTGTCTGGCACAGCTGTGGCGAACGAAATATTGAAGAGCACCAAAATCGTGATATCGCGTGTCTCGAGCGTTCCTGAGAGCACAGCTCGGTTTTAATATGTCAAAAACCTTCATTCTGCTCAAATGAACAATATCCATGTGTTAAAAGTTGTCTGGCACAGCTGTGGTGAACGAAACTTTGAACAGCACCAAAATCTTGATATCGCGTGTTTCGAGCGTTTCTGAAAGCACAGCTCGGTGTAAATGTGTCAACAACCTTCATTCTACTCAAATGCAAAATATCCATGCGTTAAAAGTTGTCTGGCACAACTATGGTCAACGAAATTTTGAACAGCACCAAAATGGTGATATCGCGTGTTTCGAACGTTTCTGAGACCACAGCTCGGTGTAAATGTGTAAAAAACCTTCATTCTACTCAAATGCATATGATCCATGTGTTAAAAGTTGTCTGGCACAGCTGTGGCGAACGAAACTTTGATCAGCACCAGAATCGTGATATCGCGTGTTTCGAGCGTTTCTGAGATCGCAGATCGGTGCCAATGTACCGAAAATGTTCATTCTACTCAAATACACCACATCCATGCATTAAAAGTTGTCTGGCACAGCTGAAGCGAACGAGACTTTGAAAAACACAGAAATCGTGATCTCGCGTGTTTCCAGCGTTTCTGAGATCACAGCTCGGCGTAATTTTGTCAAAAACCTTCATTCTACTCAAATACACAAGATCCATGTGTTAAAGGTCGTCTGGCACAGCTGTGGCGAACGAAACTTTGAATAACACCAAAATCGTAATATAGCGTGTTTCGAGCGTCTCTGAGAGCACACCTCGGTGTAAATGTGTCAAAAACCTTCATTCTACTCAAATGCATATGATCCATGTGTTAAAAGTTGTCTGGCACAGCTGTGGCGAACGAAACTTTGATCAGCACCAGAATCGTGATATCGCGTGTTTCGAGCGTTCCTGAGAGCACAGCTCGGTTTTAATATGTCAAAAACCTTCATTCTGCTCAAATGAACAATATCCATGTGTTAAAAGTTGTCTGGCACAGCTGTGGTGAACGAAACTTTGAATAGCACCAAAATCGTGATATCGCGTGTTTCGAGCGTTTCTGAAAGCACAGCTCGGTGTAAATGTGTCAACAACCTTCATTCTACTCAAATGCACAATATCCATGTGTTAAAAGTTGTCTTGCACAGCTGTGGTAGACGAAACTTTGAACAGTACCAACATCGTGATATCGCGTGTTTCGAGCGTTTCTGAGATCGCAGATCAGTGCCAATGTACCAAAAATGTTCATTCTACTCAAATACACCATATCCATGCGTTAAAAGTCGTCTGGAACAGCTGTGGCGAACGAAACTTTGAACAGCACCAAAATCGTGATATCGCGTGTTTCGAGCGTTTCTGAGATCGCCGATCGGTGACAATGTACCAAAAATCTTCATTCTACTCAAATACACCGCATCCATGTATTAAAAGTTGTCGTTCACAGCAGAAGCGAACGAGACTTTGAAAAACACAGAAATCGTGATCTCGCGTGTTTCCTGCGTTTCTGAGATCACAGCTCGGTCTAAATTTGTCAAAAACCTTCATTCTACTCAAATACACAGCATCCATGCTTTTAAAGTTGTCTGGCACAGCTGAAGCAGACGAAACTTTGAAAAACAGAGAAATCGTGATCTCGCGTGTTTCGTGTGTTTCTGAGATCACAGCTCGGTGCCAATACCCCAAAAACCTTCATTCTACTCAAATACGCCACATCCATGCATTAAAAGTTATCTGGCACAGCTGAAGCGAACGAGACTTTGAACAGCACCAAAATCGTGATATCTCGTGTTTCAAGCGTTTCTGAGATCCCAGCTCGGTGTAAATGTGTCAAAAACCTTCATTCTTCTCAAATGCACAAGATCCATGTGTTAAAAGTCGTCTGGCACAGCTGTGGCGAACGAAACTTTGATCAGCACCAGAATCGTGATATCGCGTGTTTCGAGCGTTTATGAGATCGCAGATCGGTGCCAATGTACCGAAAATGTTCATTCTACTCAAATACACCACATCCATGCGTTAAAAGTCGTCTGGCACAGCTGTGGCGAACGAAACTTTGATCAGCACCAGAATCGTGATATCGCGTGTTTCGAGCGTTTATGAGATCGCAGATCGGTGCCAATGTACCGAAAATGTTCATTCTACTCAAATACACCGCATCCATGTATTAAAAGTTGTCTTTCACAGCAGAAGCGAACGAGACTTTGAAAAACACAGAAATCGTGATCTCGCGTGTTTCCTGCGTTTCTGAGATCACAGCTCGGTGTAAATTTGACAAAAACCTTCATTCTACTCAAATACGCCACATCCATGCATTAAAAGTTATCTGGCACAGCTGAAGCGAACGCGATTTTGAACAGCACCAAATTCGTGATATCGCGTGTTTCGAGCGTTTCTGAGATCGCCGATCGGTGACAATGTACCAAAAATCTTCATTCTACTCAAATACACCGCATCCATGTATTAAAAGTTGTCTTTCACAGCAGAAGCGAACGAGAGTTTGAAAAACACAGAAATCGTGATCTCGCGTGTTTCCTGCGTTTCTGAGATCACAGCTCGGTCTAAATTTGTCAAAAACCTTCATTCTACTCAAATACACAGCATCCATGCGTTTAAAGTTGTCTGGCACAGCTGAAGCAGACGAAACTTTGAAAAACACAGAAATCGTGATCTCGCGTGTTTCGTGTGTTTCTGAGATCACAGCTCGGTGCCAATACCCCAAAAACGTTCATTCTACTCAAATTCGCCACATCCATGCATTAAAAGTTATCTGGCACAGCTGAAGCGAACGAGACATCGAACAGCACCAAAATCGTGATATCTCGTGTTTCAAGCGTTTCTGAGATCCCAGCTCGGTGTAAATGTGTCAAAAACCTTCATTCTTCTCAAATGCACAAGATCCATGTGTTAAAAGTCGTCTGGCACAGCTGTGGCGAACAAAACTTTGATCAGCACCAGAATCGTGATATCGCGTGTTTCGAGCGTTTCTGAGATCGCAGATCGGTGCCAATGTACCGAAAATGTTCATTCTACTCAAATACACCACATCATGCGTTAAAAGTCGTCTGGCACAGCTGTGGCGAACGAAACTTTGCACAGCACCAAAATCGTGATATCGCGTGTTTCGAGAGTTTCTGAGATCGCCGATCGGTGACAATGTACCAAAAATCTTTATTCTACTCAAATACACCGCATCCATGTATTAAAAGTTGTCTTTCACAGCAGAAGCGAACGAGACTTTGAAAAACACAGAAATCGTGATCTCGCGTGTTTCGTGTGTTTCTGAGATCACAGCTCGGTGTCAATACCCCAAAAGCCGTCATTCTACTCAAATACGCCACATCGATGCATTAAAAGTTATCTGGCACAGCTGAAGCGAACGAGACTTTGAACAGCACCAAAATCGTGATATCTCGTGTTTCAAGCGTTTCTGAGATCCCAGCTCGGTGTAAATGTGTCAAAAACCTTCATTCTTCTCAAATGCACAAGATCCATGTGTTAAAAGTCGTCTGGCACAGCTGTGGCGAACAAAACTTTGATCAGCACCAGAATCGTGATATCGCGTGTTTCGAGCGTTTCTGAGATCGCAGATCGGTGCCAATGTACCGAAAATGTTCATTCTACTCAAATACACCACATCCATGCGTTAAAAGTCGTCTGGCACAGCTGTGGCGAACGAAACTTTGCACAGCACCAAAATCGTGATATCGCGTGTTTCGAGAGTTTCTGAGATCGCCGATCGGTGACAATGTACCAAAAATCTTTATTCTACTCAAATACACCGCATCCATGTATTAAAAGTTGTCTTTCACAGCAGAAGCGAACGAGACTTTGAAAAACACAGAAATCGTGATCTCGCGTGTTTCCTGCGTTTCTGAGATCACAGCTCGGTCTAAATTTGTCAAAAACCTTCATTCTACTTAAATACACAGCATCCATGCGTTTAAAGTTGTCTGGCACAGCTGAAGCAGACGAAACTTTGAAAAACACAGAAATCGTGATCTCGCGTGTTTCGTGTGTTTCTGAGATCACAGCTCGGTGCCAATACCCCAAAAGCCGTCATTCTACTCAAATACGCCACATCCATGCATTAAAAGTTATCTGGCACAGCTGAAGCGAACGAGACTTTGAACAGCACCAAAATCGTGATATCTCGTGTTTCAAGCGTTTCTGAGATCCCAGCTCGGTGTAAATGTGTCAAAAACCTTCATACTTCTCAAATGCACAAGATCCATGTGTTAAAAGTCGTCTGGCACAGCTGTGGCGAACGAAACTTTGATCAGCACCAGAATCGTGATATCGCGTGTTTCGAGCGTTTCTGAGATCGCAGATCGGTGCCAATGTACCGAAAATGTTCATTCTACTCAAATACACCGCATCCATGTATTAAAAGTTGTCTTTCACAGCAGAAGCGAACGAGACTTTGAAAAACACAGAAATCGTGATCTCGCGTGTTTCCTGCGTTTCTGAGATCACAGCTCGGTGTAAATTTGACAAAAACCTTCATTCTACTCAAATACGCCACATCCATGCATTAAAAGTTATCTGGCACAGCTGAAGCGAACGCGATTTTGAACAGCACCAAAATCGTGATATCGCGTGTTTCGAGCGTTTCTGAGATCGCCGATCGGTGACAATGTACCAAAAATCTTCATTCTACTCAAATACACCGCATCCATGTATTAAAAGTTGTCTTTCACAGCAGAAGCGAACGAGACTTTGAAAAACACAGAAATCGTGATCTCGCGTGTTTCCTGCGTTTCTGAGATCACAGCTCCGTCTAAATTTGTCAAAAACCTTCATTCTACTCAAATACACAGCATCCATGCGTTTAAAGTTGTCTGGCACAGCTGAAGCAGACGAAACTTTGAAAAACACAGAAATCGTGATCTCGCGTGTTTCGTGTGTTTCTGAGATCACAGCTCGGTGCCAATACCCCAAAAACGTTCATTCTACTCAAATTCGCCACATCCATGCATTAAAAGTTATCTGGCACAGCTGAAGCGAACGAGACATCGAACAGCACCAAAATCGTGATATCTCGTGTTTCAAGCGTTTCTGAGATCCCAGCTCGGTGTAAATGTGTCAAAAACCTTCATTCTTCTCAAATGCACAAGATCCATGTGTTAAAAGTCGTCTGGCACAGCTGTGGCGAACGAAACTTTGATCAGCACCAAAATCGTGATATCGCGTGTTTCGACCGTTTCTGAGATGGCAGATCGGTGCCAATGTACCGAAAATGTTCATTCTACTCAAATACACCACATCCATGCACTCAAAGTTGTCTGGCACAGCTGAAGCGAACGTGACTTTGAAAAACACAGAAATCGTGATCTCGCGTGTTTCCAGCGTTTCTGAGATCACAGCTCGGTGTAAATTTGTCAAAATCCTTCATTCTACTCAAATACGCCACATCCATGCATTAAAAGTTATCTGGCACAGCTGAAGCGAACGAGACTTTGAACAGCACCAAAATCGTGATATCTCGTGTCGAGCGTTTCTGAGATCACAGCTTGGTGTAAATGTGTCAGAAACCTTCATTCTGCTCAAATGCTCAAGATCCATGTGCTAAAAGTCGTCTGGCACAGCTGTGGCGAACGAAACTTTGAAAAGCACCAAAATCGTGATATCGCGTGTTTCGAGCGTTTCTGAGATCGCCGATCGGTGCCAATGTACCAAAAATCTTCATTCTACCCAAATACACCGCATCC
This sequence comes from Pimpla rufipes, assembly GCA_963932165.1. Classification (NCBI taxonomy): domain Eukaryota; kingdom Metazoa; phylum Arthropoda; class Insecta; order Hymenoptera; family Ichneumonidae; genus Pimpla; species Pimpla rufipes. The sequence goes on from OZ010632.1 coordinate 8,483,213, forward strand.
ATGTATTAAAAGTTGTCTGGCACAACTGAAGCGAACGAGACTTTGAAAAACACAGAAATCGTGATCTCGCGTGTTTCCTGCGTTTCTGAGATCACAGCTCGGTGTAAATTTGTCAAAAATCTTCATTCTACTCAAATACACAAGATCCATGTGTTAAAGGTCGTCTGGCACAGCTGTGGCGAACGATACTTTGAACATCACCAAAATCGTAATATAGCGTGTTTCGAGCGTTTCTGAGAGCACACCTCGGTGTAAATGTGTCAAAAACCTTCATTCTACTCAAATGCACAAGATCCATGTGTTAAAAGTCGTCTGGCACAGCTATGGTGAACGAAACTTTGAACAGCACCAAAATCGTGATATCGCGTGTTTTTGGAGCGTTCCTGAATGCACAGCTCGGTTTCAATATGTCAAAAACCTTCATTCTACTCAAATGAACAATATCCATGTGTTAAAAGTTGTCTCGCACAGCTGTGGTAGACGAAACTTTGAACGGCACCAAAATCGTGATATCGCGTGTTTCGAGCGTTCCTGAGAGCACAGCTCGGTTTTAATATGTCAAAAACCTTCATTCTGCTCAAATGAACAATATCCATGTGTTAAAAGTTGTCTTGCACAGCTGTGGTAGACGAAACTTTGAACAGCACCAAAATCGTGATATCTCGTGCTTCGAGCGTTTCTCAGATCCCAGCTCGGTGTAAATGTGTAAAAAACCTTCATTCTACTCAAATTCATAAGATCCATGTGTTAAAAGTTGTCTCGCACAGCTGTGGTGGACGAAACTTTGAACAGTACCAACATCGTGATATCGCGTGTTTCGAGCGTTTCTGAGATCATAGCTCGGTGTAAATGTGTCAAAAACCTTCATTCTACTCAAATGCGGAAGATCCATGTGTTAAAAGTTGTCTGGCAATGCTGTGGCGAATTAAATATCGAAGAAAACCAAAATCGTGATATCACGTGTTTCGAGCGTTTCTGAGAGCACAGCTCGGTGTAAATGTGTCAAAAACCTTCATTCTACTCAAATGCACAAGATCCATGCGTTAAAAGTTGTCTTACACAGCTGGTGTGAACGAAACTTTGAACAGCACCAAAATCGTTATATCACGTGTTTCGAGCGTTTCTGAGAGCACAGCTCGGTGTAAATGTGTCAAAAACCTTCATTCTTCTCAAATGCACAAGATCCATGTGTTAAAAGTCGTCTGGCACAGCTGTGGCGAACGAAACTTTGATCAGCACCAAAATCGTGATATAGCGTGTTTCGAGCGTTTCTGAAAGCACAGCTCGGTGTAAATGTGTCAACAACCTTCATTCTACTCAAATGCACAAGATCCATGTGTTAAAAGTTGTCTTGCACAGCTGTGGTAGACGAAACTTTGAACAGCACCAAAATCGTGATATCTCGTGTTTCGAGCGTTTCTGAGATCCCAGCTCGGTGTAAATGTGTAAAAAAACCTTCATTCTACTCAAATGCATAAGATCCATGTGTTAAAAGTTGTCTCGCACAGCTGTGGTGGACGAAACTTTGAACAGTACCAACATCGTGATATCGCGTGTTTCGAGCGTTTCTGAGATCACAGCTCGGTGTAAATGTGTCAAAAACCTTCATTCTTCTCAAATGCACAAGATCCATGTGTTAAAAGTTGTCTGTCACAGCTGTGGCGAACGAAATATTGAAGAGCACCAAAATCGTGATATCGCGTGTTTCGAGCGTTCCTGAGAGCACAGCTCGGTTTTAATATGTCAAAAACCTTCATTCTGCTCAAATGAACAATATCCATGTGTTAAAAGTTGTCTGGCACAGCTGTGGTGAACGAAACTTTGAATAGCACCAAAATCGTGATATCGCGTGTTTCGAGCGTTTCTGAGAGCACACCTCGGTGTAAATGTGTCAAAAACCTTCATTCTACTCAAATGCACAAGATCCATGTGTTAAAAGACGTCTGGCACAGCTATGGTGAACGAAACTTTGAACAGCACCAAAATCGTGATATCGCGTGTTTTTGGAGCGTTCCTGAGTGCACAGCTCGGTTTTAATATGTCAAAAACCTTCATTCTACTCAAATGAACAATATCCATGTGTTAAAAGTTGTCTCGCAAAGCTGTGGTAGACGAAACTTTGAACAGTACCAACATCGTGATATCGCGTGTTTCGAGCGTTTCTGAGATCACAGCTCGGTGTAAATGTGTCAAAAACCTTCATTCTACTCAAATGCACAAGATCCATGCGTTAAAAGTTGTCTCACACAGCTGGTGTGAACGAAACTTTGAACAGCACCAAAATCGTTATATCACGTGTTTCGAGCGTTTCTGAGAGCACAGCTCGGTGTAAATGTGTCAAAAACCTTCATTCTTCTCAAATGCACAAGATCCATGTGTTAAAAGTCGTCTGGCACAGCTGTGGCGAACGAAACTTTGATCTTCACCAAAATCGTGATATCGCGTGTTTCGAGCGTTTCTGAGATCGCAGATCGGTGCCAATGTACCGAAAACCTTCATTCTACTCAAATGCACAAGATCCATGTGTTAAAAGACGTCTGGCACAGTTATGGTGAACGAAACTTTGAACAGCACCAAAATCGTGATATCGCGTGTTTCGAGCGTTCCTGAGAGCACAGCTCGGTTTTAATATGTCAAAAACCTTCATTCTGCTCAAATGAACAATATCCATGTGTTAAAAGTTGTCTGGCACAGCTGTGGTGAACGAAACTTTGAATAGCACCAAAATCGTGATATCGCGTGTTTCGAGCGTTTCTGAAAGCACAGCTCGGTGTAAATGTGTCAACAACCTTCATTCTACTCAAATGCACAAGATCCATGTGTTAAAAGTTGTCTTGCACAGCTGTGGTAGACGAAACTTTGAACAGTACCAACATCGTGATATCGCGTGTTTCGAGCGTTCCTGAGAGCACAGCTCGGTTTTAATATGTCAAAAACCTTCATTCTGCTCAAATGAACAATATCCATGTGTTAAAAGTTGTCTGGCACAGCTGTGGTGAACGAAACTTTGAGCAGCACCAAAATCTTGATATCGCGTGTTTCGAGCGTTTCTGAAAGCACAGCTCAGTGTAGATGTGTCAACAACCTTCATTCTACTCAAATGCAAAATATCCATGCGTTAAAAGTTGTCTGGCACAACTATGGTGAATGAAATTTTGAACAGCACGAAAATGGTGATATCGCGTGTTTCGAGCGTTTCTGAGACCAGAGCTCGGTGTAAATGTGTAAAAAACCTTCATTCTACTCAAATGCATAAGATCCATGTGTTAAAAGTTGTCTCGCACAGCTGTGGTGGACGAATCTTTGAACAGTACCAACATCGTGATATCGCGTGTTTCGAGCGTTTCTGAGATCACAGCTCGGTGTAAATGTGCCAAAAACCTTCATTCTACTCAAATACACAAGATCCATGTGTGAAAAGTTGTCTGGCAAAGCTGTGGCGAATTAAATATCGAAGAAAACCAAAATCGTGATATCACGTGTTTCGAGCGTTTCTGAGAGCACAGCTCGGTGTAAATGTGTCAACAACCTTCATTCTACTCAAATGCAAAATATCCATGCGTTAAAAGTTGTCTGGCACAACTATGGTCAACGAAATTTTGAACAGCACCAAAATGGTGATATCGCGTGTTTCGAGCGTTTCTGAGACCACAGCTCGGTGTAAATGTGTAAAAAACCTTCATTCTACTCATTTGAGTAGAATGAAAGTCGTCTGGCACAGCTGTGGCGAACGAAACTTTGAACAGCACCAAAATCGTGATATCGCGTGTTTCGAGCGTTTCTGAGATCGCCGATCGGTGACAATGTACCAAAAATCTTCATTCTACTCAAATACACCGCATCCATGTATTAAAAGTTGACGTTCACAGCAGAAGCGAACGAGACTTTGAAAAACACAGAAATCGTGATCTCGCGTGTTTCCTGCGTTTCTGAGATCACAGCTCGGTCTAAATTTGTCAAAAACCTTCATTCTACTCAAATACACAGCATCCATGCTTTTAAAGTTGTCTGGCACAGCTGAAGCAGACGAAACTTTGAAAAACAGAGAAATCGTGATCTCGCGTGTTTCGTGTGTTTCTGAGATCACAGCTCGGTGCCAATACCCCAAAAACCTTCATTCTACTCAAATACGCCACATCCATGCATTAAAAGTTATCTGGCACAGCTGAAGCGAACGAGACTTTGAACAGCACCAAAATCGTGATATCTCGTGTTTCAAGCGTTTCTGAGATCCCAGCTCGGTGTAAATGTGTCAAAAACCTTCATTCTTCTCAAATGCACAAGATCCATGTGTAAAAAGTCGTCTGGCACAGCTGTGGCGAACGAAACTTTGATCAGCACCAGAATCGTGATATCGCGTGTTTCGAGCGTTTCTGAGATCGCAGATCGGTGCCAATGTACCGAAAATGTTCATTCTACTCAAATACACCACATCCATGCGTTAAAAGTCGTCTGGCACAGCTGTGGCGAACGAAACTTTGCACAGCACCAAAATCGTGATATCGCGTGTTTCGAGAGTTTCTGAGATCGCCGATCGGTGACAATGTACCAAAAATCTTTATTCTACTCAAATACACCGCATCCATGTATTAAAAGTTGTCTTTCACAGCAGAAGCGAACGAGACTTTGAAAAACACAGAAATCGTGATCTCGCGTGTTTCCTGCGTTTCTGAGATCACAGCTCGGTCTAAATTTGTCAAAAACCGTCATTCTACTCAAATACACAGCATCCATGCGTTTAAAGTTGTCTGGCACAGCTGAAGCAGACGAAACTTTGAAAAACACAGAAATCGTGATCTCGCGTGTTTCGTGTGTTTCTGAGATCACAGCTCGGTGCCAATACCCCAAAAGCCGTCATTCTACTCAAATACGCCACATCCATGCATTAAAAGTTATCTGGCACAGCTGAAGCGAACGAGACTTTGAACAGCACCAAAATCGTGATATCTCGTGTTTCAAGCGTTTCTGAGATCCCAGCTCGGTGTAAATGTGTCAAAAACCTTCATACTTCTCAAATGCACAAGATCCATGTGTTAAAAGTCGTCTGGCACAGCTGTGGCGAACGAAACTTTGATCAGCACCAGAATCGTGATATCGCGTGTTTCGAGCGTTTCTGAGATCGCAGATCGGTGCCAATGTACCGAAAATGTTCATTCTACTCAAATACACCGCATCCATGTATTAAAAGTTGTCTTTCACAGCAGAAGCGAACGAGACTTTGAAAAACACAGAAATCGTGATCTCGCGTGTTTCCTGCGTTTCTGAGATCACAGCTCGGTGTAAATTTGACAAAAACCTTCATTCTACTCAAATACGCCACATCCATGCATTAAAAGTTATCTGGCACAGCTGAAGCGAACGCGATTTTGAACAGCACCAAAATCGTGATATCGCGTGTTTCGAGCGTTTCTGAGATCGCCGATCGGTGACAATGTACCAAAAATCTTCATTCTACTCAAATACACCGCATCCATGTATTAAAAGTTGTCTTTCACAGCAGAAGCGAACGAGACTTTGAAAAACACAGAAATCGTGATCTCGCGTGTTTCCTGCGTTTCTGAGATCACAGCTCCGTCTAAATTTGTCAAAAACCTTCATTCTACTCAAATACACAGCATCCATGCGTTTAAAGTTGTCTGGCACAGCTGAAGCAGACGAAACTTTGAAAAACACAGAAATCGTGATCTCGCGTGTTTCGTGTGTTTCTGAGATCACAGCTCGGTGCCAATACCCCAAAAACGTTCATTCTACTCAAATTCGCCACATCCATGCATTAAAAGTTATCTGGCACAGCTGAAGCGAACGAGACATCGAACAGCACCAAAATCGTGATATCTCGTGTTTCAAGCGTTTCTGAGATCCCAGCTCGGTGTAAATGTGTCAAAAACCTTCATTCTTCTCAAATGCACAAGATCCATGTGTTAAAAGTCGTCTGGCACAGCTGTGGCGAACGAAACTTTGATCAGCACCAAAATCGTGATATCGCGTGTTTCGACCGTTTCTGAGATGGCAGATCGGTGCCAATGTACCGAAAATGTTCATTCTACTCAAATACACCACATCCATGCACTCAAAGTTGTCTGGCACAGCTGAAGCGAACGTGACTTTGAAAAACACAGAAATCGTGATCTCGCGTGTTTCCAGCGTTTCTGAGATCACAGCTCGGTGTAAATTTGTCAAAATCCTTCATTCTACTCAAATACGCCACATCCATGCATTAAAAGTTATCTGGCACAGCTGAAGCGAACGAGACTTTGAACAGCACCAAAATCGTGATATCTCGTGTCGAGCGTTTCTGAGATCACAGCTTGGTGTAAATGTGTCAGAAACCTTCATTCTGCTCAAATGCTCAAGATCCATGTGCTAAAAGTCGTCTGGCACAGCTGTGGCGAACGAAACTTTGAAAAGCACCAAAATCGTGATATCGCGTGTTTCGAGCGTTTCTGAGATCGCCGATCGGTGCCAATGTACCAAAAATCTTCATTCTACCCAAATACACCGCATCCATGTATTAAAAGTTGTCTGGCACAACTGAAGCGAACGAGACTTTGAAAAACACAGAAATCGTGATCTCGCGTGTTTCCTGCGTTTCTGAGATCACAGCTCGGTGTAAATTTGTCAAAAATCTTCATTCTACTCAAATACACAAGATCCATGTGTTAAAGGTCGTCTGGCACAGCTGTGGCGAACGATACTTTGAACATCACCAAAATCGTAATATAGCGTGTTTCGAGCGTTTCTGAGAGCACACCTCGGTGTAAATGTGTCAAAAACCTTCATTCTACTCAAATGCACAAGATCCATGTGTTAAAAGTCGTCTGGCACAGCTATGGTGAACGAAACTTTGAACAGCACCAAAATCGTGATATCGCGTGTTTTTGGAGCGTTCCTGAATGCACAGCTCGGTTTCAATATGTCAAAAACCTTCATTCTACTCAAATGAACAATATCCATGTGTTAAAAGTTGTCTCGCACAGCTGTGGTAGACGAAACTTTGAACGGCACCAAAATCGTGATATCGCGTGTTTCGAGCGTTCCTGAGAGCACAGCTCGGTTTTAATATGTCAAAAACCTTCATTCTGCTCAAATGAACAATATCCATGTGTTAAAAGTTGTCTTGCACAGCTGTGGTAGACGAAACTTTGAACAGCACCAAAATCGTGATATCTCGTGCTTCGAGCGTTTCTCAGATCCCAGCTCGGTTTTAATATGTCAAAAACCTTCATTCTGCTCAAATGAACAATATCCATGTGTTAAAAGTTGTCTGGCACAGCTGTGGTGAACGAAACTTTGAATAGCACCAAAATCGTGATATCGCGTGTTTCGAGCGTTTCTGAAAGCACAGCTCGGTGTAAATGTGTCAACAACCTTCATTCTACTCAAATGCACAAGATCCATGTGTTAAAAGTTGTCTTGCACAGCTGTGGTAGACGAAACTTTGAACAGTACCAACATCGTGATATCGCGTGTTTCGAGCGTTCCTGAGAGCACAGCTCGGTTTTAATATGTCAAAAACCTTCATTCTGCTCAAATGAACAATATCCATGTGTTAAAAGTTGTCTGGCACAGCTGTGGTGAACGAAACTTTGAGCAGCACCAAAATCTTGATATCGCGTGTTTCGAGCGTTTCTGAAAGCACAGCTCAGTGTAGATGTGTCAACAACCTTCATTCTACTCAAATGCAAAATATCCATGCGTTAAAAGTTGTCTGGCACAACTATGGTGAATGAAATTTTGAACAGCACGAAAATGGTGATATCGCGTGTTTCGAGCGTTTCTGAGACCAGAGCTCGGTGTAAATGTGTAAAAAACCTTCATTCTACTCAAATGCATAAGATCCATGTGTTAAAAGTTGTCTCGCACAGCTGTGGTGGACGAATCTTTGAACAGTACCAACATCGTGATATCGCGTGTTTCGAGCGTTTCTGAGATCACAGCTCGGTGTAAATGTGCCAAAAACCTTCATTCTACTCAAATACACAAGATCCATGTGTGAAAAGTTGTCTGGCAAAGCTGTGGCGAATTAAATATCGAAGAAAACCAAAATCGTGATATCACGTGTTTCGAGCGTTTCTGAGAGCACAGCTCGGTGTAAATGTGTCAACAACCTTCATTCTACTCAAATGCAAAATATCCATGCGTTAAAAGTTGTCTGGCACAACTATGGTCAACGAAATTTTGAACAGCACCAAAATGGTGATATCGCGTGTTTCGAGCGTTTCTGAGACCACAGCTCGGTGTAAATGTGTAAAAAACCTTCATTCTACTCATTTGAGTAGAATGAAAGTCGTCTGGCACAGCTGTGGCGAACGAAACTTTGAACAGCACCAAAATCGTGATATCGCGTGTTTCGAGCGTTTCTGAGATCGCCGATCGGTGACAATGTACCAAAAATCTTCATTCTACTCAAATACACCGCATCCATGTATTAAAAGTTGACGTTCACAGCAGAAGCGAACGAGACTTTGAAAAACACAGAAATCGTGATCTCGCGTGTTTCCTGCGTTTCTGAGATCACAGCTCGGTCTAAATTTGTCAAAAACCTTCATTCTACTCAAATACACAGCATCCATGCTTTTAAAGTTGTCTGGCACAGCTGAAGCAGACGAAACTTTGAAAAACAGAGAAATCGTGATCTCGCGTGTTTCGTGTGTTTCTGAGATCACAGCTCGGTGCCAATACCCCAAAAACCTTCATTCTACTCAAATACGCCACATCCATGCATTAAAAGTTATCTGGCACAGCTGAAGCGAACGAGACTTTGAACAGCACCAAAATCGTGATATCTCGTGTTTCAAGCGTTTCTGAGATCCCAGCTCGGTGTAAATGTGTCAAAAACCTTCATTCTTCTCAAATGCACAAGATCCATGTGTTAAAAGTCGTCTGGCACAGCTGTGGCGAACGAAACTTTGATCAGCACCAGAATCGTGATATCGCGTGTTTCGAGCGTTTCTGAGATCGCAGATCGGTGCCAATGTACCGAAAATGTTCATTCTACTCAAATACACCACATCCATGCGTTAAAAGTCGTCTGGCACAGCTGTGGCGAACGAAACTTTGAACAGCACCAAAATCGTGATATCGCGTGTTTCGAGAGTTTCTGAGATCGCCGATCGGTGACAATGTACCAAAAATCTTCATTCTACTCAAATACACCGCATCCATGTATTAAAAGTTGTCTTTCACAGCAGAAGCGAACGAGACTTTGAAAAACACAGAAATCGTGATCTCGCGTGTTTCCTGCGTTTCTGAGATCACAGCTCGGTCTAAATTTGTCAAAAACCGCCATTCTACTCAAATACACAGCATCCATGCGTTTAAAGTTGTCTGGCACAGCTGAAGCAGACGAAACTTTGAAAAACACAGAAATCGTGATCTCGCGTGTTTCGTGTGTTTCTGAGATCACAGCTCGGTGCCAATACCCCAAAAGCCGTCATTCTACTCAAATACGCCACATCCATGCATTAAAAGTTATCTGGCACAGCTGAAGCGAACGAGACTTTGAACAGCACCAAAATCGTGATATCTCGTGTTTCAAGCGTTTCTGAGATCCCAGCTCGGTGTAAATGTGTCAAAAACCTTCATTCTTCTCAAATGCACAAGATCCATGTGTTAAAAGTCGTCTGGCACAGCTGTGGCGAACAAAACTTTGATCAGCACCAGAATCGTGATATCGCGTGTTTCGAGCGTTTCTGAGATCGCAGATCGGTGCCAATGTACCGAAAATGTTCATTCTACTCAAATACACCACATCCATGCGTTAAAAGTCGTCTGGCACAGCTGTGGCGAACGAAACTTTGCACAGCACCAAAATCGTGATATCGCGTGTTTCGAGAGTTTCTGAGATCGCCGATCGGTGACAATGTACCAAAAATCTTTATTCTACTCAAATACACCGCATCCATGTATTAAAAGTTGTCTTTCACAGCAGAAGCGAACGAGACTTTGAAAAACACAGAAATCGTGATCTCGCGTGTTTCCTGCGTTTCTGAGATCACAGCTCGGTCTAAATTTGTCAAAAACCTTCATTCTACTGAAATACACAGCATCCATGCGTTTAAAGTTGTCTGGCACAGCTGAAGCAGACGAAACTTTGAAAAACACAGAAATCGTGATCTCGCGTGTTTCGTGTGTTTCTGAGATCACAGCTCGGTGCCAATACCCCAAAAGCCGTCATTCTACTCAAATACGCCACATCCATGCATTAAAAGTTATCTGGCACAGCTGAAGCGAACGAGACTTTGAACAGCACCAAAATCGTGATATCTCGTGTTTCAAGCGTTTCTGAGATCCCAGCTCGGTGTAAATGTGTCAAAAACCTTCATACTTCTCAAATGCACAAGATCCATGTGTTAAAAGTCGTCTGGCACAGCTGTGGCGAACGAAAATTTGATCAGCACCAGAATCGTGATATCGCGTGTTTCGAGCGTTTCTGAGATCGCAGATCGGTGCCAATGTACCGAAAATGTTCATTCTACTCAAATACACCGCATCCATGTATTAAAAGTTGTCTTTCACAGCAGAAGCGAACGAGACTTTGAAAAACACAGAAATCGTGATCTCGCGTGTTTCCTGCGTTTCTGAGATCACAGCTCGGTGTAAATTTGACAAAAACCTTCATTCTACTCAAATACGCCACATCCATGCATTAAAAGTTATCTGGCACAGCTGAAGCGAACGAGACTTTGAACAGCACCAAAATCGTGATATCTCGTGTTTCAAGCGTTTCTGAGATCCCAGCTCGGTGTAAATGTGTCAAAAACCTTCATTCTTCTCAAATGCACAAGATCCATGTGTTAAAAGTCGTCTGGCACAGCTATGGCGAACGAAACTTTGAACATCACCAAAATCGTAATATAGCGTGTTTCGAGCGTTTCTGAGAGCACACCTCGGTGTAAATGTGTCAACAACCTTCATTCTACTCAAATGCACAAGATCCATGTGTTAAAAGTTGTCTCGCACAGCTGTGGTAGACGAAACTTTGAACAGTACCAACATCGTGATATCGCGTGTTTCGAGCGTTTCTGAGATCACAGCTCGGTGTAAATGTGTCAAAAACCTTCATTCTACTCAAATGCACAAGATCCATGCGTTAAAAGTTGTCTTACACAGCTGGTGTGAACGAAACTTTGAACAGCACCAAAATCGTTATATCACGTGTTTCGAGCGTTTCTGAGAGCACAGCTCGGTGTAAATGTGTCAAAAACCTTCATTCTTCTCAAATGCACAAGATCCATGTGTTAAAAGTCGTCTGGCACAGCTGTGGCGAACGAAACTTTGATCAGCACCAAAATCGTGATATAGCGTGTTTCGAGCGTTTCTGAGATCGCAGATCGGTGCCAATGTACGAAAAGTCTTCATTCTACTCAAATACAACACATCCATGCATTAAAAGTTGTCTGCCTCAACTGAAGTGAACGAGACTTTGAAAAAACACAGAAATAGTGATCTCGCGTGTTTCCAGCGTTTCTGAGATCACAGCTCGGTGTAAATGTGTCAAAAACCTTCATTCTTCTCAAATGCACAAGATCCATGTGTTAAAAGTCGTCTGGCACAGCTGTGGCGAACGAAACTTTGATCAGCAGCAAAATCGTGATATCGCGTGTTTCGAGCGTTTCGAGATCGCAGATCGGTGGCAATGTACCGAAAATGTTCATTCTACTCAAATACACCACATCCATGCATTAAAAGTTGTCTGGCACAGCTGAAGCGAACGAGACTTTGAAAAACACAGAAATCGTGATCTCGCGTGTTTCCAGCGTTTCTGAGATCACAGCTCGGTGTAAATTTCTCAAAAACCTTCATGCTACTCAAAAACACAAGATCCATGTGTTGAAGGTCGTCTGACACAGCTGTGGCGAACGAAACTTTGAACAACACCAAAATCGTGATATCGCGTGTTTCGAGCGTTCCTGAGATCACAGCTCGGTTTTAATATGACAAAAACCTTCATTCTACTCAAATGCAAAATATCCATGCGTTAAAAGTTGTCTGGCACAACTATGGTGAATGAAATTTGGAACAGCACCAAAATGGTGATATCGCGTGTTTCGAGCGTTTCTGAGACCACAGCTCGGTGTAAATGTGTAAAAAACCTTCATTCTACTCAAATGCATAAGATCCATGTGTTAAAAGTTGTCTCGCACAGCTGTGGTGGACGAAACTTCGAACAGTACCAACATCGTGATATCACGTGTTTCGAGCGTTTCTGAGAGCACAGCTCGGTGTAAATGTGTCAAAAACCTTCATTCTACTCAAATGCACAAGATCCATGCGTTAAAAGTTGTCTTACACAGCTGGTGTGAACGAAACTTTGAACAGCACCAAAATCGTTATATCACGTGTTTCGAGCGTTTCTGAGAGCACAGCTCGGTGTAAATGTGTCAAAAACCTTCATTCTTCTCAAATGCACAAGATCCATGTGTTAAAAGTTGTCTGGCACAGCTGTGGCGAACGAAATATTGAAGAGCACCAAAATCGTGATATCGCGTGTTTCGAGCGTTCCTGAGAGCACAGCTCGGTTTTAATATGTCAAAAACCTTCATTCTGCTCAAATGACCAATATCCATGTGTTAAAAGTTGTCTGGCACAGCTGTGGTGAACGAAACTTTGAACAGCACCAAAATCTTGATATCGCGTGTTTCGAGCGTTTCTGAGATCACAGCTCGGTGTAAATGTGTCAAAAACCTTCATTCTACTCAAATGCACAAGATCCATGCGTTAAAAGTTGTCTCACACAGCTGGTGTGAACGAAACTTTGAACAGCAAAAAAATCGTGATATCGCGTGTTTCGAGCGTTCCTGAGAGCACAGCTCGGTTTTAATATGTCAAAAACCTTCATTCTGCTCAAATGAACAATATCCATGTGTTAAAAGTTGTCTGGCACAGCTGTGGTGAACGAAACTTTGAATAGCACCAAAATCGTGATATCGCGTGTTTCGAGCGTTTCTGAAAGCACAGCTCGGTGTAAATGTGTCAACAACCTTCATTCTACTCAAATGCACAAGATCCATGTGTTAAAAGTTGTCTTGCACAGCTGTGGTAGACGAAACTTTGAACAGCACCAAAATCGTGATATCTCGTGTTTCGAGCGTTTCTGAGATCCCAGCTCGGTGTAAATGTGTAAAAAAAACCTTCATTCTACTCAAATGCATAAGATCCATGTGTTAAAAGTTGTCTCGCACAGCTGTGGTGGACGAAACTTTGAACAGTACCAACATCGTGATATCGCGTGTTTCGAGCGTTTCTGAGATCACAGCTCGGTGTAAATGTGTCAAAAACCTTCATTCTACTCAAATACACAAGATCCATGTGTTAAAAGTTGTCTGGCAAAGCTGTGGCGAATTAAATATTGAAGAAAACCAAAATCGTGATATCACGTGTTTCGAGCGTTTCTGAGAGCACAGCTCGGTGTAAATGTGTCAAAAACTTTCATTCTACTCAAATGCACATGATCCATGCGTTAAAAGTTGTCTTACACAGCTGGTGTGAACGAAACTTTGAACAGCACCAAAATCGTTATATCACGTGTTTCGAGCGTTTCTGAGAGCACAGCTCGGTGTAAATGTGTCAAAAACCTTCATTCTTCTCAAATGCACAAGATCCATGTGTTAAAAGTCGTCTGGCACAGCTGGGGCGAACGAAACTTTGATCAGCACCAAAATCGTTATATCACGTGTTTCGAGCGTTTCTGAGAGCACAGCTCGGTGTAAATGTGTCAAAAACCTTCATTCTTCTCAAATGCACAAGATCCATGTGTTAAAAGTCGTCTGGCACAGCTGTGGCGAACGAAACTTTGATCAGCAGCAAAATCGTGATATCGCGTGTTTCGAGCGTTTCGAGATCGCAGATCGGTGGCAATGTACCGAAAATGTTCATTCTACTCAAATACACCACATCCATGCATTAAAAGTTGTCTGGCACAGCTGAAGCGAACGAGACTTTGAAAAACACAGAAATCGTGATCTCGCGTGTTTCCAGCGTTTCTGAGATCACAGCTCGGTGTAAATGTGTCAAAAACCTTCATTCTACTCAAATACACAAGATCCATGTGTTAAAAGTTGTCTGGCAAAGCTGTGGCGAATTAAATATTGAAGAAAACCAAAATCGTGATATCACGTGTTTCGAGCGTTTCTGAGAGCACAGCTCGGTGTAAATGTGTCAAAAACTTTCATTCTACTCAAATGCACATGATCCATGCGTTAAAAGTTGTCTTACACAGCTGGTGTGAACGAAACTTTGAACAGCACCAAAATCGTTATATCACGTGTTTCGAGCGTTTCTGAGAGCACAGCTCGGTGTAAATGTGTCAAAAACCTTCATTCTACTCAAATGCACAAGATCCATGCGTTAAAAGTTGTCTTACACAGCTGGTGTGAACGAAACTTTGAACAGCACCAAAATCGTTATATCACGTGTTTCGAGCGTTTCTGAGAGCACAGCTCGGTGTAAATGTGTCAAAAACCTTCATTCTTCTCAAATGCACAAGATCCATGTGTTAAAAGTTGTCTGGCACAGCTGTGGCGAACGAAATATTGAAGAGCACCAAAATCGTGATATCGCGTGTTTCGAGCGTTCCTGAGAGCACAGCTCGGTTTTAATATGTCAAAAACCTTCATTCTGCTCAAATGAACAATATCCATGTGTTAAAAGTTGTCTGGCACAGCTGTGGTGAACGAAACTTTGAACAGCACCAAAATCTTGATATCGCGTGTTTCGAGCGTTTCTGAGATCACAGCTCGGTGTAAATGTGTCAAAAACCTTCATTCTACTCAAATGCACAAGATCCATGCGTTAAAAGTTGTCTCACACAGCTGGTGTGAACGAAACTTTGAACAGCACCAAAATCGTTATATCACGTGTTTCGAGCGTTTCTGAGAGCACAGCTCGGTGTAAATGTGTCAAAAACCTTCATTCTTCTCAAATGCACAAGATCCATGTGTTAAAAGTCGTCTGGCACAGCTGTGGCGAAAGAAACTTTGATCAGCACCAAAATCGTGATATCGCGTGTTTCGAGCGTTTCTGAGATCGCAGATCGGTTCCAATGTACCGAAAACCTTCATTCTACTCAAATGCACAAGATCCATGTGTTAAAAGACGTCTGGCACAGCTATGGTGAACGAAACTTTGAACAGCACCAAAATCGTGATATCGCGTGTTTCGAGCGTTCCTGAGAGCACAGCTCGGTTTTAATATGTCAAAAACCTTCATTCTGCTCAAATGAACAATATCCATGTGTTAAAAGTTGTCTGGCACAGCTGTGGTGAACGAAACTTTGAATAGCACCAAAATCGTGATATCGCGTGTTTCGAGCGTTTCTGAAAGCACAGCTCGGTGTAAATGTGTCAACAACCTTCATTCTACTCAAATGCACAAGATCCATGTGTTAAAAGTTGTCTTGCACAGCTGTGGTAGACGAAACTTTGAACAGCACCAAAATCGTGATATCTCGTGTTTCGAGCGTTTCTGAGATCCCAGCTCGGTGTATATGTGTAAAAAACCTTCATTCTACTCAAATGCATAAGATCCATGTGTTAAAAGTTGTCTCGCACAGCTGTGGTGGACGAAACTTTAAACAGTACCAACATCGTGATATCGCGTGTTTCGAGCGTTTCTGAGATCACAGCTCGGTGTAAATGTGTCAAAAACCTTCATTCTACTCAAATACACAAGATCCATGTGTTAAAAGTTGTCTGGCAGAGCTGTGGTGAACGAAACTTTGAACAGCACCAAAATCGTGATATCGCTTTTCATCTGAGATCATAGCTCGGTGAAAATGTGTCAAAAACCTTCATTCTACTCAAATACGCAACATCCATGCGTTAAAAGTCATCTGGCACAGCTGTGGTGAACGAAACTTTGAACAGCACCAAAATCGTGATATCGCGTGTTTCGAGCGTTTCTGAGAGCACAGTAAATGTGTCAAAAACCTTCATTCTACTCAAATGCACAAGATCCATGTGTTAAAAGTCGTCTGGCACAGCTGTGGCGAACGAAACTTTGAACAGCACCAAAATCGTGATATCGCGTCTTTCGAGCGTTCCTGAGAGCACAGCTCGGTTTTAATATGTCAAAAACCTTCATTCTGCTCAAATGAACAATATCCATGTGTTAAAAGTTGTCTGGCACAGCTGTGGTGAACGAAACTTTGAATAGCACCAAAATCGTGATATCGCGTGTTTCGAGCGTTTCTGAAAGCACAGCTCGGTGTAAATGTGTCAACAACCTTCATTCTACTCAAATGCACAAGATCCATGTGTTAAAAGTTGTCTTGCACAGCTGTGGTAGACGAAACTTTGAACAGCACCAAAATCGTGATATCTCGTGTTTCGAGCGTTTCTGAGATCCCAGCTCGGTGTAAATGTGTAAAAAAAACCTTCATTCTACTCAAATGCATAAGATCCATGTGTTAAAAGTTGTCTCGCACAGCTGTGGTGGACGAAACTTTGAACAGTACCAACATCGTGATATCGCGTGTTTCGAGCGTTTCTGAGATCACAGCTCGGTGTAAATGTGTCAAAAACCTTCATTCTACTCAAATACACAAGATCCATGTGTTAAAAGTTGTCTGGCAAAGCTGTGGCGAATTAAATATTGAAGAAAACCAAAATCGTGATATCACGTGTTTCGAGCGTTTCTGAGAGCACAGCTCGGTGTAAATGTGTCAAAAACCTTCATTCTACTCAAATGCACAAGATCCATGCGTTAAAAGTTGTCTTACACAGCTGGTGTGAACGAAACTTTGAACAGCACCAAAATCGTTATATCACGTGTTTCGAGCGTTTCTGAGAGCACAGCTCGGTGTAAATGTGTCAAAAACCTTCATTCTTCTCAAATGCACAAGATCCATGTGTTAAAAGTTGTCTGGCACAGCTGTGGCGAACGAAATATTGAAGAGCACCAAAATCGTGATATCGCGTGTTTCGAGCGTTCCTGAGAGCACAGCTCGGTTTTAATATGTCAAAAACCTTCATTCTGCTCAAATGACCAATATCCATGTGTTAAAAGTTGTCTGGCACAGCTGTGGTGAACGAAACTTTGAACAGCACCAAAATCTTGATATCGCGTGTTTCGAGCGTTTCTGAGATCACAGCTCGGTGTAAATGTGTCAAAAACCTTCATTCTACTCAAATGCACAAGATCCATGCGTTAAAAGTTGTCTCACACAGCTGGTGTGAACGAAACTTTGAACAGCAAAAAAATCGTGATATCGCGTGTTTCGAGCGTTCCTGAGAGCACAGCTCGGTTTTAATATGTCAAAAACCTTCATTCTGCTCAAATGAACAATATCCATGTGTTAAAAGTTGTCTGGCACAGCTGTGGTGAACGAAACTTTGAATAGCACCAAAATCGTGATATCGCGTGTTTCGAGCGTTTCTGAAAGCACAGCTCGGTGTAAATGTGTCAACAACCTTCATTCTACTCAAATGCACAAGATCCATGTGTTAAAAGTTGTCTTGCACAGCTGTGGTAGACGAAACTTTGAACAGCACCAAAATCGTGATATCTCGTGTTTCGAGCGTTTCTGAGATCCCAGCTCGGTGTAAATGTGTAAAAAAAACCTTCATTCTACTCAAATGCATAAGATCCATGTGTTAAAAGTTGTCTCGCACAGCTGTGGTGGACGAAACTTTGAACAGTACCAACATCGTGATATCGCGTGTTTCGAGCGTTTCTGAGATCACAGCTCGGTGTAAATGTGTCAAAAACCTTCATTCTACTCAAATACACAAGATCCATGTGTTAAAAGTTGTCTGGCAAAGCTGTGGCGAATTAAATATTGAAGAAAACCAAAATCGTGATATCACGTGTTTCGAGCGTTTCTGAGAGCACAGCTCGGTGTAAATGTGTCAAAAACTTTCATTCTACTCAAATGCACATGATCCATGCGTTAAAAGTTGTCTTACACAGCTGGTGTGAACGAAACTTTGAACAGCACCAAAATCGTTATATCACGTGTTTCGAGCGTTTCTGAGAGCACAGCTCGGTGTAAATGTGTCAAAAACCTTCATTCTTCTCAAATGCACAAGATCCATGTGTTAAAAGTCGTCTGGCACAGCTGGGGCGAACGAAACTTTGATCAGCACCAAAATCGTTATATCACGTGTTTCGAGCGTTTCTGAGAGCACAGCTCGGTGTAAATGTGTCAAAAACCTTCATTGTTCTCAAATGCACAAGATCCATGTGTTAAAAGTCGTCTGGCACAGCTGTGGCGAACGAAACTTTGATCAGCAGCAAAATCGTGATATCGCGTGTTTCGAGCGTTTCGAGATCGCAGATCGGTGGCAATGTACCGAAAATGTTCATTCTACTCAAATACACCACATCCATGCATTAAAAGTTGTCTGGCACAGCTGAAGCGAACGAGACTTTGAAAAACACAGAAATCGTGATCTCGCGTGTTTCCAGCGTTTCTGAGATCACAGCTCGGTGTAAATGTGTCAAAAACCTTCATTCTACTCAAATACACAAGATCCATGTGTTAAAAGTTGTCTGGCAAAGCTGTGGCGAATTAAATATTGAAGAAAACCAAAATCGTGATATCACGTGTTTCGAGCGTTTCTGAGAGCACAGCTCGGTGTAAATGTGTCAAAAACTTTCATTCTACTCAAATGCACATGATCCATGCGTTAAAAGTTGTCTTACACAGCTGGGGCGAACGAAACTTTGATCAGCACCAAAATCGTTATATCACGTGTTTCGAGCGTTTCTGAGAGCACAGCTCGGTGTAAATGTGTCAAAAACCTTCATTCTTCTCAAATGCACAAGATCCATGTGTTAAAAGTCGTCTGGCACAGCTGTGGCGAACGAAACTTTGATCAGCAGCAAAATCGTGGTATCGCGTGTTTCGAGCGTTTCGAGATCGCAGATCGGTGGCAATGTACCGAAAATGTTCATTCTACTCAAATACACCACATCCATGCATTAAAAGTTGTCTGGCACAGCTGAAGAAAACGAGACTTTGAAAAACACAGAAATCGTGATCTCGCGGGTTTCCTGCGTTTCTGAGATCACAGCTCGGTGTAAATTTGACAAAAACCTTCATTCTACTCAAATACGCCACATCCATGCATTAAAAGTTATCTAATGTTGAAATTGATTTTGACCGCTGTTGTTTATTGGAAGTTGGGTTTCGGCATGGAACGGTACCGTTCCATGCCGAAACCCAACTTCCAACAATTAAAAGTTATCTGGCACAGCTGAAGCGAACGCGATTTTGAACAGCACCAAAATCGTGATATCGCGTGTTTCGAGCGTTTCTGAGATCGCCGATCGGTGACAATGTACCAAAAATCTTCATTCTACTCAAATACACCGCATCCATGTATTAAAAGTTGTCTTTCACAGCAGAAGCGAACGAGACTTTGAAAAACACAGAAATCGTGATCTCGCGTGTTTCCTGCGTTTCTGAGATCACAGCTCCGTCTAAATTTGTCAAAAACCTTCATTCTACTCAAATACACAGCATCCATGCGTTTAAAGTTGTCTGGCACAGCTGAAGCAGACGAAACTTTGAAAAACACAGAAATCGTGATCTCGCGTGTTTCGTGTGTTTCTGAGATCACAGCTCGGTGCCAATACCCCAAAAACCTTCATTCTACTCAAATACGCCACATCCATGCATTAAAAGTTATCTGGCACAGCTGAAGCGAACGAGACTTTGAACAGCACCAAAATCGTGATATCTCGTGTTTCAAGCGTTTCTGAGATCCCAGCTCGGTGTAAATGTGTCAAAAACCTTCATTCTTCTCAAATGCACAAGATCCATGTGTTAAAAGTCGTCTGGCACAGCTATGGCGAACGAAACTTTGAACATCACCAAAATCGTAATATAGCGTGTTTCGAGCGTTTCTGAGAGCACACCTCGGTGTAAATGTGTCAACAACCTTCATTCTACTCAAATGCACAAGATCCATGTGTTAAAAGTTGTCTCGCACAGCTGTGGTAGACGAAACTTTGAACAGTACCAACATCGTGATATCGCGTGTTTCGAGCGTTTCTGAGATCACAGCTCGGTGTAAATGTGTCAAAAACCTTCATTCTACTCAAATGCACAAGATCCATGCGTTAAAAGTTGTCTTACACAGCTGGTGTGAACGAAACTTTGAACAGCACCAAAATCGTTATATCACGTGTTTCGAGCGTTTCTGAGAGCACAGCTCGGTGTAAATGTGTTAAAAACCTTCATTCTTCTCAAATGCACAAGATCCATGTGTTAAAAGTCGTCTGGCACAGCTGTGGCGAACGAAACTTTGATCAGCACCAAAATCGTGATATAGCGTGTTTCGAGCGTTTCTGAGATCGCAGATCGGTGCCAATGTACGAAAAGTCTTCATTCTACTCAAATACAACACATCCATGCATTAAAAGTTGTCTGCCTCAACTGAAGTGAACGAGACTTTGAAAAAACACAGAAATAGTGATCTCGCGTGTTTCCAGCGTTTCTGAGATCACAGCTCGGTGTAAATTTGTCAAAAACCTTCATTCTACTCAAATACGCAACATCCATGCGTTCAAAGTCATCTGGCATAGCTGTGGTGAACGAAACTGTGAACAGTACCAAAATCGTGATATCGCATGTTTCGAGTGTGTCTGAGAGCACAGCTCGGTGTAAATGTGTCAAAAACCTTCATTCTACTCAAATGCACAAGATCCATGCGTTAAAAGTTGGCTTACACAGCTGGTGTGAACGTAACTTTGAACAGCACCAAAATCGTTATATCACGTGTTTCGAGCGTTTCTGAGAGCACAGCTCGGTGTAAATGTGTCAAAAACCTTCATTCTTCTCAAATGCACAAGATCCATGTGTTAAAAGTCGTCTGGCACAGCTGTGGCGAACGAAACTTTGATCAGCAGCAAAATCGTGATATCGCGTGTTTCGAGCGTTTCGAGATCGCAGATCGGTGGCAATGTACCGAAAATGTTCATTCTACTCAAATACACCACATCCATGCATTAAAAGTTGTCTGGCACAGCTGAAGCGAACGAGACTTTGAAAAACACAGAAATCGTGATCTCGCGTGTTTCCAGCGTTTCTGAGATCACAGCTCGGTGTAAATTTCTCAAAAACCTTCATGCTACTCAAAAACACAAGATCCATGTGTTGACGGTCGTCTGACACAGCTGTGGCGAACGAAACTTTGAACAACACCAAAATCGTGATATCGCGTGTTTCGAGCGTTCCTGAGAGCACAGCTCGGTTTTAATATGACAAAAACCTTCATTCTACTCAAATGCAAAATATCCATGCGTTAAAAGTTGTCTGGCACAACTATGGTGAATGAAATTTTGAACAGCACCAAAATGGTGATATCGCGTGTTTCGAGCGTTTCTGAGACCACAGCTCGGTGTAAATGTGTAAAAAACCTTCATTCTACTCAAATGCATAAGATCCATGTGTTAAAAGTTGTCTCGCACAGCTGTGGTGGACGAAACTTCGAACAGTACCAACATCGTGATATCACGTGTTTCGAGCGTTTCTGAGAGCACAGCTCGGTGTAAATGTGTCAAAAACCTTCATTCTACTCAAATGCACAAGATCCATGCGTTAAAAGTTGTCTTACACAGCTGGTGTGAACGAAACTTTGAACAGCACCAAAATCGTTATATCACGTGTTTCGAGCGTTTCTGAGAGCACAGCTCGGTGTAAATGTGTCAAAAACCTTCATTCTTCTCAAATGCACAAGATCCATGTGTTAAAAGTTGTCTGGCACAGCTGTGGCGAACGAAATATTGAAGAGCACCAAAATCGTGATATCGCGTGTTTCGAGCGTTCCTGAGAGCACAGCTCGGTTTTAATATGTCAAAAACCTTCATTCTGCTCAAATGAACAATATCCATGTGTTAAAAGTTGTCTGGCACAGCTGTGGTGAACGAAACTTTGAACAGCACCAAAATCTTGATATCGCGTGTTTCGAGCGTTTCTGAGATCACAGCTCGGTGTAAATGTGTCAAAAACCTTCATTCTACTCAAATGCACAAGATCCATGCGTTAAAAGTTGTCTCACACAGCTGGTGTGAACGAAACTTTGAACAGCACCAAAATCGTTATATCACGTGTTTCGAGCGTTTCTGAGAGCACAGCTCGGTGTAAATGTGTCAAAAACCTTCATTCTTCTCAAATGCACAAGATCCATGTGTTAAAAGTCGTCTGGCACAGCTGTGGCGAAAGAAACTTTGATCAGCACCAAAATCGTGATATCGCGTGTTTCGAGCGTTTCTGAGATCGCAGATTGGTGCCAATGTACCGAAAACCTTCATTCTACTCAAATGCACAAGATCCATGTGTTAAAAGACGTCTGGCACAGCTATGGTGAACGAAACTTTGAACAGCACCAAAATCGTGATATCTCGTGTTTCGAGCGTTTCTGAGATCCCAGCTCGGTGTATATTGTGACGGGTTTTCTTCGAAATTTCCGCCCCAAGGACACATCCGCAGAACAGCGAGGTGTTTTACGGATTTACGTCTACGTTACCGGTCAACGCGTCTCGAGAATTAGCGTTTCGGTTAGATGGTTGCGCTCTCGGTTTTTTTATTAGAACAGTTTGCGGCTTGAATTACGTATCGGATTGTAAAATAACGTTACCGTTTGAGTTAACGTAATTTTCTGGTTTCAGGTTGCGTTTACAGTCCTCGTCAGTTCTCGTCAGTTAATAATTTTCGCTATCTCGTGGTTAGGACACCGGGGTCGCCGTGGATCAGAGCCAACATAGCGGCTACCCAGCGCACCCGGTGGGTTCCCTTACGGTGCATCGGCAAGTTACTGCGGAGGTTCGGTGCAATTCCGACGCTCCCCTGGTGAGGCTGATTAGGAAAATATATTGGGTTCGTTTTCGTTTTGGGTTGGAAGGCCGTAGTGGCGAACTCGCGATCGTTCGACCACTACGGATTGCCATGATCGCATATTATTTCGGGTATCGTTTTACGTTTTTCGGGTACGTTTGTTATATTTCCTAGTCAGCCCGGAGAGCAGACTTGATCGAAAGCCACCGCGATGCAGTTTTAGCGAATTTCCCGAGTGAACACCGACTCGGGAATATTTATCAGAATTTCTGTTCCCGGTCTACGTTTTCGCGTTGAGCAGTACGTTCGCCGCTCCCCGGCGACCGTCGCTCGGAGGCTGAGTGGGGGAAGGACCGAGAGCGCACGGCTCTCGGCACGCCTTCGCCTCGCGTCACTCTCTTCTGTTCTCGACTCTTGACCGGTGAGCATCTCAGAGCTCTCGCGCTCGCGGCGCGGCTTCGGCCGCGCTGCCGGCCACGTTACCGCTACGTTATCGTTGGTGGTTGGTTATGTTCTCGTCATGCTACCGTTTTCGACTTTTTCTTAGTGCTACCGATATTTTACTAATTTTCAGGTTTATTGTGGTATCGTTGGATTTTGGGTGATATCGATATTTCTCTGATTATTGGGTTTATTACGATATCGCTGGATTTTGGGTGTTATCGATATTTCTCTGATTTTCAGGTTCATTGTGGTACCGCTGGATTTCGGTGTTATCGTTACTTTGGGTGTTATCGATATTTCGGTGTTATCGTTAATTGTCAGTTTTATTGGTAGTTCCGATCGTACGAGATTTGCAAGATTTCGGTAACTAGTGTTCAAGTTATCGCGTTCCGTTATCTCGTGATCGCAGTTTTCACTACGCTCCGTTATCTTGTTATCTCGGTACTCGCTACGTTTCGTCATCGCGTTACCTCGATTTTTGCCGCGTTCCGTTATCCTGTATTTCGATGGTCGCTGTGTCGTGTTATCGTCTCATTTGGCTAGATTTCGTTAGAGTTTCGAGGTTCTCGCGTTAGCGCCACCCGTGTAATATCTTGAGCGCCGTGAACGGCCGCAAAATATATGTTACCTTTTATTTTAATACTGACTTACGATATGTATTTCACCCGCTCATCTGTCGGTTGCCCGCCCATGCCCTCTCTCCACCACCTTGCACACTGAGCGAACCGTGGTTTACCGTAAACCGTCCGTTTGATTTTCGAAGCTGCTTATTTTTCCGTTTCCGTTTTGTGGTTAAGTTTACGTTTGAGATGCGCGGTTTGCTAATTCCGCGAAAAATAAAGATTAGCTGGCGCTCAACGGCTCTCGCGGCGACGAAAATTAAACGGATAGGGCGAAGGTCACCAGGAACGAAAAATCCCGGTTACAGATGGCGCCCAACGTGGGGCCCACGGGCAGATGAGTGTCGGTTTTTTTGTTGTTGTTGTTGCGATATTTTTTTTATTAGTTAAGTTCTGTCCGGTTAAGTTCAGTTCTCGGTTAGGTTTCGGTTAGGATTATCTCGTTATCGTGCTCTCTTTTATTTTATGAATACGTCTCATTTTGTTGCGCTATTATAGAGGGAGTTACGAATTTGGGTGACGAACGTTATTTCTGCTCGTTTCTCAGCTCTGAGTTCTCGCCTACGTTGCTCTCGCTGTTATCGTATTGCTAGGTGCGAAAAGACGAGTCGAAGAAAAATATAACTCGAGCTAAGAATATCTCCAGCCTGCATTGTGTGCGCGCCAGCGTTAAGGTCGCTGAGTATTCACGCGCGTCGCGCACGACCAAAACATTGGGAGGTAAACAGTCGCCACGCTGCGCGCAACGCGTCCGGACGCGCAAAGTACGGTCAACCGCGCTCGCACTATTAGTCCCGGGGCAGCGACTGTACGTTCCCGCGGGAAAAAGGGCAATAGTTTTGGCTCGGAATTACCCCCACTGCTCATAGCTCCGGCCCCGCCGCAGGACCATGTGACCGTAGAACCGTCGTGCAGTCACACGTTAATTGCTCGGTTGAACGGACGGACGCCTCCCGCATCGAGTCGAGCGACAGCGAAGCAACGATCGGGTAAAACGCGAGTGACAATATACGCAGTTCGGTGCTACCGAGTGATATCGACGACGGAGACCTCAGCCCGCCAACGTTCCGGCATCCCCATCGTTGTCGGATACGGCCCGGCACTACCAGCAGGTACGCATCGCCGCTCGTGGCAACCAAAGAAGATACTTCCTCGGGCCTACCGTCTCGCGTCTTCCTTTGTCTCCGGCGATTTTCCCCGCCCTGCTGTCCGTTTCAACGACGCGTGTTCGCGAGTAACCGACCACCCGCGAATAACCCCCCACCCGGCCGGCACGAGCATAGTCGCATTTCGCGCGTCGCGATCGAGGCCCCGAGTTACCCGCCGCGATCGAACCACGCTCGAGCCCCGAAACATGTCGACCACGGTTAGCCCGCGAAGTTATCGTCACGTTATCGTTTAGTACTAGTACTATTTTCTTTGTTCATCGCTATCGAATTTATTATTTATCTTTGTTCGTCGCTATCGCACTTACTATTATTTCTTGTTCATTGCAATCGCATTTATTATTTTTTTGTTTACCGCTTACGAATTTATTATTTTTCTTCTTTCATCGCTACCGCATTTATTAGTATTTCTTTTATTCATTTATCGCTGTTGTAATTATTATTTTCCTCATTTATCGCTAACGCATTTATTATTTTATTTGCATTTATTGCCACTGCGTTCATTAGTTGGCATTAATCTTTATCGCGTCTATTATTTTGGCATTCATTCTTTTTATCACGTTTATTATTATTTTGGCGTTTACCTGTATCGCCTTTATTACTTCCGTGTGTACCGCTATCGAATTTATTATCATTGTTTATTAGTATCGTGATTAGTGCGATTAGGCCTATCGTTAGTTATCGAGTTATCGTCCCGCTATCTATCGACGGAAGTTATCGTAACCGGTTTTCCGAATTATTCGCACTCTCGGTGAACTCGTGAAATCACCGTCCGGACTCGAAATTACTCGCAGGTTACCACTTCCGGAGAATCGGGAACTCCCCACGTGATACCGAAAAGGGGGAATCGTAGAGTTATCGCGTATAGAGTTATCGTGTATCGAGTTATCGCGTATTGAGCTACCGCCTACCTTGATAGTATACCGAGATATCGTGTTCGCTACGTGGCGTTGTCCCGCGTGATACCGTGTGGTGGGAAAAATCAGTTATCGCGCTACCTCGTCAAAGTTACCTCGCGATGTAAATAATTTCGTAAATAATTTCGTGTTATCGTGTAAATAACTTCGAGTTATCGCCACGACGGTACCGAGTTTCCCGCCTCGTATAGTGCCCATCCCGCTAAGAGTTATACTCCCGTCGCATAGGTCATGAAGAGCCCCAACGACTCGGGAGAATTTGTGAAGCCGAAGATGAGCGCGATGGAAGAAGCGGCTGGGAACCTGGGACCCCAAATGGACCCCCGTCCCCCACGGTCGGAGGACATGGACCTCGACACCGCAGAAGAATCGGCGCCACCCAGACACAACCCCTGGACCGAGTTGACGCCGTATATAGACTCGTGCCACCGCCTGAATCGTCGTCGGCGCGGATTCATCACCGCACTCGAGATGACGATAGTACGAGTAGCCGCGATAATCCGGGAGTCACCCGACACGACCATCCAGCCGTTTCCGCCTCGGCCACTATCCCGAGGACGGTCGAGCAGTAGCTCTAGCAGCCACTCCAGCCACAGTGCTAGCAGTCGCCACAGCTCCAGCGACTCCAGTGATGCCAGCGGGATAACGGTTATCCAGGTACCGACGACCGATGTACAGCCCATCCGCAACGTGGTCCAGATGGATGCCGAGGAGAGTGATTTTGCTACGGACTCGTCCCTGCAGACTGCAACCTCCCGACCGAATCCGCCGCACCGGCCGCTATCGACCGAGAAGCCACCGCCAACTCCGCCGCCGACTCCGCCGCCGATGCAACAATCGCCCACTCACCCGTCACAGACCGCAGCTCCTCGACGCCGTCAGAGAATCGGTTGCTACGACTGTGGTCGCGAAGGACACACGCATCGAGGGTGTCCGAACCCAACCGGTGCCGTGTTCTGTTATGGCTGTGGGGAGCGCAGCGTTACCATGCGGACCTGCCCCCGCTGCTCCGACACCTGGGCAAATCGTGGCCCGTATGTCGCCAGTTTGGGTCGCAACGTGCCGCGCGATCAAGTCGCGGAGGCCCTCAAGACTCTTCCGCCAAAGAGTCAACTGCCGACCACCGTCCGACCGGAGGAACGACGCCTCCCACCGCAGCTACAGGCCCCAGTGGACGCCGCTACCGGGGAACAACCAGGCCCATCGACACCCGACGAGCACTGCTCGCCAGCACAATTGGGCTACTCCGAGCACGGATACGCGGAACCTCAACCACCGGTGGACTGGTACGAGGAGGAAGACGAAATTTACTCGCACCAGCCAGACTACGAGGCTTACCATGGAGGGCAACCGTACTGGACATAAAACCTCGCGTACCAGCGTTTCAATCTTTCCTTTTTTTCTTTTTTTTTCCTCCTTGCACAAGTTCCTTTTTCGGTTTGCTTAGTTTCCGTGCCCTCGCGCCAAATGTGATCTTTTCGTTTCTTTTTTTTGTTGGACGTATGTGCCTGGAGTGTTATCGCTAGCCCTTAAGTATAAAAGTGACCGCTCATTGCTAAGTGCTAGAGTTCCCGCCACCACCCCTACCGTAATCCCGGCAACCGAATATTTACCGTTTATTTTGCCCCGATTAATCATTATAGCGCTCTTCCTTTTCTTTATTTCTGTTCGCTTCGGTTGTTTTCTTTTCCACTATGCTCTCGAGGCCGAAAATTATTTTTTTTCCCCCTTTTTCCGCTCCCTCGTGAGCTACCACTCGTTACTAGAGAACGGCCTTCGAGGCGCCCGGCGGACTAGCACGTGTCATCGGAGTTACCGGACTGAAGAGTTACCGCCATCGTCAAGTCACGCCGACCGCTTTTCCTTTCGCATTAACAACAACCCCGAGTGTACCTGAGCGCGGAACCAGCGCAGACTGATCCATAATTAAACCCGACGACAAACATAAGAGCTTTAGATCTGTAAGTGATGTCGTTAAATGTTATCGTCGATTTGGGCGTTAATTCCGCCCGCGATTTATGTCTGTGAGCCCCAAAAGAAAGAGGGGAAAATATATTGCAGTGTTACCGCCAATTATACAATGTTTTTTTTTGTTGGGGAATTTTAGGGTGTGGGTCCGACTTTTTCTGTTGTTTCAGGTCCTTACAGCCTTCACCACTCCACCACTGTCGATAACCGATAGGGACCAGTCATGGAGGGGGGAGTTGTGACGGGTTTTCTTCGAAATTTCCGCCCCAAGGACACATCCGCAGAACAGCGAGGTGTTTTACGGATTTACGTCTACGTTACCGGTCAACGCGTCTCGAGAATTAGCGTTTCGGTTAGATGGTTGCGCTCTCGGTTTTTTTATTAGAACAGTTTGCGGCTTGAATTACGTATCGGATTGTAAAATAACGTTACCGTTTGAGTTAACGTAATTTTCTGGTTTCAGGTTGCGTTTACAGTCCTCGTCAGTTCTCGTCAGTTAATAATTTTCGCTATCTCGTGGTTAGGACACCGGGGTCGCCGTGGATCAGAGCCAACATAGCGGCTACCCAGCGCACCCGGTGGGTTCCCTTACGGTGCATCGGCAAGTTACTGCGGAGGTTCGGTGCAATTCCGACGCTCCCCTGGTGAGGCTGATTAGGAAAATATATTGGGTTCGTTTTCGTTTTGGGTTGGAAGGCCGTAGTGGCGAACTCGCGATCGTTCGACCACTACGGATTGCCATGATCGCATATTATTTCGGGTATCGTTTTACGTTTTTCGGGTACGTTTGTTATATTTCCTAGTCAGCCCGGAGAGCAGACTTGATCGAAAGCCACCGCGATGCAGTTTTAGCGAATTTCCCGAGTGAACACCGACTCGGGAATATTTATCAGAATTTCTGTTCCCGGTCTACGTTTTCGCGTTGAGCAGTACGTTCGCCGCTCCCCGGCGACCGTCGCTCGGAGGCTGAGTGGGGGAAGGACCGAGAGCGCACGGCTCTCGGCACGCCTTCGCCTCGCGTCACTCTCTTCTGTTCTCGACTCTTGACCGGTGAGCATCTCAGAGCTCTCGCGCTCGCGGCGCGGCTTCGGCCGCGCTGCCGGCCACGTTACCGCTACGTTATCGTTGGTGGTTGGTTATGTTCTCGTCATGCTACCGTTTTCGACTTTTTCTTAGTGCTACCGATATTTTACTAATTTTCAGGTTTATTGTGGTATCGTTGGATTTTGGGTGATATCGATATTTCTCTGATTATTGGGTTTATTACGATATCGCTGGATTTTGGGTGTTATCGATATTTCTCTGATTTTCAGGTTCATTGTGGTACCGCTGGATTTCGGTGTTATCGTTACTTTGGGTGTTATCGATATTTCGGTGTTATCGTTAATTGTCAGTTTTATTGGTAGTTCCGATCGTACGAGATTTGCAAGATTTCGGTAACTAGTGTTCAAGTTATCGCGTTCCGTTATCTCGTGATCGCAGTTTTCACTACGCTCCGTTATCTTGTTATCTCGGTACTCGCTACGTTTCGTCATCGCGTTACCTCGATTTTTGCCGCGTTCCGTTATCCTGTATTTCGATGGTCGCTGTGTCGTGTTATCGTCTCATTTGGCTAGATTTCGTTAGAGTTTCGAGGTTCTCGCGTTAGCGCCACCCGTGTAATATCTTGAGCGCCGTGAACGGCCGCAAAATATATGTTACCTTTTATTTTAATACTGACTTACGATATTTATTTCACCCGCTCATCTGTCGTTTGGCCGCCCATGCCCTCTCTCCACCACCTTGCACACTGAGCGAACCGTGGTTTACCGTAAACCGTCCGTTTGATTTTCGAAGCTGCTTATTTTTCCGTTTCCGTTTTGTGGTTAAGTTTACGTTTGAGATGCGCGGTTTGCTAATTCCGCGAAAAATAAAGATTAGCTGGCGCTCAACGGCTCTCGCGGCGACGAAAATTAAACGGATAGGGCGAAGGTCACCAGGAACGAAAAATCCCGGTTACAATATGTGTAAAAAACCTTCATTCTACTCAAATGCATAAGATCCATGTGTTAAAAGTTGTCTCGCACAGCTGTGGTGGACGAAACTTGAAACAGTACCAACATCGTGATATCGCGTGTTTCGAGCGTTTCTGAGATCACAGCTCGGTGTAAATGTGTCAAAAACCTTCATTCTACTCAAATACACAAGATCCATGTGTTAAAAGTTGTCTGGCAGAGCTGTGGTGAACGAAACTTTGAACAGCACCAAAATCGTGATATCGCTTTTCATCTGAGATCATAGCTCGGTGAAAATGTGTCAAAAACCTTCATTCTACTCAAATACGCAACATCCATGCGTTAAAAGTCATCTGGCACAGCTGTGGTGAACGAAACTTTGAACAGCACCAAAATCGTGATATCGCGTGTTTCGAGCGTTTCTGAGAGCACAGTAAATGTGTCAAAAACCTTCATTCTACTCAAATGCACAAGATCCATGTGTTAAAAGTCGTCTGGCACAGCTGTGGCGAACGAAACTTTGAACAGCACCAAAATCGTGATATCGCGTCTTTCGAGCGTTCCTGAGAGCACAGCTCGGTTTTAATATGTCAAAAACCTTCATTCTGCTCAAATGAACAATATCCATGTGTTAAAAGTTGTCTGGCACAGCTGTGGTGAACGAAACTTTGAACAGCACCAAAATCTTGATATCGCGTGTTTCGAGCGTTTCTGAGATCACAGCTCGGTGTAAATGTGTCAAAAACCTTCTTTCTACTCAAATGCACAAGATCCATGCGTTAAAAGTTGTCTCACACAGCTGGTGTGAACGAAACTTTGAACAGCACCAAAATCGTTATATCACGTGTTTCGAGCGTTTCTGAGAGCATAGCTCGGTGTAAATGTGTCAAAACCCTTCATTCTTCTCAAATGCACAAGATCCATGTGTTAAAAGTCGTCTGGCACAGCTGTGGCGAACGAAACTTTGATCAGCACCAAAATCGTGATATCGCGTGTTTCGAGCGTTTCTGAGATCGCAGATCGGTGCCAATGTACCGAAAACCTTCATTCTACTCAAATGCACAAGATCCATGTGTTAAAAGACGTCTGGCACAGCTATGGTGAACGAAACTTTGAACAGCACCAAAATCGTGATATCGCGTGTTGCGAGCGTTCCTGAGAGTACAGCTCGGTTTTAATATGTCAAAAACCTTCATTCTGCTCAAATGAACAATATCCATGTGTTAAAAGTTGTCTGGCAAAGCTGTGGTGAACGAAACTTTAAATAGCACCAAAATCGTGATATCGCGTGTTTCGAGCGTTTCTGAAAGCACAGCTCGGTGTAAATGTGTCAACAACCTTCATTCTACACAAATGCACAAGATCCATGTGTTAAAAGTTGTCTAGCACAGCTGTGGTAGACGAAACTTTGAACAGCACCAAAATCGTGATATCTCGTGTTTCGAGCGTTTCTCAGATCCCAGCTCGGTGTAAATGTGTAAAAAACCTTCATTCTACTCAAATGCACAAGATCCATGCGTTAAAAGTTGTCTTACACAGCTGGTGTGAACGAAACTTTGAACATCACCAAAATCGTTATATCACGTGTTTCGAGCGTTTCTGAGAGCACAGCTCGGTGTAAATGTGTCAAAAACCTTCATTCTACTCAAATGCACAAGATCCTTGCGTTAAAAGTTGTCTTACACAGCTGGTGTGAACGAAACTTTGAACATCACCAAAATCGTTATATCACGTGTTTCGAGCGTTTCTGAGAGCACAGCTCGGTGTAAATGTGTCAAAAACCTTCATTCTACTCAAATGCACAAGATCCATGAGTTAAAAGACGTCTGGCACAGCTATGGTGAACGAAACTTTGAACAGCACCAAAATCGTGATATCGCGTGTTTCGAGCGTTTCTGAGATCGCCGATCGGTGACAATGTACCAAAAATCTTCATTCTACTCAAATACACCGCATCCATGTATTAAAAGTTGTCTTTCACAGCAGAAGCGAACGAGAATTTGAAAAACACAGAAATCGTGATCTCGCGTGTTTCCTGCGTTTCTGAGATCACAGCTCCGTCTAAATTTGTCAAAAACCTTCATTCTACTCAAATACACAGCATCCATGCGTTTAAAGTTGTCTGGCACAGCTGAAGCAAACGAAACTTTGAAAAACACAGAAATCGTGATCTCGCGTGTTTCGTGTGTTTCTGAGATCACAGCTCGGTGTCAATACCCCAAAAGCCGTCATTCTACTCAAATACGCCACATCCATGCATTAAAAGTTATCTGGCACAGCTGAAGCGAACGAGACTTTGAACAGCACCAAAATCGTGATATCTCGTGTTTCAAGCGTTTCTGAGATCCCAGCTCGGTGTAAATGTGTCAAAAACCTTCATTCTTCTCAAATGCACAAGATCCATGTGTTAAAAGTCGTCTGGCACAGCTGTGGCGAACAAAACTTTGATCAGCACCAGAATCGTGATATCGCGTGTTTCGAGCGTTTCTGAGATCGCAGATCGGTGCCAATGTACCGAAAATGTTCATTCTACTCAAATACACCACATCCATGCGTTAAAAGTCGTCTGGCACAGCTGTGGCGAACGAAACTTTGCACAGCACCAAAATCGTGATATCGCGTGTTTCGAGAGTTTCTGAGATCGCCGATCGGTGACAATGTACCAAAAATCTTTATTCTACTCAAATACACCGCATCCATGTATTAAAAGTTGTCTTTCACAGCAGAAGCGAACGAGACTTTGAAAAACACAGAAATCGTGATCTCGCGTGTTTCCTGCGTTTCTGAGATCACAGCTCGGTCTAAATTTGTCAAAAACCTTCATTCTACTCAAATACACAGCATCCATGCGTTTAAAGTTGTCTGGCACAGCTGAAGCAGACGAAACTTTGAAAAACACAGAAATCGTGATCTCGCGTGTTTCGTGTGTTTCTGAGATCACAGCTCGGTGCCAATACCCCAAAAGCCGTCATTCTACTCAAATACGCCACATCCATGCATTAAAAGTTATCTGGCACAGCTGAAGCGAACGAGACTTTGAACAGCACCAAAATCGTGATATCTCGTGTTTCAAGCGTTTCTGAGATCCCAGCTCGGTGTAAATGTGTCAAAAACCTTCATACTTCTCAAATGCAAAAGATCCATGTGTTAAAAGTCGTCTGGCACAGCTGTGGCGAACGAAACTTTGATCAGCACCAGAATCGTGATATCGCGTGTATCGAGCGTTTCTGAGATCGCAGATCGGTGCCAATGTACCGAAAATGTTCATTCTACTCAAATACACCGCATCCATGTATTAAAAGTTGTCTTTCACAGCAGAAGCGAACGAGACTTTGAAAAACACAGAAATCGTGATCTCGCGTGTTTCCTGCGATTCTGAGATCACAGCTCGGTGTAAATTTGACAAAAACCTTCATTCTACTCAAATACGCCACATCCATGCATTAAAAGTTATCTGGCACAGCTGAAGCGAACGCGATTTTGAACAGCACCAAAATCGTGATATCGCGTGTTTCGAGCGTTTCTGAGATCGCCGATCGGTGACAATGTACCAAAAATCTTCATTCTACTCAAATACACCGCATCCATGTATTAAAAGTTGTCTTTCACAGCAGAAGCGAACGAGACTTTGAAAAACACAGAAATCGTGATCTCGCGTGTTTCCTGCGTTTCTGAGATCACAGCTCCGTCTAAATTTGTCAAAAACCTTCATTCTACTCAAATACACAGCATCCATGCGTTTAAAGTTGTCTGGCACAGCTCAAGCAGACGAAACTTTGAAAAACACAGAAATCGTGATCTCGCGTGTTTCGTGTGTTTCTGAGATCACAGCTCGGTGCCAATACCCCAAAAACGTTCATTCTACTCAAATTCGCCACATCCATGCATTAAAAGTTATCTGGCACAGCTGAAGCGAACGAGACATCGAACAGCACCAAAATCGTGATATCTCGTGTTTCAAGCGTTTCTGAGATCCGAGCTCGGTGTAAATGTGTCAAAAACCTTCATTCTTCTCAAATGCACAAGATCCATGTGTTAAAAGTCGTCTGGCACAGCTGTGGCGAACGAAACTTTGATCAGCACCAAAATCGTGATATCGCGTGTTTCGAGCGTTTCTGAGATGGCAGATCGGTGCCAATGTACCGAAAATGTTCATTCTACTCAAATACACCACATCCATGCACTCAAAGTTGTCTGGCACAGCTGAAGCGAACGAGACTTTGAAAAACACAGAAATCGTGATCTCGCGTGTTTCCTGCGTTTCTGAGATCACAGCTCGGTGTAAATTTGTCAAAAACCTTCATTCTACTCAAATACACAAGATCCATGTGTTAAAGGTCGTCTGGCACAGCTGTGGCGAACGATACTTTGAACATCACCAAAATCGTAATATAGCGTGTTTCGAGCGTTTCTGAGAGCACACCTCGGTGTAAATGTGTCAAAAACCTTCATTCTACTCAAATGCACAAGATCCATGTGTTAAAAGTCGTCTGGCACAGCTATGGTGAACGAAACTTTGAACAGCACCAAAATCGTGATATCGCGTGTTTTTGGAGCGTTCCTGAATGCACAGCTCGGTTTTAATATGTCAAAAACCTTCATTCTACTCAAATGAACAATATCCATGTGTTAAAAGTTGTCTCGCACAGCTGTGGTAGACGAAACTTTGAACGGCACCAAAATCGTGATATCGCGTGTTTCGAGCGTTCCTGAGAGCACAGCTCGGTTTTAATATGTCAAAAACCTTCATTCTGCTCAAATGAACAATATCCATGTGTTAAAAGTTGTCTTGCACAGCTGTGGTAGACGAAACTTTGAACAGCACCAAAATCGTGATATCTCGTGTTTCGAGCGTTTCTCAGATCCCAGCTCGGTGTAAATGTGTAAAAAACCTTCATTCTACTCAAATTCATAAGATCCATGTGTTAAAAGTTGTCTCGCACAGCTGTGGTGGACGAAACTTTGAACAGTACCAACATCGTGATATCGCGTGTTTCGAGCGTTTCTGAGATCACAGCTCGGTGTAAATGTGTCAAAAACCTTCATTCTACTCAAATACAGAAGATCCATGTGTTAAAAGTTGTCTGGCAATGCTGTGGCGAATTAAATATTGAAGAAAACCAAAATCGTGATATCACGTGTTTCGAGCGTTTCTGAGAGCACAGCTCGGTGTAAATGTGTCAAAAACCTTCATTCTACTCAAATGCACAAGATCCATGCGTTAAAAGTTGTCTTACACAGCTGGTGTGAACGAAACTTTGAACAGCACCAAAATCGTTATATCACGTGTTTCGAGCGTTTCTGAGAGCACAGCTCGGTGTAAATGTGTCAAAAACCTTCATTCTACTCAAATGCACAAGATCCATGAGTTAAAAGACGTTTGGCACAGCT
Organism: Pimpla rufipes; assembly: GCA_963932165.1. Lineage (NCBI taxonomy): Eukaryota > Metazoa > Arthropoda > Insecta > Hymenoptera > Ichneumonidae > Pimpla > Pimpla rufipes. The sequence goes on from OZ010632.1 coordinate 8,518,496, forward strand.
ATGGTGAACGAAACTTTGAACAGCACTAAAATCGTGAAATCGCGTGTTTCGAGCGTTCCTGAGAGCACAGCTCGGTTTTAATATGTCAAAAACCTTCATTCTGCTCAAATGAAAAATATCCATGTGTTAAAAGTTGTCTGGCACAGCTGTGGTGAACGAAACTTTGAACAGCACCAAAATCGTGATATCGCGTGTTTCGAGCGTTTCTGAGATCGCCGATCGGTGACAATGTACCAAAAATCTTCATTCTACTCAAATACACCGCATCCATGTATTAAAAGTTGTCTTTCACAGCAGAAGCGAACGAGACTTTGAAAAACACAGAAATCGTGATCTCGCGTGTTTCCTGCGTTTCTGAGATCACAGCTCCGTCTAAATTTGTCAAAAACCTTCATTCTACTCAAATACACAGCATCCATGCGTTTAAAGTTGTCTGGCACAGCTGAAGCAGACGAAACTTTGAAAAACACAGAAATCGTGATCTCGCGTGTTTCGTGTGTTTCTGAGATCACAGCTCGGTGCCAATACCCCAAAAACGTTCATTCTACTCAAATTCGCCACATCCATGCATTAAAAGTTATCTGGCACAGCTGAAGCAAACGAGACATCGAACAGCACCAAAATCGTGATATCTCGTGTTTCAAGCGTTTCTGAGATCCCAGCTCGGTGTAAATGTGTCAAAAACCTTCATTCTTCTCAAATGCACAAGATCCATGTGTTAAAAGTCGTCTGGCACAGCTGTGGCGAACGAAACTTTGATCAGCACCAAAATCGTGATATCGCGTGTTTCGAGCGTTTCTGAGATGGCAGATCGGTGCCAATGTACCGAAAATGTTCATTCTACTCAAATACACCACATCCATGCACTCAAAGTTGTCTGGCACAGCTGAAGCGAACGAGACTTTGAAAAACACAGAAATCGTGATCTCGCGTGTTTCCAGCGTTTCTGAGATCACAGCTCGGTGTAAATTTGTCAAAATCCTTCATTCTACTCAAATACGCCACATCCATGCATTAAAAGTTATCTGGCACAGCTGAAGCGAACGAGACTTTGAACAGCACCAAAATCGTGATATCTCGTGTCGAGCGTTTCTGAGATCACAGCTTGGTGTAAATGTGTCAGAAACCTTCATTCTGCTCAAATGCACAAGATCCATGTGCTAAAAGTCGTCTGGCACAGCTGTGGCGAACGAAACTTTGAAAAGCACCAAAATCGTGATATCGCGTGTTTCGATCGTTTCTGAGATCGCCGATCGGTGCCAATGTACCAAAAATCTTCATTCTACCCAAATACACCGCATCCATGTATTAAAAGTTGTCTGGCACAACTGAAGCGAACGAGACTTTGAAAAACACAGAAATCGTGATCTCGCGTGTTTCCTGCGTTTCTGAGATCACAGCTCGGTGTAAATTTGTCAAAAACCTTCATTCTACTCAAATACACAAGATCCATGTGTTAAAGGTCGTCTGGCACAGCTGTGGCGAACGATACTTTGAACATCACCAAAATCGTAATATAGCGTGTTTCGAGCGTTTCTGAGAGCACACCTCGGTGTAAATGTGTCAAAAACCTTCATTCTACTCAAATGCACAAGATCCATGTGTTAAAAGTCGTCTGGCACAGCTATGGTGAACGAAACTTTGAACAGCACCAAAATCGTGATATCGCGTGTTTTTGGAGCGTTCCTGAATGCACAGCTCGGTTTTAATATGTCAAAAACCTTCATTCTACTCAAATGAACAATATCCATGTGTTAAAAGTTGTCTCGCACAGCTGTGGTAGACGAAACTTTGAACGGCACCAAAATCGTGATATCGCGTGTTTCGAGCGTTCCTGAGAGCACAGCTCGGTTTTAATATGTCAAAAACCTTCATTCTGCTCAAATGAACAATATCCATGTGTTAAAAGTTGTCTTGCACAGCTGTGGTAGACGAAACTTTGAACAGCACCAAAATCGTGATATCTCGTGTTTCGAGCGTTTCTCAAATCCCAGCTCGGTGTAAATGTGTAAAAAACCTTCATTCTACTCAAATTCATAAGATCCATGTGTTAAAAGTTGTCTCGCACAGCTGTGGTGGACGAAACTTTGAACAGTACCAACATCGTGATATCGCGTGTTTCGAGCGTTTCTGAGAGCACAGCTCGGTGTAAATGTGTCAAAAACCTTCATTCTTCTCAAATGCACAAGATCCATGTGTTAAAAGTCGTCTGGCACAGCTGTGGCGAACGAAACTTTGATCAGCACCAAAATCGTGATATAGCGTGTTTCGAGCGTTTCTGAGATCGCAGATCGGTGCCAATGTACGAAAAGTCTTCATTCTACTCAAATACAACACATCCATGCATTAAAAGTTGTCTGCCTCAACTGAAGTGAACGAGACTTTGAAAAAACACAGAAATAGTGATCTCGCGTGTTTCCAGCGTTTCTGAGATCACAGCTCGGTGTAAATTTGTCAAAAACCTTCATTCTACTCAAATACGCAACATCCATGCGTTCAAAGTCATCTGGCATAGCTGTGGTGAACGAAACTGTGAACAGTACCAAAATCGTGATATCGCATGTTTCGAGTGTGTCTGAGAGCACAGCTCGTTGTAAATGTGTCAAAAACCTTCATTCTACTCAAATGCACAAGATCCATGCGTTAAAAGTTGGCTTACACAGCTGGTGTGAACGTAACTTTGAACAGCACCAAAATCGTTATATCACGTGTTTCGAGCGTTTCTGAGAGCACAGCTCGGTGTAAATGTGTCAAAAACCTTCATTCTTCTCAAATGCACAAGATCCATGTGTTAAAAGTCGTCTGGCACAGCTGTGGCGAACGAAACTTTGATCAGCAGCAAAATCGTGATATCGCGTGTTTCGAGCGTTTCGAGATCGCAGATCGGTGGCAATGTACCGAAAATGTTCATTCTACTCAAATACACCACATCCATGCATTAAAAGTTGTCTGGCACAGCTGAAGCGAACGAGACTTTGAAAAACACAGAAATCGTGATCTCGCGTGTTTAAAGCGTTTCTGAGATCACAGCTCGGTGTAAATTTCTCAAAAACCTTCATGCTACTCAAAAATACAAGATCCATGTGTTGAAGGTCGTCTGACACAGCTGTGGCGAACGAAACTTTGAACAACACCAAAATCGTGATATCGCGTGTTTCGACCGTTCCTGAGATCACAGCTCGGTTTTAATATGACAAAAACCTTCATTCTACTCAAATGCAAAATATCCATGCGTTAAAAGTTGTCTGGCACAACTATGGTGAATGAAATTTTGAACAGCACCAAAATGGTGATATCGCGTGTTTCGAGCGTTTCTGAGACCACAGCTCGGTGTAAATGTGTAAAAAACCTTCATTCTACTCAAATGCATAAGATCCATGTGTTAAAAGTTCTCTCGCACAGCTGTGGTGGACGAAACTTCGAACAGTACCAACATCGTGATATCACGTGTTTCGAGCGTTTCTGAGAGCACAGCTCGGTGTAAATGTGTCAAAAACCTTCATTCTACTCAAATGCACAAGATCCATGCGTTAAAAGTTGTCTTACACAGCTGGTGTGAACGAAACTTTGAACAGCACCAAAATCGTTATATCACGTGTTTCGAGCGTTTCTGAGAGCACAGCTCGGTGTAAATGTGTCAAAAACCTTCATTCTTCTCAAATGCACAAGATCCATGTGTTAAAAGTTGTCTGTCACAGCTGTGGCGAACGAAATATTGAAGAGCACCAAAATCGTGATATCGCGTGTTTCGAGCGTTCCTGAGAGCACAGCTTGGTTTTAATATGTCAAAAACCTTCATTCTGCTCAAATGAACAATATCCATGTGTTAAAAGTTGTCTGGCACAGCTGTGGTGAACGAAACTTTGAATAGCACCAAAATCGTGATATCGCGTGTTTCGAGCGTTTCTGAAAGCACAGCTCGGTGTAAATGTGTCAACAACCTTCATTCTACTCAAATGCACAAGATCCATGTGTTAAAAGTTGTCTTGCACAGCTGTGGTAGACGAAACTTTGAACAGCACCAAAATCGTGATATCTCGTGTTTCGAGCGTTTCTGAGATCCCAGCTCGGTGTAAATGTGTAAAAAAACCTTCATTCTACTCAAATGCATAAGATCCATGTGTTAAAAGTTGTCTCGCACAGCTGTGGTGGACGAAACTTTGAACAGTACCAACATCGTGATATCGCGTGTTTCGAGCGTTTCTGAGATCACAGCTCGGTGTAAATGTGTCAAAAACCTTCATTCTACTCAAATACACAAGATCCATGTGTTAAAAGTCGTCTGGCACAGCTGGGGCGAACGAAACTTTGATCAGCACCAAAATCGTTATATCACGTGTTTCGAGCGTTTCTGAGAGCACAGCTCGGTGTAAATGTGTCAAAAACCTTCATTCTTCTCAAATGCACAAGATCCATGTGTTAAAAGTTGTCTGGCACAGCTGTGGCGAACGAAATATTGAAGAGCACCAAAATCGTGATATCGCGTGTTTCGAGCGTTCCTGAGAGCACAGCTCGGTTTTAATATGTCAAAAACCTTCATTCTGCTCAAATGCACAAGATCCATGCGTTAAAAGTTGTCTCACACAGCTGGTGTGAACGAAACTTTGAACAGCACCAAAATCGTTATATCACGTGTTTCGAGCGTTTCTGAGAGCACAGCTCGGTGTAAATGTGTCAAAAACCTTCATTCTTCTCAAATGCACAAGATCCATGTGTTAAAAGTCGTCTGGCACAGCTGTGGCGAACGAAACTTTGATCTTCACCAAAATCGTGATATCGCGTGTTTCGAGCGTTTCTGAGATCGCAGATCGGTGCCAATGTACCGAAAACCTTCATTCTACTCAAATGCACAAGATCCATGTGTTAAAAGACGTCTGGCACAGTTATGGTGAACGAAACTTTGAACAGCACCAAAATCGTGATATCGCGTGTTTCGAGCGTTCCTGAGAGCACAGCTCGGTTTTAATATGTCAAAAACCTTCATTCTGCTCAAATGAACAATATCCATGTGTTAAAAGTTGTCTGGCACAGCTGTGGTGAACGAAACTTTGAATAGCACCAAAATCGTGATATCGCGTGTTTCGAGCGTTTCTGAAAGCACAGCTCGGTGTAAATGTGTCAACAACCTTCATTCTACTCAAATGCACAAGATCCATGTGTTAAAAGTTGTCTTGCACAGCTGTGGTTGACGAAACTTTGAACAGTACCAACATCGTGATATCGCGTGTTTCGAGCGTTCCTGAGAGCACAGCTCGGTTTTAATATGTCAAAAACCTTCATTCTGCTCAAATGAACAATATCCATGTGTAAAAAGTTGTCTGGCACAGCTGTGGTGAACGAAACTTTGAGCAGCACCAAAATCTTGATATCGCGTGTTTCGAGCGTTTCTGAAAGCACAGCTCAGTGTAGATGTGTCAACAACCTTCATTCTACTCAAATGCAAAATATCCATGCGTTAAAAGTTGTCTGGCACAACTATGGTGAATGAAATTTTGAACAGCACGAAAATGGTGATATCGCGTGTTTCGAGCGTTTCTGAGACCACAGCTCGGTGTAAATGTGTAAAAAACCTTCATTCTACTCAAATGCATAAGATCCATGTGTTAAAAGTTGTCTCGCACAGCTGTGGTGGACGAATTTTTGAACAGTACCAACATCGTGATATCGCGTGTTTCGAGCGTTTCTGAGATCACAGCTCGGTGTAAATGTGTCAAAAACCTTCATTCTACTCAAATACACAAGATCCATGTGTGAAAAGTTGTCTGGCAAAGCTGTGGCGAATTAAATATTGAAGAAAACCAAAATCGTGATATCACGTGTTTCGAGCGTTTCTGAGAGCACAGCTCGGTGTAAATGTGTCAACAACCTTCATTCTACTCAAATGCAAAATATCCATGCGTTAAAAGTTGTCTGGCACAACTATGGTCAACGAAATTTTGAACAGCACCAAAATGGTGATATCGCGTGTTTCGAGCGTTTCTGAGACCACAGCTCGGTGTAAATGTGTAAAAAACCTTCATTCTACTCAAATGCATATGATCCATGTGTTAAAAGTTGTCTGTCACAGCTGTGGCGAACGAAACTTTGATCAGCACCAGAATCGTGATATCGCGTGTTTCGAGCGTTTCTGAGATCACAGCTCGGTGTAAATGTGTCAAAAACCTTCATTCTACTCAAATGCACAAGATCCATGCGTTAAAAGTTGTCTCACACAGCTGGTGTGTACGAAACTTTGAACAGCACCAAAATCGTTATATCACGTGTTTCGAGCGTTTCTGAGAGCACAGCTCGGTGTAAATGTGTCAAAAACCTTCATTCTTCTCAAATGCACAAGATCCATGTGTTAAAAGTCGTCTGGCACAGCTGTGGCGAACGAAACTTTGATCTTCACCAAAATCGTGATATCGCGTGTTTCGAGCGTTTCTGAGATCGCAGATCGGTGCCAATGTACCGAAAACCTACATTCTACTCAAATGCACAAGATCCATGTGTTAAAAGACGTCTGGCACAGTTATGGTGAACGAAACTTTGAACAGCACCAAAATCGTGATATCGCGTGTTTCGAGCGTTCCTGAGAGCACAGCTCGGTTTTAATATGTCAAAAACCTTCATTCTGCTCAAATGAACAATATCCATGTGTTAAAAGTTGTCTGGCACAGCTGTGGTGAACGAAACTTTGAATAGCACCAAAATCGTGATATCGCGTGTTTCGAGCGTTTCTGAGATCGCAGATCAGTGCCAATGTACCAAAAATGTTCATTCTACTCAAATACACCATATCCATGCGTTAAAAGTCGTCTGGCACAGCTGTGGCGAACGAAACTTTGAACAGCACCAAAATCGTGATATCGCGTGTTTCGAGCGTTTCTGAGATCGCCGATCGGTGACAATGTACCAAAAATCTTCATTCTACTCAAATACACCGCATCCATGTATTAAAAGTTGTCGTTCACAGCAGAAGCGAACGAGACTTTGAAAAACACAGAAATCGTGATCTCGCGTGTTTCCTGCGTTTCTGAGATCACAGCTCGGTCTAAATTTGTCAAAAACCTTCATTCTACTCAAATACACAGCATCCATGCTTTTAAAGTTGTCTGGCACAGCTGAAGCAGACGAAACTTTGAAAAACAGAGAAATCGTGATCTCGCGTGTTTCGTGTGTTTCTGAGATCACAGCTCGGTGCCAATACCCCAAAAACCTTCATTCTACTCAAATACGCCACATCCATGCATTAAAAGTTATCTGGCACAGCTGAAGCGAACGAGACTTTGAACAGCACCAAAATCGTGATATCTCGTGTTTCAAGCGTTTCTGAGATCCCAGCTCGGTGTAAATGTGTCAAAAACCTTCATTCTTCTCAAATGCACAAGATCCATGTGTTAAAAGTCGTCTGGCACAGCTGTGGCGAACAAAACTTTGATCAGCACCAGAATCGTGATATCGCGTGTTTCGAGCGTTTATGAGATCGCAGATCGGTGCCAATGTACCGAAAATGTTCATTCTACTCAAATACACCACATCCATGCGTTAAAAGTCGTCTGGCACAGCTGTGGCGAACGAAACTTTGAACAGCACCAAAATCGTGATATCGCGTGTTTCGAGAGTTTCTGAGATCGCCGATCGGTGACAATGTACGAAAAATCTTCATTCTACTCAAATACACCGCATCCATGTATTAAAAGTTGTCTTTCACAGCAGAAGCGAACGAGACTTTGAAAAACACAGAAATCGTGATCTCACGTGTTTCGTGTGTTTCTGAGATCACAGCTCGGTGTCAATACCCCAAAAGCCGTCATTCTACTCAAATACGCCACATCCATGCATTAAAAGTTATCTGGCACAGCTGAAGCGAACGAGACTTTGAACAGCACCAAAATCGTGATATCTCGTGTTTCAAGCGTTTCTGAGATCCCAGCTCGGTGTAAATGTGTCAAAAACCTTCATTCTTCTCAAATGCACAAGATCCATGTGTTAAAAGTCGTCTGGCACAGCTGTGGCGAACAAAACTTTGATCAGCACCAGAATCGTGATATCGCGTGTTTCGAGCGTTTCTGAGATCGCAGATCGGTGCCAATGTACCGAAAATGTTCATTCTACTCAAATACACCACATCCATGCGTTAAAAGTCGTCTGGCACAGCTGTGGCGAACGAAACTTTGCACAGCACCAAAATCGTGATATCGCGTGTTTCGAGAGTTTCTGAGATCGCCGATCGGTGACAATATACCAAAAATCTTTATTCTACTCAAATACACCGCATCCATGTATTAAAAGTTGTCTTTCACAGCAGAAGCGAACGAGACTTTGAAAAACACAGAAATCGTGATCTCGCGTGTTTCCTGCGTTTCTGAGATCACAGCTCGGTCTAAATTTGTCAAAAACCTTCATTCTACTCAAATACACAGCATCCATGCGTTTAAAGTTGTCTGGCACAGCTGAAGCAGACGAAACTTTGAAAAACACAGAAATCGTGATCTCGCGTGTTTCGTGTGTTTCTGAGATCACAGCTCGGTGCCAATACCCCAAAAGCCGTCATTCTACTCAAATACGCCACATCCATGCATTAAAAGTTATCTGGCACAGCTGAAGCGAACGAGACTTTGAACAGCACCAAAATCGTGATATCTCGTGTTTCAAGCGTTTCTGAGATCCCAGCTCGGTGTAAATGTGTCAAAAACCTTCATACTTCTCAAATGCACAAGATCCATGTGTTAAAAGTCGTCTGGCACAGCTGTGGCGAACGAAACTTTGATCAGCACCAGAATCGTGATATCGCGTGTTTCGAGCGTTTCTGAGATCGCAGATCGGTGCCAATGTACCGAAAATGTTCATTCTAGTCAAATACACCGCATCCATGTATTAAAAGTTGTCTTTCACAGCAGAAGCGAACGAGACTTTGAAAAACACAGAAATGGTGATCTCGCGTGTTTCCTGCGTTTCTGAGATCACAGCTCGGTGTAAATTTGACAAAAACCTTCATTCTACTCAAATACGCCACATCCATGCATTAAAAGTTATCTGGCACAGCTGAAGCGAACGCGATTTTGAACAGCACCAAAATCGTGATATCGCGTGTTTCGAGCGTTTCTGAGATCGCCGATCGGTGACAATGTACCAAAAATCTTCATTCTACTCAAATACACCGCATCCATGTATTAAAAGTTGTCTTTCACAGCAGAAGCGAACGAGACTTTGAAAAACACAGAAATCGTGATCTCGCGTGTTTCCTGCGTTTCTGAGATCACAGCTCCGTCTAAATTTGTCAAAAACCTTCATTCTACTCAAATACACAGCATCCATGCGTTTAAAGTTGTCTGGCACAGCTGAAGCAGACGAAACTTTGAAAAACACAGAAATCGTGATCTCGCGTGTTTCGTGTGTTTCTGAGATCACAGCTCGGTGCCAATACCCCAAAAACGTTCATTCTACTCAAATTCGCCACATCCATGCATTAAAAGTTATCTGGCACAGCTGAAGCGAACGAGACATCGAACAGCACCAAAATCGTGATATCTCGTGTTTCAAGCGTTTCTGAGATCCCAGCTCGGTGTAAATGTGTCAAAAACCTTCATTCTTCTCAAATGCACAAGATCCATGTGTTAAAAGTCGTCTGGCACAGCTGTGGCGAACGAAACTTTGATCAGCACCAAAATCGTGATATCGCGTGTTTCGAGCGTTTCTGAGATCGCCGATCGGTGACAATGTACCAAAAATCTTCATTCTACTCAAATACACCGCATCCATGTATTAAAAGTTGTCTTTCACAGCAGAAGCGAACGAGACTTTGAAAAACACAGAAATCGTGATCTCGCGGGTTTCCTGCGTTTCTGAGATCACAGCTCGGTGTAAATTTGACAAAAACCTTCATTCTACTCAAATACGCCACATCCATGCATTAAAAGTTATCTGGCACAGCTGAAGCGAACGCGATTTTGAACAGCACCAAAATCGTGATATCGCGTGTTTCGAGCGTTTCTGAGATCGCCGATCGGTGACAATGTACCAAAAATCTTCATTCTACTCAAATACACCGCATCCATGTATTAAAAGTTGTCTTTCACAGCAGAAGCGAACGAGACTTTGAAAAACACAGAAATCGTGATCTCGCGTGTTTCCTGCGTTTCTGAGATCACAGCTCCGTCTAAATTTGTCAAAAACCTTCATTCTACTCAAATACACAGCATCCATGCGTTTAAAGTTGTCTGGCACAGCTGAAGCAGACGAAACTTTGAAAAACACAGAAATCGTGATCTCGCGTGTTTCGTGTGTTTCTGAGATCACAGCTCGGTGCCAATACCCCAAAAACCTTCATTCTACTCAAATACGCCACATCCATGCATTAAAAGTTATCTGGCACAGCTGAAGCGAACGAGACTTTGAACAGCACCAAAATCGTGATATCTCGTGTTTCAAGCGTTTCTGAGATCCCAGCTCGGTGTAAATGTGTCAAAAACCTTCATTCTTCTCAAATGCACAAGATCCATGTGTTAAAAGTCGTCTGGCACAGCTATGGCGAACGAAACTTTGAACATCACCAAAATCGTAATATAGCGTGTTTCGAGCGTTTCTGAGAGCACACCTCGGTGTAAATGTGTCAACAACCTTCATTCTACTCAAATGCACAAGATCCATGTGTTAAAAGTTGTCTCGCACAGCTGTGGTAGACGAAACTTTGAACAGTACCAACATCGTGATATCGCGTGTTTCGAGCGTTTCTGAGATCACAGCTCGGTGTAAATGTGTCAAAAACCTTCATTCTACTCAAATGCACAAGATCCATGCGTTAAAAGTTGTCTTACACAGCTGGTGTGAACGAAACTTTGAACAGCACCAAAATCGTTATATCACGTGTTTCGAGCGTTTCTGAGAGCACAGCTCGGTGTAAATATGTCAAAAACCTTCATTCTTCTCAAATGCACAAGATCCATGTGTTAAAAGTCGTCTGGCACAGCTGTGGCGAACGAAACTTTGATCAGCACCAAAATCGTGATATAGCGTGTTTCGAGCGTTTCTGAGATTGCAGATCGGTGCCAATGTACGAAAAGTCTTCATTCTACTCAAATACAACACATCCATGCATTAAAAGTTGTCTGCCTCAACTGAAGTGAACGAGACTTTGAAAAAACACAGAAATAGTGATCTCGCGTGTTTCCAGCGTTTCTGAGATCACAGCTCGGTGTAAATTTGTCAAAAACCTTCATTCTACTCAAATACGCAACATCCATGCGTTCAAAGTCATCTGGCATAGCTGTGGTGAACGAAACTGTGAACAGTACCAAAATCGTGATATCGCATGTTTCGAGTGTGTCTGAGAGCACAGCTCGGTGTAAATGTGTCAAAAACCTTCATTCTACTCAAATGCACAAGATCCATGCGTTAAAAGTTGGCTTACACAGCTGGTGTGAACGTAACTTTGAACAGCACCAAAATCGTTATATCACGTGTTTCGAGCGTTTCTGAGAGCACAGCTCGGTGTAAATGTGTCAAAAACCTTCATTCTTCTCTGTGATGTATGCTGGGTAGTGGGGGAATAATGAGACCATGCTACATAACGACGTGTTTATTCGGCACAGGCGACCGTCGAACTGGTCGTCTTCTCACACCTTACAAGGGTCTCCCCCCACTCACGCATCCACTCGTGGTCTCACGCATACTGTGCTCGGCACCTATACACCACACTTCTCCCCACTCAAACAAATGTCGTGGTGGGCGGACGACTTACCGACTTTTCTCGATTTCCTCGCTACAGTTTTGTCATTAATTAGCAATCGGTGCTTTCGCCGCCAGCCTTTCTGAACGTCGCGGAACAATAGTTTCGGTCTTATTATTATCCATCTCTTGCGTCTTACTCCCGCTCGCTTCCTGCGAGCATTTCCTCATCTGATTACTGTGTCGCTTGCTCGTCCCCCCATTCATACGGACTACATGTGTTACCGGCGTCTTGTTTTCGGTCACGGTTGCGCTTGACCAGTCGGACGCATTTCTGCTGTAGTCTCTCACTCGCACTCTCTCTCCTACCTCGAAATTGACGTTCCGCCCTTTCGGGCTGTTTTTTATCTGCGCAGTCTGCTGTTTATCTACTCTATCCGCGATGCGTGGCCGCAGCAGACTAAACCGAGTTCGCAGTTCTCGCTTGTACAGTAATGAAGCGGGAGTAGCTCCGGTCGTCGCGTGGGGGGTGGTACGGTAATCAAAAAGGAACTTTCTTATCGCCTCGTCTAAGTTTTCGCCACTCCGTATTATTTTTTCGACTTTATCTTTGAATGTACCAACCAAATTTTCTGCTGCTCCATTCGACGCCGGGTGGTAAGGCGGTGTGAACGTGTGCTTAATTTTTAATCCCTCGATAAACTCTCGAAATTTGCTGCTCGTGAAAGCTGTTCCATTATCGGTAACTAATTGATAAGGCCACCCGTGGCGCGCGAATAACTCTTGGAACACCACGATGGTTTTTTCCGCTGTCGTGTTATTTTTCATGTCGGCTATTTCCGGCCATTTCGAGTGCGCATCGATTATTGCTAAAAACATCCGACCATGAAATGGTCCCAAAAAATCGGCGTGAATACGGAACCACGCCTGCTCCGGCCATCTCCAAGGCGTTAAGGTTACCCGCGGCGGTGCCTTACCTAATTCGAGGCACGCTTCACACGACTTCGTTATTTTCTCGATATCATTATCTAGCGCCGGCCACCATAGATATGATCGCGCGATTTGCTTCATCCTAACGATCCCAAAATGGCTGGCATGTAATTCAGCAAGGATTGCCGCTCTCAATTCTTGCGGAATCACGACTCGCGCTCCCCATAACAAGCAATCCCCTTCGACACTCAGCTCGTTTCGACGATTATAATAATTATGGAGCTCCGACTCTACTCTTTTTGCGTCTCGTGGCCACCCCTCTTGGATCGCACGTTTTACCTGATTACAAATTAAATCTCGCTTCGACGCCTTCGCGACCGTGTGAGCGTCAATTAATCCTCCTGTTTCCAATACTTGTAAGTGTGAGATTCCCGAAATGTTTGTCTGATCTGGGGTCGCCGCCGGTACGGGTAATCGACTCAATGCATCGGCTAGCGCGTTCTGCTGCGACGTTATATATTCAATCGTGTATTGAAAAGCAGTTAAGAACAAAGCCCATCTCTGCAACCGATTCGCCGCGATGATCGGGATGCCTTTTTTTGGTCCAAATATGAGCGTTAATGGTTTGTGGTCTGTTCGAAGGGTAAACTGCCGCGCGTACAGATAAATATAGAATTTCGTTACTCCGAATACTATTGCCGCCGCTTCCCTATGTATGGGGGCGTATTTCCCTTCGGCCGACGATAACGTCCGCGATGCGAACGCAATTGGTCGTTCCCCCTTTTTGTTTTTGTCCCGTTGTGTCAGCGCGGCTCCTACCCCATACGCTGACGCGTCGCACGATAATATAAGCTCGAGATACGGGTCATAATGCGCTAACACTTTCGGTGAAACCATATCTTTCTTAATTCGAACAAACGCTTTCTCGCATTCTTCTGACCAATTCCATTCTGTTTTACTCTGTAGTAATTTATACAACGCTTGTAGTTTGTGCGCGCGATTTTCAATATACGCATCGTGCACTGTTACACAGCCCAGAAATGACTGCAGTTGCTTTACGTTTTGCGGCCTCGGGGCCTCGCGTATTGCGCGTACCGCTTCCTCTATCTGGTGGACCCCCTCTTTATCCACAATGAACCCGAAATATTCAATCTTGTCTTGGTAAAACGTACATTTTCCCTTATTCACTTTGAAACCGCATTCCTCAAGTCGCTGACAAAGGTTTATTACATTGTTGTAATGTTCGATTTTTGATTTACCTGTCGCTAGTGCGTCGTCTAAAAAAAATTGTACGTCCGGGAGGTCAGCTGTGAGTTTATCCATTAGATTTTGGAATTCAGCCGGCGCTGATGAAATTCCGAAGGGCATTCGCGTATAACGGAACAACCCCTTGTGTGTGTTGATCGTCACAAATTTCTGACTGTCCTCTTCGAGCTGGACTTGTTGATACGCGTGTTTCAAATCAATTTTCGTAAACTTAACTCCTCCCGCCAAGCGACTGAATAACATTTCTTTCCTCGGCAATGGATATTGTTTCGCGATCAACGAAGGGTTTAACGTGGTTTTGAAATCTCCGCATATCCGCACTGAGCCGTCCGCTTTTTTTAGAACTGGAACGATTGGTGTTGCCCACTCGCTGTTATCTACCGGTTTCAGAATTTCCCTGTTAACTAAACTATCGATTTCTTCGCTGACTCTATCGATCAACGCCAACGGCAGCGGCCGTGGTCGAAAAAACTTTGGTTGCGTTCCCGGCTTTACTTGGATTGATATTTTTCCTTTAACAAAGGTCCCCGTTTCATCATCGAATAATTTTGGAAATTTTTTTTCAATTAAATTGCCCAGTTCCTTTTCTTTTTCGGTCTCCTCGATCGCTTGGAGGGCTACGCCAGGCCATGGCCACAACCCTAACTTTTTTAACCACGGCCGACCGAGCAACGGTGTTTCACTCTCTAAGATATAACAATCGCCCTTTGCCTTGATCCCGTTAAACTCGATTTCTAAATCGCGCATGACCCCCGACGGAGTAGTCACGGCTCCGCCTGCGACGCGAAACTCCTGCCTTGGTTTTTCTACAGCGATTGTCGGGAATTTTTTCAATTGATCTTTCTTCGACATCGTAGCTACCGCGGCCCCTGAGTCTAATTCCATACGCACGGGCGTTCCATTAATCAAAATATTTACAAACTGGGGATCGACACAATCTCGGATTTGATTTACCGACCCTTGCTGACCGTCGGCGCGTGCCGTTTCGAGTGTAAATAAACCGTGAACGCCTTGAAATTCTTCCTCGCTGTCGTCTTCTCCTTCGTCGTCGTCTCCTACTTTTTCGGATGCTTCGACGTTAGCAATTGCCGAGGTCTTTGCCGGATTGTTGCACCTTACTTTTAAGTGGCCTTTTTGGCCACAACGATGGCACGGATAATTCCGGAAACGGCAAGACGGCGACTCGTGTCCCGATCTTCCACAGCAAAAACAAAACGCCGTCTTCTCTGTTGAGGTACTCGCCCCTTGCCCCTGTCGCTCCGGTACCGCTGCTCCTGTCGCTCGGCCTCTTCCTCCTCTCGAGTTCTTCCAACCTCTGCCGCCGCGTCCCCCGCGAGCGAGATGGTGTATCTCCGTGTTCGTTGGTGTATTGATAGGCGTTTCGGCGTTATTGTTGGCCGCCTCGAAACTCGTGGCCTGGGTTACTGCGTCACTGAATGTTTTTGGTTTTTGTCTGTACAACTCGACTTTAGCTGCCTTGTCGCGTACCCCGGCGATGAACTGGTCCCGTAGTCTCTCATCGCTATTCGAGAATTCGCAATAGCGCGCGGCCAATCTTAACTGCGCAACGAAGTCCGCAATCGATTTCCCTTGTTTTTGTGTAATTTTCGCGAACTTAGCCCTCTCTGCGACTTCCGACGGTGGTGGCGACAAATGGTCTTGCATTATTTTGCACAATTCTTCGAATGTGAGGTCAATCAGCTTCCTCGGCGCGGCCAAATTTCGGAGTAAATTATACGCACTTACGTCCAAACGCGTTAACAAGACCGCAGGCTTTTTTTCGGCCTCAACATCACAAGCGATGAAATGAAATTCTAATCGCTCCACGAAAATTTCCCAATCATCTTCCTCCAGATTAAACTTCACCGATCCGCTCTGGTTGTTATTATTATTTAAAGCCATTGTGCCCGTTTGCACGATTTGTTTCTTCTGTTTCTCGTGGTCACGCTCTACATTCTTCACACTTGACACTAGCAACTTCCGTAACTGATCACAGCTCGCGTTGGCCTCGAATGGAATATCGCGCTTGATAAGTTCGTCTTTTAACTCCGCTTTCGTCAGTCGATATATCCACGACGTCTGTGTCTGTGTTCTTCCCGAAATCCCTGCCTGTTGTGACTCTCCTTCCGACCTTGTGTCACTGAGTTCGCCCTTTCCTTCACTACCGGTCGAATCGCTATGCTTTTCCACTTTATCATCCATTCGCACTACCCGATAACCACTAAAATTGACTCGTAGGCTCTTTTCCTCGTCGCCACTGTGATGTATGCTGGGTAGTGGGGGAATAATGAGACCATGCTACATAACGACGTGTTTATTCGGCACAGGCGACCGTCGAACTGGTCGTCTTCTCACACCTTACAAGGGTCTCCCCCCACTCACGCATCCACTCGTGGTCTCACGCATACTGTGCTCGGCACCTATACACCACATTCTCAAATGCACAAGATCCATGTGTTAAAAGTCGTCTGGCACAGCTGTGGCGAACGAAACTTTGATCAGCAGCAAAATCGTGATATCGCGTGTTTCGAGCGTTTCGAGATCGCAGATCGGTGGCAATGTACCGAAAATGTTCATTCTACTCAAATACACCACATCCATGCATTAAAAGTTGTCTGGCACAGCTGAAGCGAACGAGACTTTGAAAAACACAGAAATCGTGATCTCGCGTGTTTAAAGCGTTTCTGAGATCACAGCTCGGTGTAAATTTCTCAAAAACCTTCATGCTACTCAAAAACACAAGATCCATGTGTTGAAGGTCGTCTGACACAGCTGTGGCGAACGAAACTTTGAACAACACCAAAATCGTGATATCGCGTGTTTCGAGCGTTCCTGAGATCACAGCTCGGTTTTAATATGACAAAAACCTTCATTCTACTCAAATGCAAAATATCCATGCGTTAAAAGTTGTCTGGCACAACTATGGTGAATGAAATTTTGAACAGCACCAAAATGGTGATATCGCGTGTTTCGAGCGTTTCTGAGACCACAGCTCGGTGTAAATGTGTAAAAAACCTTCATTCTACTCAAATGCATAAGATCCATGTGTTAAAAGTTGTCTCGCACAGCTGTGGTGGACGAAACTTCGAACAGTACCAACATCGTGATATCACGTGTTTCGAGCGTTTCTGAGAGCACAGCTCGGTGTAAATGTGTCAAAAACCTTCATTCTACTCAAATGCACAAGATCCATGCGTTAAAAGTTGTCTTACACAGCTGGTGTGAACGAAACTTTGAACAGCACCAAAATCGTTATATCACGTGTTTCGAGCGTTTCTGAGAGCACAGCTCGGTGTAAATGTGTCAAAAACCTTCATTCTTCTCAAATGCACAAGATCCATGTGTTAAAAGTTGTCTGTCACAGCTGTGGCGAACGAAATATTGAAGAGCACCAAAATCGTGATATCGCGTGTTTCGAGCGTTCCTGAGAGCACAGCTCGGTTTTAATATGTCAAAAACCTTCATTCTGCTCAAATGAACAATATCCATGTGTTAAAAGTTGTCTGGCACAGCTGTGGTGAACGAAACTTTGAATAGCACCAAAATCGTGATATCGCGTGTTTCGAGCGTTTCTGAAAGCACAGCTCGGTGTAAATGTGTCAACAACCTTCATTCTACTCAAATGCACAAGATCCATGTGTTAAAAGTTGTCTTGCACAGCTGTGGTAGACGAAACTTTGAACAGCACCAAAATCGTGATATCTCGTGTTTCGAGCGTTTCTGAGATCCCAGCTCGGTGTAAATGTGTAAAAAAACCTTCATTCTACTCAAATGCATAAGATCCATGTGTTAAAAGTTGTCTCGCACAGCTGTGGTGGACGAAATTTTGAACAGTACCAACATCGTGATATCGCGTGTTTCGAGCGTTTCTGAGATCACAGCTCGGTGTAAATGTGTCAAAAACCTTCATTCTACTCAAATACACAAGATCCATGTGTTAAAAGTTGTCTGGCAAAGCTGTGGCGAATTAAATATTGAAGAAAACCAAAATCGTGATATCACGTGTTTCGAGCGTTTCTGAGAGCACAGCTCGGTGTAAATGTGTCAAAAACTTTCATTCTACTCAAATGCACATGATCCATGCGTTAAAAGTTGTCTTACACAGCTGGTGTGAACGAAACTTTGAACAGCACCAAAATCGTTATATCACGTGTTTCGAGCGTTTCTGAGAGCACAGCTCGGTGTAAATGTGTCAAAAACCTTCATTCTTCTCAAATGCACAAGATCCATGTGTTAAAAGTCGTCTGACACAGCTGGGGCGAACGAAACTTTGATCAGCACCAAAATCGTTATATCACGTGTTTCGAGCGTTTCTGAGAGCACAGCTCGGTGTAAATGTGTCAAAAACCTTCATTCTTCTCAAATGCACAAGATCCATGTGTTAAAAGACGTCTGGCACAGTTATGGTGAACGAAACTTTGAACAGCACCAAAATCGTGATATCGCGTGTTTCGAGCGTTCCTGAGAGCACAGCTCGGTTTTAATATGTCAAAAACCTTCATTCTGCTCAAATGAACAATATCCATGTGTTAAAAGTTGTCTGGCACAGCTGTGGTGAACGAAACTTTGAATAGCACCAAAATCGTGATATCGCGTGTTTCGAGCGTTTCTGAAAGCACAGCTCGGTGTAAATGTGTCAACAACCTTCATTCTACTCAAATGCACAAGATCCATGTGTTAAAAGTTGTCTTGCACAGCTGTGGTAGACGAAACTTTGAACAGTACCAACATCGTGATATCGCGTGTTTCGAGCGTTTCTGAGATCGCAGATCAGTGCCAATGTACCAAAAATGTTCATTCTACTCAAATACACCATATCCATGCGTTAAAAGTCGTCTGGCACAGCTGTGGCGAACGAAACTTTGAACAGCACCAAAATCGTGATATCGCGTGTTTCGAGCGTTTCTGAGATCGCCGATCGGTGACAATGTACCAAAAATCTTCATTCTACTCAAATACACCGCATCCATGTATTAAAAGTTGTCGTTCACAGCAGAAGCGAACGAGACTTTGAAAAACACAGAAATCGTGATCTCGCGTGTTTCCTGCGTTTCTGAGATCACAGCTCGGTCTAAATTTGTCAAAAACCTTCATTCTACTCAAATACACAGCATCCATGCTTTTAAAGTTGTCTGGCACAGCTGAAGCAGACGAAACTTTGAAAAACAGAGAAATCGTGATCTCGCGTGTTTCGTGTGTTTCTGAGATCACAGCTCGGTGCCAATACCCCAAAAACCTTCATTCTACTCAAATACGCCACATCCATGCATTAAAAGTTATCTGGCACAGCTGAAGCGAACGAGACTTTGAACAGCACCAAAATCGTGATATCTCGTGTTTCAAGCGTTTCTGAGATCCCAGCTCGGTGTAAATGTGTCAAAAACCTTCATTCTTCTCAAATGCACAAGATCCATGTGTTAAAAGTCGTCTGGCACAGCTGTGGCGAACGAAACTTTGATCAGCACCAGAATCGTGATATCGCGTGTTTCGAGCGTTTCTGAGATCGCAGATCGGTGCCAATGTACCGAAAATGTTCATTCTACTCAAATACACCACATCCATGCGTTAAAAGTCGTCTGGCACAGCTGTGGCGAACGAAACTTTGAACAGCACCAAAATCGTGATATCGCGTGTTTCGAGAGTTTCTGAGATCGCCGATCGGTGACAATGTACCAAAAATCTTCATTCTACTCAAATACACCGCATCCATGTATTAAAAGTTGTCTTTCACAGCAGAAGCGAACGAGACTTTGAAAAACACAGAAATCGTGATCTCGCGTGTTTCCTGCGTTTCTGAGATCACAGCTCGGTCTAAATTTGTCAAAAACCTTCATTCTACTCAAATACACAGCATCCATGCGTTTAAAGTTGTCTGGCACAGCTGAAGCAGACGAAACTTTGAAAAACACAGAAATCGTGATCTCGCGTGTTTCGTGTGTTTCTGAGATCACAGCTCGGTGCCAATACCCCAAAAGCCGTCATTCTACTCAAATACGCCACATCCATGCATTAAAAGTTATCTGGCACAGCTGAAGCGAACGAGACTTTGAACAGCACCAAAATCGTGATATCTCGTGTTTCAAGCGTTTCTGAGATCCCAGCTCGGTGTAAATGTGTCAAAAACCTTCATACTTCTCAAATGCACAAGATCCATGTGTTAAAAGTCGTCTGGCACAGCTGTGGCGAACGAAAATTTGATCAGCACCAGAATCGTGATATCGCGTGTTTCGAGCGTTTCTGAGAGCACAGCTCGGTGTAAATGTGTCAAAAACCTTCATTCTTCTCAAATGCACAAGATCCATGTGTTAAAAGTCGTCTGGCACAGCTGTGGCGAACGAAACTTTGATCAGCACCAAAATCGTGATATAGCGTGTTTCGAGCGTTTCTGAGATCGCAGATCGGTGCCAATGTACGAAAAGTCTTCATTCTACTCAAATACAACACATCCATGCATTAAAAGTTGTCTGCCTCAACTGAAGTGAACGAGACTTTGAAAAAACACAGAAATAGTGATCTCGCGTGTTTCCAGCGTTTCTGAGATCACAGCTCGGTGTAAATTTGTCAAAAACCTTCATTCTACTCAAATACGCAACATCCATGCGTTCAAAGTCATCTGGCATAGCTGTGGTGAACGAAACTGTGAACAGTACCAAAATCGTGATATCGCATGTTTCGAGTGTGTCTGAGAGCACAGCTCGGTGTAAATGTGTCAAAAACCTTCATTCTACTCAAATGCACAAGATCCATGCGTTAAAAGTTGGCTTACACAGCTGGTGTGAACGTAACTTTGAACAGCACCAAAATCGTTATATCACGTGTTTCGAGCGTTTCTGAGAGCACAGCTCGGTGTAAATGTGTCAAAAACCTTCATTCTTCTCAAATGCACAAGATCCATGTGTTAAAAGTCGTCTGGCACAGCTGTGGCGAACGAAACTTTGATCAGCAGCAAAATCGTGATATCGCGTGTTTCGAGCGTTTCGAGATCGCAGATCGGTGGCAATGTACCGAAAATGTTCATTCTACTCAAATACACCACATCCATGCATTAAAAGTTGTCTGGCACAGCTGAAGCGAACGAGACTTTGAAAAACACAGAAATCGTGATCTCGCGTGTTTCCAGCGTTTCTGAGATCACAGCTCGGTGTAAATTTCTCAAAAACCTTCATGCTACTCAAAAACACAAGATCCATGTGTTGAAGGTCGTCTGACACAGCTGTGGCGAACGAAACTTTGAACAACACCAAAATCGTGATATCGCGTGTTTCGAGCGTTCCTGAGATCACAGCTCGGTTTTAATATGACAAAAACCTTCATTCTACTCAAATGCAAAATATCCATGCGTTAAAAGTTGTCTGGCACAACTATGGTGAATGAAATTTGGAACAGCACCAAAATGGTGATATCGCGTGTTTCGAGCGTTTCTGAGACCACAGCTCGGTGTAAATGTGTAAAAAACCTTCATTCTACTCAAATGCATAAGATCCATGTGTTAAAAGTTGTCTCGCACAGCTGTGGTGGACGAAACTTCGAACAGTACCAACATCGTGATATCACGTGTTTCGAGCGTTTCTGAGAGCACAGCTCGGTGTAAATGTGTCAAAAACCTTCATTCTACTCAAATGCACAAGATCCATGCGTTAAAAGTTGTCTTACACAGCTGGTGTGAACGAAACTTTGAACAGCACCAAAATCGTTATATCACGTGTTTCGAGCGTTTCTGAGAGCACAGCTCGGTGTAAATGTGTCAAAAACCTTCATTCTTCTCAAATGCACAAGATCCATGTGTTAAAAGTTGTCTGGCACAGCTGTGGCGAACGAAATATTGAAGAGCACCAAAATCGTGATATCGCGTGTTTCGAGCGTTCCTGAGAGCACAGCTCGGTTTTAATATGTCAAAAACCTTCATTCTACTCAAATGCAAAATATCCATGCGTTAAAAGTTGTCTGGCACAACTATGGTGAATGAAATTTGGAACAGCACCAAAATGGTGATATCGCGTGTTTCGAGCGTTTCTGAGACCACAGCTCGGTGTAAATGTGTAAAAAACCTTCATTCTACTCAAATGCATAAGATCCATGTGTTAAAAGTTGTCTCGCACAGCTGTGGTGGACGAAACTTCGAACAGTACCAACATCGTGATATCACGTGTTTCGAGCGTTTCTGAGAGCACAGCTCGGTGTAAATGTGTCAAAAACCTTCATTCTACTCAAATGCACAAGATCCATGCGTTAAAAGTTGTCTTACACAGCTGGTGTGAACGAAACTTTGAACAGCACCAAAATCGTTATATCACGTGTTTCGAGCGTTTCTGAGAGCACAGCTCGGTGTAAATGTGTCAAAAACCTTCATTCTTCTCAAATGCACAAGATCCATGTGTTAAAAGTTGTCTGGCACAGCTGTGGCGAACGAAATATTGAAGAGCACCAAAATCGTGATATCGCGTGTTTCGAGCGTTCCTGAGAGCACAGCTCGGTTTTAATATGTCAAAAACCTTCATTCTGCTCAAATGACCAATATCCATGTGTTAAAAGTTGTCTGGCACAGCTGTGGTGAACGAAACTTTGAACAGCACCAAAATCTTGATATCGCGTGTTTCGAGCGTTTCTGAGATCACAGCTCGGTGTAAATGTGTCAAAAACCTTCATTCTACTCAAATGCACAAGATCCATGTGTTAAAAGTTGTCTGGCAAAGCTGTGGCGAATTAAATATTGAAGAAAACCAAAATCGTGATATCACGTGTTTCGAGCGTTTCTGAGAGCACAGCTCGGTGTAAATGTGTCAAAAACTTTCATTCTACTCAAATGCACATGATCCATGCGTTAAAAGTTGTCTTACACAGCTGGTGTGAACGAAACTTTGAACAGCACCAAAATCGTTATATCACGTGTTTCGAGCGTTTCTGAGAGCACAGCTCGGTGTAAATGTGTCAAAAACCTTCATTCTTCTCAAATGCACAAGATCCATGTGTTAAAAGTCGTCTGGCACAGCTGGGGCGAACGAAACTTTGATCAGCACCAAAATCGTTATATCACGTGTTTCGAGCGTTTCTGAGAGCACAGCTCGGTGTAAATGTGTCAAAAACCTTCATTCTACTCAAATGCACAAGATCCATGCGTTAAAAGTTGTCTCACACAGCTGGTGTGTACGAAACTTTGAACAGCACCAAAATCGTTATATCACGTGTTTCGAGCGTTTCTGAGAGCACAGCTCGGTGTAAATGTGTCAAAAACCTTCATTCTTCTCAAATGCACAAGATCCATGTGTTAAAAGTCGTCTGGCATAGCTGTGGCGAACGAAACTTTGATCTTCACCAAAATCGTGATATCGCGTGTTTCGAGCGTTTCTGAGATCGCAGATCGGTGCCAATGTACCGAAAACCTTCATTCTACTCAAATGCACAAGATCCATGTGTTAAAAGACGTCTGGCACAGTTATGGTGAACGAAACTTTGAACAGCACCAAAATCGTGATATCGCGTGTTTCGAGCGTTCCTGAGAGCACAGCTCGGTTTTAATATGTCAAAAACCTTCATTCTGCTCAAATGAACAATATCCATGTGTTAAAAGTTGTCTGGCACAGCTGTGGTGAACGAAACTTTGAATAGCACCAAAATCGTGATATCGCGTGTTTCGAGCGTTTCTGAAAGCACAGCTCGGTGTAAATGTGTCAACAACGTTCATTCTACTCAAATGCACAAGATCCATGTGTTAAAAGTTGTCTTGCACAGCTGTGGTAGACGAAACGTTGAACAGTACCAACATCGTGATATCGCGTCTTTCGAGCGTTTCTGAGATCGCAGATCAGTGCCAATGTACCAAAAATGTTCATTCTACTCAAATACACCATATCCATGCGTTAAAAGTCGTCTGGCACAGCTGTGGCGAACGAAACTTTGAACAGCACCAAAATCGTGATATCGCGTGTTTCGAGCGTTTCTGAGATCGCCGATCGGTGACAATGTACCAAAAATCTTCATTCTACTCAAATACACCGCATCCATGTATTAAAAGTTGTCGTTCACAGCAGAAGCGAACGAGACTTTGAAAAACACAGAAATCGTGATCTCGCGTGTTTCCTGCGTTTCTGAGATCACAGCTCGGTCTAAATTTGTCAAAAACCTTCATTCTACTCAAATACACAGCATCCATGCTTTTAAAGTTGTCTGGCACAGCTGAAGCAGACGAAACTTTGAAAAACAGAGAAATCGTGATCTCGCGTGTTTCGTGTGTTTCTGAGATCACAGCTCGGTGCCAATACCCCAAAAACCTTCATTCTACTCAAATACGCCACATCCATGCATTAAAAGTTATCTGGCACAGCTGAAGCGAACGAGACTTTGAACAGCACCAAAATCGTGATATCTCGTGTTTCAAGCGTTTCTGAGATCCCAGCTCGGTGTAAATGTGTCAAAAACCTTCATTCTTCTCAAATGCACAAGATCCATGTGTTAAAAGTCGTCTGGCACAGCTGTGGCGAACGAAACTTTGATCAGCACCAGAATCGTGATATCGCGTGTTTCGAGCGTTTCTGAGATCGCAGATCGGTGCCAATGTACCGAAAATGTTCATTCTACTCAAATACACCACATCCATGCGTTAAAAGTCGTCTGGCACAGCTGTGGCGAACGAAACTTTGAACAGCACGAAAATCGTGATATCGCGTGTTTCGAGAGTTTCTGAGATCGCCGATCGGTGACAATGTACCAAAAATCTTCATTCTACTCAAATACACCGCATCCATGTATTAAAAGTTGTCTTTCACAGCAGAAGCGAACGAGACTTTGAAAAACACAGAAATCGTGATCTCGCGTGTTTCCTGCGTTTCTGAGATCACAGCTCGGTCTAAATTTGTCAAAAACCTTCATTCTACTCAAATACACAGCATCCATGCGTTTAAAGTTGTCTGGCACAGCTGAAGCAGACGAAACTTTGAAAAACACAGAAATCGTGATCTCGCGTGTTTCGTGTGTTTCTGAGATCACAGCTCGGTGCCAATACCCCAAAAGCCGTCATTCTACTCAAATACGCCACATCCATGCATTAAAAGTTATCTGGCACAGCTGAAGCGAACGAGACTTTGAACAGCACCAAAATCGTGATATCTCGTGTTTCAAGCGTTTCTGAGATCCCAGCTCGGTGTAAATGTGTCAAAAACCTTCATACTTCTCAAATGCACAAGATCCATGTGTTAAAAGTCGTCTGGCACAGCTGTGGCGAACGAAAATTTGATCAGCACCAGAATCGTGATATCGCGTGTTTCGAGCGTTTCTGAGATCGCAGATCGGTGCCAATGTACCGAAAATGTTCATTCTACTCAAATACACCGCATCCATGTATTAAAAGTTGTCTTTCACAGCAGAAGCGAACGAGACTTTGAAAAACACAGAAATCGTGATCTCGCGTGTTTCCTGCGTTTCTGAGATCACAGCTCGGTGTAAATTTGACAAAAACCTTCATTCTACTCAAATACGCCACATCCATGCATTAAAAGTTATCTGGCACAGCTGAAGCGAACGCGATTTTGAACAGCACCAAAATCGAGATATCGCGTGTTTCGAGCGTTTCTGAGATCGCCGATCGGTGACAATGTACCAAAAATCTTCATTCTACTCAAATACACCGCATCCATGTATTAAAAGTTGTCTTTCACAGCAGAAGCGAACGAGACTTTTAAAAACACAGAAATCGTGATCTCGCGTGTTTCCTGCGTTTCTGAGATCACAGCTCCGTCTAAATTTGTCGAAAACCTTCATTCTACTCAAATACACAGCATCCATGCGTTTAAAGTTGTCTGGCACAGCTGAAGCAGACGAAACTTTGAAAAACACAGAAATCGTGATCTCGCGTGTTTCGTGTGTTTCTGAGATCACAGCTCGGTGCCAATACCCCAAAAACCTTCATTCTACTCAAATTCGCCACATCCATGCATTAAAAGTTATCTGGCACAGCTGAAGCGAACGAGACATCGAACAGCACCAAAATCGTGATATCTCGTGTTTCAAGCGTTTCTGAGATCCCAGCTCGGTGTAAATGTGTCAAAAACCTTCATTCTTCTCAAATGCACAAGATCCATGTGTTAAAAGTCGTCTGGCACAGCTGTGGCGAACGAAACTTTGATCAGCACCAAAATCGTGATATCGCGTGTTTCGAGCGTTTCTGAGATGCCAGATCGGTGCCAATGTACCGAAAATGTTCATTCTACTCAAATACACCACATCCATGCACTCAAAGTTGTCTGGCACAGCTGAAGCGAACGAGACTTTGAAAAACACAGAAATCGTGATCTCGCGTGTTTCCAGCGTTTCTGAGATCACAGCTCGGTGTAAATTTGTCAAAATCCTTCATTCTACTCAAATACGCCACATCCATGCATTAAAAGTTATCTGGCACAGCTGAAGCGAACGAGACTTTGAACAGCACCAAAATCGTGATATCTCGTGTCGAGCGTTTCTGAGATCACAGCTTGGTGTAAATGTGTCAGAAACCTTCATTCTGCTCAAATGCACAAGATCCATGTGCTAAAAGTCGTCTGGCACAGCTGTGGCGAACGAAACTTTGAAAAGCACCAAAATCGTGATATCGCGTGTTTCGAGCGTTTCTGAGATCGCCGATCGGTGCCAATGTACCAAAAATCTTCATTCTACCCAAATACACCGCATCCATGTATTAAAAGTTGTCTGGCACAACTGAAGCGAACGAGACTTTGAAAAACACAGAAATCGTGATCTCGCGTGTTTCCTGCGTTTCTGAGATCACAGCTCGGTGTAAATTTGTCAAAAACCTTCATTCTACTCAAATACACAAGATCCATGTGTTAAAGGTCGTCTGGCACAGCTGTGGCGAACGATACTTTGAACATCACCAAAATCGTAATATAGCGTGTTTCGAGCGTTTATGAGAGCACACCTCGGTGTAAATGTGTCAAAAACCTTCATTCTACTCAAATGCACAAGATCCATGTGTTAAAAGTCGTCTGGCACAGCTATGGTGAACGAAACTTTGAACAGCACCAAAATCGTGATATCGCGTGTTTTTGGAGCGTTCCTGAATGCACAGCTCGGTTTTAATATGTCAAAAACCTTCATTCTACTCAAATGAACAATATCCATGTGTTAAAAGTTGTCTCGCACAGCTGTGGTAGACGAAACTTTGAACGGCACCAAAATCGTGATATCGCGTGTTTCGAGCGTTCCTGAGAGCACAGCTCGTTTTTAATATGTCAAAAACCTTCATTCTGCTCAAATGAACAATATCCATGTGTTAAAAGTTGTCTTGCACAGCTGTGGTAGACGAAACTTTGAACAGCACCAAAATCGTGATATCTCGTGTTTCGAGCGTTTCTCAGATCCCAGCTCGGTGTAAATGTGTAAAAAACCTTCATTCTACTCAAATTCATAAGATCCATGTGTTAAAAGTTGTCTCGCACAGCTGTGGTGGACGAAACTTTGAACAGTACCAACATCGTGATATCGCGTGTTTCGAGCGTTTCTGAGATCACAGCTCGGTGTAAATGTGTCAAAAACCTTCATTCTACTCAAATGCACAAGATCCATGCGTTAAAAGTTGTCTTACACAGCTGGTGTGAACGAAACTTTGAACAGCACCAAAATCGTTATATCACGTGTTTCGAGCGTTTCTGAGAGCACAGCTCGGTGTAAATGTGTCAAAAACCTTCATTCTTCTCAAATGCACAAGATCCATGTGTTAAAAGTCGTCTGGCACAGCTGTGGCGAACGAAACTTTGATCAGCACCAAAATCGTGATATAGCGTGTTTCGAGCGTTTCTGAGATCGCAGATCGGTGCCAATGTACGAAAAGTCTTCATTCTACTCAAATACAACACATCCATGCATTAAAAGTTGTCTGCCTCAACTGAAGTGAACGAGACTTTGAAAAAACACAGAAATAGTGATCTCGCGTGTTTCCAGCGTTTCTGAGATCACAGCTCGGTGTAAATTTGTCAAAAACCTTCATTCTACTCAAATACGCAACATCCATGCGTTCAAAGTCATCTGGCATAGCTGTGGTGAACGAAACTGTGAACAGTACCAAAATCGTGATATCGCATGTTTCGAGTGTGTCTGAGAGCACAGCTCGGTGTAAATGTGTCAAAAACCTTCATTCTACTCAAATGCACAAGATCCATGCGTTAAAAGTTGGCTTACACAGCTGGTGTGAACGTAACTTTGAACAGCACCAAAATCGTTATATCACGTGTTTCGAGCGTTTCTGAGAGCACAGCTCGGTTTTAATATGTCAAAAACCTTCATTCTACTCAAATGCAAAATATCCATGCGTTAAAAGTTGTCTGGCACAACTATGGTGAATGAAATTTGGAACAGCACCAAAATGGTGATATCGCGTGTTTCGAGCGTTTCTGAGACCACAGCTCGGTGTAAATGTGTAAAAAACCTTCATTCTACTCAAATGCATAAGATCCATGTGTTAAAAGTTGTCTCGCACAGCTGTGGTGGACGAAACTTCGAACAGTACCAACATCGTGATATCACGTGTTTCGAGCGTTTCTGAGAGCACAGCTCGGTGTAAATGTGTCAAAAACCTTCATTCTACTCAAATGCACAAGATCCATGCGTTAAAAGTTGTCTTACACAGCTGGTGTGAACGAAACTTTGAACAGCACCAAAATCGTTATATCACGTGTTTCGAGCGTTTCTGAGAGCACAGCTCGGTGTAAATGTGTCAAAAACCTTCATTCTTCTCAAATGCACAAGATCCATGTGTTAAAAGTTGTCTGGCACAGCTGTGGCGAACGAAATATTGAAGAGCACCAAAATCGTGATATCGCGTGTTTCGAGCGTTCCTGAGAGCACAGCTCGGTTTTAATATGTCAAAAACCTTCATTCTGCTCAAATGACCAATATCCATGTGTTAAAAGTTGTCTGGCACAGCTGTGGTGAACGAAACTTTGAACAGCACCAAAATCTTGATATCGCGTGTTTCGAGCGTTTCTGAGATCACAGCTCGGTGTAAATGTGTCAAAAACCTTCATTCTACTCAAATGCACAAGATCCATGCGTTAAAAGTTGTCTCACACAGCTGGTGTGAACGAAACTTTGAACAGCAAAAAAATCGTGATATCGCGTGTTTCGAGCGTTCCTGAGAGCACAGCTCGGTTTTAATATGTCAAAAACCTTCATTCTGCTCAAATGAACAATATCCATGTGTTAAAAGTTGTCTGGCACAGCTGTGGTGAACGAAACTTTGAATAGCACCAAAATCGTGATATCGCGTGTTTCGAGCGTTTCTGAAAGCACAGCTCGGTGTAAATGTGTCAACAACCTTCATTCTACTCAAATGCACAAGATCCATGTGTTAAAAGTTGTCTTGCACAGCTGTGGTAGACGAAACTTTGAACAGCACCAAAATCGTGATATCTCGTGTTTCGAGCGTTTCTGAGATCCCAGCTCGGTGTAAATGTGTAAAAAAACCTTCATTCTACTCAAATGCATAAGATCCATGTGTTAAAAGTTGTCTCGCACAGCTGTGGTGGACGAAACTTTGAACAGTACCAACATCGTGATATCGCGTGTTTCGAGCGTTTCTGAGATCACAGCTCGGTGTAAATGTGTCAAAAACCTTCATTCTACTCAAATACACAAGATCCATGTGTTAAAAGTTGTCTGGCAAAGCTGTGGCGAATTAAATATTGAAGAAAACCAAAATCGTGATATCACGTGTTTCGAGCGTTTCTGAGAGCACAGCTCGGTGTAAATGTGTCAAAAACTTTCATTCTACTCAAATGCACATGATCCATGCGTTAAAAGTTGTCTTACACAGCTGGTGTGAACGAAACTTTGAACAGCACCAAAATCGTTTTATCACGTGTTTCGAGCGTTTCTGAGAGCACAGCTCGGTGTAAATGTGTCAAAAACCTTCATTCTTCTCAAATGCACAAGATCCATGTGTTAAAAGTTGTCTGGCACAGCTGTGGCGAACGAAATATTGAAGAGCACCAAAATCGTGATATCGCGTGTTTCGAGCGTTCCTGAGAGCACAGCTCGGTTTTAATATGTCAAAAACCTTCATTCTGCTCAAATGAACAATATCCATGTGTTAAAAGTTGTCTGGCACAGCTGTGGTGAACGAAACTTTGAACAGCACCAAAATCTTGATATCGCGTGTTTCGAGCGTTTCTGAGATCACAGCTCGGTGTAAATGTGTCAAAAACCTTCATTCTACTCAAATGCACAAGATCCATGCGTTAAAAGTTGTCTCACACAGCTGGTGTGAACGAAACTTTGAACAGCAAAAAAATCGTGATATCGCGTGTTTCGAGCGTTCCTGAGAGCACAGCTCGGTTTTAATATGTCAAAACCCTTCATTCTGCTCAAATGAACAATATCCATGTGTTAAAAGTTGTCTGGCACAGCTGTGGTGAACGAAACTTTGAATAGCACCAAAATCGTGATATCGCGTGTTTCGAGCGTTTCTGAAAGCACAGCTCGGTGTAAATGTGTCAACAACCTCCATTCTACTCAAATGCACAAGATCCATGTGTTAAAAGTTGTCTTGCACAGCTGTGGTAGACGAAACTTTGAACAGCACCAAAATCGTGATATCTCGTGTTTCGAGCGTTTCTGAGATCCCAGCTCGGTGTAAATGTGTAAAAAAAACCTTCATTCTACTCAAATGCATAAGATCCATGTGTTAAAAGTTGTCTCGCACAGCTGTGGTGGACGAAACTTTGAACAGTACCAACATCGTGATATCGCGTGTTTCGAGCGTTTCTGAGATCACAGCTCGGTGTAAATGTGTCAAAAACCTTCATTCTACTCAAATACACAAGATCCATGTGTTAAAAGTTGTCTGGCAAAGCTGTGGCGAATTAAATATTGAAGAAAACCAAAATCGTGATATCACGTGTTTCGAGCGTTTCTGAGAGCACAGCTCGGTGTAAATGTGTCAAAAACTTTCATTCTACTCAAATGCACATGATCCATGCGTTAAAAGTTGTCTTACACAGCTGGTGTGAACGAAACTTTGAACAGCACCAAAATCGTTATATCACGTGTTTCGAGCGTTTCTGAGAGCACAGCTCGGTGTAAATGTGTCAAAAACCTTCATTCTTCTCAAATGCACAAGATCCATGTGTTAAAAGTCGTCTGGCACAGCTGGGGCGAACGAAACTTTGATCAGCACCAAAATCGTTATATCACGTGTTTCGAGCGTTTCTGAGAGCACAGCTCGGTGTAAATGTGTCAAAAACCTTCATTCTACTCAAATGCACAAGATCCATGCGTTAAAAGTTGTCTCACACAGCTGGTGTGTACGAAACTTTGAACAGCACCAAAATCGTTATATCACGTGTTTCGAGCGTTTCTGAGAGCACAGCTCGGTGTAAATGTGTCAAAAACCTTCATTCTTCTCAAATGCACAAGATCCATGTGTTAAAAGTCGTCTGGCATAGCTGTGGCGAACGAAACTTTGATCTTCACCAAAATCGTGATATCGCGTGTTTCGAGCGTTTCTGAGATCGCAGATCGGTGCCAATGTACCGAAAACCTTCATTCTACTCAAATGCACAAGATCCATGTGTTAAAAGACGTCTGGCACAGTTATGGTGAACGAAACTTTGAACAGCACCAAAATCGTGATATCGCGTGTTTCGAGCGTTCCTGAGAGCACAGCTCGGTTTTAATATGTCAAAAACCTTCATTCTGCTCAAATGAACAATATCCATGTGTTAAAAGTTGTCTGGCACAGCTGTGGTGAACGAAACTTTGAATAGCACCAAAATCGTGATATCGCGTGTTTCGAGCGTTTCTGAAAGCACAGCTCGGTGTAAATGTGTCAACAACCTTCATTCTACTCAAATGCACAAGATCCATGTGTTAAAAGTTGTCTTGCACAGCTGTGGTAGACGAAACGTTGAACAGTACCAACATCGTGATATCGCGTGTTTCGAGCGTTTCTGAGATCGCAGATCAGTGCCAATGTACCAAAAATGTTCATTCTACTCAAATACACCATATCCATGCGTTAAAAGTCGTCTGGCACAGCTGTGGCGAACGAAACTTTGAACAGCACCAAAATCGTGATATCGCGTGTTTCGAGCGTTTCTGAGATCGCCGATCGGTGACAATGTACCAAAAATCTTCATTCTACTCAAATACACCGCATCCATGTATTAAAAGTTGTCGTTCACAGCAGAAGCGAACGAGACTTTGAAAAACACAGAAATCGTGATCTCGCGTGTTTCCTGCGTTTCTGAGATCACAGCTCGGTCTAAATTTGTCAAAAACCTTCATTCTACTCAAATACACAGCATCCATGCTTTTAAAGTTGTCTGGCACAGCTGAAGCAGACGAAACTTTGAAAAACAGAGAAATCGTGATCTCGCGTGTTTCGTGTGTTTCTGAGATCACAGCTCGGTGCCAATACCCCAAAAACCTTCATTCTACTCAAATACGCCACATCCATGCATTAAAAGTTATCTGGCACAGCTGAAGCGAACGAGACTTTGAACAGCACCAAAATCGTGATATCTCGTGTTTCAAGCGTTTCTGAGATCCCAGCTCGGTGTAAATGTGTCAAAAACCTTCATTCTTCTCAAATGCACAAGATCCATGTGTTAAAAGTCGTCTGGCACAGCTGTGGCGAACGAAACTTTGATCAGCACCAGAATCGTGATATCGCGTGTTTCGAGCGTTTCTGAGATCGCAGATCGGTGCCAATGTACCGAAAATGTTCATTCTACTCAAATACACCACATCCATGCGTTAAAAGTCGTCTGGCACAGCTGTGGCGAACGAAACTTTGAACAGCACGAAAATCGTGATATCGCGTGTTTCGAGAGTTTCTGAGATCGCCGATCGGTGACAATGTACCAAAAATCTTCATTCTACTCAAATACACCGCATCCATGTATTAAAAGTTGTCTTTCACAGCAGAAGCGAACGAGACTTTGAAAAACACAGAAATCGTGATCTCGCGTGTTTCCTGCGTTTCTGAGATCACAGCTCGGTCTAAATTTGTCAAAAACCTTCATTCTACTCAAATACACAGCATCCATGCGTTTAAAGTTGTCTGGCACAGCTGAAGCAGACGAAACTTTGAAAAACACAGAAATCGTGATCTCGCGTGTTTCGTGTGTTTCTGAGATCACAGCTCGGTGCCAATACCCCAAAAGCCGTCATTCTACTCAAATACGCCACATCCATGCATTAAAAGTTATCTGGCACAGCTGAAGCGAACGAGACTTTGAACAGCACCAAAATCGTGATATCTCGTGTTTCAAGCGTTTCTGAGATCCCAGCTCGGTGTAAATGTGTCAAAAACCTTCATACTTCTCAAATGCACAAGATCCATGTGTTAAAAGTCGTCTGGCACAGCTGTGGCGAACGAAAATTTGATCAGCACCAGAATCGTGATATCGCGTGTTTCGAGCGTTTCTGAGATCGCAGATCGGTGCCAATGTACCGAAAATGTTCATTCTACTCAAATACACCGCATCCATGTATTAAAAGTTGTCTTTCACAGCAGAAGCGAACGAGACTTTGAAAAACACAGAAATCGTGATCTCGCGTGTTTCCTGCGTTTCTGAGATCACAGCTCGGTGTAAATTTGACAAAAACCTTCATTCTACTCAAATACGCCACATCCATGCATTAAAAGTTATCTGGCACAGCTGAAGCGAACGCGATTTTGAACAGCACCAAAATCGAGATATCGCGTGTTTCGAGCGTTTCTGAGATCGCCGATCGGTGACAATGTACCAAAAATCTTCATTCTACTCAAATACACCGCATCCATGTATTAAAAGTTGTCTTTCACAGCAGAAGCGAACGAGACTTTTAAAAACACAGAAATCGTGATCTCGCGTGTTTCCTGCGTTTCTGAGATCACAGCTCCGTCTAAATTTGTCGAAAACCTTCATTCTACTCAAATACACAGCATCCATGCGTTTAAAGTTGTCTGGCACAGCTGAAGCAGACGAAACTTTGAAAAACACAGAAATCGTGATCTCGCGTGTTTCGTGTGTTTCTGAGATCACAGCTCGGTGCCAATACCCCAAAAACCTTCATTCTACTCAAATTCGCCACATCCATGCATTAAAAGTTATCTGGCACAGCTGAAGCGAACGAGACATCGAACAGCACCAAAATCGTGATATCTCGTGTTTCAAGCGTTTCTGAGATCCCAGCTCGGTGTAAATGTGTCAAAAACCTTCATTCTTCTCAAATGCACAAGATCCATGTGTTAAAAGTCGTCTGGCACAGCTGTGGCGAACGAAACTTTGATCAGCACCAAAATCGTGATATCGCGTGTTTCGAGCGTTTCTGAGATGCCAGATCGGTGCCAATGTACCGAAAATGTTCATTCTACTCAAATACACCACATCCATGCACTCAAAGTTGTCTGGCACAGCTGAAGCGAACGAGACTTTGAAAAACACAGAAATCGTGATCTCGCGTGTTTCCAGCGTTTCTGAGATCACAGCTCGGTGTAAATTTGTCAAAATCCTTCATTCTACTCAAATACGCCACATCCATGCATTAAAAGTTATCTGGCACAGCTGAAGCGAACGAGACTTTGAACAGCACCAAAATCGTGATATCTCGTGTCGAGCGTTTCTGAGATCACAGCTTGGTGTAAATGTGTCAGAAACCTTCATTCTGCTCAAATGCACAAGATCCATGTGCTAAAAGTCGTCTGGCACAGCTGTGGCGAACGAAACTTTGAAAAGCACCAAAATCGTGATATCGCGTGTTTCGAGCGTTTCTGAGATCGCCGATCGGTGCCAATGTACCAAAAATCTTCATTCTACCCAAATACACCGCATCCATGTATTAAAAGTTGTCTGGCACAACTGAAGCGAACGAGACTTTGAAAAACACAGAAATCGTGATCTCGCGTGTTTCCTGCGTTTCTGAGATCACAGCTCGGTGTAAATTTGTCAAAAACCTTCATTCTACTCAAATACACAAGATCCATGTGTTAAAGGTCGTCTGGCACAGCTGTGGCGAACGATACTTTGAACATCACCAAAATCGTAATATAGCGTGTTTCGAGCGTTTATGAGAGCACACCTCGGTGTAAATGTGTCAAAAACCTTCATTCTACTCAAATGCACAAGATCCATGTGTTAAAAGTCGTCTGGCACAGCTATGGTGAACGAAACTTTGAACAGCACCAAAATCGTGATATCGCGTGTTTTTGGAGCGTTCCTGAATGCACAGCTCGGTTTTAATATGTCAAAAACCTTCATTCTACTCAAATGAACAATATCCATGTGTTAAAAGTTGTCTCGCACAGCTGTGGTAGACGAAACTTTGAACGGCACCAAAATCGTGATATCGCGTGTTTCGAGCGTTCCTGAGAGCACAGCTCGTTTTTAATATGTCAAAAACCTTCATTCTGCTCAAATGAACAATATCCATGTGTTAAAAGTTGTCTTGCACAGCTGTGGTAGACGAAACTTTGAACAGCACCAAAATCGTGATATCTCGTGTTTCGAGCGTTTCTCAGATCCCAGCTCGGTGTAAATGTGTAAAAAACCTTCATTCTACTCAAATTCATAAGATCCATGTGTTAAAAGTTGTCTCGCACAGCTGTGGTGGACGAAACTTTGAACAGTACCAACATCGTGATATCGCGTGTTTCGAGCGTTTCTGAGATCACAGCTCGGTGTAAATGTGTCAAAAACCTTCATTCTACTCAAATGCACAAGATCCATGCGTTAAAAGTTGTCTTACACAGCTGGTGTGAACGAAACTTTGAACAGCACCAAAATCGTTATATCACGTGTTTCGAGCGTTTCTGAGAGCACAGCTCGGTGTAAATGTGTCAAAAACCTTCATTCTTCTCAAATGCACAAGATCCATGTGTTAAAAGTCGTCTGGCACAGCTGTGGCGAACGAAACTTTGATCAACACCAAAATCGTGATATAGCGTGTTTCGAGCGTTTCTGAGATCGCAGATCGGTGCCAATGTACGAAAAGTCTTCATTCTACTCAAATACAACACATCCATGCATTAAAAGTTGTCTGCCTCAACTGAAGTGAACGAGACTTTGAAAAAACACAGAAATAGTGATCTCGCGTGTTTCCAGCGTTTCTGAGATCACAGCTCGGTGTAAATTTGTCAAAAACCTTCATTCTACTCAAATACGCAACATCCATGCGTTCAAAGTCATCTGGCATAGCTGTGGTGAACGAAACTGTGAACAGTACCAAAATCGTGATATCGCATGTTTCGAGTGTGTCTGAGAGCACAGCTCGGTGTAAATGTGTCAAAAACCTTCATTCTACTCAAATGCACAAGATCCATGCGTTAAAAGTTGGCTTACACAGCTGGTGTGAACGTAACTTTGAACAGCACGAAAATCGTTATATCACGTGTTTCGAGCGTTTCTGAGAGCACAGCTCGGTGTAAATGTGTCAAAAACCTTCATTCTTCTCAAATGCACAAGATCCATGTGTTAAAAGTCGTCTGGCACAGCTGTGGCGAACGAAACTTTGATCAGCAGCAAAATCGTGATATCGCGTGTTTCGAGCGTTTCGAGATCGCAGATCGGTGGCAATGTACCGAAAATGTTCATTCTACTCAAATACACCACATCCATGCATTAAAAGTTGTCTGGCACAGCTGAAGCGAACGAGACTTTGAAAAACACAGAAATCGTGATCTCGCGTGTTTCCAGCGTTTCTGAGATCACAGCACGGTGTAAATTTCTCAAAAACCTTCATGCTACTCAAAAACACAAGATCCATGTGTTGAAGGTCGTCTGACACAGCTGTGGCGAACGAAACTTTGAACAACACCAAAATCGTGATATCGCGTGTTTCGAGCGTTCCTGAGATCACAGCTCGGTTTTAATATGACAAAAACCTTCATTCTACTCAAATGCAAAATATCCATGCGTTAAAAGTTGTCTGGCACAACTATGGTGAATGAAATTTTGAACAGCACCAAAATGGTGATATCGCGTGTTTCGAGCGTTTCTGAGACCACAGCTCGGTGTAAATGTGTAAAAAACCTTCATTCTACTCAAATGCATAAGATCCATGTGTTAAAAGTTGTCTCGCACAGCTGTGGTGGACGAAACTTCGAACAGTACCAACATCGTGATATCACGTGTTTCGAGCGTTTCTGAGAGCACAGCTCGGTGTAAATGTATCAAAAACCTTCATTCTACTCAAATGCACAAGATCCATGCGTTAAAAGTTGTCTTACACAGCTGGTGTGAACGAAACTTTGAACAGCACCAAAATCGTTATATCACGTGTTTCGAGCGTTTCTGAGAGCACAGCTCGGTGTAAATGTGTCAAAAACCTTCATTCTTCTCAAATGCACAAGATCCATGTGTTAAAAGTTGTCTGGCACAGCTGTGGCGAACGAAATATTGAAGAGCACCAAAATCGTGATATCGCGTGTTTCGAGCGTTCCTGAGAGCACAGCTCGGTTTTAATATGTCAAAAACCTTCATTCTGCTCAAATGACCAATATCCATGTGTTAAAAGTTGTCTGGCACAGCTGTGGTGAACGAAACTTTGAACAGCACCAAAATCTTGATATCGCGTGTTTCGAGCGTTTCTGAGATCACAGCTCGGTGTAAATGTGTCAAAAACCTTCATTCTACTCAAATGCACAAGATCCATGCGTTAAAAGTTGTCTCACACAGCTGGTGTGAACGAAACTTTGAACAGCAAAAAAATCGTGATATCGCGTGTTTCGAGCGTTCCTGAGAGCACAGCTCGGTTTTAATATGTCAAAAACCTTCATTCTGCTCAAATGAACAATATCCATGTGTTAAAAGTTGTCTGGCACAGCTGTGGTGAACGAAACTTTGAATAGCACCAAAATCGTGATATCGCGTGTTTCGAGCGTTTCTGAAAGCACAGCTCGGTGTAAATGTGTCAACAACCTTCATTCTACTCAAATGCACAAGATCCATGTGTTAAAAGTTGTCTTGCACAGCTGTGGTAGACGAAACTTTGAACAGCACCAAAATCGTGATATCTCGTGTTTCGAGCGTTTCTGAGATCCCAGCTCGGTGTAAATGTGTAAAAAAACCTTCATTCTACTCAAATGCATAAGATCCATGTGTTAAAAGTTGTCTCGCACAGCTGTGGTGGACGAAACTTTGAACAGTACCAACATCGTGATATCGCGTGTTTCGAGCGTTTCTGAGATCACAGCTCGGTGTAAATGTGTCAAAAACCTTCATTCTACTCAAATACACAAGATCCATGTGTTAAAAGTTGTCTGGCAAAGCTGTGGCGAATTAAATATTGAAGAAAACCAAAATCGTGATATCACGTGTTTCGAGCGTTTCTGAGAGCACAGCTCGGTGTAAATGTGTCAAAAACTTTCATTCTACTCAAATGCACATGATCCATGCGTTAAAAGTTGTCTTACACAGCTGGTGTGAACGAAACTTTGAACAGCACCAAAATCGTTATATCACGTGTTTCGAGCGTTTCTGAGAGCACAGCTCGGTGTAAATGTGTCAAAAACCTTCATTCTTCTCAAATGCACAAGATCCATGTGTTAAAAGTCGTCTGGCACAGCTGGGGCGAACGAAACTTTGATCAGCACCAAAATCGTTATATCACGTGTTTCGAGCGTTTCTGAGAGCACAGCTCGGTGTAAATGTGTCAAAAACCTTCATTCTTCTCAAATGCACAAGATCCATGTGTTAAAAGTCGTCTGGCACAGCTGTGGCGAACGAAACTTTGATCAGCAGCAAAATCGTGATATCGCGTGTTTCGAGCGTTTCGAGATCGCAGATCGGTGGCAATGTACCGAAAATGTTCATTCTACTCAAATACACCACATCCATGCATTAAAAGTTGTCTGGCACAGCTGAAGCGAACGAGACTTTGAAAAACACAGAAATCGTGATCTCGCGGGTTTCCTGCGTTTCTGAGATCACAGCTCGGTGTAAATTTGACAAAAACCTTCATTCTACTCAAATACGCCACATCCATGCATTAAAAGTTATCTGGCACAGCTGAAGCGAACGCGATTTTGAACAGCACCAAAATCGTGATATCGCGTGTTTCGAGCGTTTCTGAGATCGCCGATCGGTGACAATGTACCAAAAATCTTCATTCTACTCAAATACACCGCATCCATGTATTAAAAGTTGTCTTTCACAGCAGAAGCGAACGAGACTTTGAAAAACACAGAAATCGTGATCTCGCGTGTTTCCTGCGTTTCTGAGATCACAGCTCCGTCTAAATTTGTCAAAAACCTTCATTCTACTCAAATACACAGCATCCATGCGTTTAAAGTTGTCTGGCACAGCTGAAGCAGACGAAACTTTGAAAAACACAGAAATCGTGATCTCGCGTGTTTCGTGTGTTTCTGAGATCACAGCTCGGTGCCAATACCCCAAAAACCTTCATTCTACTCAAATACGCCACATCCATGCATTAAAAGTTATCTGGCACAGCTGAAGCGAACGAGACTTTGAACAGCACCAAAATCGTGATATCTCGTGTTTCAAGCGTTTCTGAGATCCCAGCTCGGTGTAAATGTGTCAAAAACCTTCATTCTTCTCAAATGCACAAGATCCATGTGTTAAAAGTCGTCTGGCACAGCTATGGCGAACGAAACTTTGAACATCACCAAAATCGTAATATAGCGTGTTTCGAGCGTTTCTGAGAGCACACCTCGGTGTAAATGTGTCAACAACCTTCATTCTACTCAAATGCACAAGATCCATGTGTTAAAAGTTGTCTCGCACAGCTGTGGTAGACGAAACTTTGAACAGTACCAACATCGTGATATCGCGTGTTTCGAGCGTTTCTGAGATCACAGCTCGGTGTAAATGTGTCAAAAACCTTCATTCTACTCAAATGCACAAGATCCATGCGTTAAAAGTTGTCTTACACAGCTGGTGTGAACGAAACTTTGAACAGCACCAAAATCGTTATATCACGTGTTTCGAGCGTTTCTGAGAGCACAGCTCGGTGTAAATGTGTCAAAAACCTTCATTCTTCTCAAATGCACAAGATCCATGTGTTAAAAGTCGTCTGGCACAGCTGTGGCGAACGAAACTTTGATCAGCACCAAAATCGTGATATAGCGTGTTTCGAGCGTTTCTGAGATCGCAGATCGGTGCCAATGTACGAAAAGTCTTCATTCTACTCAAATACAACACATCCATGCATTAAAAGTTGTCTGCCTCAACTGAAGTGAACGAGACTTTGAAAAAACACAGAAATAGTGATCTCGCGTGTTTCCAGCGTTTCTGAGATCACAGCTCGGTGTAAATTTGTCAAAAACCTTCATTCTACTCAAATACGCAACATCCATGCGTTCAAAGTCATCTGGCATAGCTGTGGTGAACGAAACTGTGAACAGTACCAAAATCGTGATATCGCATGTTTCGAGTGTGTCTGAGAGCACAGCTCGGTGTAAATGTGTCAAAAACCTTCATTCTACTCAAATGCACAAGATCCATGCGTTAAAAGTTGGCTTACACAGCTGGTGTGAACGTAACTTTGAACAGCACCAAAATCGTTATATCACGTGTTTCGAGCGTTTCTGAGAGCACAGCTCGGTGTAAATGTGTCAAAAACCTTCATTCTTCTCAAATGCACAAGATCCATGTGTTAAAAGTCGTCTGGCACAGCTGTGGCGAACGAAACTTTGATCAGCAGCAAAATCGTGATATCGCGTGTTTCGAGCGTTTCGAGATCGCAGATCGGTGGCAATGTACCGAACATGTTCATTCTACTCAAATACACCACATCCATGCATTAAAAGTTGTCTGGCACAGCTGAAGCGAACGAGACTTTGAAAAACACAGAAATCGTGATCTCGCGTGTTTCCAGCGTTTCTGAGATCACAGCTCGGTGTAAATTTCTCAAAAACCTTCATGCTACTCAAAAACACAAGATCCATGTGTTGAAGGTCGTCTGACACAGCTGTGGCGAACGAAACTTTGAACAACACCAAAATCGTGATATCGCGTGTTTCGAGCGTTCCTGAGATCACAGCTAGGTTTTAATATGACAAAAACCTTCATTCTACTCAAATGCAAAATATCCATGCGTTAAAAGTTGTCTGGCACAACTATGGTGAATGAAATTTTGAACAGCACCAAAATGGTGATATCGCGTGTTTCGAGCGTTTCTGAGACCACAGCTCGGTGTAAATGTGTAAAAAACCTTCATTCTACTCAAATGCATAAGATCCATGTGTTAAAAGTTGTCTCGCACAGCTGTGGTGGACGAAACTTCGAACAGTACCAACATCGTGATATCACGTGTTTCGAGCGTTTCTGAGAGCACAGCTCGGTGTAAATGTGTCAAAAACCTTCATTCTACTCAAATGCACAAGATCCATGCGTTAAAAGTTGTCTTACACAGCTGGTGTGAACGAAACTTTGAACAGCACCAAAATCGTTATATCACGTGTTTCGAGCGTTTCTGAGAGCACAGCTCGGTGTAAATGTGTCAAAAACCTTCATTCTTCTCAAATGCACAAGATCCATGTGTTAAAAGTTGTCTGGCACAGCTGTGGCGAACGAAATATTGAAGAGCACCAAAATCGTGATATCGCGTGTTTCGAGCGTTCCTGAGAGCACAGCTCGGTTTTAATATGTCAAAAACCTTCATTCTGCTCAAATGACCAATATCCATGTGTTAAAAGTTGTCTGGCACAGCTGTGGTGAACGAAACTTTGAACAGCACCAAAATCTTGATATCGCGTGTTTCGAGCGTTTCTGAGATCACAGCTCGGTGTAAATGTGTCAAAAACCTTCATTCTACTCAAATGCACAAGATCCATGCGTTAAAAGTTGTCTCACACAGCTGGTGTGAACGAAACTTTGAACAGCAAAAAAATCGTGATATCGCGTGTTTCGAGCGTTCCTGAGAGCACAGCTCGGTTTTAATATGTCAAAAACCTTCATTCTGCTCAAATGAACAATATCCATGCGTTAAAAGTTGTCTCACACAGCTGGTGTGAACGAAACTTTGAACAGCAAAAAAATCGTGATATCGCGTGTTTCGAGCGTTCCTGAGAGCACAGCTCGGTTTTAATATGTCAAAAACCTTCATTCTGCTCAAATGAACAATATCCATGTGTTAAAAGTTGTCTGGCACAGCTGTGGTGAACGAAACTTTGAATAGCACCAAAATCGTGATATCGCGTGTTTCGAGCGTTTCTGAAAGCACAGCTCGGTGTAAATGTGTCAACAACCTTCATTCTACTCAAATGCACAAGATCCATGTGTTAAAAGTTGTCTTGCACAGCTGTGGTAGACGAAACTTTGAACAGCACCAAAATCGTGATATCTCGTGTTTCGAGCGTTTCTGAGATCCCAGCTCGGTGTAAATGTGTAAAAAAACCTTCATTCTACTCAAATGCATAAGATCCATGTGTTAAAAGTTGTCTCGCACAGCTGTGGTGGACGAAACTTTGAACAGTACCAACATCGTGATATCGCGTGTTTCGAGCGTTTCTGAGATCACAGCTCGGTGTAAATGTGTCAAAAACCTTCATTCTACTCAAATACACAAGATCCATGTGTTAAAAGTTGTCTGGCAAAGCTGTGGCGAATTAAATATTGAAGAAAACCAAAATCGTGATATCACGTGTTTCGAGCGTTTCTGAGAGCACAGCTCGGTGTAAATGTGTCAAAAACTTTCATTCTACTCAAATGCACATGATCCATGCGTTAAAAGTTGTCTTACACAGCTGGTGTGAACGAAACTTTGAACAGCACCAAAATCGTTATATCACGTGTTTCGAGCGTTTCTGAGAGCACAGCTCGGTGTAAATGTGTCAAAAACCTTCATTCTTCTCAAATGCACAAGATCCATGTGTTAAAAGTCGTCTGGCACAGCTGGGGCGAACGAAACTTTGATCAGCACCAAAATCGTTATATCACGTGTTTCGAGCGTTTCTGAGAGCACAGCTCGGTGTAAATGTGTCAAAAACCTTCATTCTTCTCAAATGCACAAGATCCATGTGTTAAAAGTCGTCTGGCACAGCTGTGGCGAACGAAACGTTGATCAGCAGCAAAATCGTGATATCGCGTGTTTCGAGCGTTTCGAGATCGCAGATCGGTGGCAATGTACCGAAAATGTTCATTCTACTCAAATACACCACATCCATGCATTAAAAGTTGTCTGGCACAGCTGAAGCGAACGAGACTTTGAAAAACACAGAAATCGTGATCTCGCGGGTTTCCTGCGTTTCTGAGATCACAGCTCGGTGTAAATTTGACAAAAACCTTCATTCTACTCAAATACGCCACATCCATGCATTAAAAGTTATCTGGCACAGCTGAAGCGAACGCGATTTTGAACAGCACCAAAATCGTGATATCGCGTGTTTCGAGCGTTTCTGAGATCGCCGATCGGTGACAATGTACCAAAAATCTTCATTCTACTCAAATACACCGCATCCATGTATTAAAAGTTGTCTTTCACAGCAGAAGCGAACGAGACTTTGAAAAACACAGAAATCGTGATCTCGCGTGTTTCCTGCGTTTCTGAGATCACAGCTCCGTCTAAATTTGTCAAAAACCTTCATTCTACTCAAATACACAGCATCCATGCGTTTAAAGTTGTCTGGCACAGCTGAAGCAGACGAAACTTTGAAAAACACAGAAATCGTGATCTCGCGTGTTTCGTGTGTTTCTGAGATCACAGCTCGGTGCCAATACCCCAAAAACCTTCATTCTACTCAAATACGCCACATCCATGCATTAAAAGTTATCTGGCACAGCTGAAGCGAACGAGACTTTGAACAGCACCAAAATCGTGATATCTCGTGTTTCAAGCGTTTCTGAGATCCCAGCTCGGTGTAAATGTGTCAAAAACCTTCATTCTTCTCAAATGCACAAGATCCATGTGTTAAAAGTCGTCTGGCACAGCTATGGCGAACGAAACTTTGAACATCACCAAAATCGTAATATAGCGTGTTTCGAGCGTTTCTGAGAGCACACCTCGGTGTAAATGTGTCAACAACCTTCATTCTACTCAAATGCACAAGATCCATGTGTTAAAAGTTGTCTCGCACAGCTGTGGTAGACGAAACTTTGAACAGTACCAACATCGTGATATCGCGTGTTTCGAGCGTTTCTGAGATCACAGCTCGGTGTAAATGTGTCAAAAACCTTCATTCTACTCAAATGCACAAGATCCATGCGTTAAAAGTTGTCTTACACAGCTGGTGTGAACGAAACTTTGAACAGCACCAAAAT
The DNA here is from genome assembly GCA_963932165.1 of Pimpla rufipes. NCBI lineage: Eukaryota > Metazoa > Arthropoda > Insecta > Hymenoptera > Ichneumonidae > Pimpla > Pimpla rufipes. The sequence continues at coordinate 8,562,532 of OZ010632.1, forward strand.
CGTTATATCACGTGTTTCGAGCGTTTCTGAGAGCACAGCTCGGTGTAAATGTGTCAAAAACCTTCATTCTTCTCAAATGCACAAGATCCATGTGTTAAAAGTCGTCTGGCTCAGCTGTGGCGAACGAAACTTTGATCAGCACCAAAATCGTGATATAGCGTGTTTCGAGCGTTTCTGAGATCGCAGATCGGTGCCAATGTACGAAAAGTCTTCATTCTACTCAAATACAACACATCCATGCATTAAAAGTTGTCTGCCTCAACTGAAGTGAACGAGACTTTGAAAAAACACAGAAATAGTGATCTCGCGTGTTTCCAGCGTTTCTGAGATCACAGCTCGGTGTAAATTTGTCAAAAACCTTCATTCTACTCAAATACGCAACATCCATGCGTTCAAAGTCATCTGGCATAGCTGTGGTGAACGAAACTGTGAACAGTACCAAAATCGTGATATCGCATGTTTCGAGTGTGTCTGAGAGCACAGCTCGGTGTAAATGTGTCAAAAACCTTCATTCTACTCAAATGCACAAGATCCATGCGTTAAAAGTTGGCTTACACAGCTGGTGTGAACGTAACTTTGAACAGCACCAAAATCGTTATATCACGTGTTTCGAGCGTTTCTGAGAGCACAGCTCGGTGTAAATGTGTCAAAAACCTTCATTCTTCTCAAATGCACAAGATCCATGTGTTAAAAGTCGTCTGGCACAGCTGTGGCGAACGAAACTTTGATCAGCAGCAAAATCGTGATATCGCGTGTTTCGAGCGTTTCGAGATCGCAGATCGGTGGCAATGTACCGAAAATGTTCATTCTACTCAAATACACCACATCCATGCATTAAAAGTTGTCTGGCACAGCTGAAGCGAACGAGACTTTGAAAAACACAGAAATCGTGATCTCGCGTGTTTCCAGCGTTTCTGAGATCACAGCTCGGTGTAAATTTCTCAAAAACCTTCATGCTACTCAAAAACACAAGATCCATGTGTTGAAGGTCGTCTGACACAGCTGTGGCGAACGAAACTTTGAACAACACCAAAATCGTGATATCGCGTGTTTCGAGCGTTCCTGAGATCACAGCTCGGTTTTAATATGACAAAAACCTTCATTCTACTCAAATGCAAAATATCCATGCGTTAAAAGTTGTCTGGCACAACTATGGTGAATGAAATTTTGAACAGCACCAAAATGGTGATATCGCGTGTTTCGAGCGTTTCTGAGACCACAGCTCGGTGTAAATGTGTAAAAAACCTTCATTCTACTCAAATGCATAAGATCCATGTGTTAAAAGTTGTCTCGCACAGCTGCGGTGGACGAAACTTCGAACAGTACCAACATCGTGATATCACGTGTTTCGAGCGTTTCTGAGAGCACAGCTCGGTGTAAATGTGTCAAAAACCTTCATTCTACTCAAATGCACAAGATCCATGCGTTAAAAGTTGTCTTACACAGCTGGTGTGAACGAAACTTTGAACAGCACCAAAATCGTTATATCACGTGTTTCGAGCGTTCCTGAGAGCACAGCTCGGTTTTAATATGTCAAAAACCTTCATTCTGCTCAAATGAACAATATCCATGTGTTAAAAGTTGTCTGGCACAGCTGTGGTGAACGAAACTTTGAATAGCACCAAAATCGTGATATCGCGTGTTTCGAGCGTTTCTGAGACCACAGCTCGGTGTAAATGTGTAAAAAACCTTCATTCTACTCAAATGCATAAGATCCATGTGTTAAAAGTTGTCTCGCACAGCTGCGGTGGACGAAACTTCGAACAGTACCAACATCGTGATATCACGTGAATCGAGCGTTTCTGAGAGCACAGCTCGGTGTAAATGTGTCAAAAACCTTCATTCTTCTCAAATGCACAAGATCCATGTGTTAAAAGTTGTCTGGCACAGCTGTGGCGAACGAAATATTGAAGAGCACCAAAATCGTGATATCGCGTGTTTCGAGCGTTCCTGAGAGCACAGCTCGGTTTTAATATGTCAAAAACCTTCATTCTGCTCAAATGAACAATATCCATGTGTTAAAAGTTGTCTGGCACAGCTGTGGTGAACGAAACTTTGAACAGCACCAAAATCTTGATATCGCGTGTTTCGAGCGTTTCTGAGATCACAGCTCGGTGTAAATGTGTCAAAAACCTTCATTCTACTCAAATGCACTAGATCCATGCGTTAAAAGTTGTCTCACACAGCTGGTGTGAACGAAACTTTGAACAGCAAAAAAATCGTGATATCGCGTGTTTCGAGCGTTCCTGAGAGCACAGCTCGGTTTTAATATGTCAAAAACCTTCATTCTGCTCAAATGAACAATATCCATGTGTTAAAAGTTGTCTGGCACAGCTGTGGTGAACGAAACTTTGAATAGCACCAAAATCGTGATATCGCGTGTTTCGAGCGTTTCTGAAAGCACAGCTCGGTGTAAATGTGTCAACAACCTTCATTCTACTCAAATGCACAAGATCCATGTGTTAAAAGTTGTCTTGCACAGCTGTGGTAGACGAAACTTTGAACAGCACCAAAATCGTGATATCTCGTGTTTCGAGCGTTTCTGAGATCCCAGCTCGGTGTAAATGTGTAAAAAAACCTTCATTCTACTCAAATGCATAAAATCCATGTGTTAAAAGTTGTCTCGCACAGCTGTGGTGGACGAAACTTTGAACAGTACCAACATCGTGATATCGCGTGTTTCGAGCGTTTCTGAGATCACAGCTCGGTGTAAATGTGTCAAAAACCTTCATTCTACTCAAATACACAAGATCCATGTGTTAAAAGTTGTCTGGCAAAGCTGTGGCGAATTAAATATTGAAGAAAACCAAAATCGTGATATCACGTGTTTCGAGCGTTTCTGAGAGCACAGCTCGGTGTAAATGTGTCAAAAACTTTCATTCTACTCAAATGCACATGATCCATGCGTTAAAAGTTGTCTTACACAGCTGGTGTGAACGAAACTTTGAACAGCAAAAAAATCGTTATATCACGTGTTTCGAGCGTTTCTGAGAGCACAGCTCGGTGTAAATGTGTCAAAAACCTTCATTCTTCTCAAATGCACAAGATCCATGTGTTAAAAGTCGTCTGGCACAGCTGGGGCGAACGAAACTTTGATCAGCACCAAAATCGTTATATCACGTGTTTCGAGCGTTTCTGAGAGCACAGCTCGGTGTAAATGTGTCAAAAACCTTCATTCTTCTCAAATGCACAAGACCCATGTGTTAAAAGTCGTCTGGCACAGCTGTGGCGAACGAAACTTTGATCAGCAGCAAAATCGTGATATCGCGTGTTTCGAGCGTTTCGAGATCGCAGATCGGTGGCAATGTACCGAAAATGTTCATTCTACTCAAATACACCACATCCATGCATTAAAAGTTGTCTGGCACAGCTGAAGCGAACGAGACTTTGAAAAACACAGAAATCGTGATCTCGCGGGTTTCCTGCGTTTCTGAGATCACAGCTCGGTGTAAATTTGACAAAAACCTTCATTCTACTCAAATACGCCACATCCATGCATTAAAAGTTATCTGGCACAGCTGAAGCGAACGCGATTTTGAACAGCACCAAAATCGTGATATCGCGTGTTTCGAGCGTTTCTGAGATCGCCGATCGGTGACAATGTACCAAAAATCTTCATTCTACTCAAATACACCGCATCCATGTATTAAAAGTTGTCTTTCACAGCAGAAGCGAACGAGACTTTGAAAAACACAGAAATCGTGATCTCGCGTGTTTCCTGCGTTTCTGAGATCACAGCTCCGTCTAAATTTGTCAAAAACCTTCATTCTACTCAAATACACAGCATCCATGCGTTTAAAGTTGTCTGGCACAGCTGAAGCAGACGAAACTTTGAAAAACACAGAAATCGTGATCTCGCGTGTTTCGTGTGTTTCTGAGATCACAGCTCGGTGCCAATACCCCAAAAACCTTCATTCTACTCAAATACGCCACATCCATGCATTAAAAGTTATCTGGCACAGCTGAAGCGAACGAGACTTTGAACAGCACCAAAATCGTGATATCTCGTGTTTCAAGCGTTTCTGAGATCCCAGCTCGGTGTAAATGTGTCAAAAACCTTCATTCTTCTCAAATGCACAAGATCCATGTGTTAAAAGTCGTCTGGCACAGCTATGGCGAACGAAACTTTGAACATCACCAAAATCGTAATATAGCGTGTTTCGAGCGTTTCTGAGAGCACACCTCGGTGTAAATGTGTCAACAACCTTCATTCTACTCAAATGCACAAGATCCATGTGTTAAAAGTTGTCTCGCACAGCTGTGGTAGACGAAACTTTGAACAGTACCAACATCGTGATATCGCGTGTTTCGAGCGTTTCTGAGATCACAGCTCGGTGTAAATGTGTCAAAAACCTTCATTCTACTCAAATGCACAAGTTCCATGCGTTAAAAGTTGTCTTACACAGCTGGTGTGAACGAAACTTTGAACAGCACCAAAATAGTTATATCACGTGTTTCGAGCGTTTCTGAGAGCACAGCTCGGTGTAAATGTGTCAAAAACCTTCATTCTTCTCAAATGCACAAGATCCATGTGTTAAAAGTCGTCTGGCACAGCTGTGGCGAACGAAACTTTGATCAGCACCAAAATCGTGATATAGCGTGTTTCGAGCGTTTCTGAGATCGCAGATCGGTGCCAATGTACGAAAAGTCTTCATTCTACTCAAATACAACACATCCATGCATTAAAAGTTGTCTGCCTCAACTGAAGTGAACGAGACTTTGAAAAAACACAGAAATAGTGATCTCGCGTGTTTCCAGCGTTTCTGAGATCACAGCTCGGTGTAAATTTGTCAAAAACCTTCATTCTACTCAAATACGCAACATCCATGCGTTCAAAGTCATCTGGCATAGCTGTGGTGAACGAAACTGTGAACAGTACCAAAATCGTGATATCGCATGTTTCGAGTGTGTCTGAGAGCACAGCTCGGTGTAAATGTGTCAAAAACCTTCATTCTACTCAAATGCACAAGATCCATGCGTTAAAAGTTGGCTTACACAGCTGGTGTGAACGTAACTTTGAACAGCACCAAAATCGTTATATCACGTGTTTCGAGCGTTTCTGAGAGCACAGCTCGGTGTAAATGTGTCAAAAACCTTCATTCTTCTCAAATGCACAAGATCCATGTGTTAAAAGTCGTCTGGCACAGCTGTGGCGAACGAAACTTTGATCAGCAGCAAAATCGTGATATCGCGTGTTTCGAGCGTTTCGAGATCGCAGATCGGTGGCAATGTACCGAAAATGTTCATTCTACTCAAATACACCACATCCATGCATTAAAAGTTGTCTGGCACAGCTGAAGCGAACGAGACTTTGAAAAACACAGAAATCGTGATCTCGCGTGTTTCCAGCGTTTCTGAGATCACAGCTCGGTGTAAATTTCTCAAAAACCTTCATGCTACTCAAAAACACAAGATCCATGTGTTGAAGGTCGTCTGACACAGCTGTGGCGAACGAAACTTTGAACAACACCAAAATCGTGATATCGCGTGTTTCGAGCGTTCCTGAGATCACAGCTCGGTTTTAATATGACAAAAACCTTCATTCTACTCAAATGCATAAGATCCATGTGTTAAAAGTTGTCTCGCACAGCTGTGGTGGACGAAACTTCGAACAGTACCAACATCGTGATATCACGTGTTTCGAGCGTTTCTGAGAGCACAGTTCGGTGTAAATGTGTCAAAAACCTTCATTCTACTCAAATGCACAAGATCCATGCGTTAAAAGTTGTCTTACACAGCTGGTGTGAACGAAACTTTGAACAGCACCAAAATCGTTATATCACGTGTTTCGAGCGTTTCTGAGAGCACAGCTCGGTGTAAATGTGTCAAAAACCTTCATTCTTCTCAAATGCACAAGATCCATGTGTTAAAAGTTGTCTGGCACAGCTGTGGCGAACGAAATATTGAAGAGCACCAAAATCGTGATATCGCGTGTTTCGAGCGTTCCTGAGAGCACAGCTCGGTTTTAATATGTCAAAAACCTTCATTCTGCTCAAATGAACAATATCCATGTGTTAAAAGTTGTCTGGCACAGCTGTGGTGAACGAAACTTTGAACAGCACCAAAATCTTGATATCGCGTGTTTCGAGCGTTTCTGAGATCACAGCTCGGTGTAAATGTGTCAAAAACCTTCATTCTACTCAAATGCACAAGATCCATGCGTTAAAAGTTGTCTCACACAGCTGGTGTGAACGAAACTTTGAACAGCAAAAAAATCGTGATATCGCGTGTTTCGAGCGTTCCTGAGAGCACAGCTCGGTTTTAATATGTCAAAAACCTTCATTCTGCTCAAATGAACAATATCCATGTGTTAAAAGTTGTCTGGCACAGCTGTGGTGAACGAAACTTTGAATAGCACCAAAATCGTGATATCGCGTGTTTCGAGCGTTTCTGAAAGCACAGCTCGGTGTAAATGTGTCAACAACCTTCATTCTACTCAAATGCACAAGATCCATGTGTTAAAAGTTGTCTTGCACAGCTGTGGTAGACGAAACTTTGAACAGCACCAAAATCGTGATATCTCGTGTTTCGAGCGTTTCTGAGATCCCAGCTCGGTGTAAATGTGTAAAAAAACCTTCATTCTACTCAAATGCATAAGATCCATGTGTTAAAAGTTGTCTCGCACAGCTGTGGTGGACGAAACTTTGAACAGTACCAACATCGTGATATCGCGTGTTTCGAGCGTTTCTGAGATCACAGCTCGGTGTAAATGTGTCAAAAACCTTCATTCTACTCAAATACACAAGATCCATGTGTTAAAAGTTGTCTGGCAAAGCTGTGGCGAATTAAATATTGAAGAAAACCAAAATCGTGATATCACGTGTTTCGAGCGTTTCTGAGAGCACAGCTCGGTGTAAATGTGTCAAAAACTTTCATTCTACTCAAATGCACATGATCCATGCGTTAAAAGTTGTCTTACACAGCTGGTGTGAACGAAACTTTGAACAGCACCAAAATCGTTATATCACGTGTTTCGAGCGTTTCTGAGAGCACAGCTCGGTGTAAATGTGTCAAAAACCTTCATTCTTCTCAAATGCACAAGATCCATGTGTTAAAAGTCGTCTGGCACAGCTGGGGCGAACGAAACTTTGATCAGCACCAAAATCGTTATATCACGTGTTTCGAGCGTTTCTGAGAGCACAGCTCGGTGTAAATGTGTCAAAAACCTTCATTCTTCTCAAATGCACAAGATCCATGTGTTAAAAGTCGTCTGGCACAGCTGTGGCGAACGAAACTTTGATCAGCAGCAAAATCGTGATATCGCGTGTTTCGAGCGTTTCGAGATCGCAGATCGGTGGCAATGTACCGAAAATGTTCATTCTACTCAAATACACCACATCCATGCATTAAAAGTTGTCTGGCACAGCTGAAGCGAACGAGACTTTGAAAAACACAGATATCGTGATCTCGCGGGTTTCCTGCGTTTCTGAGATCACAGCTCGGTGTAAATTTGACAAAAACCTTCATTCTACTCAAATACGCCACATCCATGCATTAAAAGTTATCTGGCACAGCTGAAGCGAACGCGATTTTGAACAGCACCAAAATCGTGATATCGCGTGTTTCGAGCGTTTCTGAGATCGCCGATCGGTGACAATGTACAAAAAATCTTCATTCTACTCAAATACACCGCATCCATGTATTAAAAGTTGTCTTTCACAGCAGAAGCGAACGAGACTTTGAAAAACACAGAAATCGTGATCTCGCGTGTTTCCTGCGTTTCTGAGATCACAGCTCCGTCTAAATTTGTCAAAAACCTTCATTCTACTCAAATACACAGCATCCATGCGTTTAAAGTTGTCTGGCACAGCTGAAGCAGACGAAACTTTGAAAAACACAGAAATCGTGATCTCGCGTGTTTCGTGTGTTTCTGAGATCACAGCTCGGTGCCAATACCCCAAAAACCTTCATTCTACTCAAATACGCCACATCCATGCATTAAAAGTTATCTGGCACAGCTGAAGCGAACGAGACTTTGAACAGCACCAAAATCGTGATATCTCGTGTTTCAAGCGTTTCTGAGATCCCAGCTCGGTGTAAATGTGTCAAAAACCTTCATTCTTCTCAAATGCACAAGATCCATGTGTTAAAAGTCGTCTGGCACAGCTATGGCGAACGAAACTTTGAACATCACCAAAATCGTAATATAGCGTGTTTCGAGCGTTTCTGAGAGCACACCTCGGTGTAAATGTGTCAACAACCTTAATTCTACTCAAATGCACAAGATCCATGTGTTAAAAGTTGTCTCGCACAGCTGTGGTAGACGAAACTTTGAGCAGTACCAACATCGTGATATCGCGTGTTTCGAGCGTTTCTGAGATCACAGCTCGGTGTAAATGTGTCAAAAACCTTCATTCTACTCAAATGCACAAGATCCATGCGTTAAAAGTTGTCTTACACAGCTGGTGTGAACGAAACTTTGAACAGCACCAAAATCGTTATATCACGTGTTTCGAGCGTTTCTGAGAGCACAGCTCGGTGTAAATGTGTCAAAAACCTTCATTCTTCTCAAATGCACAAGATCCATGTGTTAAAAGTCGTCTGGCACAGCTGTGGCGAACGAAACTTTGATCAGCACCAAAATCGTGATATAGCGTGTTTCGAGCGTTTCTGAGATCGCAGATCGGTGCCAATGTACGAAAAGTCTTCATTCTACTCAAATACAACACATCCATGCATTAAAAGTTGTCTGCCTCAACTGAAGTGAACGAGACTTTGAAAAAACACAGAAATAGTGATCTCGCGTGTTTCCAGCGTTTCTGAGATCACAGCTCGTTGTAAATTTGTCAAAAACCTTCATTCTACTCAAATACGCAACATCCATGCGTTCAAAGTCATCTGGCATAGCTGTGGTGAACGAAACTGTGAACAGTACCAAAATCGTGATATCGCATGTTTCGAGTGTGTCTGAGAGCACAGCTCGGTGTAAATGTGTCAAAAACCTTCATTCTACTCAAATGCACAAGATCCATGCGTTAAAAGTTGGCTTACACAGCTGGTGTGAACGTAACTTTGAACAGCACCAAAATCGTTATATCACGTGTTTCGAGCGTTTCTGAGAGCACAGTTCGGTGTAAATGTGTCAAAAACCTTCATTCTTCTCAAATGCACAAGATCCATGTGTTAAAAGTCGTCTGGCACAGCTGTGGCGAACGAAACTTTGATCAGCAGCAAAATCGTGATATCGCGTGTTTCGAGCGTTTCGAGATCGCAGATCGGTGGCAATGTACCGAAAATGTTCATTCTACTCAAATACACCACATCCATGCATTAAAAGTTGTCTGGCACAGCTGAAGCGAACGAGACTTTGAAAAACACAGAAATCGTGATCTCGCGTGTTTCCAGCGTTTCTGAGATCACAGCTCGGTGTAAATTTCTCAAAAACCTTCATGCTACTCAAAAACACAAGATCCATGTGTTGAAGGTCGTCTGACACAGCTGTGGCGAACGAAACTTTGATCAGCAGCAAAATCGTGATATCGCGTGTTTCGAGCGTTTCGAGATCGCAGATCGGTGGCAATGTACCGAAAATGTTCATTCTACTCAAATACACCACATCCATGCATTAAAAGTTGTCTGGCACAGCTGAAGAAAACGAGACTTTGAAAAACACAGAAATCGTGATCTCGCGGGTTTCCTGCGTTTCTGAGATCACAGCTCGGTGTAAATTTGACAAAAACCTTCATTCTACTCAAATACGCCACATCCATGCATTAAAAGTTATCTGGCACAGCTGAAGCGAACGCGATTTTGAACAGCACCAAAATCGTGATATCGCGTGTTTCGAGCGTTTCTGAGATCGCCGATCGGTGACAATGTACCAAAAATCTTCATTCTACTCAAATACACCGCATCCATGTATTAAAAGTTGTCTTTCACAGCAGAAGCGAACGAGACTTTGAAAAACACAGAAATCGTGATCTCGCGTGTTTCCTGCGTTTCTGAGATCACAGCTCCGTCTAAATTTGTCAAAAACCTTCATTCTACTCAAATACACAGCATCCATGCGTTTAAAGTTGTCTGGCACAGCTGAAGCAGACGAAACTTTGAAAAACACAGAAATCGTGATCTCGCGTGTTTCGTGTGTTTCTGAGATCACAGCTCGGTGCCAATACCCCAAAAACCTTCATTCTACTCAAATACGCCACATCCATGCATTAAAAGTTATCTGGCACAGCTGAAGCGAATGAGACTTTGAACAGCACCAAAATCGTGATATCTCGTGTTTCAAGCGTTTCTGAGATCCCAGCTCGGTGTAAATGTGTCAAAAACCTTCATTCTTCTCAAATGCACAAGATCCATGTGTTAAAAGTCGTCTGGCACAGCTATGGCGAACGAAACTTTGAACATCACCAAAATCGTAATATAGCGTGTTTCGAGCGTTTCTGAGAGCACACCTCGGTGTAAATGTGTCAACAACCTTCATTCTACTCAAATGCACAAGATCCATGTGTTAAAAGTTGTCTCGCACAGCTGTGGTAGACGAAACTTTGAACAGTACCAACATCGTGATATCGCGTGTTTCGAGCGTTTCTGAGATCACAGCTCGGTGTAAATGTGTCAAAAACCTTCATTCTACTCAAATGCACAAGATCCATGCGTTAAAAGTTGTCTTACACAGCTGGTGTGAACGAAACTTTGAACAGCACCAAAATCGTTATATCACGTGTTTCGAGCGTTTCTGAGAGCACAGCTCGGTGTAAATGTGTCAAAAACCTTCATTCTTCTCAAATGCACAAGATCCATGTGTTAAAAGTCGTCTGGCACAGCTGTGGCGAACGAAACTTTGATCAGCACCAAAATCGTGATATCGCGTGTTTCGAGCGTTTCTGAGATGGCAGATCGGTGCCAATGTACCGAAAATGTTCATTCTACTCAAATACACCACATCCATGCACTCAAAGTTGTCTGGCACAGCTGAAGCGAACGAGACTTTGAAAAACACAGAAATCGTGATCTCGCGTGTTTCCAGCGTTTCTGAGATCACAGCTCGGTGTAAATTTGTCAAAATCCTTCATTCTACTCAAATACGCCACATCCATGCATTAAAAGTTATCTGGCACAGCTGAAGCGAACGAGACTTTGAACAGCACCAAAATCGTGATATCTCGTGTCGAGCGTTTCTGAGATCACAGCTTGGTGTAAATGTGTCAGAAACCTTCATTCTGCTCAAATGCACAAGATCCATGTGCTAAAAGTCGTCTGGCACAGCTGTGGCGAACGAAACTTTGAAAAGCACCAAAATCGTGATATCGCGTGTTTCGATCGTTTCTGAGATCGCCGATCGGTGCCAATGTACCAAAAATCTTCATTCTACCCAAATACACCGCATCCATGTATTAAAAGTTGTCTGGCACAACTGAAGCGAACGAGACTTTGAAAAACACAGAAATCGTGATCTCGCGTGTTTCCTGCGTTTCTGAGATCACAGCTCGGTGTAAATTTGTCAAAAACCTTCATTCTACTCAAATACACAAGATCCATGTGTTAAAGGTCGTCTGGCACAGCTGTGGCGAACGATACTTTGAACATCACCAAAATCGTAATATAGCGTGTTTCGAGCGTTTCTGAGAGCACACCTCGGTGTAAATGTGTCAAAAACCTTCATTCTACTCAAATGCACAAGATCCATGTGTTAAAAGTCGTCTGGCACAGCTATGGTGAACGAAACTTTGAACAGCACCAAAATCGTGATATCGCGTGTTTTTGGAGCGTTCCTGAATGCACAGCTCGGTTTTAATATGTCAAAAACCTTCATTCTACTCAAATGAACAATATCCATGTGTTAAAAGTTGTCTCGCACAGCTGTGGTAGACGAAACTTTGAACGGCACCAAAATCGTGATATCGCGTGTTTCGAGCGTTCCTGAGAGCACAGCTCGGTTTTAATATGTCAAAAACCTTCATTCTGCTCAAATGAACAATATCCATGTGTTAAAAGTTGTCTTGCACAGCTGTGGTAGACGAAACTTTGAACAGCACCAAAATCGTGATATCTCGTGTTTCGAGCGTTTCTCAGATCCCAGCTCGGTGTAAATGTGTAAAAAACCTTCATTCTACTCAAATTCATAAGATCCATGTGTTAAAAGTTGTCTCGCACAGCTGTGGTGGACGAAACTTTGAACAGTACCAACATCGTGATATCGCGTGTTTCGAGCGTTTCTGAGATCACAGCTCGGTGTAAATGTGTCAAAAACCTTCATTCTACTCAAATACAGAAGATCCATGTGTTAAAAGTTGTCTGGCAATGCTGTGGCGAATTAAATATTGAAGAAAACCAAAATCGTGATATCGCGTGTTTCGAGCGTTCCTGAGAGCACAGCTCGGTTTTAATATGTCAAAAACCTTCATTCTGCTCAAATGAACAATATCCATGTGTTAAAAGTTGTCTGGCACAGCTGTGGTGAACGAAACTTTGAACAGCACCAAAATCTTGATATCGCGTGTTTCGAGCGTTTCTGAGATCACAGCTCGGTGTAAATGTGTCAAAAACCTTCATTCTACTCAAATGCACAAGATCCATGCGTTAAAAGTTGTCTCACACAGCTGGTGTGAACGAAACTTTGAACAGCACCAAAATCGTTATATCACGTGTTTCGAGCGTTTCTGAGAGCACAGCTCGGTGTAAATGTGTCAAAAACCTTCATTCTTCTCAAATGCACAAGATCCATGTGTTAAAAGTCGTCTGGCACAGCTGTGGCGAAAGAAACTTTGATCAGCACCAAAATCGTGATATCGCGTGTTTCGAGCGTTTCTGAGATCGCAGATCGGTGCCAATGTACCGAAAACCTTCATTCTACTCAAATGCACAAGATCCATGTGTTAAAAGACGTCTGGCACAGCTATGGTGAACGAAACTTTGAACAGCACCAAAATCGTGATATCGCGTGTTTCGAGCGTTCCTGAGAGCACAGCTCGGTTTTAATATGTCAAAAACCTTCATTCTGCTCAAATGAACAATATCCATGTGTTAAAAGTTGTCTGGCACAGCTGTGGTGAACGAAACTTTGAATAGCACCAAAATCGTGATATCGCGTGTTTCGAGCGTTTCTGAAAGCACAGCTCGGTGTAAATGTGTCAACAACCTTCATTCTACTCAAATGCACAAGATCCATGTGTTAAAAGTTGTCTTGCACAGCTGTGGTAGACGAAACTTTGAACAGCACCAAAATCGTGATATCTCGTGTTTCGAGCGTTTCTGAGATCCCAGCTCGGTGTATATGTGTAAAAAACCTTCATTCTACTCAAATGCATAAGATCCATGTGTTAAAAGTTGTCTCGCACAGCTGTGGTGGACGAAACTTTAAACAGTACCAACATCGTGATATCGCGTGTTTCGAGCGTTTCTGAGACCACAGCTCGGTGTAAATGTGTAAAAAACCTTCATTCTACTCAAATGCATAAGATCCATGTGTTAAAAGTTGTCTCGCACAGCTGCGGTGGACGAAACTTCGAACAGTACCAACATCGTGATATCACGTGTTTCGAGCGTTTCTGAGAGCACAGCTCGGTGTAAATGTGTCAAAAACCTTCATTCTTCTCAAATGCACAAGATCCATGTGTTAAAAGTTGTCTGCCACAGCTGTGGCGAACGAAATATTGAAGAGCACCAAAATCGTGATATCGCGTGTTTCGAGCGTTCCTGAGAGCACAGCTCGGTTTTAATATGTCAAAAACCTTCATTCTGCTCAAATGAACAATATCCATGTGTTAAAAGTTGTCTGGCACAGCTGTGGTGAACGAAACTTTGAACAGCACCAAAATCTTGATATCGCGTGTTTCGAGCGTTTCTGAGATCACAGCTCGGTGTAAATGTGTCAAAAACCTTCATTCTACTCAAATGCACTAGATCCATGCGTTAAAAGTTGTCTCACACAGCTGGTGTGAACGAAACTTTGAACAGCAAAAAAATCGTGATATCGCGTGTTTCGAGCGTTCCTGAGAGCACAGCTCGGTTTTAATATGTCAAAAACCTTCATTCTGCTCAAATGAACAATATCCATGTGTTAAAAGTTGTCTGGCACAGCTGTGGTGAACGAAACTTTGAATAGCACCAAAATCGTGATATCGCGTGTTTCGAGCGTTTCTGAAAGCACAGCTCGGTGTAAATGTGTCAACAACCTTCATTCTACTCAAATGCACAAGATCCATGTGTTAAAAGTTGTCTTGCACAGCTGTGGTAGACGAAACTTTGAACAGCACCAAAATCGTGATATCTCGTGTTTCGAGCGTTTCTGAGATCCCAGCTCGGTGTAAATGTGTAAAAAAACCTTCATTCTACTCAAATGCATAAGATCCATGTGTTAAAAGTTGTCTCGCACAGCTGTGGTGGACGAAACTTTGAACAGTACCAACATCGTGATATCGCGTGTTTCGAGCGTTTCTGAGATCACAGCTCGGTGTAAATGTGTCAAAAACCTTCATTCTACTCAAATACACAAGATCCATGTGTTAAAAGTTGTCTGGCAAAGCTGTGGCGAATTAAATATTGAAGAAAACCAAAATCGTGATATCACGTGTTTCGAGCGTTTCTGAGAGCACAGCTCAGTGTAAATGTGTCAAAAACTTTCATTCTACTCAAATGCACATGATCCATGCGTTAAAAGTTGTCTTACACAGCTGGTGTGAACGAAACTTTGAACAGCACCAAAATCGTTATATCACGTGTTTCGAGCGTTTCTGAGAGCACAGCTCGGTGTAAATGTGTCAAAAACCTTCATTCTTCTCAAATGCACAAGATCCATGTGTTAAAAGTCGTCTGGCACAGCTGGGGCGAACGAAACTTTGATCAGCACCAAAATCGTTATATCACGTGTTTCGAGCGTTTCTGAGAGCACAGCTCGGTGTAAATGTGTCAAAAACCTTCATTCTTCTCAAATGCACAAGATCCATGTGTTAAAAGTCGTCTGGCACAGCTGTGGCGAACGAAACTTTGATCAGCAGCAAAATCGTGATATCGCGTGTTTCGAGCGTTTCGAGATCGCAGATCGGTGGCAATGTACCGAAAATGTTCATTCTACTCAAATACACCACATCCATGCATTAAAAGTTGTCTGGCACAGCTGAAGCGAACGAGACTTTGAAAAACACAGAAATCGTGATCTCGCGGGTTTCCTGCGTTTCTGAGATCACAGCTCGGTGTAAATTTGACAAAAACCTTCATTCTACTCAAATACGCCACATCCATGCATTAAAAGTTATCTGGCACAGCTGAAGCGAACGCGATTTTGAACAGCACCAAAATCGTGATATCGCGTGTTTCGAGCGTTTCTGAGATCGCCGATCGGTGACAATGTACCAAAAATCTTCATTCTACTCAAATACACCGCATCCATGTATTAAAAGTTGTCTTTCACAGCAGAAGCGAACGAGACTTTGAAAAACACAGAAATCGTGATCTCGCGTGTTTCCTGCGTTTCTGAGATCACAGCTCCGTCTAAATTTGTCAAAAACCTTCATTCTACTCAAATACACAGCATCCATGCGTTTAAAGTTGTCTGGCACAGCTGAAGCAGACGAAACTTTGAAAAACACAGAAATCGTGATCTCGCGTGTTTCGTGTGTTTCTGAGATCACAGCTCGGTGCCAATACCCCAAAAACCTTCATTCTACTCAAATACGCCACATCCATGCATTAAAAGTTATCTGGCACAGCTGAAGCGAACGAGACTTTGAACAGCACCAAAATCGTGATATCTCGTGTTTCAAGCGTTTCTGAGATCCCAGCTCGGTGTAAATGTGTCAAAAACCTTCATTCTTCTCAAATGCACAAGATCCATGTGTTAAAAGTCGTCTGGCACAGCTGTGGCGAACGAAACTTTGATCAGCACCAAAATCGTGATATAGCGTGTTTCGAGCGTTTCTGAGATCGCAGATCGGTGCCAATGTACGAAAAGTCTTCATTCTACTCAAATACAACACATCCATGCATTAAAAGTTGTCTGCCTCAACTGAAGTGAACGAGACTTTGAAAAAACACAGAAATAGTGATCTCGCGTGTTTCCAGCGTTTCTGAGATCACAGCTCGGTGTAAATTTGTCAAAAACCTTCATTCTACTCAAATACGCAACATCCATGCGTTCAAAGTCATCTGGCATAGCTGTGGTGAACGAAACTGTGAACAGTACCAAAATCGTGATATCGCATGTTTCGAGTGTGTCTGAGAGCACAGCTCGGTGTAAATGTGTCAAAATCCTTCATTCTACTCAAATGCACAAGATCCATGCGTTAAAAGTTGGCTTACACAGCTGGTGTGAACGTAACTTTGAACAGCACCAAAATCGTTATATCACGTGTTTCGAGCGTTTCTGAGAGCACAGCTCGGTGTAAATGTGTCAAAAACCTTCATTCTTCTCAAATGCACAAGATCCATGTGTTAAAAGTCGTCTGGCACAGCTGTGGCGAACGAAACTTTGATCAGCAGCAAAATCGTGATATCGCGTGTTTCGAGCGTTTCGAGATCGCAGATCGGTGGCAATGTACCGAAAATGTTCATTCTACTCAAATACACCACATCCATGCATTAAAAGTTGTCTGGCACAGCTGAAGCGAACGAGACTTTGAAAAACACAGAAATCGTGATCTCGCGTGTTTCCAGCGTTTCTGAGATCACAGCTCGGTGTAAATTTCTCAAAAACCTTCATGCTACTCAAAAACACAAGATCCATGTGTTGAAGGTCGTCTGACACAGCTGTGGCGAACGAAACTTTGAACAACACCAAAATCGTGATATCGCGTGTTTCGAGCGTTCCTGAGATCACAGCTCGGTTTTAATATGACAAAAACCTTCATTCTACTCAAATGCAAAATATCCATGCGTTAAAAGTTGTCTGGCACAACTATGGTGAATGAAATTTTGAACAGCACCAAAATGGTGATATCGCGTGTTTCGAGCGTTTCTGAGACCACAGCTCGGTGTAAATGTGTAAAAAACCTTCATTCTACTCAAATGCATAAGATCCATGTGTTAAAAGTTGTCTCGCACAGCTGTGGTGGACGAAACTTCGAACAGTACCAACATCGTGATATCACGTGTTTCGAGCGTTTCTGAGAGCACAGTTCGGTGTAAATGTGTCAAAAACCTTCATTCTACTCAAATGCACAAGATCCATGCGTTAAAAGTTGTCTTACACAGCTGGTGTGAACGAAACTTTGAACAGCACCAAAATCGTTATATCACGTGTTTCGAGCGTTTCTGAGAGCACAGCTCGGTGTAAATGTGTCAAAAACCTTCATTCTTCTCAAATGCACAAGATCCATGTGTTAAAAGTTGTCTGGCACAGCTGTGGCGAACGAAATATTGAAGAGCACCAAAATCGTGATATCGCGTGTTTCGAGCGTTCCTGAGAGCACAGCTCGGTTTTAATATGTCAAAAACCTTCATTCTGCTCAAATGAACAATATCCATGTGTTAAAAGTTGTCTGGCACAGCTGTGGTGAACGAAACTTTGAACAGCACCAAAATCTTGATATCGCGTGTTTCGAGCGTTTCTGAGATCACAGCTCGGTGTAAATGTGTCAAAAACCTTCATTCTACTCAAATGCACAAGATCCATGCGTTAAAAGTTGTCTCACACAGCTGGTGTGAACGAAACTTTGAACAGCAAAAAAATCGTGATATCGCGTGTTTCGAGCGTTCCTGAGAGCACAGCTCGGTTTTAATATATCAAAAACCTTCATTCTGCTCAAATGAACAATATCCATGTGTTAAAAGTTGTCTGGCACAGCTGTGGTGAACGAAACTTTGAATAGCACCAAAATCGTGATATCGCGTGTTTCGAGCGTTTCTGAAAGCACAGCTCGGTGTAAATGTGTCAACAACCTTCATTCTACTCAAATGCACAAGATCCATGTGTTAAAAGTTGTCTTGCACAGCTGTGGTAGACGAAACTTTGAACAGCACCAAAATCGTGATATCTCGTGTTTCGAGCGTTTCTGAGATCCCAGCTCGGTGTAAATGTGTAAAAAAACCTTCATTCTACTCAAATGCATAAGATCCATGTGTTAAAAGTTGTCTCGCACAGCTGTGGTGGACGAAACTTTGAACAGTACCAACATCGTGATATCGCGTGTTTCGAGCGTTTCTGAGATCACAGCTCGGTGTAAATGTGTCAAAAACCTTCATTCTACTCAAATACACAAGATCCATGTGTTAAAAGTTGTCTGGCAAAGCTGTGGCGAATTAAATATTGAAGAAAACCAAAATCGTGATATCACGTGTTTCGAGCGTTTCTGAGAGCACAGCTCGGTGTAAATGTGTCAAAAACTTTCATTCTACTCAAATGCACATGATCCATGCGTTAAAAGTTGTCTTACACAGCTGGTGTGAACGAAACTTTGAACAGCACCAAAATCGTTATATCACGTGTTTCGAGCGTTTCTGAGAGCACAGCTCGGTGTAAATGTGTCAAAAACCTTCATTCTTCTCAAATGCACAAGATCCATGTGTTAAAAGTCGTCTGGCACAGCTGGGGCGAACGAAACTTTGATCAGCACCAAAATCGTTATATCACGTGTTTCGAGCGTTTCTGAGAGCACAGCTCGGTGTAAATGTGTCAAAAACCTTCATTCTTCTCAAATGCACAAGATCCATGTGTTAAAAGTCGTCTGGCACAGCTGTGGCGAACGAAACTTTGATCAGCAGCAAAATCGTGATATCGCGTGTTTCGAGCGTCTCGAGATCGCAGATCGGTGGCAATGTACCGAAAATGTTCATTCTACTCAAATACACCACATCCATGCATTAAAAGTTGTCTGGCACAGCTGAAGCGAACGAGACTTTGAAAAACACAGATATCGTGATCTCGCGGGTTTCCTGCGTTTCTGAGATCACAGCTCGGTGTAAATTTGACAAAAACCTTCATTCTACTCAAATACGCCACATCCATGCATTAAAAGTTATCTGGCACAGCTGAAGCGAACGCGATTTTGAACAGCACCAAAATCGTGATATCGCGTGTTTCGAGCGTTTCTGAGATCGCCGATCGGTGACAATGTACAAAAAATCTTCATTCTACTCAAATACACCGCATCCATGTATTAAAAGTTGTCTTTCACAGCAGAAGCGAACGAGACTTTGAAAAACACAGAAATCGTGATCTCGCGTGTTTCCTGCGTTTCTGAGATCACAGCTCCGTCTAAATTTGTCAAAAACCTTCATTCTACTCAAATACACAGCATCCATGCGTTTAAAGTTGTCTGGCACAGCTGAAGCAGACGAAACTTTGAAAAACACAGAAATCGTGATCTCGCGTGTTTCGTGTGTTTCTGAGATCACAGCTCGGTGCCAATACCCCAAAAACCTTCATTCTACTCAAATACGCCACATCCATGCATTAAAAGTTATCTGGCACAGCTGAAACGAACGAGACTTTGAACAGCACCAAAATCGTGATATCTCGTGTTTCAAGCGTTTCTGAGATCCCAGCTCGGTGTAAATGTGTCAAAAACCTTCATTCTTCTCAAATGCACAAGATCCATGTGTTAAAAGTCGTCTGGCACAGCTATGGCGAACGAAACTTTGAACATCACCAAAATCGTAATATAGCGTGTTTCGAGCGTTTCTGAGAGCACACCTCGGTGTAAATGTGTCAACAACCTTCATTCTACTCAAATGCACAAGATCCATGTGTTAAAAGTTGTCTCGCACAGCTGTGGTAGACGAAACTTTGAACAGTACCAACATCGTGATATCGCGTGTTTCGAGCGTTTCTGAGATCACAGCTCGGTGTAAATGTGTCAAAAACCTTCATTCTACTCAAATGCACAAGATCCATGCGTTAAAAGTTGTCTTACACAGCTGGTGTGAACGAAACTTTGAACAGCACCAAAATCGTTATATCACGTGTTTCGAGCGTTTCTGAGAGCACAGCTCGGTGTAAATGTGTCAAAAACCTTCATTCTTCTCAAATGCACAAGATCCATGTGTTAAAAGTCGTCTGGCACAGCTGTGGCGAACGAAACTTTGATCAGCACCAAAATCGTGATATAGCGTGTTTCGAGCGTTTCTGAGATCGCAGATCGGTGCCAATGTACGAAAAGTCTTCATTCTACTCAAATACAACACATCCATGCATTAAAAGTTGTCTGCCTCAACTGAAGTGAACGAGACTTTGAAAAAACACAGAAATAGTGATCTCGCGTGTTTCCAGCGTTTCTGAGATCACAGCTCGTTGTAAATTTGTCAAAAACCTTCATTCTACTCAAATACGCAACATCCATGCGTTCAAAGTCATCTGGCATAGCTGTGGTGAACGAAACTGTGAACAGTACCAAAATCGTGATATCGCATGTTTCGAGTGTGTCTGAGAGCACAGCTCGGTGTAAATGTGTCAAAAACCTTCATTCTACTCAAATGCACAAGATCCATGCGTTAAAAGTTGGCTTACACAGCTGGTGTGAACGTAACTTTGAACAGCACCAAAATCGTTATATCACGTGTTTCGAGCGTTTCTGAGAGCACAGTTCGGTGTAAATGTGTCAAAAACCTTCATTCTTCTCAAATGCACAAGATCCATGTGTTAAAAGTCGTCTGGCACAGCTGTGGCGAACGAAACTTTGATCAGCAGCAAAATCGTGATATCGCGTGTTTCGAGCGTTTCGAGATCGCAGATCGGTGGCAATGTACCGAAAATGTTCATTCTACTCAAATACACCACATCCATGCATTAAAAGTTGTCTGGCACAGCTGAAGCGAACGAGACTTTGAAAAACACAGAAATCGTGATCTCGCGTGTTTCCAGCGTTTCTGAGATCACAGCTCGGTGTAAATTTCTCAAAAACCTTCATGCTACTCAAAAACACAAGATCCATGTGTTGAAGGTCGTCTGACACAGCTGTGGCGAACGAAACTTTGAACAACACCAAAATCGTGATATCGCGTGTTTCGAGCGTTCCTGAGATCACAGCTCGGTTTTAATATGACAAAAACCTTCATTCTACTCAAATGCAAAATATCCATGCGTTAAAAGTTGTCTGGCACAACTATGGTGAATGAAATTTGGAACAGCACCAAAATGGTGATATCGCGTGTTTCGAGCGTTTCTGAGACCACAGCTCGGTGTAAATGTGTAAAAAACCTTCATTCTACTCAAATGCATAAGATCCATGTGTTAAAAGTTGTCTCGCACAGCTGTGGTGGACGAAACTTCGAACAGTACCAACATCGTGATATCACGTGTTTCGAGCGTTTCTGAGAGCACAGCTCGGTGTAAATGTGTCAAAAACCTTCATTCTACTCAAATGCACAAGATCCATGCGTTAAAAGTTGTCTTACACAGCTGGTGTGAACGAAACTTTGAACAGCACCAAAATCGTTATATCACGTGTTTCGAGCGTTTCTGAGAGCACAGCTCGGTGTAAATGTGTGAAAAACCTTCATTCTTCTCAAATGCACAAGATCCATGTGTTAAAAGTTGTCTGGCACAGCTGTGGCGAACGAAATATTGAAGAGCACCAAAATCGTGATATCGCGTGTTTCGAGCGTTCCTGAGCGCACAGCTCGGTTTTAATATGTCAAAAACCTTCATTCTGCTCAAATGACCAATATCCATGTGTTAAAAGTTGTCTGGCACAGCTGTGGTGAACGAAACTTTGAACAGCACCAAAATCTTGATATCGCGTGTTTCGAGCGTTTCTGAGATCACAGCTCGGTGTAAATGTGTCAAAAACCTTCATTCTACTCAAATGCACAAGATCCATGCGTTAAAAGTTGTCTCACACAGCTGGTGTGAACGAAACTTTGAACAGCAAAAAAATCGTGATATCGCGTGTTTCGAGCGTTCCTGAGAGCACAGCTCGGTTTTAATATGTCAAAAACCTTCATTCTGCTCAAATGAACAATATCCATGTGTTAAAAGTTGTCTGGCACAGCTGTGGTGAACGAAACTTTGAATAGCACCAAAATCGTGATATCGCGTGTTTCGAGCGTTTCTGAAAGCACAGCTCGGTGTAAATATGTCAACAACCTTCATTCTACTCAAATGCACAAGATCCATGTGTTAAAAGTTGTCTTGCACAGCTGTGGTAGACGAAACTTTGAACAGCACCAAAATCGTGATATCTCGTGTTTCGAGCGTTTCTGAGATCCCAGCTCGGTGTAAATGTGTAAAAAAACCTTCATTCTACTCAAATGCATAAGATCCATGTGTTAAAAGTTGTCTCGCACAGCTGTGGTGGACGAAACTTTGAACAGTACCAACATCGTGATATCGCGTGTTTCGAGCGTTTCTGAGATCACAGCTCGGTGTAAATGTGTCAAAAACCTTCATTCTACTCAAATGCACAAGATCCATGCGTTAAAAGTTGTCTTACACAGCTGGTGTGAACGAAACTTTGAACAGCACCAAAATCGTTATATCACGTGTTTCGAGCGTTTCTGAGAGCACAGCTCGGTGTAAATGTGTCAAAAACCTTCATTCTTCTCAAATGCACAAGATCCATGTGTTAAAAGTCGTCTGGCACAGCTGTGGCGAACGAAACTTTGATCAGCACCAAAATCGTGATATCGCGTGTTTCGAGCGTTTCTGAGATGGCAGATCGGTGCCAATGTACCGAAAATGTTCATTCTACTCAAATACACCACATCCATGCACTCAAAGTTGTCTGGCACAGCTGAAGCGAACGAGACTTTGAAAAACACAGAAATCGTGATCTCGCGTGTTTCCAGCGTTTCTGAGATCACAGCTCGGTGTAAATTTGTCAAAATCCTTCATTCTACTCAAATACGCCACATCCATGCATTAAAAGTTATCTGGCACAGCTGAAGCGAACGAGACTTTGAACAGCACCAAAATCGTGATATCTCGTGTCGAGCGTTTCTGAGATCACAGCTTGGTGTAAATGTGTCAGAAACCTTCATTCTGCTCAAATGCACAAGATCCATGTGCTAAAAGTCGTCTGGCACAGCTGTGGCGAACGAAACTTTGAAAAGCACCAAAATCGTGATATCGCGTGTTTCGATCGTTTCTGAGATCGCCGATCGGTGCCAATGTACCAAAAATCTTCATTCTACCCAAATACACCGCATCCATGTATTAAAAGTTGTCTGGCACAACTGAAGCGAACGAGACTTTGAAAAACACAGAAATCGTGATCTCGCGTGTTTCCTGCGTTTCTGAGATCACAGCTCGGTGTAAATTTGTCAAAAACCTTCATTCTACTCAAATACACAAGATCCATGTGTTAAAGGTCGTCTGGCACAGCTGTGGCGAACGATACTTTGAACATCACCAAAATCGTAATATAGCGTGTTTCGAGCGTTTCTGAGAGCACACCTCGGTGTAAATGTGTCAAAAACCTTCATTCTACTCAAATGCACAAGATCCATGTGTTAAAAGTCGTCTGGCACAGCTATGGTGAACGAAACTTTGAACAGCACCAAAATCGTGATATCGCGTGTTTTTGGAGCGTTCCTGAATGCACAGCTCGGTTTTAATATGTCAAAAACCTTCATTCTACTCAAATGAACAATATCCATGTGTTAAAAGTTGTCTCGCACAGCTGTGGTAGACGAAACTTTGAACGGCACCAAAATCGTGATATCGCGTGTTTCGAGCGTTCCTGAGAGCACAGCTCGGTTTTAATATGTCAAAAACCTTCATTCTGCTCAAATGAACAATATCCATGTGTTAAAAGTTGTCTTGCACAGCTGTGGTAGACGAAACTTTGAACAGCACCAAAATCGTGATATCTCGTGTTTCGAGCGTTTCTCAGATCCCAGCTCGGTGTAAATGTGTAAAAAACCTTCATTCTACTCAAATTCATAAGATCCATGTGTTAAAAGTTGTCTCGCACAGCTGTGGTGGACGAAACTTTGAACAGTACCAACATCGTGATATCGCGTGTTTCGAGCGTTTCTGAGATCACAGCTCGGTGTAAATGTGTCAAAAACCTTCATTCTACTCAAATACAGAAGATCCATGTGTTAAAAGTTGTCTGGCAATGCTGTGGCGAATTAAATATTGAAGAAAACCAAAATCGTGATATCGCGTGTTTCGAGCGTTCCTGAGAGCACAGCTCGGTTTTAATATGTCAAAAACCTTCATTCTGCTCAAATGAACAATATCCATGTGTTAAAAGTTGTCTGGCACAGCTGTGGTGAACGAAACTTTGAACAGCACCAAAATCTTGATATCGCGTGTTTCGAGCGTTTCTGAGATCACAGCTCGGTGTAAATGTGTCAAAAACCTTCATTCTACTCAAATGCACAAGATCCATGCGTTAAAAGTTGTCTCACACAGCTGGTGTGAACGAAACTTTGAACAGCACCAAAATCGTTATATCACGTGTTTCGAGCGTTTCTGAGAGCACAGCTCGGTGTAAATGTGTCAAAAACCTTCATTCTTCTCAAATGCACAAGATCCATGTGTTAAAAGTCGTCTGGCACAGCTGTGGCGAAAGAAACTTTGATCAGCACCAAAATCGTGATATCGCGTGTTTCGAGCGTTTCTGAGATCGCAGATCGGTGCCAATGTACCGAAAACCTTCATTCTACTCAAATGCACAAGATCCATGTGTTAAAAGACGTCTGGCACAGCTATGGTGAACGAAACTTTGAACAGCACCAAAATCGTGATATCGCGTGTTTCGAGCGTTCCTGAGAGCACAGCTCGGTTTTAATATGTCAAAAACCTTCATTCTGCTCAAATGAACAATATCCATGTGTTAAAAGTTGTCTGGCACAGCTGTGGTGAACGAAACTTTGAATAGCACCAAAATCGTGATATCGCGTGTTTCGAGCGTTTCTGAAAGCACAGCTCGGTGTAAATGTGTCAACAACCTTCATTCTACTCAAATGCACAAGATCCATGTGTTAAAAGTTGTCTTGCACAGCTGTGGTAGACGAAACTTTGAACAGCACCAAAATCGTGATATCTCGTGTTTCGAGCGTTTCTGAGATCCCAGCTCGGTGTATATGTGTAAAAAACCTTCATTCTACTCAAATGCATAAGATCCATGTGTTAAAAGTTGTCTCGCACAGCTGTGGTGGACGAAACTTTAAACAGTACCAACATCGTGATATCGCGTGTTTCGAGCGTTTCTGAGACCACAGCTCGGTGTAAATGTGTAAAAAACCTTCATTCTACTCAAATGCATAAGATCCATGTGTTAAAAGTTGTCTCGCACAGCTGCGGTGGACGAAACTTCGAACAGTACCAACATCGTGATATCACGTGTTTCGAGCGTTTCTGAGAGCACAGCTCGGTGTAAATGTGTCAAAAACCTTCATTCTTCTCAAATGCACAAGATCCATGTGTTAAAAGTTGTCTGCCACAGCTGTGGCGAACGAAATATTGAAGAGCACCAAAATCGTGATATCGCGTGTTTCGAGCGTTCCTGAGAGCACAGCTCGGTTTTAATATGTCAAAAACCTTCATTCTGCTCAAATGAACAATATCCATGTGTTAAAAGTTGTCTGGCACAGCTGTGGTGAACGAAACTTTGAACAGCACCAAAATCTTGATATCGCGTGTTTCGAGCGTTTCTGAGATCACAGCTCGGTGTAAATGTGTCAAAAACCTTCATTCTACTCAAATGCACTAGATCCATGCGTTAAAAGTTGTCTCACACAGCTGGTGTGAACGAAACTTTGAACAGCAAAAAAATCGTGATATCGCGTGTTTCGAGCGTTCCTGAGAGCACAGCTCGGTTTTAATATGTCAAAAACCTTCATTCTGCTCAAATGAACAATATCCATGTGTTAAAAGTTGTCTGGCACAGCTGTGGTGAACGAAACTTTGAATAGCACCAAAATCGTGATATCGCGTGTTTCGAGCGTTTCTGAAAGCACAGCTCGGTGTAAATGTGTCAACAACCTTCATTCTACTCAAATGCACAAGATCCATGTGTTAAAAGTTGTCTTGCACAGCTGTGGTAGACGAAACTTTGAACAGCACCAAAATCGTGATATCTCGTGTTTCGAGCGTTTCTGAGATCCCAGCTCGGTGTAAATGTGTAAAAAAACCTTCATTCTACTCAAATGCATAAGATCCATGTGTTAAAAGTTGTCTCGCACAGCTGTGGTGGACGAAACTTTGAACAGTACCAACATCGTGATATCGCGTGTTTCGAGCGTTTCTGAGATCACAGCTCGGTGTAAATGTGTCAAAAACCTTCATTCTACTCAAATACACAAGATCCATGTGTTAAAAGTTGTCTGGCAAAGCTGTGGCGAATTAAATATTGAAGAAAACCAAAATCGTGATATCACGTGTTTCGAGCGTTTCTGAGAGCACAGCTCGGTGTAAATGTGTCAAAAACTTTCATTCTACTCAAATGCACATGATCCATGCGTTAAAAGTTGTCTTACACAGCTGGTGTGAACGAAACTTTGAACAGCACCAAAATCGTTATATCACGTGTTTCGAGCGTTTC
The DNA here is from genome assembly GCA_963932165.1 of Pimpla rufipes. Taxonomy (NCBI): domain Eukaryota; kingdom Metazoa; phylum Arthropoda; class Insecta; order Hymenoptera; family Ichneumonidae; genus Pimpla; species Pimpla rufipes. The sequence goes on from OZ010632.1 coordinate 8,588,904, forward strand.
TGAGAGCACAGCTCGGTGTAAATGTGTCAAAAACCTTCATTCTTCTCAAATGCACAAGATCCATGTGTTAAAAGTCGTCTGGCACAGCTGGGGCGAACGAAACTTTGATCAGCACCAAAATCGTTATATCACGTGTTTCGAGCGTTTCTGAGAGCACAGCTCGGTGTAAATGTGTCAAAAACCTTCATTCTTCTCAAATGCACAAGATCCATGTGTTAAAAGTCGTTTGGCACAGCTGTGGCGAACGAAACTTTGATCAGCAGCAAAATCGTGATATCGCGTGTTTCGAGCGTTTCGAGATCGCAGATCGGTGGCAATGTACCGAAAATGTTCATTCTACTCAAATACACCACATCCATGCATTAAAAGTTGTCTGGCACAGCTGAAGCGAACGAGACTTTGAAAAACACAGAAATCGTGATCTCGCGGGTTTCCTGCGTTTCTGAGATCACAGCTCGGTGTAAATTTGACAAAAACCTTCATTCTACTCAAATACGCCACATCCATGCATTAAAAGTTATCTGGCACAGCTGAAGCGAACGCGATTTTGAACAGCACCAAAATCGTGATATCGCGTGTTTCGAGCGTTTCTGAGATCGCCGATCGGTGACAATGTACCAAAAATCTTCATTCTACTCAAATACACCGCATCCATGTATTAAAAGTTGTCTTTCACAGCAGAAGCGAACGAGACTTTGAAAAACACAGAAATCGTGATCTCGCGTGTTTCCTGCGTTTCTGAGATCACAGCTCCGTCTAAATTTGTCAAAAACCTTCATTCTACTCAAATACACAGCATCCATGCGTTTAAAGTTGTCTGGCACAGCTGAAGCAGACGAAACTTTGAAAAACACAGAAATCGTGATCTCGCGTGTTTCGTGTGTTTCTGAGATCACAGCTCGGTGCCAATACCCCAAAAACCTTCATTCTACTCCAATACGCCACATCCATGCATTAAAAGTTATCTGGCACAGCTGAAGCGAACGAGACTTTGAACAGCACCAAAATCGTGATATCTCGTGTTTCAAGCGTTTCTGAGATCCCAGCTCGGTGTAAATGTGTCAAAAACCTTCATTCTTCTCAAATGCACAAGATCCATGTGTTAAAAGTCGTCTGGCACAGCTGTGGCGAACGAAACTTTGATCAGCACCAAAATCGTGATATAGCGTGTTTCGAGCGTTTCTGAGATCGCAGATCGGTGCCAATGTACGAAAAGTCTTCATTCTACTCAAATACAACACATCCATGCATTAAAAGTTGTCTGCCTCAACTGAAGTGAACGAGACTTTGAAAAAACACAGAAATAGTGATCTCGCGTGTTTCCAGCGTTTCTGAGATCACAGCTCGGTGTAAATTTGTCAAAAACCTTCATTCTACTCAAATACGCAACATCCATGCGTTCAAAGTCATCTGGCATAGCTGTGGTGAACGAAACTGTGAACAGTACCAAAATCGTGATATCGCATGTTTCGAGTGTGTCTGAGAGCACAGCTCGGTGTAAATGTGTCAAAAACCTTCATTCTACTCAAATGCACAAGATCCATGCGTTAAAAGTTGGCTTACACAGCTGGTGTGAACGTAACTTTGAACAGCACCAAAATCGTTATATCACGTGTTTCGAGCGTTTCTGAGAGCACAGCTCGGTGTAAATGTGTCAAAAACCTTCATTCTTCTCAAATGCACAAGATCCATGTGTTAAAAGTCGTCTGGCACAGCTGTGGCGAACGAAACTTTGATCAGCAGCAAAATCGTGATATCGCGTGTTTCGAGCGTTTCGAGATCGCAGATCGGTGGCAATGTACCGAAAATGTTCATTCTACTCAAATACACCACATCCATGCATTAAAAGTTGTCTGGCACAGCTGAAGCGAACGAGACTTTGAAAAACACAGAAATCGTGATCTCGCGTGTTTCCAGCGTTTCTGAGATCACAGCTCGGTGTAAATTTCTCAAAAACCTTCATGCTACTCAAAAACACAAGATCCATGTGTTGAAGGTCGTCTGACACAGCTGTGGCGAACGAAACTTTGAACAACACCAAAATCGTGATATCGCGTGTTTCGAGCGTTCCTGAGATCACAGCTCGGTTTTAATATGACAAAAACCTTCATTCTACTCAAATGCAAAATATCCATGCGTTAAAAGTTGTCTGGCACAACTATGGTGAATGAAATTTTGAACAGCACCAAAATGGTGATATCGCGTGTTTCGAGCGTTTCTGAGACCACAGCTCGGTGTAAATGTGTAAAAAACCTTCATTCTACTCAAATGCATAAGATCCATGTGTTAAAAGTTGTCTCGCACAGCTGTGGTGGACGAAACTTCGAACAGTACCAACATCGTGATATCACGTGTTTCGAGCGTTTCTGAGAGCACAGTTCGGTGTAAATGTGTCAAAAACCTTCATTCTACTCAAATGCACAAGATCCATGCGTTAAAAGTTGTCTTACACAGCTGGTGTGAACGAAACTTTGAACAGCACCAAAATCGTTATATCACGTGTTTCGAGCGTTTCTGAGAGCACAGCTCGGTGTAAATGTGTCAAAAACCTTCATTCTTCTCAAATGCACAAGATCCATGTGTTAAAAGTTGTCTGGCACAGCTGTGGCGAACGAAATATTGAAGAGCACCAAAATCGTGATATCGCGTGTTTCGAGCGTTCCTGAGAGCACAGCTCGGTTTTAATATGTCAAAAACCTTCATTCTGCTCAAATGAACAATATCCATGTGTTAAAAGTTGTCTGGCACAGCTGTGGTGAACGAAACTTTGAACAGCACCAAAATCTTGATATCGCGTGTTTCGAGCGTTTCTGAGATCACAGCTCGGTGTAAATGTGTCAAAAACCTTCATTCTACTCAAATGCACAAGATCCATGCGTTAAAAGTTGTCTCACACAGCTGGTGTGAACGAAACTTTGAACAGCAAAAAAATCGTGATATCGCGTGTTTCGAGCGTTCCTGAGAGCACAGCTCGGTTTTAATATGTCAAAAACCTTCATTCTGCTCAAATGAACAATATCCATGTGTTAAAAGTTGTCTGGCACAGCTGTGGTGAACGAAACTTTGAATAGCACCAAAATCGTGATATCGCGTGTTTCGAGCGTTTCTGAAAGCACAGCTCGGTGTAAATGTGTCAACAACCTTCATTCTACTCAAATGCACAAGATCCATGTGTTAAAAGTTGTCTTGCACAGCTGTGGTAGACGAAACTTTGAACAGCACCAAAATCGTGATATCTCGTGTTTCGAGCGTTTCTGAGATCCCAGCTCGGTGTAAATGTGTAAAAAAACCTTCATTCTACTCAAATGCATAAGATCCATGTGTTAAAAGTTGTCTCGCACAGCTGTGGTGGACGAAACTTTGAACAGTACCAACATCGTGATATCGCGTGTTTCGAGCGTTTCTGAGATCACAGCTCGGTGTAAATGTGTCAAAAACCTTCATTCTACTCAAATACACAAGATCCATGTGTTAAAAGTTGTCTGGCAAAGCTGTGGCGAATTAAATATTGAAGAAAACCAAAATCGTGATATCACGTGTTTCGAGCGTTTCTGAGAGCACAGCTCGGTGTAAATGTGTCAAAAACTTTCATTCTACTCAAATGCACATGATCCATGCGTTAAAAGTTGTCTTACACAGCTGGTGTGAACGAAACTTTGAACAGCACCAAAATCGTTATATCACGTGTTTCGAGCGTTTCTGAGAGCACAGCTCGGTGTAAATGTGTCAAAAACCTTCATTCTTCTCAAATGCACAAGATCCATGTGTTAAAAGTCGTCTGGCACAGCTGGGGCGAACGAAACTTTGATCAGCACCAAAATCGTTATATCACGCGTTTCGAGCGTTTCTGAGAGCACAGCTCGGTGTAAATGTGTCAAAAACCTTCATTCTTCTCAAATGCACAAGATCCATGTGTTAAAAGTCGTCTGGCACAGCTGTGGCGAACGAAACTTTGATCAGCAGCAAAATCGTGATATCGCGTGTTTCGAGCGTCTCGAGATCGCAGATCGGTGGCAATGTACCGAAAATGTTCATTCTACTCAAATACACCACATCCATGCATTAAAAGTTGTCTGGCACAGCTGAAGCGAACGAGACTTTGAAAAACACAGATATCGTGATCTCGCGGGTTTCCTGCGTTTCTGAGATCACAGCTCGGTGTAAATTTGACAAAAACCTTCATTCTACTCAAATACGCCACATCCATGCATTAAAAGTTATCTGGCACAGCTGAAGCGAACGCGATTTTGAACAGCACCAAAATCGTGATATCGCGTGTTTCGAGCGTTTCTGAGATCGCCGATCGGTGACAATGTACAAAAAATCTTCATTCTACTCAAATACACCGCATCCATGTATTAAAAGTTGTCTTTCACAGCAGAAGCGAACGAGACTTTGAAAAACACAGAAATCGTGATCTCGCGTGTTTCCTGCGTTTCTGAGATCACAGCTCCGTCTAAATTTGTCAAAAACCTTCATTCTACTCAAATACACAGCATCCATGCGTTTAAAGTTGTCTGGCACAGCTGAAGCAGACGAAACTTTGAAAAACACAGAAATCGTGATCTCGCGTGTTTCGTGTGTTTCTGAGATCACAGCTCGGTGCCAATACCCCAAAAACCTTCATTCTACTCAAATACGCCACATCCATGCATTAAAAGTTATCTGGCACAGCTGAAACGAACGAGACTTTGAACAGCACCAAAATCGTGATATCTCGTGTTTCAAGCGTTTCTGAGATCCCAGCTCGGTGTAAATGTGTCAAAAACCTTCATTCTTCTCAAATGCACAAGATCCATGTGTTAAAAGTCGTCTGGCACAGCTATGGCGAACGAAACTTTGAACATCACCAAAATCGTAATATAGCGTGTTTCGAGCGTTTCTGAGAGCACACCTCGGTGTAAATGTGTCAACAACCTTCATTCTACTCAAATGCACAAGATCCATGTGTTAAAAGTTGTCTCGCACAGCTGTGGTAGACGAAACTTTGAACAGTACCAACATCGTGATATCGCGTGTTTCGAGCGTTTCTGAGATCACAGCTCGGTGTAAATGTGTCAAAAACCTTCATTCTACTCAAATGCACAACATCCATGCGTTAAAAGTTGTCTTACACAGCTGGTGTGAACGAAACTTTGAACAGCACCAAAATCGTTATATCACGTGTTTCGAGCGTTTCTGAGAGCACAGCTCGGTGTAAATGTGTCAAAAACCTTCATTCTTCTCAAATGCACAAGATCCATGTGTTAAAAGTCGTCTGGCACAGCTGTGGCGAACGAAACTTTGATCAGCACCAAAATCGTGATATAGCGTGTTTCGAGCGTTTCTGAGATCGCAGATCGGTGCCAATGTACGAAAAGTCTTCATTCTACTCAAATACAACACATCCATGCATTAAAAGTTGTCTGCCTCAACTGAAGTGAACGAGACTTTGAAAAAACACAGAAATAGTGATCTCGCGTGTTTCCAGCGTTTCTGAGATCACAGCTCGTTGTAAATTTGTCAAAAACCTTCATTCTACTCAAATACGCAACATCCATGCGTTCAAAGTCATCTGGCATAGCTGTGGTGAACGAAACTGTGAACAGTACCAAAATCGTGATATCGCATGTTTCGAGTGTGTCTGAGAGCACAGCTCGGTGTAAATGTGTCAAAAACCTTCATTCTACTCAAATGCACAAGATCCATGCGTTAAAAGTTGGCTTACACAGCTGGTGTGAACGTAACTTTGAACAGCACCAAAATCGTTATATCACGTGTTTCGAGCGTTTCTGAGAGCACAGTTCGGTGTAAATGTGTCAAAAACCTTCATTCTTCTCAAATGCACAAGATCCATGCATTAAAAGTTGTCTGGCACAGCTGAAGCGAACGAGACTTTGAAAAACACAGAAATCGTGATCTCGCGTGTTTCCAGCGTTTCTGAGATCACAGCTCGGTGTAAATTTCTCAAAAACCTTCATGCTACTCAAAAACACAAGATCCATGTGTTGAAGGTCGTCTGACACAGCTGTGGCGAACGAAACTTTGAACAACACCAAAATCGTGATATCGCGTGTTTCGAGCGTTCCTGAGATCACAGCTCGGTTTTAATATGACAAAAACCTTCATTCTACTCAAATGCAAAATATCCATGCGTTAAAAGTTGTCTGGCACAACTATGGTGAATGAAATTTGGAACAGCACCAAAATGGTGATATCGCGTGTTTCGAGCGTTTCTGAGACCACAGCTCGGTGTAAATGTGTAAAAAACCTTCATTCTACTCAAATGCATAAGATCCATGTGTTAAAAGTTGTCTCGCACAGCTGTGGTGGACGAAACTTCGAACAGTACCAACATCGTGATATCACGTGTTTCGAGCGTTTCTGAGAGCACAGCTCGGTGTAAATGTGTCAAAAACCTTCATTCTACTCAAATGCACAAGATCCATGCGTTAAAAGTTGTCTTACACAGCTGGTGTGAACGAAACTTTGAACAGCACCAAAATCGTTATATCACGTGTTTCGAGCGTTTCTGAGAGCACAGCTCGGTGTAAATGTGTGAAAAACCTTCATTCTTCTCAAATGCACAAGATCCATGTGTTAAAAGTTGTCTGGCACAGCTGTGGCGAACGAAATATTGAAGAGCACCAAAATCGTGATATCGCGTGTTTCGAGCGTTCCTGAGCGCACAGCTCGGTTTTAATATGTCAAAAACCTTCATTCTGCTCAAATGACCAATATCCATGTGTTAAAAGTTGTCTGGCACAGCTGTGGTGAACGAAACTTTGAACAGCACCAAAATCTTGATATCGCGTGTTTCGAGCGTTTCTGAGATCACAGCTCGGTGTAAATGTGTCAAAAACCTTCATTCTACTCAAATGCACAAGATCCATGCGTTAAAAGTTGTCTCACACAGCTGGTGTGAACGAAACTTTGAACAGCAAAAAAATCGTGATATCGCGTGTTTCGAGCGTTCCTGAGAGCACAGCTCGGTTTTAATATGTCAAAAACCTTCATTCTGCTCAAATGAACAATATCCATGTGTTAAAAGTTGTCTGGCACAGCTGTGGTGAACGAAACTTTGAATAGCACCAAAATCGTGATATCGCGTGTTTCGAGCGTTTCTGAAAGCACAGCTCGGTGTAAATATGTCAACAACCTTCATTCTACTCAAATGCACAAGATCCATGTGTTAAAAGTTGTCTTGCACAGCTGTGGTAGACGAAACTTTGAACAGCACCAAAATCGTGATATCTCGTGTTTCGAGCGTTTCTGAGATCCCAGCTCGGTGTAAATGTGTAAAAAAACCTTCATTCTACTCAAATGCATAAGATCCATGTGTTAAAAGTTGTCTCGCACAGCTGTGGTGGACGAAACTTTGAACAGTACCAACATCGTGATATCGCGTGTTTCGAGCGTTTCTGAGATCACAGCTCGGTGTAAATGTGTCAAAAACCTTCATTCTACTCAAATGCACAAGATCCATGCGTTAAAAGTTGTCTTACACAGCTGGTGTGAACGAAACTTTGAACAGCACCAAAATCGTTATATCACGTGTTTCGAGCGTTTCTGAGAGCACAGCTCGGTGTAAATGTGTCAAAAACCTTCATTCTTCTCAAATGCACAAGATCCATGTGTTAAAAGTCGTCTGGCACAGCTGTGGCGAACGAAACTTTGATCAGCACCAAAATCGTGATATCGCGTGTTTCGAGCGTTTCTGAGATGGCAGATCGGTGCCAATGTACCGAAAATGTTCATTCTACTCAAATACACCACATCCATGCACTCAAAGTTGTCTGGCACAGCTGAAGCGAACGAGACTTTGAAAAACACAGAAATCGTGATCTCGCGTGTTTCCAGCGTTTCTGAGATCACAGCTCGGTGTAAATTTGTCAAAATCCTTCATTCTACTCAAATACGCCACATCCATGCATTAAAAGTTATCTGGCACAGCTGAAGCGAACGAGACTTTGAACAGCACCAAAATCGTGATATCTCGTGTCGAGCGTTTCTGAGATCACAGCTTGGTGTAAATGTGTCAGAAACCTTCATTCTGCTCAAATGCACAAGATCCATGTGCTAAAAGTCGTCTGGCACAGCTGTGGCGAACGAAACTTTGAAAAGCACCAAAATCGTGATATCGCGTGTTTCGATCGTTTCTGAGATCGCCGATCGGTGCCAATGTACCAAAAATCTTCATTCTACCCAAATACACCGCATCCATGTATTAAAAGTTGTCTGGCACAACTGAAGCGAACGAGACTTTGAAAAACACAGAAATCGTGATCTCGCGTGTTTCCTGCGTTTCTGAGATCACAGCTCGGTGTAAATTTGTCAAAAACCTTCATTCTACTCAAATACACAAGATCCATGTGTTAAAGGTCGTCTGGCACAGCTGTGGCGAACGATACTTTGAACATCACCAAAATCGTAATATAGCGTGTTTCGAGCGTTTCTGAGAGCACACCTCGGTGTAAATGTGTCAAAAACCTTCATTCTACTCAAATGCACAAGATCCATGTGTTAAAAGTCGTCTGGCACAGCTATGGTGAACGAAACTTTGAACAGCACCAAAATCGTGATATCGCGTGTTTTTGGAGCGTTCCTGAATGCACAGCTCGGTTTTAATATGTCAAAAACCTTCATTCTACTCAAATGAACAATATCCATGTGTTAAAAGTTGTCTCGCACAGCTGTGGTAGACGAAACTTTGAACGGCACCAAAATCGTGATATCGCGTGTTTCGAGCGTTCCTGAGAGCACAGCTCGGTTTTAATATGTCAAAAACCTTCATTCTGCTCAAATGAACAATGTCCATGTGTTAAAAGTTGTCTTGCACAGCTGTGGTAGACGAAACTTTGAACAGCACCAAAATCGTGATATCTCGTGTTTCGAGCGTTTCTCAGATCCCAGCTCGGTGTAAATGTGTAAAAAACCTTCATTCTACTCAAATTCATAAGATCCATGTGTTAAAAGTTGTCTCGCACAGCTGTGGTGGACGAAACTTTGAACAGTACCAACATCGTGATATCGCGTGTTTCGAGCGTTTCTGAGATCACAGCTCGGTGTAAATGTGTCAAAAACCTTCATTCTACTCAAATACAGAAGATCCATGTGTTAAAAGTTGTCTGGCAATGCTGTGGCGAATTAAATATTGAAGAAAACCAAAATCGTGATATCGCGTGTTTCGAGCGTTCCTGAGAGCACAGCTCGGTTTTAATATGTCAAAAACCTTCATTCTGCTCAAATGAACAATATCCATGTGTTAAAAGTTGTCTGGCACAGCTGTGGTGAACGAAACTTTGAACAGCACCAAAATCTTGATATCGCGTGTTTCGAGCGTTTCTGAGATCACAGCTCGGTGTAAATGTGTCAAAAACCTTCATTCTACTCAAATGCACAAGATCCATGCGTTAAAAGTTGTCTCACACAGCTGGTGTGAACGAAACTTTGAACAGCACCAAAATCGTTATATCACGTGTTTCGAGCGTTTCTGAGAGCACAGCTCGGTGTAAATGTGTCAAAAACCTTCATTCTTCTCAAATGCACAAGATCCATGTGTTAAAAGTCGTCTGGCACAGCTGTGGCGAAAGAAACTTTGATCAGCACCAAAATCGTGATATCGCGTGTTTCGAGCGTTTCTGAGATCGCAGATCGGTGCCAATGTACCGAAAACCTTCATTCTACTCAAATGCACAAGATCCATGTGTTAAAAGACGTCTGGCACAGCTATGGTGAACGAAACTTTGAACAGCACCAAAATCGTGATATCGCGTGTTTCGAGCGTTCCTGAGAGCACAGCTCGGTTTTAATATGTCAAAAACCTTCATTCTGCTCAAATGAACAATATCCATGTGTTAAAAGTTGTCTGGCACAGCTGTGGTGAACGAAACTTTGAATAGCACCAAAATCGTGATATCGCGTGTTTCGAGCGTTTCTGAAAGCACAGCTCGGTGTAAATGTGTCAACAACCTTCATTCTACTCAAATGCACAAGATCCATGTGTTAAAAGTTGTCTTGCACAGCTGTGGTAGACGAAACTTTGAACAGCACCAAAATCGTGATATCTCGTGTTTCGAGCGTTTCTGAGATCCCAGCTCGGTGTATATGTGTAAAAAACCTTCATTCTACTCAAATGCATAAGATCCATGTGTTAAAAGTTGTCTCGCACAGCTGTGGTGGACGAAACTTTAAACAGTACCAACATCGTGATATCGCGTGTTTCGAGCGTTTCTGAGATCACAGCTCGGTGTAAATGTGTCAAAAACCTTCATTCTACTCAAATACACAAGATCCATGTGTTAAAAGTTGTCTGGCAGAGCTGTGGTGAACGAAACTTTGAACAGCACCAAAATCGTGATATCGCTTTTCATCTGAGATCATAGCTCGGTGAAAATGTGTCAAAAACCTTCATTCTACTCAAATACGCAACATCCATGTGTTAAAAGTCGTCTGGCACAGCTGTGGCGAACGAAACTTTGAACAGCACCAAAATCGTGATATCGCGTCTTTCGAGCGTTCCTGAGAGCACAGCTCGGTTTTAATATGTCAAAAACCTTCATTCTGCTCAAATGAACAATATCCATGTGTTAAAAGTTGTCTGGCACAGCTGTGGTGAACGAAACTTTGAACAGCACCAAAATCTTGATATCGCGTGTTTCGAGCGTTTCTGAGATCACAGCTCGGTGTAAATGTGTCAAAAACCTTCTTTCTACTCAAATGCACAAGATCCATGCGTTAAAAGTTGTCTCACACAGCTGGTGTGAACGAAACTTTGAACAGCACCAAAATCGTTATATCACGTGTTTCGAGCGTTTCTGAGAGCATAGCTCGGTGTAAATGTGTCAAAACCCTTCATTCTTCTCAAATGCACAAGATCCATGTGTTAAAAGTCGTCTGGCACAGCTGTGGCGAACGAAACTTTGATCAGCACCAAAATCGTGATATCGCGTGTTTCGAGCGTTTCTGAGATCGCAGATCGGTGCCAATGTACCGAAAACCTTCATTCTACTCAAATGCACAAGATCCATGTGTTAAAAGACGTCTGGCACAGCTATGGTGAACGAAACTTTGAACAGCACCAAAATCGTGATATCGCGTGTTGCGAGCGTTCCTGAGAGTACAGCTCGGTTTTAATATGTCAAAAACCTTCATTCTGCTCAAATGAACAATATCCATGTGTTAAAAGTTGTCTGGCAAAGCTGTGGTGAACGAAACTTTGAATAGCACCAAAATCGTGATATCGCGTGTTTCGAGCGTTTCTGAAAGCACAGCTCGGTGTAAATGTGTCAACAACCTTCATTCTACACAAATGCACAAGATCCATGTGTTAAAAGTTGTCTAGCACAGCTGTGGTAGACGAAACTTTGAACAGCACCAAAATCGTGATATCTCGTGTTTCGAGCGTTTCTCAGATCCCAGCTCGGTGTAAATGTGTAAAAAACCTTCATTCTACTCAAATGCACAAGATCCATGCGTTAAAAGTTGTCTTACACAGCTGGTGTGAACGAAACTTTGAACATCACCAAAATCGTTATATCACGTGTTTCGAGCGTTTCTGAGAGCACAGCTCGGTGTAAATGTGTCAAAAACCTTCATTCTACTCAAATGCACAAGATCCATGCGTTAAAAGTTGTCTTACACAGCTGGTGTGAACGAAACTTTGAACATCACCAAAATCGTTATATCACGTGTTTCGAGCGTTTCTGAGAGCACAGCTCGGTGTAAATGTGTCAAAAACCTTCATTCTACTCAAATGCACAAGATCCATGAGTTAAAAGACGTCTGGCACAGCTATGGTGAACGAAACTTTGAACAGCACCAAAATCGTGATATCGCGTGTTTCGAGCGTTTCTGAGATCGCCGATCGGTGACAATGTACCAAAAATCTTCATTCTACTCAAATACACCGCATCCATGTATTAAAAGTTGTCTTTCACAGCAGAAGCGAACGAGACTTTGAAAAACACAGAAATCGTGATCTCGCGTGTTTCCTGCGTTTCTGAGATCACAGCTCCGTCTAAATTTGTCAAAAACCTTCATTCTACTCAAATACACAGCATCCATGCGTTTAAAGTTGTCTGGCACAGCTGAAGCAAACGAAACTTTGAAAAACACAGAAATCGTGATCTCGCGTGTTTCGTGTGTTTCTGAGATCACAGCTCGGTGTCAATACCCCAAAAGCCGTCATTCTACTCAAATACGCCACATCCATGCATTAAAAGTTATCTGGCACAGCTGAAGCGAACGAGACTTTGAACAGCACCAAAATCGTGATATCTCGTGTTTCAAGCGTTTCTGAGATCCCAGCTCGGTGTAAATGTGTCAAAAACCTTCATTCTTCTCAAATGCACAAGATCCATGTGTTAAAAGTCGTCTGGCACAGCTGTGGCGAACAAAACTTTGATCAGCACCAGAATCGTGATATCGCGTGTTTCGAGCGTTTCTGAGATCGCAGATCGGTGCCAATGTACCGAAAATGTTCATTCTACTCAAATACACCACATCCATGCGTTAAAAGTCGTCTGGCACAGCTGTGGCGAACGAAACTTTGCACAGCACCAAAATCGTGATATCGCGTGTTTCGAGAGTTTCTGAGATCGCCGATCGGTGACAATGTACCAAAAATCTTTATTCTACTCAAATACACCGCATCCATGTATTAAAAGTTGTCTTTCACAGCAGAAGCGAACGAGACTTTGAAAAACACAGAAATCGTGATCTCGCGTGTTTCCTGCGTTTCTGAGATCACAGCTCGGTCTAAATTTGTCAAAAACCTTCATTCTACTCAAATACACAGCATCCATGCGTTTAAAGTTGTCTGGCACAGCTGAAGCAGACGAAACTTTGAAAAACACAGAAATCGTGATCTCGCGTGTTTCCTGCGTTTCTGAGATCACAGCTCCGTCTAAATTTGTCAAAAACCTTCATTCTACTCAAATACACCACATCCATGCACTCAAAGTTGTCTGGCACAGCTGAAGCGAACGAGACTTTGAAAAACACAGAAATCGTGATCTCGCGTGTTTCCAGCGTTTCTGAGATCACAGCTCGGTGTAAATTTGTCAAAATCCTTCATTCTACTCAAATACGCCACATCCATGCATTAAAAGTTATCTGGCACAGCTGAAGCGAACGAGACTTTGAACAGCACCAAAATCGTGATATCTCGTGTCGAGCGTTTCTGAGATCACAGCTTGGTGTAAATGTGTCAGAAACCTTCATTCTGCTCAAATGCACAAGATCCATGTGCTAAAAGTCGTCTGGCACAGCTGTGGCGAACGAAACTTTGAAAAGCACCAAAATCGTGATATCGCGTGTTTCGATCGTTTCTGAGATCGCCGATCGGTGCCAATGTACCAAAAATCTTCATTCTACCCAAATACACCGCATCCATGTATTAAAAGTTGTCTGGCACAACTGAAGCGAACGAGACTTTGAAAAACACAGAAATCGTGATCTCGCGTGTTTCCTGCGTTTCTGAGATCACAGCTCGGTGTAAATTTGTCAAAAACCTTCATTCTACTCAAATACACAAGATCCATGTGTTAAAGGTCGTCTGGCACAGCTGTGGCGAACGATACTTTGAACATCACCAAAATCGTAATATAGCGTGTTTCGAGCGTTTCTGAGAGCACACCTCGGTGTAAGTGTGTCAAAAACCTTCATTCTACTCAAATGCACAAGATCCATGTGTTAAAAGTCGTCTGGCACAGCTATGGTGAACGAAACTTTGAACAGCACCAAAATCGTGATATCGCGTGTTTTTGGAGCGTTCCTGAATGCACAGCTCGGTTTTAATATGTCAAAAACCTTCATTCTACTCAAATGAACAATATCCATGTGTTAAAAGTTGTCTCGCACAGCTGTGGTAGACGAAACTTTGAACGGCACCAAAATCGTGATATCGCGTGTTTCGAGCGTTCCTGAGAGCACAGCTCGGTTTTAATATGTCAAAAACCTTCATTCTGCTCAAATGAACAATATCCATGTGTTAAAAGTTGTCTTGCACAGCTGTGGTAGACGAAACTTTGAACAGCACCAAAATCGTGATATCTCGTGTTTCGAGCGTTTCTCAGATCCCAGCTCGGTGTAAATGTGTAAAAAACCTTCATTCTACTCAAATTCATAAGATCCATGTGTTAAAAGTTGTCTCGCACAGCTGTGGTGGACGAAACTTTGAACAGTACCAACATCGTGATATCGCGTGTTTCGAGCGTTTCTGAGATCACAGCTCGGTGTAAATGTGTCAAAAACCTTCATTCTACTCAAATACAGAAGATCCATGTGTTAAAAGTTGTCTGGCAATGCTGTGGCGAATTAAATATTGAAGAAAACCAAAATCGTGATATCACGTGTTTCGAGCGTTTCTGAGAGCACAGCTCGGTGTAAATGTGTCAAAAACCTTCATTCTACTCAAATGCACAAGATCCATGCGTTAAAAGTTGTCTTACACAGCTGGTGTGAACGAAACTTTGAACAGCACCAAAATCGTTATATCACGTGTTTCGAGCGTTTCTGAGAGCACAGCTCGGTGTAAATGTGTCAAAAACCTTCATTCTACTCAAATGCACAAGATCCATGAGTTAAAAGACGTTTGGCACAGCTATGGTGAACGAAACTTTGAACAGCACTAAAATCGTGAAATCGCGTGTTTCGAGCGTTCCTGAGAGCACAGCTCGGTTTTAATATGTCAAAAACCTTCATTCTGCTCAAATGAACAATATCCATGTGTTAAAAGTTGTCTGGCACAGCTGTGGTGAACGAAACTTTGAACAGCACCAAAATCGTGATATCGCGTGTTTCGAGCGTTTCTGAGATCGCCGATCGGTGTAAATGTGTCAAAAACCTTCATTCTACTCAAATGCACAAGATCCATGCGTTAAAAGTTGTCTTACACAGCTGGTGTGAACGAAACTTTGAACAGCACCAAAATCGTTATATCACGTGTTTCGAGCGTTTCTGAGAGCACAGCTCGGTGTAAATGTGTCAAAAACCTTCATTCTTCTCAAATGCACAAGATCCATGTGTTAAAAGTCGTCTGGCACAGCTGTGGCGAACGAAACTTTGATCAGCACCAAAATCGTGATATAGCGTGTTTCGAGCGTTTCTGAGATCGCAGATCGGTGCCAATGTACGAAAAGTCTTCATTCTACTCAAATACAACACATCCATGCATTAAAAGTTGTCTGCCTCAACTGAAGTGAACGAGACTTTGAAAAAACACAGAAATAGTGATCTCGCGTGTTTCCAGCGTTTCTGAGATCACAGCTCGGTGTAAATTTGTCAAAAACCTTCATTCTACTCAAATACGCAACATCCATGCGTTCAAAGTCATCTGGCATAGCTGTGGTGAACGAAACTGTGAACAGTACCAAAATCGTGATATCGCATGTTTCGAGTGTGTCTGAGAGCACAGCTCGGTGTAAATGTGTCAAAAACCTTCATTCTACTCAAATGCACAAGATCCATGCGTTAAAAGTTGGCTTACACAGCTGGTGTGAACGTAACTTTGAACAGCACCAAAATCGTTATATCACGTGTTTCGAGCGTTTCTGAGAGCACAGCTCGGTGTAAATGTGTCAAAAACCTTCATTCTTCTCAAATGCACAAGATCCATGTGTTAAAAGTCGTCTGGCACAGCTGTGGCGAACGAAACTTTGATCAGCAGCAAAATCGTGATATCGCATGTTTCGAGCGTTTCGAGATCGCAGATCGGTGGCAATGTACCGAAAATGTTCATTCTACTCAAATACACCACATCCATGCATTAAAAGTTGTCTGGCACAGCTGAAGCGAACGAGACTTTGAAAAACACAGAAATCGTGATCTCGCGTGTTTAAAGCGTTTCTGAGATCACAGCTCGGTGTAAATTTCTCAAAAACCTTCATGCTACTCAAAAACACAAGATCCATGTGTTGAAGGTCGTCTGACACAGCTGTGGCGAACGAAACTTTGAACAACACCAAAATCGTGATATCGCGTGTTTCGAGCGTTCCTGAGATCACAGCTCGGTTTTAATATGACAAAAACCTTCATTCTACTCAAATGCAAAATATCCATGCGTTAAAAGTTGTCTGGCACAACTATGGTGAATGAAATTTTGAACAGCACCAAAATGGTGATATCGCGTGTTTCGAGCGTTTCTGAGACCACAGCTCGGTGTAAATGTGTAAAAAACCTTCATTCTACTCAAATGCATAAGATCCATGTGTTAAAAGTTCTCTCGCACAGCTGTGGTGGACGAAACTTCGAACAGTACCAACATCGTGATATCACGTGTTTCGAGCGTTTCTGAGAGCACAGCTCGGTGTAAATGTGTCAAAAACCTTCATTCTACTCAAATGCACAAGATCCATGCGTTAAAAGTTGTCTTACACAGCTGGTGTGAACGAAACTTTGAACAGCACCAAAATCGTTATATCACGTGTTTCGAGCGTTTCTGAGAGCACAGCTCGGTGTAAATGTGTCAAAAACCTTCATTCTTCTCAAATGCACAAGATCCATGTGTTAAAAGTTGTCTGTCACAGCTGTGGCGAACGAAATATTGAAGAGCACCAAATCGTGATATCGCGTGTTTCGAGCGTTCCTGAGAGCACAGCTCGGTTTTAATATGTCAAAAACCTTCATTCTGCTCAAATGAACAATATCCATGTGTTAAAAGTTGTCTGGCACAGCTGTGGTGAACGAAACTTTGAATAGCACCAAAATCGTGATATCGCGTGTTTCGAGCGTTTCTGAAAGCACAGCTCGGTGTAAATGTGTCAACAACCTTCATTCTACTCAAATGCACAAGATCCATGTGTTAAAAGTTGTCTTGCACAGCTGTGGTAGACGAAACTTTGAACAGCACCAAAATCGTGATATCTCGTGTTTCGAGCGTTTCTGAGATCCCAGCTCGGTGTAAATGTGTAAAAAAACCTTCATTCTACTCAAATGCATAAGATCCATGTGTTAAAAGTTGTCTCGCACAGCTGTGGTGGACGAAACTTTGAACAGTACCAACATCGTGATATCGCGTGTTTCGAGCGTTTCTGAGATCACAGCTCGGTGTAAATGTGTCAAAAACCTTCATTCTACTCAAATACACAAGAACCATGTGTTAAAAGTCGTCTGGCACAGCTGGGGCGAACGAAACTTTGATCAGCACCAAAATCGTTATATCACGTGTTTCGAGCGTTTCTGAGAGCACAGCTCGGTGTAAATGTGTCAAAAACCTTCATTCTTCTCAAATGCACAAGATCCATGTGTTAAAAGTTGTCTGGCACAGCTGTGGCGAACGAAATATTGAAGAGCACCAAAATCGTGATATCGCGTGTTTCGAGCGTTCCTGAGAGCACAGCTCGGTTTTAATATGTCAAAAACCTTCATTCTGCTCAAATGAACAATATCCATGTGTTAAAAGTTGTCTGGCACAGCTGTGGTGAACGAAACTTTGAACAGCACCAAAATCTTGATATCGCGTGTTTCGAGCGTTTCTGAAAGCACAGCTCGGTGTAAATGTGTCAACAACCTTCATTCTACTCAAATGCAAAATATCCATGCGTTAAAAGTTGTCTGGCACAACTATGGTCAACGAAATTTTGAACAGCACCAAAATGGTGATATCGCGTGTTTCGAACGTTTCTGAGACCACAGCTCGGTGTAAATGTGTAAAAAACCTTCATTCTACTCAAATGCATATGATCCATGTGTTAAAAGTTGTCTGGCACAGCTGTGGCGAACGAAACTTTGATCAGCACCAGAATCGTGATATCGCGTGTTTCGAGCGTTTCTGAGATCGCAGATCGGTGCCAATGTACCGAAAATGTTCATTCTACTCAAATACACCACATCCATGCATTAAAAGTTGTCTGGCACAGCTGAAGCGAACGAGACTTTGAAAAACACAGAAATCGTGATCTCGCGTGTTTTTGGAGCGTTCCTGAGTGCACAGCTCGGTTTTAATATGTCAAAAACCTTCATTCTACTCAAATGAACAATATCCATGTGTTAAAAGTTGTCTCGCACAGCTGTGGTAGACGAAACTTTGAACGGCACCAAAATCGTGATATCGCGTGTTTCGAGCGTTCCTGAGAGCACAGCTCGGTTTTAATATGTCAAAAACCTTCATTCTGCTCAAATGAACAATATCCATGTGTTAAAAGTTGTCTTGCACAGCTGTGGTAGACGAAACTTTGAACAGCACCAAAATCGTGATATCTCGTGTTTCGAGCGTTTCTCAGATCCCAGCTCGGTGTAAATGTGTAAAAAACCTTCATTCTACTCAAATTCATAAGATCCATGTGTTAAAAGTTGTCTCGCACAGCTGTGGTGGACGAAACTTTGAACAGTACCAACATCGTGATATCGCGTGTTTCGAGCGTTTCTGAGATCACAGCTCGGTGTAAATGTGTCAAAAACCTTCATTCTACTCAAATACAGAAGATCCATGTGTTAAAAGTTGTCTGGCAATGCTGTGGCGAATTAAATATTGAAGAAAACCAAAATCGTGATATCACGTGTTTCGAGCGTTTCTGAGAGCACAGCTCGGTGTAAATGTGTCAAAAACCTTCATTCTACTCAAATGCACAAGATCCATGAGTTAAAAGACGTTTGGCACAGCTATGGTGAACGAAACTTTGAACAGCACTAAAATCGTGAAATCGCGTGTTTCGAGCGTTCCTGAGAGCACAGCTCGGTTTTAATATGTCAAAAACCTTCATTCTGCTCAAATGAACAATATCCATGTGTTAAAAGTTGTCTGGCACAGCTGTGGTGAACGAAACTTTGAACAGCACCAAAATCGTGATATCGCGTGTTTCGAGCGTTTCTGAGATCGCCGATCGGTGACAATGTACCAAAAATCTTCATTCTACTCAAATACACCGCATCCATGTATTAAAAGTTGTCTTTCACAGCAGAAGCGAACGAGACTTTGAAAAACACAGAAATCGTGATCTCGCGTGTTTCCTGCGTTTCTGAGATCACAGCTCCGTCTAAATTTGTCAAAAACCTTCATTCTACTCAAATACACAGCATCCATGCGTTTAAAGTTGTCTGGCACAGCTGAAGCAGACGAAACTTTGAAAAACACAGAAATCGTGATCTCGCGTGTTTCGTGAGTTTCTGAGATCACAGCTCGGTGCCAATACCCCAAAAACCTTCATTCTACTCAAATACGCCACATCCATGCATTAAAAGTTATCTGGCACAGCTGAAGCGAACGAGACTTTGAACAGCACCAAAATCGTGATATCTCGTGTTTCAAGCGTTTCTGAGATCCCAGCTCGGTGTAAATGTGTCAAAAACCTTCATTCTTCTCAAATGCACAAGATCCATGTGTTAAAAGTCGTCTGGCACAGCTATGGCGAACGAAACTTTGAACATCACCAAAATCGTAATATAGCGTGTTTCGAGCGTTTCTGAGAGCACACCTCGGTGTAAATGTGTCAACAACCTTCATTCTACTCAAATGCACAAGATCCATGTGTTAAAAGTTGTCTCGCACAGCTGTGGTGGACGAAACTTCGAACAGTACCAACATCGTGATATCACGTGTTTCGAGCGTTTCTGAGAGCACAGCTCGGTGTAAATGTGTCAAAAACCTTCATTCTACTCAAATGCACAAGATCCATGCGTTAAAAGTTGTCTTACACAGCTGGTGTGAACGAAACTTTGAACAGCACCAAAATCGTTATATCACGTGTTTCGAGCGTTTCTGAGAGCACAGCTCGGTGTAAATGTGTCAAAAACCTTCATTCTTCTCAAATGCACAAGATCCATGTGTTAAAAGTTGTCTGGCACAGCTGTGGCGAACGAAATATTGAAGAGCACCAAAATCGTGATATCGCGTCTTTCGAGCGTTCCTGAGAGCACAGCTCGGTTTTAATATGTCAAAAACCTTCATTCTGCTCAAATGAACAATATCCATGTGTTAAAAGTTGTCTGGCACAGCTGTGGTGAACGAAACTTTGAACAGCACCAAAATCGTGATATCGCGTGTTTCGAGCGTTTCTGAGATCACAGCTCGGTGTAAATGTGTCAAAAACCTTCTTTCTACTCAAATGCACAAGATCCATGCGTTAAAACTTGTCTCACACAGCTGTGGTGAACGAAACTGTGAACAGTACCAAAATCGTGATATCGCATGTTTCGAGTGTGTCTGAGAGCACAGCTCGGTGTAAATGTGTCAAAAACCTTCATTCTACTCAAATGCACAAGATCCATGCGTTAAAAGTTGGCTTACACAGCTGGTGTGAACGTAAATTTGAACAGCACCAAAATCGTTATATCACGTGTTTCGAGCGTTTCTGAGAGCACAGCTCGGTGTAAATGTGTCAAAAACCTTCATTCTTCTCAAATGCACAAGATCCATGTGTTAAAAGTCGTCTGGCACAGCTGTGGCGAACGAAACTTTGATCAGCAGCAAAATCGTGATATCGCGTGTTTCGAGCGTTTCGAGATCGCAGATCGGTGGCAATGTACCGAAAATGTTCATTCTACTCAAATACACCACATCCATGCATTAAAAGTTGTCTGGCACAGCTGAAGCGAACGAGACTTTGAAAAACACAGAAATCGTGATCTCGCGTGTTTAAAGCGTTTCTGAGATCACAGCTCGGTGTAAATTTCTCAAAAACCTTCATGCTACTCAAAAACACAAGATCCATGTGTTGAAGGTCGTCTGACACAGCTGTGGCGAACGAAACTTTGAACAACACCAAAATCGTGATATCGCGTGTTTCGAGCGTTCCTGAGATCACAGCTCGGTTTTAATATGACAAAAACCTTCATTCTACTCAAATGCAAAATATCCATGCGTTAAAAGTTGTCTGGCACAACTATGGTGAATGAAATTTTGAACAGCACCAAAATGGTGATATCGCGTGTTTCGAGCGTTTCTGAGACCACAGCTCGGTGTAAATGTGTAAAAAACCTTCATTCTACTCAAATGCATAAGATCCATGTGTTAAAAGTTCTCTCGCACAGCTGTGGTGGACGAAACTTCGAACAGTACCAACATCGTGATATCACGTGTTTCGAGCGTTTCTGAGAGCACAGCTCGGTGTAAATTTGTCAAAAACCTTCATTCTACTCAAATGCACAAGATCCATGCGTTAAAAGTTGTCTTACACAGCTGGTGTGAACGAAACTTTGAACAGCACCAAAATCGTTATATCACGTGTTTCGAGCGTTTCTGAGAGCACAGCTCGGTGTAAATGTGTCAAAAACCTTCATTCTTCTCAAATGCACGAGATCCATGTGTTAAAAGTTGTCTGTCACAGCTGTGGCGAACGAAATATTGAAGAGCACCAAAATCGTGATATCGCGTGTTTCGAGCGTTCCTGAGAGCACAGCTCGGTTTTAATATGTCAAAAACCTTCATTCTGCTCAAATGAACAATATCCATGTGTTAAAAGTTGTCTGGCACAGCTGTGGTGAACGAAACTTTGAATAGCACCAAAATCGTGATATCGCGTGTTTCGAGCGTTTCTGAAAGCACAGCTCGGTGTAAATGTGTCAACAACCTTCATTCTACTCAAATGCACAAGATCCATGTGTTAAAAGTTGTCTTGCACAGCTGTGGTAGACGAAACTTTGAACAGCACCAAAATCGTGATATCTCGTGTTTCGAGCGTTTCTGAGATCCCAGCTCGGTGTAAATGTGTAAAAAAACCTTCATTCTACTCAAATGCATAAGATCCATGTGTTAAAAGTTGTCTCGCACAGCTGTGGTGGACGAAACTTTGAACAGTACCAACATCGTGATATCGCGTGTTTCGAGCGTTTCTGAGATCACAGCTCGGTGTAAATGTGTCAAAAACCTTCATTCTACTCAAATGCACAAGATCCATGCGTTAAAAGTTGTCTCACACAGCTGGTGTGAACGAAACTTTGAACAGCACCAAAATCGTTATATCACGTGTTTCGAGCGTTTCTGAGAGCACAGCTCGGTGTAAATGTGTCAAAAACCTTCATTCTTCTCAAATGCACAAGATCCATGTGTTAAAAGTCGTCTGGCACAGCTGTGGCGAACGAAACTTTGATCTTCACCAAAATCGTGATATCGCGTGTTTCGAGCGTTTCTGAGATCGCAGATCGGTGCCAATGTACCGAAAACCTTCATTCTACTCAAATGCACAAGATCCATGTGTTAAAAGACGTCTGGCACAGTTATGGTGAACGAAACTTTGAACAGCACCAAAATCGTGATATCGCGTGTTTCGAGCGTTCCTGAGAGCACAGCTCGGTTTTAATATGTCAAAAACCTTCATTCTGCTCAAATGAACAATATCCATGTGTTAAAAGTTGTCTGGCACAGCTGTGGTGAACGAAACTTTGAATAGCACCAAAATCGTGATATCGCGTGTTTCGAGCGTTTCTGAAAGCACAGCTCGGTGTAAATGTGTCAACAACCTTCATTCTACTCAAATGCACAAGATCCATGTGTTAAAAGTTGTCTTGCACAGCTGTGGTTGACGAAACTTTGAACAGTACCAACATCGTGATATCGCGTGTTTCGAGCGTTCCTGAGAGCACAGCTCGGTTTTAATATGTCAAAAACCTTCATTCTGCTCAAATGAACAATATCCATGTGTTAAAAGTTGTCTGGCACAGCTGTGGTGAACGAAACTTTGAGCAGCACCAAAATCTTGATATCGCGTGTTTCGAGAGTTTCTGAAAGCACAGCTCAGTGTAGATGTGTCAACAACCTTCATTCTACTCAAATGCAAAATATCCATGCGTTAAAAGTTGTCTGGCACAACTATGGTGAATGAAATTTTGAACAGCACGAAAATGGTGATATCGCGTGTTTCGAGCGTTTCTGAGACCACAGCTCGGTGTAAATGTGTAAAAAACCTTCATTCTACTCAAATGCATAAGATCCATGTGTTAAAAGTTGTCTCGCACAGCTGTGGTGGACGAATTTTTGAACAGTACCAACATCGTGATATCGCGTGTTTCGAGCGTTTCTGAGATCACAGCTCGGTGTAAATGTGTCAAAAACCTTCATTCTACTCAAATACACAAGATCCATGTGTGAAAAGTTGTCTGGCAAAGCTGTGGCGAATTAAATATTGAAGAAAACCAAAATCGTGATATCACGTGTTTCGAGCGTTTCTGAGAGCACAGCTCGGTGTAAATGTGTCAACAACCTTCATTCTACTCAAATGCAAAATATCCATGCGTTAAAAGTTGTCTGGCACAACTATGGTCAACGAAATTTTGAACAGCACCAAAATGGTGATATCGCGTGTTTCGAGCGTTTCTGAGACCACAGCTCGGTGTAAATGTGTAAAAAAACCTTCATTCTACTCAAATGCATATGATCCATGTGTTAAAAGTTGTCTGGCACAGCTGTGGCGAACGAAACTTTGATCAGCACCAGAATCGTGATATCGCGTGTTTCGAGCGTTTCTGAGATCGCCGATCGGTGACAATGTACCAAAAATCTTCATTCTACTCAAATACACCGCATCCATGTATTAAAAGTTGTCGTTCACAGCAGAAGCGAACGAGACTTTGAAAAACACAGAAATCGTGATCTCGCGTGTTTCCTGCGTTTCTGAGATCACAGCTCGGTCTAAATTTGTCAAAAACCTTCATTCTACTCAAATACACAGCATCCATGCTTTTAAAGTTGTCTGGCACAGCTGTAGCAGACGAAACTTTGAAAAACAGAGAAATCGTGATCTCGCGTGTTTCGTGTGTTTCTGAGATCACAGCTCGGTGCCAATACCCCAAAAACCTTCATTCTACTCAAATACGCCACATCCATGCATTAAAAGTTATCTGGCACAGCTGAAGCGAACGAGACTTTGAACAGCACCAAAATCGTGATATCTCGTGTTTCAAGCGTTTCTGAGATCCCAGCTCGGTGTAAATGTGTCAAAAACCTTCATTCTTCTCAAATGCACAAGATCCATGTGTTAAAAGTCGTCTGGCACAGCTGTGGCGAACAAAACTTTGATCAGCACCAGAATCGTGATATCGCGTGTTTCGAGCGTTTATGAGATCGCAGATCGGTGCCAATGTACCGAAAATGTTCATTCTACTCAAATACACCACATCCATGCGTTAAAAGTCGTCTGGCACAGCTGTGGCGAACGAAACTTTGAACAGCACCAAAATCGTGATATCGCGTGTTTCGAGAGTTTCTGAGATCGCCGATCGGTGACAATGTACGAAAAATCTTCATTCTACTCAAATACACCGCATCCATGTATTAAAAGTTGTCTTTCACAGCAGAAGCGAACGAGACTTTGAAAAACACAGAAATCGTGATCTCGCGTGTTTCGTGTGTTTCTGAGATCACAGCTCGGTGTCAATACCCCAAAAGCCGTCATTCTACTCAAATACGCCACATCCATGCATTAAAAGTTATCTGGCACAGCTGAAGCGAACGAGACTTTGAACAGCACCAAAATCGTGATATCTCGTGTTTCAAGCGTTTCTGAGATCCCAGCTCGGTGTAAATGTGTCAAAAACCTTCATTCTTCTCAAATGCACAAGATCCATGTGTTAAAAGTCGTCTGGCACAGCTGTGGCGAACAAAACTTTGATCAGCACCAGAATCGTGATATCGCGTGTTTCGAGCGTTTCTGAGATCGCAGATCGGTGCCAATGTACCGAAAATGTTCATTCTACTCAAATACACCGCATCCATGTATTAAAAGTTGTCTTTCACAGCAGAAGCGAACGAGACTTTGAAAAACACAGAAATCGTGATCTCGCGTGTTTCCTGCGTTTCTGAGATCACAGCTCGGTGTAAATTTGACAAAAACCTTCATTCTACTCAAATACGCCACATTCATGCATTAAAAGTTATCTGACACAGCTGAAGCGAACGCGATTTTGAACAGCACCAAAATCGTGATATCGCGTGTTTCGAGCGTTTCTGAGATCGCCGATCGGTGACAATGTACCAAAAATCTTCATTCTACTCAAATACACCGCATCCATGTATTAAAAGTTGTCTTTCACAGCAGAAGCGAACGAGACTTTGAAAAACACAGAAATCGTGATCTCGCGTGTTTCCTGCGTTTCTGAGATCACAGCTCCGTCTAAATTTGTCAAAAACCTTCATTCTACTCAAATACACAGCATCCATGCGTTTAAAGTTGTCTGGCACAGCTGAAGCAGACGAAACTTTGAAAAACACAGAAATCGTGATCTCGCGTGTTTCGTGTGTTTCTGAGATCACAGCTCGGTGCCAATACCCCAAAAACGTTCATTCTACTCAAATTCGCCACATCCATGCATTAAAAGTTATCTGGCACAGCTGAAGCGAACGAGACATCGAACAGCACCAAAATCGTGATATCTCGTGTTTCAAGCGTTTCTGAGATCCCAGCTCGGTGTAAATGTGTCAAAAACCTTCATTCTTCTCAAATGCACAAGATCCATGTGTTAAAAGTCGTCTGGCACAGCTGTGGCGAACGAAACTTTGATCAGCACCAAAATCGTGATATCGCGTGTTTCGAGCGTTTCTGAGATCGCCGATCGGTGACAATGTACCAAAAATCTTCATTCTACTCAAATACACCGCATCCATGTATTAAAAGTTGTCTTTCACAGCAGAAGCGAACGAGACTTTGAAAAACACAGAAATCGTGATCTCGCGGGTTTCCTGCGTTTCTGAGATCACAGCTCGGTGTAAATTTGACAAAAACCTTCATTCTACTCAAATACGCCACATCCATGCATTAAAAGTTATCTGGCACAGCTGAAGCGAACGCGATTTTGAACAGCACCAAAATCGTGATATCGCGTGTTTCGAGCGTTTCTGAGATCGCCGATCGGTGACAATGTACCAAAAATCTTCATTCTACTCAAATACACCGCATCCATGTATTAAAAGTTGTCTTTCACAGCAGAAGCGAACGAGACTTTGAAAAACACAGAAATCGTGATCTCGCGTGTTTCCTGCGTTTCTGAGATCACAGCTCCGTCTAAATTTGTCAAAAACCTTCATTCTACTCAAATACACAGCATCCATGCGTTTAAAGTTGTCTGGCACAGCTGAAGCAGACGAAACTTTGAAAAACACAGAAATCGTGATCTCGCGTGTTTCGTGTTTCTGAGATCACAGCTCGGTGCCAATACCCCAAAAACCTTCATTCTACTCAAATACGCCACATCCATGCATTAAAAGTTATCTGGCACAGCTGAAGCGAACGAGACTTTGAACAGCACCAAAATCGTGATATCTCGTGTTTCAAGCGTTTCTGAGATCCCAGCTCGGTGTAAATGTGTCAAAAACCTTCATTCTTCTCAAATGCACAAGATCCATGTGTTAAAAGTCGTCTGGCACAGCTATGGCGAACGAAACTTTGAACATCACCAAAATCGTAATATAGCGTGTTTCGAGCGTTTCTGAGAGCACACCTCGGTGTAAATGTGTCAACAACCTTCATTCTACTCAAATGCACAAGATCCATGTGTTAAAAGTTGTCTCGCACAGCTGTGGTAGACGAAACTTTGAACAGTACCAACATCGTGATATCGCGTGTTTCGAGCGTTTCTGAGATCACAGCTCGGTGTAAATGTGTCAAAAACCTTCATTCTACTCAAATGCACAAGATCCATGCGTTAAAAGTTGTCTTACACAGCTGGTGTGAACGAAACTTTGAACAGCACCAAAATCGTTATATCACGTGTTTCGAGCGTTTCTGAGAGCACAGCTCGGTGTAAATATGTCAAAAACCTTCATTCTTCTCAAATGCACAAGATCCATGTGTTAAAAGTCGTCTGGCACAGCTGTGGCGAACGAAACTTTGATCAGCACCAAAATCGTGATATAGCGTGTTTCGAGCGTTTCTGAGATTGCAGATCGGTGCCAATGTACGAAAAGTCTTCATTCTACTCAAATACAACACATCCATGCATTAAAAGTTGTCTGCCTCAACTGAAGTGAACGAGACTTTGAAAAAACACAGAAATCGTGATCTCGCGTGTTTAAAGCGTTTCTGAGATCACAGCTCGGTGTAAATTTCTCAAAAACCTTCATGCTACTCAAAAACACAAGATCCATGTGTTGAAGGTCGTCTGACACAGCTGTGGCGAACGAAACTTTGAACAACACCAAAATCGTGATATCGCGTGTTTCGAGCGTTCCTGAGATCACAGCTCGGTTTTAATATGACAAAAACCTTCATTCTACTCAAATGCAAAATATCCATGCGTTAAAAGTTGTCTGGCACAACTATGGTGAATGAAATTTTGAACAGCACCAAAATGGTGATATCGCGTGTTTCGAGCGTTTCTGAGACCACAGCTCGGTGTAAATGTGTAAAAAACCTTCATTCTACTCAAATGCATAAGATCCATGTGTTAAAAGTTGTCTCGCACAGCTGTGGTGGACGAAACTTCGAACAGTACCAACATCGTGATATCACGTGTTTCGAGCGTTTCTGAGAGCACAGCTCGGTGTAAATGTGTCAAAAACCTTCATTCTACTCAAATGCACAAGATCCATGCGTTAAAAGTTGTCTTACACAGCTGGTGTGAACGAAACTTTGAACAGCACCAAAATCGTTATATCACGTGTTTCGAGCGTTTCTGAGAGCACAGCTCGGTGTAAATGTGTCAAAAACCTTCATTCTTCTCAAATGCACAAGATCCATGTGTTAAAAGTTGTCTGTCACAGCTGTGGCGAACGAAATATTGAAGAGCACCAAAATCGTGATATCGCGTGTTTCGAGCGTTCCTGAGAGCACAGCTCGGGTTTAATATGTCAAAAACCTTCATTCTGCTCAAATGAACAATATCCATGTGTTAAAAGTTGTCTGGCACAGCTGTGGTGAACGAAACTGTGAATAGCACCAAAATCGTGATATCGCGTGTTTCGAGCGTTTCTGAAAGCACAGCTCGGTGTAAATGTGTCAACAACCTTCATTCTACTCAAATGCACAAGATCCATGTGTTAAAAGTTGTCTTGCACAGCTGTGGTAGACGAAACTTTGAACAGCACCAAAATCGTGATATCTCGTGTTTCGAGCGTTTCTGAGATCCCAGCTCGGTGTAAATGTGTAAAAAAAACCTTCATTCTACTCAAATGCATAAGATCCATGTGTTAAAAGTTGTCTCGCACAGCTGTGGTGGACGAAACTTTGAACAGTACCAACATCGTGATATCGCGTGTTTCGAGCGTTTCTGAGATCACAGCTCGGTGTAAATGTGTCAAAAAACTTCATTCTACTCAAATACACAAGATCCATGTGTTAAAAGTTGTCTGGCAAAGCTGTGGCGAATTAAATATTGAAGAAAACCAAAATCGTGATATCACGTGTTTCGAGCGTTTCTGAGAGCACAGCTCGGTGTAAATGTGTCAAAAACTTTCATTCTACTCAAATGCACATGATCCATGCGTTAAAAGTTGTCTTACACAGCTGGTGTGAACGAAACTTTGAACAGCACCAAAATCGTTATATCACGTGTTTCGAGCGTTTCTGAGAGCACAGCTCGGTGTAAATGTGTCAAAAACCTTCATTCTGCTCAAATGAACAATATCCATGTGTTAAAAGTTGTCTGGCACAGCTGTGGTGAACGAAACTTTGAACAGCACCAAAATCTTGATATCGCGTGTTTCGAGCGTTTCTGAGATCACAGCTCGGTGTAAATGTGTCAAAAACCTTCATTCTACTCAAATGCACAAGATCCATGCGTTAAAAGTTGTCTCACACAGCTGGTGTGAACGAAACTTTGAACAGCAAAAAAATCGTGATATCGCGTGTTTCGAGCGTTCCTGAGAGCACAGCTCGGTTTTAATATGTCAAAAACCTTCATTCTGCTCAAATGAACAATATCCATGTGTTAAAAGTTGTCTGGCACAGCTGTGGTGAACGAAACTTTGAATAGCACCAAAATCGTGATATCGCGTGTTTCGAGCGTTTCTGAAAGCACAGCTCGGTGTAAATGTGTCAACAACCTTCATTCTACTCAAATGCACAAGATCCATGTGTTAAAAGTTGTCTTGCACAGCTGTGGTAGACGAAACTTTGAACAGCACCAAAATCGTGATATCTCGTGTTTCGAGCGTTTCTGAGATCCCAGCTCGGTGTAAATGTGTAAAAAAACCTTCATTCTACTCAAATGCATAAGATCCATGTGTTAAAAGTTGTCTCGCACAGCTGTGGTGGACGAAACTTTGAACAGTACCAACATCGTGATATCGCGTGTTTCGAGCGTTTCTGAGATCACAGCTCGGTGTAAATGTGTAAAAAAACCTTCATTCTACTCAAATGCATAAGATCCATGCGTTAAAAGTCGTCTGGCACAGCTGTGGCGAACGAAACTTTGAACAGCACCAAAATTGTGATATCGCGTGTTTCGAGCGTTTCTGAGATCGCCGATCGGTGACAATGTACCAAAAATCTTCATTCTACTCAAATACACCGCATCCATGTATTAAAAGTTGTCGTTCACAGCAGAAGCGAACGAGACTTTGAAAAACACAGAAATCGTGATCTCGCGTGTTTCCTGCGTTTCTGAGATCACAGCTCGGTCTAAATTTGTCAAAAACCTTCATTCTACTCAAATACACAGCATCCATGCTTTTAAAGTTGTCTGGCACAGCTGTAGCAGACGAAACTTTGAAAAACAGAGAAATCGTGATCTCGCGTGTTTCGTGTGTTTCTGAGATCACAGCTCGGTGCCAATACCCCAAAAACCTTCATTCTACTCAAATACGCCACATCCATGCATTAAAAGTTATCTGGCACAGCTGAAGCGAACGAGACTTTGAACAGCACCAAAATCGTGATATCTCGTGTTTCAAGCGTTTCTGAGATCCCAGCTCGGTGTAAATGTGTCAAAAACCTTCATTCTTCTCAAATGCACAAGATCCATGTGTTAAAAGTCGTCTGGCACAGCTGTGGCGAACAAAACTTTGATCAGCACCAGAATCGTGATATCGCGTGTTTCGAGCGTTTATGAGATCGCAGATCGGTGCCAATGTACCGAAAATGTTCATTCTACTCAAATACACCACATCCATGCGTTAAAAGTCGTCTGGCACAGCTGTGGCGAACGAAACTTTGAACAGCACCAAAATCGTGATATCGCGTGTTTCGAGAGTTTCTGAGATCGCCGATCGGTGACAATGTACGAAAAATCTTCATTCTACTCAAATACACCGCATCCATGTATTAAAAGTTGTCTTTCACAGCAGAAGCGAACGAGACTTTGAAAAACACAGAAATCGTGATCTCGCGTGTTTCGTGTGTTTCTGAGATCACAGCTCGGTGTCAATACCCCAAAAGCCGTCATTCTACTCAAATACGCCACATCCATGCATTAAAAGTTATCTGGCACAGCTGAAGCGAACGAGACTTTGAACAGCACCAAAATCGTGATATCTCGTGTTTCAAGCGTTTCTGAGATCCCAGCTCGGTGTAAATGTGTCAAAAACCTTCATTCTTCTCAAATGCACAAGATCCATGTGTTAAAAGTCGTCTGGCACAGCTGTGGCGAACAAAACTTTGATCAGCACCAGAATCGTGATATCGCGTGTTTCGAGCGTTTCTGAGATCGCAGATCGGTGCCAATGTACCGAAAATGTTCATTCTACTCAAATACACCACATCCATGCGTTAAAAGTCGTCTGGTACAGCTGTGGCGAACGAAACTTTGCACAGCACCAAAATCGTGATATCGCGTGTTTCGAGAGTTTCTGAGATCGCCGATCGGTGACAATATACCAAAAATCTTTATTCTACTCAAATACACCGCATCCATGTATTAAAAGTTGTCTTTCACAGCAGAAGCGAACGAGACTTTGAAAAACACAGAAATCGTGTTCTCGCGTGTTTCCTGCGTTTCTGAGATCACAGCTCGGTCTAAATTTGTCAAAAACCTTCATTCTACTCAAATACACAGCATCCATGCGTTTAAAGTTGTCTGGCACAGCTGAAGCAGACGAAACTTTGAAAAACACAGAAATCGTGATCTCGCGTGTTTCGTGTGTTTCTGAGATCACAGCTCGGTGCCAATACCCCAAAAGCCGTCATTCTACTCAAATACGCCACATCCATGCATTAAAAGTTATCTGGCACAGCTGAAGCGAACGAGACTTTGAACAGCACCAAAATCGTGATATCTCGTGTTTCAAGCGTTTCTGAGATCCCAGCTCGGTGTAAATGTGTCAAAAACCTTCATACTTCTCAAATGCACAAGATCCATGTGTTAAAAGTCGTCTGGCACAGCTGTGGCGAACGAAACTTTGATCAGCACCAGAATCGTGATATCGCGTGTTTCGAGCGTTTCTGAGATCGCAGATCGGTGCCAATGTACCGAAAATGTTCATTCTACTCAAATACACCGCATCCATGTATTAAAAGTTGTCTTTCACAGCAGAAGCGAACGAGACTTTGAAAAACACAGAAATCGTGATCTCGCGTGTTTCCTGCGTTTCTGAGATCACAGCTCGGTGTAAATTTGACAAAAACCTTCATTCTACTCAAATACGCCACATTCATGCATTAAAAGTTATCTGACACAGCTGAAGCGAACGCGATTTTGAACAGCACCAAAATCGTGATATCGCGTGTTTCGAGCGTTTCTGAGATCGCCGATCGGTGACAATGTACCAAAAATCTTCATTCTACTCAAATACACCGCATCCATGTATTAAAAGTTGTCTTTCACAGCAGAAGCGAACGAGACTTTGAAAAACACAGAAATCGTGATCTCGCGTGTTTCCTGCGTTTCTGAGATCACAGCTCCGTCTAAATTTGTCAAAAACCTTCATTCTACTCAAATACACAGCATCCATGCGTTTAAAGTTGTCTGGCACAGCTGAAGCAGACGAAACTTTGAAAAACACAGAAATCGTGATCTCGCGTGTTTCGTGTGTTTCTGAGATCACAGCTCGGTGCCAATACCCCAAAAACGTTCATTCTACTCAAATTCGCCACATCCATGCATTAAAAGTTATCTGGCACAGCTGAAGCGAACGAGACATCGAACAGCACCAAAATCGTGATATCTCGTGTTTCAAGCGTTTCTGAGATCCCAGCTCGGTGTAAATGTGTCAAAAACCTTCATTCTTCTCAAATGCACAAGATCCATGTGTTAAAAGTCGTCTGGCACAGCTGTGGCGAACGAAACTTTGATCAGCACCAAAATCGTGATATCGCGTGTTTCGAGCGTTTCTGAGATCGCCGATCGGTGACAATGTACCAAAAATCTTCATTCTACTCAAATACACCGCATCCATGTATTAAAAGTTGTCTTTCACAGCAGAAGCGAACGAGACTTTGAAAAACACAGAAATCGTGATCTCGCGGGTTTCCTGCGTTTCTGAGATCACAGCTCGGTGTAAATTTGACAAAAACCTTCATTCTACTCAAATACGCCACATCCATGCATTAAAAGTTATCTGGCACAGCTGAAGCGAACGCGATTTTGAACAGCACCAAAATCGTGATATCGCGTGTTTCGAGCGTTTCTGAGATCGCCGATCGGTGACAATGTACCAAAAATCTTCATTCTACTCAAATACACCGCATCCATGTATTAAAAGTTGTCTTTCACAGCAGAAGCGAACGAGACTTTGAAAAACACAGAAATCGTGATCTCGCGTGTTTCCTGCGTTTCTGAGATCACAGCTCCGTCTAAATTTGTCAAAAACCTTCATTCTACTCAAATACACAGCATCCATGCGTTTAAAGTTGTCTGGCACAGCTGAAGCAGACGAAACTTTGAAAAACACAGAAATCGTGATCTCGCGTGTTTCGTGTTTCTGAGATCACAGCTCGGTGCCAATACCCCAAAAACCTTCATTCTACTCAAATACGCCACATCCATGCATTAAAAGTTATCTGGCACAGCTGAAGCGAACGAGACTTTGAACAGCACCAAAATCGTGATATCTCGTGTTTCAAGCGTTTCTGAGATCCCAGCTCGGTGTAAATGTGTCAAAAACCTTCATTCTTCTCAAATGCACAAGATCCATGTGTTAAAAGTCGTCTGGCACAGCTATGGCGAACGAAACTTTGAACATCACCAAAATCGTAATATAGCGTGTTTCGAGCGTTTCTGAGAGCACACCTCGGTGTAAATGTGTCAACAACCTTCATTCTACTCAAATGCACAAGATCCATGTGTTAAAAGTTGTCTCGCACAGCTGTGGTAGACGAAACTTTGAACAGTACCAACATCGTGATATCGCGTGTTTCGAGCGTTTCTGAGATCACAGCTCGGTGTAAATGTGTCAAAAACCTTCATTCTACTCAAATGCACAAGATCCATGCGTTAAAAGTTGTCTTACACAGCTGGTGTGAACGAAACTTTGAACAGCACCAAAATCGTTATATCACGTGTTTCGAGCGTTTCTGAGAGCACAGCTCGGTGTAAATATGTCAAAAACCTTCATTCTTCTCAAATGCACAAGATCCATGTGTTAAAAGTCGTCTGGCACAGCTGTGGCGAACGAAACTTTGATCAGCACCAAAATCGTGATATAGCGTGTTTCGAGCGTTTCTGAGATTGCAGATCGGTGCCAATGTACGAAAAGTCTTCATTCTACTCAAATACAACACATCCATGCATTAAAAGTTGTCTGCCTCAACTGAAGTGAACGAGACTTTGAAAAAACACAGAAATCGTGATCTCGCGTGTTTAAAGCGTTTCTGAGATCACAGCTCGGTGTAAATTTCTCAAAAACCTTCATGCTACTCAAAAACACAAGATCCATGTGTTGAAGGTCGTCTGACACAGCTGTGGCGAACGAAACTTTGAACAACACCAAAATCGTGATATCGCGTGTTTCGAGCGTTCCTGAGATCACAGCTCGGTTTTAATATGACAAAAACCTTCATTCTACTCAAATGCAAAATATCCATGCGTTAAAAGTTGTCTGGCACAACTATGGTGAATGAAATTTTGAACAGCACCAAAATGGTGATATCGCGTGTTTCGAGCGTTTCTGAGACCACAGCTCGGTGTAAATGTGTAAAAAACCTTCATTCTACTCAAATGCATAAGATCCATGTGTTAAAAGTTGTCTCGCACAGCTGTGGTGGACGAAACTTCGAACAGTACCAACATCGTGATATCACGTGTTTCGAGCGTTTCTGAGAGCACAGCTCGGTGTAAATGTGTCAAAAACCTTCATTCTACTCAAATGCACAAGATCCATGCGTTAAAAGTTGTCTTACACAGCTGGTGTGAACGAAACTTTGAACAGCACCAAAATCGTTATATCACGTGTTTCGAGCGTTTCTGAAAGCACAGCTCGGTGTAAATGTGTCAAAAACCTTCATTCTTCTCAAATGCACAAGATCCATGTGTTAAAAGTTGTCTTGCACAGCTGTGGTAGACGAAACTTTGAACAGCACCAAAATCGTGATATCTCGTGTTTCGAGCGTTTCTGAGATCCCAGCTCGGTGTAAATGTGTAAAAAAAACCTTCATTCTACTCAAATGCATAAGATCCATGTGTTAAAAGTTGTCTCGCACAGCTGTGGTGGACGAAACTTTGAACAGTACCAACATCGTGATATCGCGTGTTTCGAGCGTTTCTGAGATCACAGCTCGGTGTAAATGTGTCAAAAAACTTCATTCTACTCAAATACACAAGATCCATGTGTTAAAAGTTGTCTGGCAAAGCTGTGGCGAATTAAATATTGAAGAAAACCAAAATCGTGATATCACGTGTTTCGAGCGTTTCTGAGAGCACAGCTCGGTGTAAATGTGTCAAAAACTTTCATTCTACTCAAATGCACATGATCCATGCGTTAAAAGTTGTCTTACACAGCTGGTGTGAACGAAACTTTGAACAGCACCAAAATCGTTATATCACGTGTTTCGAGCGTTTCTGAGAGCACAGCTCGGTGTAAATGTGTCAAAAACCTTCATTCTGCTCAAATGAACAATATCCATGTGTTAAAAGTTGTCTGGCACAGCTGTGGTGAACGAAACTTTGAACAGCACCAAAATCTTGATATCGCGTGTTTCGAGCGTTTCTGAGATCACAGCTCGGTGTAAATGTGTCAAAAACCTTCATTCTACTCAAATGCACAAGATCCATGCGTTAAAAGTTGTCTCACACAGCTGGTGTGAACGAAACTTTGAACAGCAAAAAAATCGTGATATCGCGTGTTTCGAGCGTTCCTGAGAGCACAGCTCGGTTTTAATATGTCAAAAACCTTCATTCTGCTCAAATGAACAATATCCATGTGTTAAAAGTTGTCTGGCACAGCTGTGGTGAACGAAACTTTGAATAGCACCAAAATCGTGATATCGCGTGTTTCGAGCGTTTCTGAAAGCACAGCTCGGTGTAAATGTGTCAACAACCTTCATTCTACTCAAATGCACAAGATCCATGTGTTAAAAGTTGTCTTGCACAGCTGTGGTAGACGAAACTTTGAACAGCACCAAAATCGTGATATCTCGTGTTTCGAGCGTTTCTGAGATCCCAGCTCGGTGTAAATGTGTAAAAAAACCTTCATTCTACTCAAATGCATAAGATCCATGTGTTAAAAGTTGTCTCGCACAGCTGTGGTGGACGAAACTTTGAACAGTACCAACATCGTGATATCGCGTGTTTCGAGCGTTTCTGAGATCACAGCTCGGTGTAAATGTGTCAAAAACCTTCATTCTACTCAAATACACAAGATCCATGTGTTAAAAGTTGTCTGGCAAAGCTGTGGCGAATTAAATATTGAAGAAAACCAAAATCGTGATATCACGTGTTTCGAGCGTTTCTGAGAGCACAGCTCGGTGTAAATGTGTCAAAAACTTTCATTCTACTCAAATGCACATGATCCATGCGTTAAAAGTTGTCTTACACAGCTGGTGTGAACGAAACTTTGAACAGCACCAAAATCGTTATATCACGTGTTTCGAGCGTTTCTGAGAGCACAGCTCGGTGTAAATGTGTCAAAAACCTTCATTCTTCTCAAATGCACAAGATCCATGTGTTAAAAGTCGTCTGGCACAGCTGTGGCGAACGAAACTTTGATCAGCAGCAAAATCGTGATATCGCGTGTTTCGAGCGTTTCGAGATCGCAGATCGGTGGCAATGTACCGAAAATGTTCATTCTACTCAAATACACCACATCCATGCATTAAAAGTTGTCTGGCACAGCTGAAGCGAACGAGACTTTGAAAAACACAGAAATCGTGATCTCGCGGGTTTCCTGCGTTTCTGAGATCACAGCTCGGTGTAAATTTGACAAAAACCTTCATTCTACTCAAATACGCCACATCCATGCATTAAAAGTTAGCTGGCACAGCTGAAGCGAACGCGATTTTGAACAGCACCAAAATCGTGATATCGCGTGTTTCGAGCGTTTCTGAGATCGCCGATCGGTGACAATGTACCAAAAATCTTCATTCTACTCAAATACACCGCATCCATGTATTAAAAGTTGTCTTTCACAGCAGAAGCGAACGAGACTTTGAAAAACACAGAAATCGTGATCTCGCGTGTTTCCTGCGTTTCTGAGATCACAGCTCCGTCTAAATTTGTCAAAAACCTTCATTCTACTCAAATACACAGCATCCATGAATTTAAAGTTGTCTGGCACAGCTGAAGCAGACGAAACTTTGAAAAACACAGAAATCGTGATCTCGCGTGTTTCGTGTGTTTCTGAGATCACAGCTCGGTGCCAATACCCCAAAAACCTTCATTCTACTCAAATACGCCACATCCATGCATTAAAAGTTATCTGGCACAGCTGAAGCGAACGAGACTTTGAACAGCACCAAAATCGTGATATCTCGTGTTTCAAGCGTTTCTGAGATCCCAGCTCGGTGTAAATGTGTCAAAAACCTTCATTCTTCTCAAATGCACAAGATCCATGTGTTAAAAGTCGTCTGGCACAGCTATGGCGAACGAAACTTTGAACATCACCAAAATCGTAATATAGCGTGTTTCGAGCGTTTCTGAGAGCACACCTCGGTGTAAATGTGTCAACAACCTTCATTCTACTCAAATGCACAAGATCCATGTGTTAAAAGTTGTCTCGCACAGCTGTGGTAGACGAAACTTTGAACAGTACCAACATCGTGATATCGCGTGTTTCGAGCGTTTCTGAGATCACAGCTCGGTGTAAATGTGTCAAAAACCTTCATTCTACTCAAATGCACAAGATCCATGCGTTAAAAGTTGTCTTACACAGCTGGTGTGAACGAAACTTTGAACAGCACCAAAATCGTTATATCACGTGTTTCGAGCGTTTCTGAGAGCACAGCTCGGTGTAAATGTGTCAAAAACCTTCATTCTTCTCAAATGCACAAGATCCATGTGTTAAAAGTCGTCTGGCACAGCTGTGGCGAACGAAACTTTGATCAGCACCAAAATCGTGATATAGCGTGTTTCGAGCGTTTCTGAGATCGCAGATCGGTGCCAATGTACGAAAAGTCTTCATTCTACTCAAATACAACACATCCATGCATTAAAAGTTGTCTGCCTCAACTGAAGTGAACGAGACTTTGAAAAAACACAGAAATAGTGATCTCGCGTGTTTCCAGCGTTTCTGAGATCACAGCTCGGTGTAAATTTGTCAAAAACCTTCATTCTACTCAAATACGCAACATCCATGCGTTCAAAGTCATCTGGCATAGCTGTGGTGAACGAAACTGTGAACAGTACCAAAATCGTGATATCGCATGTTTCGAGTGTGTCTGAGAGCACAGCTCGGTGTAAATGTGTCAAAAACCTTCATTCTACTCAAATGCACAAGATCCATGCGTTAAAAGTTGGCTTACACAGCTGGTGTGAACGTAACTTTGAACAGCACCAAAATCGTTATATCACGTGTTTCGAGCGTTTCTGAGAGCACAGCTCGGTGTAAATGTGTCAAAAACCTTCATTCTTCTCAAATGCACAAGATCCATGTGTTAAAAGTCGTCTGGCACAGCTGTGGCGAACGAAACTTTGATCAGCAGCAAAATCGTGATATCGCGTGTTTCGAGCGTTTCGAGATCGCAGATCGGTGGCAATGTACCGAAAATGTTCATTCTACTCAAATACACCACATCCATGCATTAAAAGTTGTCTGGCACAGCTGAAGCGAACGAGACTTTGAAAAACACAGAAATCGTGATCTCGCGTGTTTCCAGCGTTTCTGAGATCACAGCTCGGTGTAAATTTCTCAAAAACCTTCATGCTACTCAAAAACACAAGATCCATGTGTTGAAGGTCGTCTGACACAGCTGTGGCGAACGAAACTTTGAACAACACCAAAATCGTGATATCGCGTGTTTCGAGCGTTCCTGAGATCACAGCTCGGTTTTAATATGACAAAAACCTTCATTCTACTCAAATGCAAAATATCCATGCGTTAAAAGTTGTCTGGCACAACTATGGTGAATGAAATTTTGAACAGCACCAAAATGGTGATATCGCGTGTTTCGAGCGTTTCTGAGACCACAGCTCGGTGTAAATGTGTAAAAAACCTTCATTCTACTCAAATGCATAAGATCCATGTGTTAAAAGTTGTCTCGCACAGCTGCGGTGGACGAAACTTCGAACAGTACCAACATCGTGATATCGCGTGTTTCGAGCGTTTCTGAGATCACAGCTCGGTGTAAATGTGTCAAAAACCTTCATTCTACTCAAATGCACAAGATCCATGCGTTAAAAGTTGTCTTACACAGCTGGTGTGAACGAAACTTTGAACAGCACCAAAATCGTTATATCACGTGTTTCGAGCGTTTCTGAGAGCACAGCTCGGTGTAAATGTGTCAAAAACCTTCATTCTTCTCAAATGCACAAGATCCATGTGTTAAAAGTCGTCTGGCACAGCTGTGGCGAACGAAATATTGAAGAGCACCAAAATCGTGATATCGCGTGTTTCGAGCGTTCCTGAGAGCACAGCTCGGGTTTAATATGTCAAAAACCTTCATTCTGCTCAAATGAACAATATCCATGTGTTAAAAGTTGTCTGGCACAGCTGTGGTAGACGAAACTTTGAACAGCACCAAAATCGTGATATCGCGTGTTTCGAGCGTTTCTGAAAGCACAGCTCGGTGTAAATGTGTCAACAACCTTCATTCTACTCAAATGCACAAGATCCATGTGTTAAAAGTTGTCTTGCACAGCTGTGGTAGACGAAACTTTGAACAGCACCAAAATCGTGATATCTCGTGTTTCGAGCGTTTCTGAGATCCCAGCTCGGTGTAAATGTGTAAAAAAAACCTTCATTCTACTCAAATGCATAAGATCCATGTGTTAAAAGTTGTCTCGCACAGCTGTGGTGGACGAAACTTTGAACAGTACCAACATCGTGATATCGCGTGTTTCGAGCGTTTCTGAGATCACAGCTCGGTGTAAATGTGTCAAAAAACTTCATTCTACTCAAATACACAAGATCCATGTGTTAAAAGTTGTCTGGCAAAGCTGTGGCGAATTAAATATTGAAGAAAACCAAAATCGTGATATCACGTGTTTCGAGCGTTTCTGAGAGCACAGCTCGGTGTAAATGTGTCAAAAACTTTCATTCTACTCAAATGCACATGATCCATGCGTTAAAAGTTGTCTTACACAGCTGGTGTGAACGAAACTTTGAACAGCACCAAAATCGTTATATCACGTGTTTCGAGCGTTTCTGAGAGCACAGCTCGGTGTAAATGTGTCAAAAACCTTCATTCTGCTCAAATGAACAATATCCATGTGTTAAAAGTTGTCTGGCACAGCTGTGGTGAACGAAACTTTGAACAGCACCAAAATCTTGATATCGCGTGTTTCGAGCGTTTCTGAGATCACAGCTCGGTGTAAATGTGTCAAAAACCTTCATTCTACTCAAATGCACAAGATCCATGCGTTAAAAGTTGTCTCACACAGCTGGTGTGAACGAAACTTTGAACAGCAAAAAAATCGTGATATCGCGTGTTTCGAGCGTTCCTGAGAGCACAGCTCGGTTTTAATATGTCAAAAACCTTCATTCTGCTCAAATGAACAATATCCATGTGTTAAAAGTTGTCTGGCACAGCTGTGGTGAACGAAACTTTGAATAGCACCAAAATCGTGATATCGCGTGTTTCGAGCGTTTCTGAAAGCACAGCTCGGTGTAAATGTGTCAACAACCTTCATTCTACTCAAATGCACAAGATCCATGTGTTAAAAGTTGTCTTGCACAGCTGTGGTAGACGAAACTTTGAACAGCACCAAAATCGTGATATCTCGTGTTTCGAGCGTTTCTGAGATCCCAGCTCGGTGTAAATGTGTAAAAAAACCTTCATTCTACTCAAATGCATAAGATCCATGTGTTAAAAGTTGTCTCGCACAGCTGTGGTGGACGAAACTTTGAACAGTACCAACATCGTGATATCGCGTGTTTCGAGCGTTTCTGAGAT
Source organism: Pimpla rufipes (assembly GCA_963932165.1). Taxonomy (NCBI): domain Eukaryota; kingdom Metazoa; phylum Arthropoda; class Insecta; order Hymenoptera; family Ichneumonidae; genus Pimpla; species Pimpla rufipes. Next base: position 8,629,169 of record OZ010632.1, read on the forward strand.
CACAGCTCGGTGTAAATGTGTCAAAAACCTTCATTCTACTCAAATACACAAGATCCATGTGTTAAAAGTTGTCTGGCAAAGCTGTGGCGAATTAAATATTGAAGAAAACCAAAATCGTGATATCACGTGTTTCGAGCGTTTCTGAGAGCACAGCTCGGTGTAAATGTGTCAAAAACTTTCATTCTACTCAAATGCACATGATCCATGCGTTAAAAGTTGTCTTACACAGCTGGTGTGAACGAAACTTTGAACAGCACCAAAATCGTTATATCACGTGTTTCGAGCGTTTCTGAGAGCACAGCTCGGTGTAAATGTGTCAAAAACCTTCATTCTTCTCAAATGCACAAGATCCATGTGTTAAAAGTCGTCTGGCACAGCTGTGGCGAACGAAACTTTGATCAGCAGCAAAATCGTGATATCGCGTGTTTCGAGCGTTTCGAGATCGCAGATCGGTGGCAATGTACCGAAAATGTTCATTCTACTCAAATACACCACATCCATGCATTAAAAGTTGTCTGGCACAGCTGAAGCGAACGAGACTTTGAAAAACACAGAAATCGTGATCTCGCGGGTTTCCTGCGTTTCTGAGATCACAGCTCGGTGTAAATTTGACAAAAACCTTCATTCTACTCAAATACGCCACATCCATGCATTAAAAGTTAGCTGGCACAGCTGAAGCGAACGCGATTTTGAACAGCACCAAAATCGTGATATCGCGTGTTTCGAGCGTTTCTGAGATCGCCGATCGGTGACAATGTACCAAAAATCTTCATTCTACTCAAATACACCGCATCCATGTATTAAAAGTTGTCTTTCACAGCAGAAGCGAACGAGACTTTGAAAAACACAGAAATCGTGATCTCGCGTGTTTCCTGCGTTTCTGAGATCACAGCTCCGTCTAAATTTGTCAAAAACCTTCATTCTACTCAAATACACAGCATCCATGAATTTAAAGTTGTCTGGCACAGCTGAAGCAGACGAAACTTTGAAAAACACAGAAATCGTGATCTCGCGTGTTTCGTGTGTTTCTGAGATCACAGCTCGGTGCCAATACCCCAAAAACCTTCATTCTACTCAAATACGCCACATCCATGCATTAAAAGTTATCTGGCACAGCTGAAGCGAACGAGACTTTGAACAGCACCAAAATCGTGATATCTCGTGTTTCAAGCGTTTCTGAGATCCCAGCTCGGTGTAAATGTGTCAAAAACCTTCATTCTTCTCAAATGCACAAGATCCATGTGTTAAAAGTCGTCTGGCACAGCTATGGCGAACGAAACTTTGAACATCACCAAAATCGTAATATAGCGTGTTTCGAGCGTTTCTGAGAGCACACCTCGGTGTAAATGTGTCAACAACCTTCATTCTACTCAAATGCACAAGATCCATGTGTTAAAAGTTGTCTCGCACAGCTGTGGTAGACGAAACTTTGAACAGTACCAACATCGTGATATCGCGTGTTTCGAGCGTTTCTGAGATCACAGCTCGGTGTAAATGTGTCAAAAACCTTCATTCTACTCAAATGCACAAGATCCATGCGTTAAAAGTTGTCTTACACAGCTGGTGTGAACGAAACTTTGAACAGCACCAAAATCGTTATATCACGTGTTTCGAGCGTTTCTGAGAGCACAACTCGGTGTAAATGTGTCAAAAACCTTCATTCTTCTCAAATGCACAAGATCCATGTGTTAAAAGTCGTCTGGCACAGCTGTGGCGAACGAAACTTTGATCAGCACCAAAATCGTGATATAGCGTGTTTCGAGCGTTTCTGAGATCGCAGATCGGTGCCAATGTACGAAAAGTCTTCATTCTACTCAAATACAACACATCCATGCATTAAAAGTTGTCTGCCTCAACTGAAGTGAACGAGACTTTGAAAAAACACAGAAATAGTGATCTCGCGTGTTTCCAGCGTTTCTGAGATCACAGCTCGGTGTAAATTTGTCAAAAACCTTCATTCTACTCAAATACGCAACATCCATGCGTTCAAAGTCATCTGGCATAGCTGTGGTGAACGAAACTGTGAACAGTACCAAAATCGTGATATCGCATGTTTCGAGTGTGTCTGAGAGCACAGCTCGGTGTAAATGTGTCAAAAACCTTCATTCTACTCAAATGCACAAGATCCATGCGTTAAAAGTTGGCTTACACAGCTGGTGTGAACGTAACTTTGAACAGCACCAAAATCGTTATATCACGTGTTTCGAGCGTTTCTGAGAGCACAGCTCGGTGTAAATGTGTCAAAAACCTTCATTCTTCTCAAATGCACAAGATCCATGTGTTAAAAGTCGTCTGGCACAGCTGTGGCGAACGAAACTTTGATCAGCAGCAAAATCGTGATATCGCGTGTTTCGAGCGTTTCGAGATCGCAGATCGGTGGCAATGTACCGAAAATGTTCATTCTACTCAAATACACCACATCCATGCATTAAAAGTTGTCTGGCACAGCTGAAGCGAACGAGACTTTGAAAAACACAGAAATCGTGATCTCGCGTGTTTCCAGCGTTTCTGAGATCACAGCTCGGTGTAAATTTCTCAAAAACCTTCATGCTACTCAAAAACACAAGATCCATGTGTTGAAGGTCGTCTGACACAGCTGTGGCGAACGAAACTTTGAACAACACCAAAATCGTGATATCGCGTGTTTCGAGCGTTCCTGAGATCACAGCTCGGTTTTAATATGACAAAAACCTTCATTCTACTCAAATGCAAAATATCCATGCGTTAAAAGTTGTCTGGCACAACTATGGTGAATGAAATTTTGAACAGCACCAAAATGGTGATATCGCGTGTTTCGAGCGTTTCTGAGACCACAGCTCGGTGTAAATGTGTAAAAAACCTTCATTCTACTCAAATGCATAAGATCCATGTGTTAAAAGTTGTCTCGCACAGCTGCGGTGGACGAAACTTCGAACAGTACCAACATCGTGATATCGCGTGTTTCGAGCGTTTCTGAGATCACAGCTCGGTGTAAATGTGTCAAAAACCTTCATTCTACTCAAATGCACAAGATCCATGCGTTAAAAGTTGTCTTACACAGCTGGTGTGAACGAAACTTTGAACAGCACCAAAATCGTTATATCACGTGTTTCGAGCGTTTCTGAGAGCACAGCTCGGTGTAAATGTGTCAAAAACCTTCATTCTTCTCAAATGCACAAGATCCATGTGTTAAAAGTCGTCTGGCACAGCTGTGGCGAACGAAACTTTGATCAGCACCAAAATCGTGATATAGCGTGTTTCGAGCGTTTCTGAGATCGCAGATCGGTGCCAATGTACGAAAAGTCTTCATTCTACTCAAATACAACACATCCATGCATTAAAAGTTGTCTGCCTCAACTGAAGTGAACGAGACTTTGAAAAAACACAGAAATAGTGATCTCGCGTGTTTCCAGCGTTTCTGAGATCACAGCTCGGTGTAAATTTGTCAAAAACCTTCATTCTACTCAAATACGCAACATCCATGCGTTCAAAGTCATCTGGCATAGCTGTGGTGAACGAAACTGTGAACAGTACCAAAATCGTGATATCGCATGTTTCGAGTGTGTCTGAGAGCACAGCTCGGTGTAAATGTGTCAAAAACCTTCATTCTACTCAAATGCACAAGATCCATGCGTTAAAAGTTGGCTTACACAGCTGGTGTGAACGTAACTTTGAACAGCACCAAAATCGTTATATCACGTGTTTCGAGCGTTTCTGAGAGCACAGCTCGGTTTTAATATGTCAAAAACCTTCATTCTGCTCAAATGAACAATATCCATGTGTTAAAAGTTGTCTGGCACAGCTGTGGTGAACGAAACTTTGAACAGCACCAAAATCTTGATATCGCGTGTTTCGAGCGTTTCTGAGATCACAGCTCGGTGTAAATGTGTCAAAAACCTTCATTCTACTCAAATGCACAAGATCCATGTGTTAAAAGTTGTCTTGCACAGCTGTGGTAGACGAAACTTTGAACAGCACCAAAATCGTGATATCTCGTGTTTCGAGCGTTTCTGAGATCCCAGCTCGGTGTAAATGTGTAAAAAAACCTTCATTCTACTCAAATGCATAAGATCCATGTGTTAAAAGTTGTCTCGCACAGCTGTGGTGGACGAAACTTTGAACAGTACCAACATCGTGATATCGCGTGTTTCGAGCGTTTCTGAGATCACAGCTCGGTGTAAATGTGTCAAAAACCTTCATTCTACTCAAATACACAAGATCCATGTGTTAAAAGTTGTCTGGCAAAGCTGTGGCGAATTAAATATTGAAGAAAACCAAAATCGTGATATCACGTGTTTCGAGCGTTTCTGAGAGCACAGCTCGGTGTAAATGTGTCAAAAACTTTCATTCTACTCAAATGCACATGATCCATGCGTTAAAAGTTGTCTTACACAGCTGGTGTGAACGAAACTTTGAACAGCACCAAAATCGTTATATCACGTGTTTCGAGCGTTTCTGAGAGCACAGCTCGGTGTAAATGTGTCAAAAACCTTCATTCTTCTCAAATGCACAAGATCCATGTGTTAAAAGTCGTCTGGCACAGCTGGGGCGAACGAAACTTTGATCAGCACCAAAATCGTTATATCACGTGTTTCGAGCGTTTCTGAGAGCACAGCTCGGTGTAAATGTGTCAAAAACCTTCATTCTTCTCAAATGCACAAGATCCATGTGTTAAAAGTCGTCTGGCACAGCTGTGGCGAACGAAACTTTGATCAGCAGCAAAATCGTGATATCGCGTGTTTCGAGCGTTTCGAGATCGCAGATCGGTGGCAATGTACCGAAAATGTTCATTCTACTCAAATACACCACATCCATGCATTAAAAGTTGTCTGGCACAGCTGAAGCGAACGAGACTTTGAAAAACACAGAAATCGTGATCTCGCGGGTTTCCTGCGTTTCTGAGATCACAGCTCGGTGTAAATTTGACAAAAACCTTCATTCTACTCAAATACGCCACATCCATGCATTAAAAGTTATCTGGCACAGCTGAAGCGAACGCGATTTTGAACAGCACCAAAATCGTGATATCGCGTGTTTCGAGCGTTTCTGAGATCGCCGATCGGTGACAATGTACCAAAAATCTTCATTCTACTCAAATACACCGCATCCATGTATTAAAAGTTGTCTTTCACAGCAGAAGCGAACGAGACTTTGAAAAACACAGAAATCGTGATCTCGCGTGTTTCCTGCGTTTCTGAGATCACAGCTCCGTCTAAATTTGTCAAAAACCTTCATTCTACTCAAATACACAGCATCCATGAATTTAAAGTTGTCTGGCACAGCTGAAGCAGACGAAACTTTGAAAAACACAGAAATCGTGATCTCGCGTGTTTCGTGTGTTTCTGAGATCACAGCTCGGTGCCAATACCCCAAAAACCTTCATTCTACTCAAATACGCCACATCCATGCATTAAAAGTTATCTGGCACAGCTGAAGCGAACGAGACTTTGAACAGCACCAAAATCGTGATATCTCGTGTTTCAACCGTTTCTGAGATCCCAGCTCGGTGTAAATGTGTCAAAAACCTTCATTCTTCTCAAATGCACAAGATCCATGTGTTAAAAGTCGTCTGGCACAGCTATGGCGAACGAAACTTTGAACATCACCAAAATCGTAATATAGCGTGTTTCGAGCGTTTCTGAGAGCACACCTCGGTGTAAATGTGTCAACAACCTTCATTCTACTCAAATGCACAAGATCCATGTGTTAAAAGTTGTCTCGCACAGCTGTGGCGAACGAAATATTGAAGAGCACCAAAATCGTGATATCGCGTGTTTCGAGCGTTCCTGAGAGCACAGCTCGGTTTTAATATGTCAAAAACCTTCATTCTGCTCAAATGAACAATATCCATGTGTTAAAAGTTGTCTGGCACAGCTGTGGTGAACGAAACTTTGAACAGCACCAAAATCTTGATATCGCGTGTTTCGAGCGTTTCTGAGATCACAGCTCGGTGTAAATGTGTCAAAAACCTTCATTCTACTCAAATGCACAAGATCCATGCGTTAAAAGTTGTCTCACACAGCTGGTGTGAACGAAACTTTGAACAGCAAAAAAATCGTGATATCGCGTGTTTCGAGCGTTCCTGAGAGCACAGCTCGGTTTTAATATGTCAAAAACCTTCATTCTGCTCAAATGAACAATATCCATGTGTTAAAAGTTGTCTGGCACAGCTGTGGTGAACGAAACTTTGAATAGCACCAAAATCGTGATATCGCGTGTTTCGAGCGTTTCTGAAAGCACAGCTCGGTGTAAATGTGTCAACAACCTTCATTCTACTCAAATGCACAAGATCCATGTGTTAAAAGTTGTCTTGCACAGCTGTGGTAGACGAAACTTTGAACAGCACCAAAATCGTGATATCTCGTGTTTCGAGCGTTTCTGAGATCCCAGCTCGGTGCCAATACCCCAAAAACCTTCATTCTACTCAAATGCATAAGATCCATGTGTTAAAAGTTGTCTCGCACAGCTGTGGTGGACGAAACTTTGAACAGTACCAACATCGTGATATCGCGTGTTTCGAGCGTTTCTGAGATCACAGCTCGGTGTAAATGTGTCAAAAACCTTCATTCTACTCAAATACACAAGATCCATGTGTTAAAAGTTGTCTGGCAAAGCTGTGGCGAATTAAATATTGAAGAAAACCAAAATCGTGATATCACGTGTTTCGAGCGTTTCTGAGAGCACAGCTCGGTGTAAATGTGTCAAAAACTTTCATTCTACTCAAATGCACATGATCCATGCGTTAAAAGTTGTCTTACACAGCTGGTGTGAACGAAACTTTGAACAGCACCAAAATCGTTATATCACGTGTTTCGAGCGTTTCTGAGAGCACAGCTCGGTGTAAATGTGTCAAAAACCTTCATTCTTCTCAAATGCACAAGATCCATGTGTTAAAAGTCGTCTGGCACAGCTGGGGCGAACGAAACTTTGATCAGCACCAAAATCGTTATATCACGTGTTTCGAGCGTTTCTGAGAGCACAGCTCGGTGTAAATGTGTCAAAAACCTTCATTCTTCTCAAATGCACAAGATCCATGTGTTAAAAGTCGTCTGGCACAGCTGTGGCGAACGAAACTTTGATCAGCAGCAAAATCGTGATATCGCGTGTTTCGAGCGTTTCGAGATCGCAGATCGGTGGCAATGTACCGAAAATGTTCATTCTACTCAAATACACCACATCCATGCATTAAAAGTTGTCTGGCACAGCTGAAGCGAACGAGACTTTGAAAAACACAGAAATCGTGATCTCGCGGGTTTCCTGCGTTTCTGAGATCACAGCTCGGTGTAAATTTGACAAAAACCTTCATTCTACTCAAATACGCCACATCCATGCATTAAAAGTTATCTGGCACAGCTGAAGCGAATGCGATTTTGAACAGCACCAAAATCGTGATATCGCGTGTTTCGAGCGTTTCTGAGATCGCCGATCGGTGACAATGTACCAAAAATCTTCATTCTACTCAAATACACCGCATCCATGTATTAAAAGTTGTCTTTCACAGCAGAAGCGAACGAGACTTTGAAAAACACAGAAATCGTGATCTCGCGTGTTTCCTGCGTTTCTGAGATCACAGCTCCGTCTAAATTTGTCAAAAACCTTCATTCTACTCAAATACACAGCATCCATGCGTTTAAAGTTGTCTGGCACAGCTGAAGCAGACGAAACTTTGAAAAACACAGAAATCGTGATCTCGCGTGTTTCGTGTGTTTCTGAGATCACAGCTCGGTGCCAATACCCCAAAAACCTTCATTCTACTCAAATACGCCACATCCATGCATTAAAAGTTATCTGGCACAGCTGAAGCGAACGAGACTTTGAACAGCACCAAAATCGTGATATCTCGTGTTTCAAGCGTTTCTGAGATCCCAGCTCGGTGTAAATGTGTCAAAAACCTTCATTCTTCTCAAATGCACAAGATCCATGTGTTAAAAGTCGTCTGGCACAGCTATGGCGAACGAAACTTTGAACATCACCAAAATCGTAATATAGCGTGTTTCGAGCGTTTCTGAGAGCACACCTCGGTGTAAATGTGTCAACAACCTTCATTCTACTCAAATGCACAAGATCCATGTGTTAAAAGTTGTCTCACACAGCTGTGGTAGACGAAACTTTGAACAGTACCAACATCGTGATATCGCGTGTTTCGAGCGTTTCTGAGATCACAGCTCGGTGTAAATGTGTCAAAAACCTTCATTCTACTCAAATGCACAAGATCCATGCGTTAAAAGTTGTCTTACACAGCTGGTGTGAACGAAACTTTGAACAGCACCAAAATCGTTATATCACGTGTTTCGAGCGTTTCTGAGAGCACAGCTCGGTGTAAATGTGTCAAAAACCTTCATTCTTCTCAAATGCACAAGATCCATGTGTTAAAAGTCGTCTGGCACAGCTGTGGCGAACGAAACTTTGATCAGCACCAAAATCGTGATATAGCGTGTTTCGAGCGTTTCTGAGATCGCAGATCGGTGCCAATGTACGAAAAGTCTTCATTCTACTCAAATACAACACATCCATGCATTAAAAGTTGTCTGCCTCAACTGAAGTGAACGAGACTTTGAAAAAACACAGAAATAGTGATCTCGCGTGTTTCCAGCGTTTCTGAGATCACAGCTCGGTGTAAATGTGTAAAAAACCTTCATTCTACTCAAATGCATAAGATCCATGTGTTAAAAGTTGTCTCGCACAGCTGTGGTGGACGAAACTTCGAACAGTACCAACATCGTGATATCACGTGTTTCGAGCGTTTCTGAGAGCACAGCTCGGTGTAAATGTGTCAAAAACCTTCATTCTACTCAAATGCACAAGATCCATGCGTTAAAAGTTGTCTTACACAGCTGGTGTGAACGAAACTTTGAACAGCACCAAAATCGTTATATCACGTGTTTCGAGCGTTTCTGAGAGCACAGCTCGGTGTAAATGTGTCAAAAACCTTCATTCTTCTCAAATGCACAAGATCCATGTGTTAAAAGTTGTCTGGCACAGCTGTGGCGAACGAAATATTGAAGAGCACCAAAATCGTGATATCGCGTGTTTCGAGCGTTCCTGAGAGCACAGCTCGGTTTTAATATGTCAAAAACCTTCATTCTGCTCAAATGAACAATATCCATGTGTTAAAAGTTGTCTGGCACAGCTGTGGTGAACGAAACTTTGAACAGCACCAAAATCTTGATATCGCGTGTTTCGAGCGTTTCTGAGATCACAGCTCGGTGTAAATGTGTCAAAAACCTTCATTCTACTCAAATGCACAAGATCCATGCGTTAAAAGTTGTCTCACACAGCTGGTGTGAACGAAACTTTGAACAGCACCAAAATCGTTATATCACGTGTTTCGAGCGTTTCTGAGAGCACAGCTCGGTGTAAATGTGTCAAAAACCTTCATTCTTCTCAAATGCACAAGATCCATGTGTTAAAAGTCGTCTGGCACAGCTGTGGCGAAAGAAACTTTGATCAGCACCAAAATCGTGATATCGCGTGTTTCGAGCGTTTCTGAGATCGCAGATCGGTGCCAATGTACCGAAAACCTTCATTCTACTCAAATGCACAAGATCCATGTGTTAAAAGACGTCTGGCACATCTATGGTGAACGGAACTTTGAACAGCACCAAAATCGTGATATCGCGTGTTTCGAGCGTTCCTGAGAGCACAGCTCGGTTTTAATATGTCAAAAACCTTCATTCTGCTCAAATGAACAATATCCATGTGTTAAAAGTTGTCTGGCACAGCTGTGGTGAACGAAACTTTGAATAGCACCAAAATCGTGATATCGCGTGTTTCGAGCGTTTCTGAAAGCACAGCTCGGTGTAAATGTGTCAACAACCTTCATTCTACTCAAATGCACAAGATCCATGTGTTAAAAGTTGTCTTGCACAGCTGTGGTAGACGAAACTTTGAACAGCACCAAAATCGTGATATCTCGTGTTTCGAGCGTTTCTGAGATCCCAGCTCGGTGTATATGTGTAAAAAACCTTCATTCTACTCAAATGCATAAGATCCATGTGTTAAAAGTTGTCTCGCACAGCTGTGGTGGACGAAACTTTAAACAGTACCAACATCGTGATATCGCGTGTTTCGAGCGTTTCTGAGATCACAGCTCGGTGTAAATGTGTAAAAAACCTTCATTCTACTCAAATACACAAGATCCATGTGTTAAAAGTTGTCTGGCAGAGCTGTGGTGAACGAAACTTTGAACAGCACCAAAATCGTGATATCGCTTTTCATCTGAGATCATAGCTCGGTGAAAATGTGTCAAAAACCTTCATTCTACTCAAATACGCAACATCCATGCGTTAAAAGTCATCTGGCACAGCTGTGGTGAACGAAACTTTGAACAGCACCAAAATCGTGATATCGCGTGTTTCGAGCGTTTCTGAGAGCACAGTAAATGTGTCAAAAACCTTCATTCTACTCAAATGCACAAGATCCATGTGTTAAAAGTCGTCTGGCACAGCTGTGGCGAACGAAACTTTGAACAGCACCAAAATCGTGACATCGCGTGTTTCGAGCGTTTCTGAGATCGCAGATCGATGCCAATGTACCAAAAATCTTCATTCTACTCAAATACACCACATCCATGCATTAAAAGTTGCCTGGCACAGCTGAAGCGAACGAGACTTGGAAAAACACATAAATCGTGATCTTGCGTGTTTCGAGCGTTTCTGAGATCACAGCTCGGTGTAAATGTGTCAAAAACCGTTATTCTACTCAAATGCATAATATTCATGCGTTAAAAGTCGCCTGGCACAGCTGTTGCGAACGAAACATTGAAGAACACCAAAATCGTGATATCGCGTGTTTCGAGCGTTTCTGAGAGCACAGCTCGGTGTAAATGTGTCAAACCCCTTCATTCTAGTCAAATGCACAATATCGATGCGTTAAAAGTTGTCTGGCACATGTAACGGGTCAGGTGTTGGAGGATGCCGAATGAATATATATATTGGTGAACAAAAGAATGTCTTTATTAACAGAGTGAGTAGTACGATTGACGAAGTTGATGAGTGGGTGGTCGAGGAAGAACTGGGGAGTTCTCCTACGCTCCCAGGGCCCCTGGTCCCCGTGGTGTATTAATGCGCGTCGATAAGGGCGGCCGTCGCGCGCTCGGTGGCTGCGCGGCGCTCGGTCCATACCGTGGGACTGCTGAGGTAAGCGGTCTCACGATTCGGTGAAGCGATAGCGCTATGCGACCGTTTCACACCCCCCACTCTTTCAGAACGATGCTGCGCATCGTAGGAGTATTTCAATGATTCTATATAATGCAAAAGGTGTTCTCTTTGTTGGTTACATTTTGTATTGGCTCTACATTTTATGTTTTAATTACTCTCTTTTGTTTCTGAGTGTTCTTTTTCTGTTGCTTACAATTTTCTGTGTACATTCTTTTTGTTTTTGGGTGTGATTCTATACAATAAAATGGGGTTAGATTCTATACAATGGAAAAAAATGTGTATAAAATGAAATTGGGTGTTTTTAGATTTTGGCGAGTGTTCAATGTTTTGGTGGACCTTTGGGGTTTAATTTATGTAGGGTTTTTAGTTCGTCGGTATTTCTTGGTTTGTATATATGGGGTTGTAGAAGCTCTAATGTGGTTTGTTGACAAGTCGTTGATCCTTCCTTGTTAATGTGTTGGTTTCCAAATTGGAATGTCGTCTATTTTGGTTGGGTTGATTCCGTTAAAGGGTTCCAAGATTTGTCCTGTTTTGCTTTGAGGTATTGGTTGTTTTCTTTTCTGAAACTAACTAAATTGCGCATTGTTCGTGTTAGTGGGTGCGGTTTGCTATGTGGATTGGGTTGGGTTGGGGTTGTTTTTATAATATAATAGTAGTTACGGGTGTTCTAGTATTTTTATTGTTATTTTTTATTTTTCGAGAAAAAGTCTGTTCCAATTGTTTGTTGTTCGAGAAGGTTTTTAAAATTATTCGAAATTTTATAAGTTTCGTAAAAAAGGGTTCTTTTGTTTTTATAATCTGTAAATTATTATTACTTAATAACGTCAATAAATTAATAAAGAAAAAAAAGTTTATGTCGCAAATAGGTCGTAATTGTTGTTATTCAGTTTGGTAAATTTTATTTCATAATTTTTTGCTATCAAGTTTTGTGGATCGAGAAAAGAAAAGGGGGGGAATATTAATCAATTCAATAAACAACGAACATTCTATTTTCCGCGGTTTAAATATTGTGAGTGAGTGAGAGGGGCGCGTGCTGCTGCGTGAGTGGCAACGCGCGGAGGCAAGACGGAGCACGCCCCGCGCCACAGATAAAGGGTCCATAGAGAAAGTTTAGCTTCAAGCGTATTGCTCCATGCAAAATTGAAAGCGGTCGTTGTATAGAATTTAAAAAATACTTACGGTTCCGGTAAGAGTAAAATCGGGATTCCAAATATTACTCATTTGTCCTGTCTGGTTTGTTTGATTTTTGTGCGTTTCCTTTCGGTTTGGTTTTCAAGTTTCGGTCTTGTACTTTCTTCCTTCCTTCTGTATTTATTGTTGCTTCGTTGGTCCGGTTGATTGGTTGAATTGTTGATGTTGTTGTTCGTGAAGCACTTTTTTTACTTAACTTTTCACTTTTTGATTTTTTGTGTTTCCGATTTTTTTTTTGTCGAACTGCGTCCGTGGTTTATTTTTCGCGTCACTTCTGACACCAATGTAACGGGTCAGGTGTTGGAGGATGCGTTGGAGGACGCGTTGGAGGACGCGTGTCTCGAGCGTTTCTGATATCACATCTCTGTGTAAAATGTATCAAAAACCTTCATTCTACTCAAATACACAACTTCCATGCGTTAAATGTTGTCTGGCACAGCTGAAGCGATCGAGACTTTGAACAACACCGAAATCATGATATCGCGTGTTTCGGGCGTTTCTGAGTTTACAGCTCGGTGTAAATATATTTAAAAAAAACCTTCATTGTACTCAAATACACAATATCCATACGTTAAAAGTTGTCTGTGCTGTAGTGGCTGTGGCCGTGTATTTTGTTGGTAATGCAGTTTCGGCGACGGTCGGCCTTACGGAATAAATCCTTCTCCTTTTACGTTTCGCCCTATGGTCGGGGCCTCTTCAGAATAGTTTTATTATCGAATTATCTCTTCATTTTTCGTTTCGTTTTTAACAAATTATCCCTGGATTTCGGCGTTCGTAAATGTGATGTTGATCTTAAATTATTTTTTGTAACACGTGCACGAATCGCGGCACTTTCCATGGCAGTCTTCCGAGCCGAAAGTGGCCGTTTCCCTGTCAGTCGCGAACCTGTGGTGAAATGACAGAGTCACGCATGCGCAGTTCGCATTTCGTTCACTTTCGTCCCTTGGGAGTTTCTGTCATTCACTTTCGTCCCTTCAATCACAACCTCACTTTTCAGTGTTCGTCTCGCGCGACTGCCATTCCAAGTATGATGTGCAACACGGGTCGAATTGGCAATTGCGACTCGTGTGATTGCAGCCCTCGCTTCGCTCGGGCAGCAAACCTCACACTCGCCGCAATTGCCAACTTTCGACCCTTGTTGCACAATATACTAATGTTTCTTTGCTTTTTCAGGCCTCCGAGATCTCCGGTCATCGATGGAAAGGGAGGTTATAATACCAATCTTTAAGCAGATGTTCTAATGCGTGGAATGTTAATAAACAATGTAAAACCACCAAAAGATTATTAGACCGGAGAACCCGGTGCACGTGCCGTCACATTTTCCGAGGTACTGAAAAATAGATATTGAAATATTGTGAATGGCACATCATGGCTTTGTGAATGGCACCTCACGCCGTTTCCCTAGCAATCTTGACGACCGTCGTTTTCGGCTGATTTACCGTAAAAACTACCGTCAAACCACCGGGTAGTTTTTTGCAAAAAAAAAACCGAAAATTGGTCGAAACCACCGTAAAAACGACCGCCTTTCGAATGTTTTGCTCGGTCGTTTTCGCGGTAGTCGATGACGCGAAACCACCGTGAAAACGACCGTCTTTCGAATTTTGGCTCGGTCGTTTTCGCGGTTGTCGATGACGAGAAACCACCGTGAAAACGACCGTCGAAATGATCAATTCAAAAACTTCTAACCGGTCGTTTTTTCCGTGAAGACCGAGAAACAACTGTCGAAACAACCCCTTTTTTTATCGAATTTCGAAAAAAAATAAAATAAAAATTTGTCACGACTCGGATTCGAACCTGGGACCTTCCGACTGTTGTACGGAAGCTTGAACACCCTTCCGTACAATATCTCGCCGAATCTTGTGATTCGGCGAAATCGAAACAACGTTTGCAACGCTGTCTCCGCCGTGCGAACATTTTTTGCGCCTTTAAACGCTCGGCTTCGATTTTAATGTGTTTCACTACGTTTTCGATTGTTTATAGTTTTTTTTGTTACCGACTGAGTAGGTATCGCCTCATCTTGACCTCGTTGAGCCAAAACGTTTCAAAAATACCTTTTTTACCGACCATAAACCTTTGTCCACATGCTTTCATCGGACTCTGTCGACTGGAATTTCATTTGATTAGTTTCTCTCGAAAACTAAGCATCTCCAAACGTTTTAATTGTGTTATTCGTAATCGCCAAACGATTCCGCATCGAATGAGCCCTAGTAGAGTCGATTTGGAGAAAAAAAATGTTTGGCTAACTTTGGGCCTTGTTTATTTTTTAATTATTGTAATTAAACAATTGATCTCCAAACGATGAAATTGATGTACCAATCACCACCAAACGTCCACCAATCGACTAGTATTTAAAAAAAAAATTCCTTAAAGTTATATGGTCAACTTTATAGAGCTTTAATGAAGGACCATCAAATCTTTTGATTGATTAAGACCTTGTTCAGCAAAATCGGTTAAGAATTATCCGTTTTATCAGGCAGAACGTGCGTGGTATACCGCTGTATCCTTTGTGACAGGAAAATTATTTTTTGTCGCCTCGACGTCGGAAGCCCGAACGGACTCCTCGACAATATTCGCGTCGTATAAAATTATTGCAAACCGCGCGGATTTTGACTGCTCCGAGACGCCCGATTCGACCAGTCATAATCAGCGTCGCGAACCGTCGGCGCAACGATACCCCGCGCGCCTATTCGACACCTTCGGCCGCATAGCGAAGACGCTGGCTGCAGCATCGCGCCGCGGCGAAATAGATCACCGATATCGACCAATTAGGGCGAAGGGTCGGGTCGAAGCGTGTCACGCATAACGCGCAGCGGCGCGCGATCGAAGCGACGATCGTCACTGTCCTGCGGGCCTCTGTCACAGGCAGTCAATATAAAATCCTCGAGGTGTCTCGCTCTATTTTGTCGATAAGTTTAATTGAATTTAGTTAATTAACTTTGTGTTCTCGACTATAATCATTCGTCAATATTACGTGTAATTGTGAAATTGTGGACCACCGACATCCAGGGTGGAAGAATCGACGACCACGTCGAGTGGGCTCGTTGTTCGTCAAAATAAACCGGAAACTGTAAGTCATAAATTCGTCAACTGATTTTCTTTTCTTTCGCTTATCCTTGCAATTTCCCCTCGGGTCCTCCAGCGGAACCTCGAGCAAACCGCGGCTAGCCAAAAGAAATTGTTAATAATATTTTGTTGGTTTCGAAAAACCACCCTAGCGGAAGTAGCTTATTGACCGTTGGGTAACCACAAAGTGACCCCAGTTAAATGTTCTCCCCATGGTTCGTCTAGCGTTACTATTAGGTCGAGTAACGCGAAAGCAGCGTATTGACCACCAAGTAACCGCAAAGTGACCCGAGTTCGACTCTTCTTCGTGGTTCGTTTATCGTTACCACTAGGTCATGTAACTCGGAAGCAACTTGTTGACCGTCGAATGACCGCAAAGTAACCCCAGTTGAACGTTTTCACCATTGTTCGTTTGGGGTTACTGTTCGGTCGAGTAACGCAGTAGCTTCTTGGAGACCGCCAAGTAACCACGAAGTGACCCCAGTTAAATGTTCTTCCCATGGTTCGTCTAGCGTTACTATTATTAATACTACTCCGGTCTCTCGGCGTCAGCGTCAAACTCACCTCTCTATGTAGATACGAAAGGGTCTGCCTGCGGTTCGGCGCCTGACGGCTTATACATGGGCCGTAAAGGGGAATAAGGTGCTACAACTGCCCCTGAGCGCTGGGTTCCAATTTGGACTTAGACAATTTTTCACAAAATTTTTTTTTTTCGTTATTCCCTCAAATAACTCGAGTTATCAAATGGATTAAATTTTTTTTCTCAAAAAACGATTTTTTCGCTGACGCATGGAACGACCGTCCGCTACTTTGACCGGACTTCTCCGAGGGACATAGAAACATTTTCTCAAGTATGTTTCTTCTCACTATTTGATAATACAACATGGCCTTTAACATTGTATAAAGTTATGAACTTTTTTTTTCATTTTTTTTTTTCATTTTTATCAAAGGACTTTGAACATTTTTTTTTCGATTTTTTTTTCTTTATTCGATCACGCAAGTCGAGTTGTGCAAAGACTCGATAAAATTTTCATCGAGACATTTTTTTTTCGTCGACGCATGGATCGACTCATCGTCGATTTCGATCGACTTCCTCGAGGGACTTAGAAAATTTTACTCAACGCATGGATCGACACGTCGTCGATTTCATTTTGCGGTTACATCACGGAAACGAAGTTATTACTCTGCATAATGCAACCTAATAGTAACCCGAAACGGCCCATTGTGCCGACGGTCGAAGGGGGTCAATTTTTGGTTACTCTCCGGTTACTAAGAATCTTTTGCGGTATTCAACCTAATAGTAACTCGAAACGGACCATCGTGTGAAGGTTCAATTTGGGTCACTCTACGGTTACCCGATGATCACGAAGTTGCTTCTGTGTTTTTTGAGCTGAGTGAAGCGCGGTATGAGAGTTCAACTGCGGTCATTTTGCGGTTACATTACGGAAACGAAGTTATTACTCTGCATTATTCGACCTAATAGTAACCCGAAACGGCCCATTGTGCCGACGGTCGACCGGGGTCAATTTTCAGTTACTCTCCGGTTACTAAGAAACTTTTGCGTTATTCAACCTAATAGTAACCAGAAACGGACCATCGTGAGGAGGTTCAATTTGGGTCACTCTACGGTTACCCAACGATCACCAAGTTTCCTTCTGTGTTATTTGAGCTAAGTGAAGCGCGGTATGAGAGTTCAACTGCGGTCATTTTGCGGTTACATCACGGAAACGAAGTTACTACTCTGCATTATTCGACCTAATAGTAACCCGAAACGGCCCATTGTGCCGACGGGCGACGGGGGTCAATTTTTGGTTACTTTCCGGTTACTAAGTCACTTTTGCGGTATTCAACCTAATAGTAACCCGAAACGGACCATCGTGCGAAGGTTCAATTTGGGTCACTCTTCGGTTACCCGATGATCACGAAGTTGCTTCTGTGTTATTTGAGCTAAGCGAAGCGCGGTATGAGAGTTCAACTACGGTCATTTTGTGGTTACATCATGGAAACGAAGTTACTACTCTGCATTATTCGACGTAATAGTAACCCGAAACGACCCATTGTGCCGACGGTCGACCGGGGGCCAATTTTCGGTTACTCTCCGGTTACTAAGAAACGTTTGCGGTATTCAACCTGATAGTAACCCGAAACGGACCATGACTTGAACGTGTCCACTGAGACGTTTTGCGACCATTCAATCTGTGATGTATTGAATTGTCTTTAAGCAATTGGTAACATTGCTTTGTCGGTGTGTCGACGCATGCGTATTACGCTTTATGTTAGTCGCGCTGGTAAGCGAGTCAAGGCGGCATTCGCTCAGTAGTCCTGCTCACGGCTACATGTTAAATAAAGTCTCTCTCTCAAGCAACAGTTTAATTGTACATAATTTATTTATTAATTCATAACCTGAAGTTATTATATTTGGCGACGAGGATAATTTGGTTGAGAATCACGCAAGGTGCGTTTTTGATTTCCACGGCGGAATTTTAAATAAAGAAAGTATCTCGAATCATGGAGAAAGAGAGATTACTTTTGGAGCAAGAAAAAGCTCAAGTTGCTGAGAGAAGAAAAGCGGCGGAACACCAATTAATTGAACAAGAAAAACTACGTCAATCTCTGAGGGAATCACAGGAGAAATTGCGACAATGGGAAGAACAACTAAGGAAGAACGAGGCAGAAATATCCAGAGAACGGGAGCGTCTTCGAATTCAAGGTCAGCAACAGGCGATGTTAGTGGATTCGGAGCAACACCAGGCATCGAGCGAACAGAGCATATCAACAAACTCGCGACCGCAAGTACAGAACGTTTCTTTTTTTTCAACGATCGGCTCTTTGTCTGAATATCGTGTTGGCGAAGACTGGGAAATATATGAAGAACGATTGACTCAATATTTTCTTGCCAACAACGTTCCTGAAGAAAGACGGGTTGCCGTGTTAATTACCCTGGTTGGTCAAGAGGCATATACAATATTAAAAAATCTTTGTGATCCGGTTTTACCGGCTTCTCGAGGATTTCGAGATCTCTGTGACATTCTCAGAAAGCATTTTGCTCCGAGAATTTCGGCTTTTAAGGAGAGAGTCGAATTTTATAATTTACGCCAGGGTGATAACGAGACGGTAAATTCTTGGTTTGCAAAAATTAAGACCAAGGCGGTTAATTGCAAATTCGGTGCTCTGTTAAGCGACAAAATCAAGGACAAATTTGTGACTGGTCTGAAAAGAGGTCCTATTCTCGATAAAGTCTGCGAGTTGGAATCTACTGCGACCTTGGAGACTATTTTGGAGTTGGCGAGAAACAAAGAGGCAACGCTGCGAGAGTCAACCACGAGTTCGGATTACAACGTTAACCGGGTTCGTTCATTTGGAGCAAACGGGAATTCGAAGAAAGGAGCGCGGTCGGACAGCAAGGTCAACGGGTCGAGGTTCATGAAGAATACTTCGGAGTCGACAAAAGAAGCTAAGTGTAACCACTGCGGTGGAGTGAAGCATAATTTTGCACATTGTAAGTACAAGGAGTACAAATGTAAGAATTGTAAAAGAATTGGGCATTTGGCTAAAATTTGTCGACAAAAAGATTCTCACGCGAGTCAAAATTATTTAGAATCGACGGATGACGATGAGTCTGACTTTATAGATGTGTATCAATAAACGAACTCGAGAGAATTTATTGATCCGGAGTTTAGAAAAATTTGTATTGAAGGAAATTCTATTGAAGTTGAAATCGACTCGGGTGCTGGCAGATCTGTTATGCCTGAGAAATTGTATCGAAAAAAATTGTCCGGTTGTCCGTTACTTCCTACGTCGGTTAAGTTGAGAATGTACGACAATAATATTTTGAAACCGATAGGACAGATAGAAGTCGAGATGAATAATAATGGTAGGGAAGTTCGCGGTACCTGGATTGTCGTTAAAGAGGGTAGTAGGCCATTGCTTGGACGCGATCTCATGAAGGATTTGGGATTTTACATTGCGTCTATTAACGAAATAAGAGCGGACGACGAAATTCAAATGATGGTTAAGCAATACGATTCTCTATTTGATAATAAACTGGGCGAATACAAATATGAGAAAATTGATATTAAATTAAAAGAGAACGTTCAGCCGATTTTTTTTAAACCGAGGCCGGTTCCGTTAGCGATTCGAAAGAAGCTTGATTTGCAATTAAATAAATTAGAGAAGGATGGAGTAATTGAATTGCGAACCAGTAACCCGTGGGGTACTCCTTTAGTGCCAATTTTGAAGGAAGACGGAACAATTAGAGTTTGTGCTGACTATAAAATTACGGTTAATAAAGTGATTGAAGATGTAAAATATCCACTTCCTCGTATTGAGGAGCTTTTCGCGGCTCTAAGTGGAGGAGAAAGATTTACGAAATTGGATATGACTGCGGCATATAATCAATTGGTTTTGTCAGAGGAAGGGAAGAGTCTGTTGGCTTGGAGTACTCACCGGGGTATTTATGTTATGAATCGATTACCATTTGGGATCAAACCGGCGTGCTCCATTTTTCAAAAAATAGTCGAGAAGGTTTTGCTAGGTGCAGACGGAGTAATAAATTTTTTAGATGACATCGTTGTAACGGGAAGAACGAAGAAGGAACATTTGGAAAATTTACGGGAAGTTTTCAGGCGGCTGCAGGACGCTGGATTTAAATTGAATTTTCTCGGTGTTGCCTAACCCTCGTAAAGGGGGGCGGGTAACTCGGTTGAGCTGCCAACCGAGCGCGTCTCCGGGTGGCGGATAGGAGGGGCCAGGATTCGGGGACCTCTGCGGTCGCGTGGACTGGGGCGTCGTAAGGTGACCAGAACACAAGACGGGAGCTCTTCTGGGTCTGGCCTGCGGGTGCTATACGTGAACCCGGCGGGATAAAATCCGTCTTGGGGGAACTAAAGCCCTGCCGCGGACCACCTCCCCAATCCCACGGTGTAAGCTATCGTGCCAACGGGATGCATGGCACTAGGGGAGTAGTGTCGCGTACGATGCCCTTTGGGTACCAGGCGCCCCCCAATTGTATACAGCCTTACCCCCCTAAGCAGGCTCTGGGGGGGCGGACCTCTTTTCCTCGCAACTCGTGGGACTTAATGTGGTGCTTTAGTCACAATGTTGAGCCCATGGAGGAGGTGGAGGCCCCGGAAGGGGACACCGCACCCTCTAACGACGCAGACGGCATGACTGCGGAGCCCACCTGGGGCGAAGGGGTTTCGGCCCTTATGAACCAGGAGGGCATCCATTGCGTGACCTCTGAGTTTTCCGAGAAGGAAGAGGGATCAGCGCAAGCCGGTCCTACTGACTCCTCAATCAGCAGGCCGAAGAAGGGACGCAGCGGGGCGGCGAGGAGGAGGGCACGCAAGGCCAAACTGGCGGCGCAGGGCTCGTCCTCGGAGCAGCCTAGCAGCGACACCACGGAAGCCTCGCTCAACTATCTGTGAACCTAGGCACGTCTGCGGTACCTACGACTGCGGGACGGACCAAGGTTTCGCAGATTAACTTGCAGCACTGCAAAGCGGCCACGGCTCTTCTGAGCCGGGACCTTGATAGGTTGCAAGTAGACATATCCCTGATACAAGAACCCTGGATACACAGGGGACTAGTAAAAGGGATAAGTACAGTTTCAGGATCACTGATCTACGATAGCGCAGAACCGGGTCCGAGGGCCTGTCTCTTCATCAATAAGAGACATGGTGCCCTCAAGTTGAACCGATTCTGCACCAGAGACCTTGCAGCAGCTACCATCAGGATTCGCGTGGGAGGAGTAATAACCGAGCTGGTAATAGCCTCGGCGTACCTCCCGTACGACTCTGAGGACCCTCCCCCTACGAGGGAACTCAGAGAACTGGTGGACTACTGTAAAAACAAGGGGTTGAACTTACTGGTGGGGTGCGATGCTAACTCGCACCACATCATATGGGGCAGCTCCAACACAAATGAGAGGGGTACTGCTCTTCTAGAGTATCTCTCTACAACGGATCTTGAGATTCTGAACAGAGGATCCAAGCCCACTTTTGTCACCTCACGTAGACAGGAGGTGATTGACATAACGATGGGCTCACCAAGAGTGGCCCAAACGATAACAAACTGGCAGGTTAGTGAAGAGGACACTCTTTCGGACCACCGGTTGATAACCTTCGAATTGGCAGGGAGTGATAGCCAGATCCCGACGGAGACCTACAGGAACCCTAGGACCGCGGACTGGCCCAGCTTCCAAGCAGGGCTAAGAAGCAGGCTCGGGGACACCGGTGGGTGGCCGCGGACGGAGGGCGCGATCGAGCGGGAGGCAGATCTACTGCAGACCGCTCTGGTCGGGTCCTTCGAGGCTGCATGCCCGCTAAGGAGAAGGAAAACTAGCAAAAAGGTGGCCTGGTGAAGCGGTGAGCTGAACCAGTTCCGCTCCCGCTCCCGTAGGCTGCTAAACAGAGCCCTGAGGACAAAAACGGACAACGACTGGGACGCCTACAGGAAGGCCCAGAGAGAGTATAAGAAGCTCGTAAAGAAGTCCAAAGAAGCGGCCTGGAGGAGATTCTGCAGGGAGATCGAGGCCCTACCTTTAGTGGCCAGGCTCCGCAAAGTGTTTGCATCAGGCCCGCAAAACAAACTCGAGGGACTCACACTGCCTGATGGCGGGACAACTGAGAACCACGAGGAAGTACTGGCGCACCTTTTTGAGGTACATTTCCCGGGTTCGGAACTGACGGACCGGGGACAGCCTCAAGAGGAAGCGCCCTCAATCAAAAAACCGGGTGATTGGGTGACGGCAGCCAAGGTTGTCACACCGAGCAGGATAGACTGGGCGATCAAGACTTTTGACCGGTACAAAAGTCCAGGGGTGGATGGGATTTTCCCCGCCCTCCTACAAGAGGGAGGGGAGCCTCTCATCAAGCGCCTGAACCGTATCTTTCGGTCCTGTTTGGCACTAAGATACGTGCCTAAAGCTTGGCGTGAGGTCAGGGTAGTTTTTATCCCAAAGCCGGGTAAAAGCAGCTATGACCAGGCCAAGTCATTCAGACCGATCAGCCTGACGTCTTTCCTCCTTAAAACGCTGGAGAGACTGGTTGATAGGTACATTAGAGAGGGAGCACTGGTTGATAGACCGGTGCAAACCTCACAGCACGCCTACCAGGCCGGCAAGTCTGTCGAGACCGCCCTCCACTGTATTGTTAAAGATATAGAGAGGACGCTCGGCAGGAAGGAGTCGGCCCTATGCGTGTTCTTGGACGTCAAAGGAGCGTTTGACAACACCTCCTTCGACGCCATATGCGAGGCTGCAAGGGAATTCAGGGTAGATGAGTCTATCATCGAATGGATACACCTCATGCTTCGCACAAGAACGGTTACCGCAGGGCTCAGAGGGTCAACCGCGAGGGCGCACGTTAAGCGGGGCTGTCCGCAGGGGGGGGGTACTATCCCCCCTCCTGTGGACAATGGTCGTTGACGGGCTACTGGCGGCACTCGATGGGCTCAGGGTAAACGTGGTGGGTTATGCTGATGACATTATGATAATGGTCAGAGGCTCCCACTCAGCAGAGATGACGTGGAGAATGCAGCGCGCACTCCACCTCATGCAAGAATGGTGCACCTCCAAGTCGCTGAGGGTTAACCCGAGCAAGACGGAGATGATGCTATTTACACGGAGGAGAGGTTTTCAACCAAAACCCCCCTACATATTTGGAACTGAGCTGCAATACTCCTCGGAGGTACGCTACCTAGGCGTCACCCTGGATAGCAAGCTCAGCTGGAAAAGCCACATCGCCAGACAGGCTACGAAAGCCACTGCCACTTTCTGGGCCTGTAGGCGAATGTTTGGACAAACATGGGGCTTAAAACCGGAAATGGTCAAGTGGATATACACGGCCATCCTGGTTCCCCAAATAACGTACGCTTCCCTGGTTTGGTGGCCCGCTTTGCAGAAGGCCACCAACAGGAAGACACTGGATAAAATTTATAGATTAGTGGGCCTTGGAATCACGGGGGCGATGAGAACGACCCCGACCTTGGCCATGGGGGCCCTTTTGAACATGGCGCCCCCTCACATCTTAGTCGAGGCTAACGCCAAAAATGCTGCGTTACGCCTACACTTCAGTGGTAAGTGGAAGAGGGCAGAGGCGGGCCACGCGTCACTACTGCAGCGCGATGGGGACCTTGAAGGGATCCTAGCGCGAGGAGGGGATTGCTGTGACCGCTTCCACCAATTCGACCACAATTACCAAGTCCTCTATCCCAGTAGGCAGGAATGGATGGAGGAACAAGACAAACTTCTGTCTCCTGGTGGGCTCGTCTGGTACACAGATGGATCCAAAACAGGAACAGGATCAGGAGCGGGAATATGGAGCAGTGGACCCAAAACAAGGATATCCTTGGCGCTGGGAGACACTGCCTCGGTGCTCCAAGCAGAGGTGTACGCCATCTGGACCTGTGCCAGGCTCATCCTGGACAAGGGATACAGTGGCAAGCACATATATATATGCAGTGACAGTCGGGCGGCCATCGGGGCACTCCACCATGTGGTGAAGAAGTCCGGATTGGTGCTTGACTGCAATGCGCTGTTGTCGCAGGTTGCCTGCAGCAACAAAGTAAAAGTTCTTTGGGTGCCTGGACACGTGGGCATCCAGGGAAACGAAGAGGCGAATATCCTTGCCAGGGCCGGGGCTACGGTTACTGATCCGGCAAGGATTTGCCATGTCCCAATTGCCATGGATCTTATTAAGACCCTGTCGAAGCAGTGGGTGGAGGGACGATTTGCGGACCTCTGGCTACGGACAGAAGGCATGGGACACTCGAGGGCCTTGTTTAAAGGTCCCTCGGGCAAGCTAGGCTCTGTATTAATGGGCCTAGACAGATATCAGCTCAAGGCTGTAGTGGGCCTTGTCACTGGACATTGGCACACAGGGAAGCATCTAAGACGACTGGGGCTAAGTGAAGAACCATTCTGTCCGAGATGTACGGAGGAGGAAGAAACACCCCTCCACGTGATTACGAGATGCAGGGCGCTGGAGGACATTCGCAGGAAGGTACTTGGGGCGCCCGTACTCGAATCTCTGGACCTTGAGGAGGTTGGGGTGCGCGCCCTCCTGCACTTTGCAAAGGAGGCTCGCCTAACCGACTATCCTACATAATCGGATACCCTCCCGTGAATGGGCACGAGCACAATGGTCCGTATAGGACTGAGCGCTCGGAAATTTTACATTACATAACAAATTGAATTTTAAGAAATGTTCGTTCTTCAGTTCTGAGATCCGTTATTTGGGTCACATAATTGACAAAAACGGTTTGAGGAAAAATCCTGAGAAAATTGAGGCGATTATGAAGGTGCGTAGGCCGTCTAATGTCTCGGAGGTTCAAGCGTTTTTGGGTATGGTTAATTATTATGCGAAGTTTGTACCTAAAATTTCGGATATTTTATCGCCGATTTATAAATTGCTTAAAAAGAAAGATTTTAATTGGAGTAAAGAGTGTGAAGAGGCTTTTATGAAGATTAAGTTAGAAATGACGGCTGATCGTTGTTTAATTCATTTTAATCCAGATTTAGAAATTAAGTTAGTTTGTGACGCGTCGAAAATCGGTATTGGAGCCGTTCTTTTACATGTATTACCGGATGGTTCCGAGAGACCAATATCTTTTGCGTCGAGGGTTTTACGAGACGCAGAAAAGAATTATTCCGTTATTCATAAAGAGGCTCTGGCAATCTATTGGTCTGTGAGTAAATTTTATCAATATTTACTTGGAAATGAATTTGTGCTTTGCTCGGATCACAAGCCGTTGCAGGCTCTTTTCGGTGAGGAGAAAGGTATTCCGCAGATGGCGGCGGGGCGTTTGCAACGGTGGGCGCTTTGTTTGAGCGGGTTTAAGTACAAATTTAAATATATTCGAGGAGAATTAAATAATGGAGCTGACGGATTGTCCAGACTGCCTTTAGATGGAGTTAAGCCTCAACGCGAAATAGGTGATTATTTTCACTTTGTTGTGGAAGAACGGGTTCCAGTTTCGGTTGACCGATTGAAAATAGGTACTCGACGAGATAGTGAATTGAGTAAAATATATGATTATTATCGATACGGTTGGCCTAAAGAAATTGACGATGTGCTTAAACCGTATGCGAATCGAGCGAAAGAGATTTCGATTGAAAAGGAATGTTTGATGTGGGGTTACAGAGTAATTATTCCCGAGAACTTGAGAATTACGATGTTAAACGAGCTTCACAATTCGCATTTGGGGATTGCTAAAATGAAATCGTTAGCGCGCCAGTATTGTTGGTGGCCGGGACTTGATAAACAAATTGAGGAATTTGTAAAATGTTGTAGAGCGTGTATGTCGACGGCTAATCAACCGGAAAAAGCATCTTTGGTTAAATTTCGCGAAGGTAATTTTCCTTTCGAAAGAATTCATATTGATTATCTTGGTCCGTTTTACGGAAAAACTTTTTTTTTGGTAATAGACGCCTATTCGAGATGGCCTGAAATTTTTGAAATGTCGAAAACGGATTCAAATAATACAATTGAAAAATTGCGAGAGTGCTTTGCGAGATTTGGTATACCAAAAATGATTTTTTCTGATAATGGCAGGCAATTTGTGTCGGCGGAATTTGAGCAATTCTGTAAAAATAATGCAATTGTACACAGAACTTCTGCTCCGTATCATCCGGCTACTAATGGTTTGGCAGAAAATGCGGTAGGCTCTTTTAAAAGAGGAATTAAGAAGGCGTTATTCGAGTGTCGTGACAAGGGTGTTAGCGTACCCACTATGATTAATAGATATTTATTGACATACAGAAATGTAGCGCATACGACGACTGGGGAATCACCCGCGAAGCTTTTGTTAGGTAGGAACGCAAGAATTCGACTTGATTTAATTAAAGATTCTAATGTTGAAAGACAAAGAGAGAGGCAAATTTGCAATTTCAAGGGGAAGAGAGATGTGGTTTTCGAGCTAGGAGAGATTGTATACGCGAGGGATTATAAAAATCCGCAGAAACCTACGTGGTATAGAGCTAAAATAGTCGAGCGTTTAGGTGACCGAAATTATATTTGTGTACCTGAAGGACATTGTGACGTTAATTGGAAAAGACATGTTAATCAGCTTTTAAAAGCAGGACGTTTCTATGAGGATGAGTGTGGCAATAGTTTTAGCGCTGAAAAAGATGAATTGGATAAAAAATTGTGTGAGTCGGAACCTGTAATTGAAAGGACTGCGTTAAGTCCGAGTATGGAGGAATTGGAAGTCAGTGACAAAACGTCGGAAAGTGCACCAATTTATTTGGACGAAAATTTAGTGAATTCGGCTGAAAAGTGTCGTGTTTCGAAAATCATTAATCGAGAAGAGCTTGCGGATTCTGAAACTGTTAGTGATGATGTTGTTGTTAAAAAACCGGTGACTCCAAAAAATGTGCGAAAAAAATGTGTGCAAAATCCGAACTTAAATGTTAATCAGAGACCGAAAAGAATTATTAAGCCTGTTGTGAGGTTAAATCTTTAAAAAAGAGTTTAGCGCTGTAATTGTTCCTTTTAGGTAAATTATTATCTTAAAGGGGAGGAATGTGATGTATTGAATTGTCTTTAAGCAATTGGTAACATTGCTTTGTCGGTGTGTCGACGCATGCGTATTACGCTTTATGTTAGTCGCGCTGGTAAGCGATTCAAGGCGGCATTCGCTCAGTAGTCCTGCTCACGGCTACATGTTAAATAAAGTCTCTCTCTCAAGCAACAGTTTAATTGTACATAATTTATTTATTAATTCATAACCTGAAGTTATTATACAATCTAAAAGTTTCCTCTATTGGATGGGATAACGCGAAAGAAACTCAGGAACTCTTAGGTAATCGCTAAATGACCGTAGTTGGACGGTCAGACCATGGTTCGTTCGGGGTTATTATTAGGTCAAATAACGCGGAAGCATCTCGGTTACTTTGAAAACTCTAGAAATAACCGATCCAAAAACCATGAACCTTTAAATAACCGAAAAACAACTTTTAACGAATCGTCGGTGACTTCGGCGTTACTTTGAGGTTCGTTTTTGGTTACAAACATCGGTTGTCTTGCGGTTGCTGTCGGGTTATTTTTTGTTCCATGGCGACGGTCGCTAAGAGGACATTTTGGAGTTCCTTTACGGTTCTTTTACGGTAAAACAACCAAAAAGTAACGAAAAAGGAACCTCAGAATGACAGTAACCTGCAGGTGACCGCCAAGAAACCACAAAATGACGGTCACTCGGGTCCGCTAGGGCAACTGGCGCTCAACAACCAATTCGTTTCTTTAATTTATTCGTTGTTAATTGATTCGTCAAACCAGAGCCCCGGCAGCCCGTGACCCAGGCCGCGCCGGGTGGAATATTTGAACTCGTCGGTAGTAAAAATATTCTGTCTCACCATTTTCAGCCAATCCCAGCCGCCGGCGAGGACCTGAATGCGCGGTTTCAATTTATTATGGTGTGTACGATAATGAAGGACCACCAAATCTTTTGATTGGGGTACCGATGATTAGCGCGAGTTTCCGCATCGATTAAGACCTTATTCAGCAAAATTGGTTACGAATTATCTGTTTCATCGACCATAAACGCTAGTCCGTGTCACGGTATCCAGTCCGGACTAATGAAAATTCAAGATTTTAGTTTTTTGCGGAAACTAGAGACCACCAAATGTTTTAATTATGATATTCTTGACCACCAAACGATTACGCATCAATTAGTCACCTACAGAATCAAATTCGTAAAAAAAAATCGGCTTACTTCTAATGCTAATTTTGATTAAATAATTAAAAAAGAACGGTTGACCACCAAATGTTCGAATTAAGCCACCTATGACCACCAATCGACCACCAATCGATAGCACTAATTGAAAATTAGATTTATGCAAACTTCCGGCTAACTTTATGTAGATATCTCCGAGGGATACGCAGCGGTAAGTGCAGCTTTGTCACCGCAACTATTGCTCAGTGGGTAACAAAAATATAAACAGGTGCTGAACGATTCTCTCTTAAGGCGATGCGAAACATCCACGTCGAGCCCAGTCGGTATCAAAAACTGTAATGAACGTTTTTGACGGATATTTGCGATTACAGCTAAAAGAAGAAATTCATTCCCTGCGGATTTCACCAGTGCAGGGAATGAATTTCTTCGTTTAGCTGTAAATGCAAATATGCGTAAAAAACGTTAATTACAGTTTTTATTACCGCAGTCGGTATTTCACATGCTCTTAAGGGCATGTGAAATACCGACTGTGGTAATAAAAACTGTAATGAACGTTTTCTCCCGACTCCGCTAAAATAACCCCATTTCGTGTCCGCAACGCGGGCGGAAAATCGCTCATTTTTTGACAACTGACTCGCATGCGCAGTCCGGTTTCATTACCTCCCTAGGGAGGAAATCAGCTCATTCCTGCCCGCGCGGGTTCAATTCAGTTCATTTGATTGGGTGCTGGCTCTGGGGCCCAATTCTCGAGTTCGCTCGAGATTCGGTCGAGCGCTCGAGATGTTCGAATGATCGACTCGAACGAAACGAAAAAATGGTATTCTCGAGTTCGATCGAAATGACTTTCGAGCGGCATCTCGTATGAAACTTGCATGCGGCATTGCCAAGTCGCTGTGTTCACTAATAAGCCAATGAGCAGCCTAGCCTAATAGAAAGATAGCTGTTTTAAAAAACGCGCCGTTTTTAAAATAATAGAATCGTATGAAGTATATTAACTATTGATTTTGAGGTAGGCGCTCCAGTATTATTCACGTTTTTGTCTTCAAAGTCACTCACATTTTTTATGCATGATATTAAAAAATAATTGTTTACTACAATTGTACGTTATTTACGATTTTTCATTGAATCTATACATTATTTTGATTGAGTCCATTTTTAATTTATTATTTCATGCATAACTTAAGTACATAAAAATTCGGTGCTTAAGATTTGTACATACACAAAATAGGGAAGGATTATAATACATTACAAATGTATTGTATTCTTGTGTATGTGTCATGCCTAGTGTTAAACAATTATTCAAATGAAAATGTCATTTGTACAATTTTGAAAACAAATATTTTATCTCCATTAATTTATAAATGTTCTATAATTTATAAATGTATTAATTTATAAATAAAAACATAAACATGAAAAAGTTTATGTTTTCAAATGAAAAAATCTGTCAAGGGTTCGACGGGACGTTTACCAATACCCGTGACACGTGACACGCAGACATGCTGTTCTGCACACCGTAAGCGCGCCGGCTGTTTTATTGCCAGTACCTGAACCCCTGAATATTTATATCAAGAATAGTTTTATAACAGAGTTTCCGTACGTAGAGTTTCAATACTGGCTTAGGAAAAACACATGTTGTCACGACCCTTTCTTTAATGTAACGGTTTAGAAACGAGTAGTCGCGTGAAAACGAAAAAGCGATGGCATTTCTGTTTCGTCTGCGAACTTGTGAACACTTCACTTTTGTGTGTGCAATATGGACATGGAAAGTACAACAGGAAGTTACATTAGTGAAGAGCAGAAACAACGCCTCATTGCTTTAGTAAATAGCAATCCAAAATTGATTTCCGGAAAATTTACAAGTGAATTTACAAAAAAAGATTCGCAGCAACTATGGATTACGATCAGCAACGAATTAAATAAAGTACAAGGAGCAGTGAAAACCTGGACCAAATGGCGTAAAGTAAGTATTTGTATATTACAACTGTTTTTTACATACGACAAACTTTTATTTTTGGCACTCAGACATAAAGATAAATTTTACAATTTATTATAGAATTATCAATGTATAAACCTTTATTATTCTATTAAATGAAATCGAATATCATGTCTATCCTTTCATGATTGCCAAATTTACAATTATAATTGCTACTCGAGGTATTAATTGTATATGGGTCATTTCACGGTATTTCACACACTAAAAAACCCGACCATCTCCAATCTCCTCCTAATTTTTTTATATCGTTGACCATATCAAACGAAGCATCTATGATTTTTTTAGAATTTTATTGGGATATTTGTCTGATCCATAGAATAAAACATGAACAAATGAAAAAAAAACTAACGTTAAGTCAAAAAACCATCGACAAAAATAACTAGGCCAATGTTTTTGTAATTTTTTTCGCGAACGAAAAAAAAAATCCGATCACAAAAAACCGTAAAAAAAATAGATTTAATTTCTCCATCTTGGGTTTGTGCTTAAGGGCATGTGAAATACCGACTGCGGTAACAAAAACTGTAATGAACGTTTTTTACGCATATTTGCATTTACAGCTAAAAGAAGAAATTCATTCCCTGCACCGGTGAAATCCACAGGGAATGAATTTCTTCTTTTAGCTGTAATTACACATGTCCGTCAAAAACGTTAATTACAGTTATGTATACCGACTGGGCTCAACGTGGATGTTTCATGTCGCCTTAAAGTGTTTGGCATTGAATGTAGTATTTTCGTGATCTGTTATATTGAAATCGAAGGGGTTCAAATTAGTGAAATGATACTTTTTTTTAGGTAAATGGCGTAAATGAAATATAATTTTTTTTTAAATGGAATATTTTTATGGTAA
The DNA here is from genome assembly GCA_963932165.1 of Pimpla rufipes. NCBI lineage: Eukaryota > Metazoa > Arthropoda > Insecta > Hymenoptera > Ichneumonidae > Pimpla > Pimpla rufipes. The sequence continues at coordinate 8,660,073 of OZ010632.1, forward strand.
ACTGTGTTCAATTACGAAAATATTGGCCTCGTTGTTTTTGTCGATATGAATTTTTCACTTGACGTTAAATCTTTTTTCATTTTGTCATGTTTTATTCTATGGTTCGAACAAATATCCCAATACATTTTTTTTAAATTGAAAGATGCTTCGTTTGACATGGTCAACGATATAGAAAATTAGGAGAAGATTGGAGGTGGTCGGGTTTTTTGGTGTGAAATACAGTGGAATGATCTATACTTAACTATTCAGTGTTACCAAGACATGAGGTTCCAACGCGAAAAAGAAAGCTGCCGACATCGGACGTTATCGGTTACAAACTGGAGGAGGACCACCGTGCAAAGAAATCCTTTCTGAATTCGACGAGTCTGTGATAGCTCACGTACCACAAGGGAGCATCACAGGGCACAGCAACGTTCCTGAAATGGAAATTGAATTCGTGAGTTTAACAATACAATCAAATTATGTAAAATGTGCGCAATAGATTAAATAACATTACCTTTACAATATGTTTGTCGTTTTACAGGATTTTGGGGACACTGCGAAACTGGAATTCCTGGATGAAGACGTTATTGTTGTTTCCAAGGCGCTTAAGCAAGAAACATCAGAAAAGTTGGGTGAGCAGTGTATGAATGCTTCGGCGAAAACCCCAAGCTCCTCTATGATGCAGCAATCCGGAGAGAAGCGCTGCCTTGATGTCGGAATGTCGCCTGTTGAAATTCCAAAGAGAAGAAGACGTCTTTCATCATCAGCAGCCAGAGTTGAACAATCTTTACTCATCGGGAGCGCGATGTCAGAAAGCTCTATTCGTGATTGTGCCAATCGAGAAAAATATTACGAACGAAAGATAAATCTTTTACAACAACAAGTGAATATTATGAAACAGCAGGCTGATGCTGCGAAAATGCAAGCTGAAGCTGCAAAAAAACACTCCGATGCTCTGGCACAAATAGCGAACTATCTAACCAAAAAATGAAGTAATTTCAAAAATGTGTTATATACACATGAAGATGACACAAAATGCAATTTTTTGATAATATGAAACAATATGTAACATATTACTATGAAACGTATAAAATATAACTCTTGCTATTTTTAAAGTGTGTGATGCGAACCTTACAACCGCGGACGTCGGCGATCCCATAAATATTGAACAATTCTGTTCCGTATTTGTCTCCCGGCCAGAAGTTCTAGATTATTCTGGACATTGTCTTGCACGTTATCTTCAGGACCTCCGAGCCCAAAATCGATGTGAGCATCTTGCTCTTCAGCTTCAGGCTCCGGGACGTTGTATGCAATGCACATGTTATGTAATACACAACACGCATTTATTATCTCTGACGAATACTGCGGGCTTAGATGGAGAACTCTGTGTTTCAACAAACATCGGAACCTCATTTTTAAGATTCCATTTACTCTTTCAATGAGTGATCTAACTGTCGTTAATCGATTGCTGAAATATTCCTCTGGTGATCCTTCAAGTGCGCGCAGTACTGGTGTCATTAACCACGGCCTCAATGCGTAACCGGAGTCACCTATAAAACAACAATTTCAAACGATTTATGCATTTTTCCATAATATACTAACTTATAAATAATAAGTAGCTTACTAAATTCATACCTATCAGAAACAATTTTTGGTTCCTTTGATAATTTTCTCGCATGATGGGGAACACGCGGCAATGATTCCAGACGAAACTGTCATGTGTACTTCCCGGATATCTGGCATTGACATTAATGATCCTGTAGTCAGCATCGCAAATCTGTAAATAATACACTTCATGAATTCGTTTGTTTTGGATAAAAAGATGAGCCACCTCTATGATCTTTTTGCGCAGAATGTGCAATGCAATTAAATATTTTGAATATACCAGCTGAACATTAATAGAATGATATCCTTTTCTATTAACATATATATGCTCTGGATAATCTGGATTGTTTCCAGAAGGTGGAAATATAGCCACGTGAGTGCAGTCAATGCAGCCCACAATGTTTGGAAAATGGTATTTCTCCCAAAACCTATAATAAATTGAGATTTGTATCGTATATAGCAATGAACTAGATTAGTTAATTTATTTTCATAAAATGTATTTCTTGCCTGTCACGAATTTGGTGCATTTCTTGTAAGTTGCAAGGAAACCGAATCCATCGATCCATAATGTCACGTCTGTTCAAAACATTGACGACCTCTTTTATGCTTCTGCTTACGGACGACTGGCTTACTGCAATATATTTATTATGCCCAATATCGGGTTGATAACTTCCAGTGCTGAAGAATTTGAGGGCTACCAGTGTCTACAAATTGAAAGAAACAAATTATTTAAATACAGAGTAAATTAATATCAGACACCAGGCAAAATTACCTTTGTGATTACATCTAATGCTGATGCCCGAGTTGCATCAGGTATATGTTGATTCATCATATCGATTAGTACGTTCGTTGTTTGTTTGTTTAAACGAAACAACTTAACAAACTGTCGATCTGACAACTGGAACGGATCCAATCCCTCATGAAGAATTCTATCACCTCGTTCATCTTGTAGTAGGGCGTCATTAATCATGTCGCACATGAATAAATTGTTATTATTCATTACGATTGCCTGTAACACACAAACGCGAAAGTACATCAACATAGGATACGATATTGTGGATTATTATGTTATTGATATATACTTTGTTAATTTGAGCTTAGCTTTACTGCTATATTACGAATTATTAACACAATGAATACATACCGTTCTTTTATGTACTGTTTCTGATTTAATATAAATATTCCACGAGGGTTAACACGTCAAGAGACGCGGTAGCGTACCGACGCCAATCTCCTCTACATAACAACACAAATATAACCTCAAACTGTAAAATTTTCACGTTTTACTGCGTTCTTTCCTTCGAGATCCGAATCTCGAGTGCTACAGACCACTCGTGCTTTACATTCGAAAAATCTCGAGCGTGAGATCTCGGTGAGATTTCAAGAATGGCGGTCCAGCCGTTTCGTTCGACAATCTAGGGAATCTCGAATGAAACCGAGCTCGAACGAACTCGAGAATTGAGCCCCAGCCGTTTCGTTCGACAATCTAGGGAATCTCGAATGAAACCGAGCTCGAACGAACTCGAGAATTGAGCCCCAGGGGCTCAATTCTCGAGTTCGTTCGAGCTCGGTTTCATTCGAGATTCCCTAGATTGTCGAACGAAACGGCTGGACCGCCATTCTTGAAATCTCACCGAGATCTCACGCTCGAGATTTTTCGAATGTAAAGCACGAGTGGTCTGTAGCACTCGAGATTCGAATCTCGAAGGAAAGAACGCAGTAAAACGTGAAAATTTTACAGTTTGAGGTTATATTTGTGTTGTTATGTAGAGGAGATTGGCGTCGGTACGCTACCGCGTCTCTTGACGTGTTAACCCTCGTGGAATATTTATATTCAATCAGAAACAGTGTACATAAAAGAACGGTATGTATTCATTTTGTTAATAATTCGTAATATAGCAGTAAAGCTGAGCTCAAATTAACAGAGTATATAACAATAACATAATAATCCACAATATCGTATCCTATGTTGACGTACTTTCGCGTTTGTCTGTTACAGACAATCGTAATGAATAATAACAATTTATTCATGTGCGACATGATTAATGACGCCCTACTACAAAATGAACGAGGTGATAGAATCCTTCATGAGGGATTGGATCCTTTCCAGTTGTCAGATCGACAGTTTGTTAAGTTGTTTCGTTTAAACAAACAAACAACAAACGTACTAATCGATATGATGAATCAACATATACCTGATGCAACTCGGGCATCAGCATTAGATGTAATCACAAAGGTAATTTTGCCTGGTGTCCGATATTAATTTTCTCTGTATTTAAATAATTTGTTTCTTTCAATTTGTAGACACTGGTAGCCCTCAAATTCTTCAGCACTGGAAGTTATCAACCCGATATTGGGCATAATAAATATATTGCAGTAAGCCAGTCGTCCGTAAGCAGAAGCATAAAAGAGGTCGTCAATGTTTTGAACAGACGAGACATTATGGATCGATGGATTCGGTTTCCTCGCAACTTACAATAAATGCACCAAATTCGTGACAGGTAAGAAATACATTTTATGAAAATAAATTAACTAATCTAGTTCACTGCTATATACGATACAAATCTCAATTTATTATAGGTTTTGGGAGAAATACCATTTTCCAAACATTGTGGGGTGCATTGACTGCACTCACGTGGCTATATTTCCACCTTCTGGAAACAATCCAGATTATCCAGAGCATATATATGTTAATAGAAAAGGATATCATTCTATTAATGTTCAGCTGGTATATTCAAAATATTTAATTGCATTGCACATTCTGCGCAAAAAGATCATAGAGGTGGCTCATCTTTTTATCCAAAACAAACGAATTCATGAAGTGTATTATTTACAGATTTACGATGCTGACTACAGGATCATTAATGTCAATGCCAGATATCCGGGAAGTACACATGACAGTTTCGTCTGGAATCATTGTCGCGTGTTCCCCATCATGCGAGAAAATTATCAAAGGAACCAAAAATTGTTTCTGATAGGTATGAAATTTAGTAAGCTACTTATTATGTATAAGTTAGTATGTTATGGAAAAATGCATAAATCGTTTGAAATTGTTGTTTTATAGGTGACTCCGGTTACGCATTGAGGCCGTGGTTAATGACACCAGTACTGCGCGCACTTGAAGGATCACCAGAGGAATATTTCAGCAAACGATTAACGACAGTTAGATCACTCATTGAAAGAGTAAATGGAATCTTAAAAATGAGGTTCCGATGTTTGTTGAAACACAGAGTTCTCCATCTAAGCCCGCAGTATTCGTCAGAGATAATAAATGCGTGTTGTGTATTACATAACATGTGCATTGCATACAATGTCCCGGAGCCTGAAGCTGAAGAGCAAGATGCTCACATCGATTTTGGGCTCGGAGGTCCTGAAGATAGCGTGCAAGAAAATGTCCAGAATAATCTAGAACTTCTGTCCGGGAGACAAATACGGAACAGAATTGTTCAATATTTATGGGATCGCCGACGTCTGCGGTTGTAAGGTTCGCATCACACACTTTAAAAATAGCAAGAGTTATATTTTATACGTTTCATAGTAATATGTTACATATTGTTTCATATTATCAAAAAATTGCATTTTGTGTCATCTTCATGTGTATATAACACATTTTTGAAATTAGTTCATTTTTTGGTTAGATAGTTCGCTATTTGTGCCAGAGCATCGGACTGTTTTTTTGCAGCTTCAGCTTGCATTTTCGCAGCACCAGCCTGCTGTTTCATAATATTCACTTGTTGTTGTAAAAGATTTATCTTTCGTTCGTAATATTTTTCTCGATTGGCACAATCACGAATAGAGCTTTCTGACATCGCGCTCCCGATGAGTAAAGATTGTTCAACTCTGGCTGCTGATGATGAAAGACGTCTTCTTCTCTTTGGAATTTCAACAGGCGACATTCCGACATCAACGCAGCGCTTCTCTCCGGATTGCTGAATCATAGAGGAGCTTGGGTTTTTCGCCGAAGCATTCATACACTGCTCACCCAACTTTTCTGATGTTTCTTGCTTAAGCGCCTTGGAAACAACAATAACGTCTTCATCCAGGAATTCCAGTTTCGCAGTGTTCCCAAAATCCTGTAACACGACAAACATATTGTAAAGGTAATGTTATTTAATCTATTGCGCACATTTTACATAATTTGATCGTATTGTTAAACTCACGAATTCAATTTCCATTTCAGGAACGTTGCTGTGCCCTGTGATGCTCCCTTGTGGTACGTGAGCTATCACAGACTCGTCGAATTCAGAAAGGATTTCTTTGCACGGTGGTCCTCCTCCAGTTTGTAACCGATAACGTCCGATGTCGGCAGCTTTCTTTTTCGCGTTGGACCTCATGTCTTGGTAACACTGAATAGTTAAATATAGATCATTCCACTGTATTTCACACCAAAAAACTCGACCACCTCTAATCTCCTCCTAAATTTCTATATCGTTGACCATGTCAAACGAAGCATCTTTCAATTAAAAAAAATGTATTGGGGTATTTGTTCGAACCATAGAATAAAACATGACAAAATGAAAAAAGATTTAACGTCAAGTGAAAAATTCATATCGACAAAAACAACGAGGCCAATATTTTCGTAATTGAACACAGTTTACGATAAAAATATTCCATTAAAAAAAAATTATATTTCATTTACGCCATTTATCTAAAAAAAAGTACCATTTCACTAATTTGAACCCCTTCGATTTCAATATAACAAATCACGAAAATACTACATTCAATGCCAAACACTTTAAGCACAAACCCAAGATGGAGAAATTAAATCAATTTTTTTAACGGTTTTTTGTGATCGAATTTTTTTTTCGTTCGCGAAAAAAATTACAAAAACATTGGCCTAGTTATTTTTGTCGATGATTTTTTTACTTAACGTTAGATTTTTTTCATTTGTTCATGTTTTATTCTATCGATCAGACAAATATCAGAATACAATTCTAAAAAAATCATAGATGCTTCGTTTGATATGGTCAACGATATAAGAAAATTAGGAGGAGATTAGAGGTGGTCGGTTTTTTTAGTGTGTGAAAGACCGTGGAATGACCCATATACAATTAATACCTCGAGTAGTAATCATAATTGTAAATTTGGCAATCATGAAAGCATAGACATGATATTCGATTTCGTTTAATAGAATAATAAAGGTTTATACATTGATAATTCTATAATAAATTGTAAAATTTATCTTTATGTCTGAGTCCCAAAAATAAAAATTTGTCGTATGTAAAAAAGAGTTGTAATATACAAATACTTACTTTACGCCATTTGGTCCAGGTTTTCACTGCTCCTTGTACTTTATTTAATTCGTTGCTGATCGTAATCCATAGTTGCTGCGAATCTTTTTTTGTAAATTGACTTGTAAATTTTCCGGAAATCAATTTTGGATTGCTATTTACTAAAGCAATGAGGCGTTGTTTCTGCTCTTCACTAATGTAACTTCCTGTTGTACTTTCCATGTCCATATTGCACACACAAAAGTGAAGTGTTCACGAGTTCGCAGACGAAACAGAAATGCCATCGCTTTTTCGTTTTCACGCGACTACTCGTTTCTAAACCGTTACATTAAAGAAAGGGTCGTGACAACATGTGTTTTTCGTAAGCCAGTATTGGAACTCTACGTACGGAAACTCTGTTATAAAACAATTCTTGATATAAATATTCAGGGGTTCAGGTACTGGCAATAAAACAGCCGGCGCGCTTACGGTGTGCAGAACAGCATGTCTGCATGTCACGTGTCACGGGTATTGGTAAACGTCCCGACGAACCCTTGACAGATTTTTTCATTTGAAAACATAAACTTTTTCGTGTTTATGTTTTTATTTATAAATTAATACATTTATAAGTTATAGAACATTTATAAATTAATGGAGACAAAATATTTGTTTTCAAAATTGTACAAATGACATTTTCATTTGAATAATTGTTTAACACTAGGCATGACACATACACAAAAATACAATACATTTGTAATGTATTGTAATCCTTCCCTATTTTGTGTATGTACAAATCTTAAGCACCGAATTTATGTACTTAAGTTATGCATGAAATAATAAATTAAAAATGGACTCAATCAAAATAATTTATAGATTCAATGAAAAATCGTATATAACGTACAATTGTAGTATACAATTATTTTTTAATATCATGCATAAAAAATGTGATTGACTTTGAAGACAAAAACGTGAATAATACTGGAGCGCCTACCTCAAAATCAATAGTTAATATACTTCATACGATTCTATTATTTGAAAATCGGCGCGTTTTTTAAAACAGCTATCTTTCTATTAGGCTAGGCTGTTCATTGGCTTATTAGTGAACACAGCGACTTGGCAATGCCGCATGCAAGTTTCATACGAGATGCCGCTCGAAAGTCATTTCGATCGAACTCGAGAATACCATTTTTTCGTTCCGTTCGAGTCGATCATTCGGACATCTCGAGCGCTCGACCGAATCTCGAGCGAACTCGAGAATTGGGCCCCTGGACTCTGCTCAGGGCAGGTTTGTCCATACGGCTGTAATGTTCCGGATTCCGGTAAATTATGATTAACTTTCTCTTCGTACGCGAGATGGCGCGAAGGAACGTTTCGCCCGTGGAACACTGAAGTGTTCGGCTCGAAGGCGCGGGAATGTCGAGGGAGTTTGAAATAAAGGTAAAACTGAATTTAATAGTGAAAGTAAAAGTAACTGTTTGCTATATATATTGGAAATTCCGTAGTACACAAGTACAAGAGGAGGAACGAGTGTTCCGTACAACAGTTGAAGATATTCTGAGCGTAATAATTTGAAGATGAGTCTCGGCGAGATCTCCGACGCGTTGGTGGATGGGGGTGGTTCATCTCTCCGGGGTGAACGCTGGCCAATCATCGGTCGTCGTAGTGGCGTCGGTTCTCCTTCTCCAAGGGTTGTTGGCCACTCCCGTCTCCCTGGTCGAAGCGGGAAAAGCGCGTCCGTCCGGCTTGGCGCGCTCGGCGTCGATCGGCGGATCGACGCCGACCGAAGCCTGTTGGTCACCACGTGTTGCCCACTTGAGTTGCGACTTTTCGGGCAAAAGTCACGTACACTCTTCGTTGGTGGTGCGTCTGTTGTTTGTCGAGTTGAAGACTCCTTGAATTGTCTTCATCCGGTGGTCCGCGAGTCTCGATGAGTTTCTCCAGCGTCATAAAGGAGAGAGCCCTTCTCCCTGCGCACCCTACGTTCTCGTGTGACCATTTCTATCCTTAAAATATCTACTCGTTTTCTATCCTCAGCATCTATGTTTGAATTAATCCACGTTTCGCGCGATTCGCGGGGTTCGCGGGATCGACTATCGACTGTTCGTTCGATGTAAAGGCAACCGTACATCACACGGCCATAGACAGCCCGCGCGGGAGTAATGGAAACCGTACTACGCATGCGTGTCGTCATTTGTCAAAAATGAGCTTATTTTCCGTCCTCGTTGCACACACGAAATGTGGTTATTTTTTAGCGAAATCAGGAGAAAAGTATAGTACGTTACATGGGAGGAGTGCAACTTTTCACCTCGTGTGAATTTCTGCCCTCGCTTCGCTCGGGCATCAAACTTCACACTCGATGAAAAGTTGCACTTTCCTCCCTTGTAACGTAATGTACTATTCTTACACATATTTGCATTTACAGCTAAAAGAAGAAATTTATTCCCTGCACTAGTGAAATCCGCAGGGAAGGAATGTCTTCTTTTAGCTGTAAACGCAAATATCCGTCAGAAACGTTCATTGCAGTTTTTTTATACCGACTGGGCTCGACGTGGATATTTCACATCGCCGTAAGGGCATGTGCGTTTTATTACAGTTTTTATTACCGCACTCGGTATTTCACATGCCCTTACAGCAATTATTCCGACGATACCTAACGTTTCCGGAATAAGGAAAGTTTTACATCATTCCTCTGTCGATTCTGAATTATGTAAGACTTTTATTTTTTTCTGGCGTGTCTAGTTTCCGTGTATTGTTCTGAAAATGATTACCTATCCCTCTCGCACTGACGGAGGTTTCGTCTCCCCTTAAATTCGCCACCCCATAAAAAGGACATGACACATCGAAAGTCTAATATATCGAAATATTGAAGTCAATATAGCTCGTGCCGTCATTGGCAGGGGGACGGCTATGCCGCAGAGCCAACTTCAGACACCTATGATCGCTGCAATCACGTATCGCACGCATTTTAAATGACTGTATTGTTCATAGTATGGCATAGAATATACCAAATTAGGTGTGTTCGTTAGTCAGATGAACATACCTAATCTAAAAGACCGCGAAGTCATATGGAATTGTATAAACATACAAATATATTATTTAACCAGGCAGATAAGAAGGCAGATAAGAAGAAAGGAGTGCGAGCGAAGCGAGCACGTTATTGCTGGTTCTGAATAAAAGTTCCACATCGTATCTTTCTCTTCCACCCCGCCCCAACCACTCTCAATCGATATCAAAGACAGTAATGCATTTTTATACGCATATTTGCATTTACATCTTCAAGAAAAAATTCATTCAATGCGGATATCACCAGTGCAGAGGATGAATTGCTTCTTGAAACTGTAAATGCAAATATGCGTATAAAAAGTTCATTACAGTTTTTATTATCGACTGCGGTATTTCACATACTCCTAATTAACATTTTTTTCTTCAAGATATCAGCCGTGATACCGCAGAAAATGCTAGCTTTAAACATTCCCTTGATTAATTACAAAAATAAATGCCCAAAGTCCATTGAGTACATTTTTTACACATTACTGGCTCTCATTTAATTGGCTAGACGACGTAACCGCGAAATACACCTTCCAAACCTGTTCTAATAGAGAAAAGCAATAAAGAAAATTACTAGATATAATAAAAGGAAGTAAATGAGTGTACTGTACATAGGGATTGATTTCGTTTTCCGTATCAACAAGAAAATGCCTTCCATTTACACACTACGTGTTCATTTCTATTATCTAAATATCATAACCGTAATACGGCCCTTCCATATAAGCTTTTTCCATATCATTAGATCGTGGTCGCAGGCGCCTGCCGACCGGCTCCAGGTCTGCATAACACTTTGGAAATACTCGTTCAACAGCTGCTCGAGCCTGTTCAAGCGTGATCTCCCGCACGGACACGATCGACATGTAAGCTTTGTTTTTCACGCAGGCCTGAAATTATAAAACTTATTGATTGCCGCCTTCTCAATTAAATTAGAAGGCTTTGTAGTTAAATTACAATTCTATAGAAGTATCCATTATAATATTTTGATCTTTACCTCATGTGTCTTTCGTACGTTGATAAATGACGAGTCTCCCTGCGTGCACGAACTCAGAAAGCTACAGTGCGTGAGATTTGCCGCGCGAATTTCTGTGCACGCGAGATGATCGATGTTCTTGAAGTCGAGGTTGTTGCGGCAATAGTCGAACATGTGAATCATCTCATGCGCCAAAATACCCTGAACAAATCCCTCATTCTTGGAATTGTTTTGGCAAATTATTATCTGGAATTATTAGATAATATTATTAAGACTGCTATTACCATTGTCACGGCCAATCGTCTTTGCGTGTAAGAATAAATGTGTTGCACATGCTACTACGAACATCTAAGAGTGACAAATGGCCTCACTAATCCCTCTTTCAAAAAATTGATGAGTAATGGAAAACATTGTTGTCATTCTATTCGACCTGTGATTGGTTGTCAGGAAAGTCCGTGATAATCAAATTCAGTTTGGTGTCGAATTTGACATAAAAGACGCGGCAGCGCCCGTAACCTTTTAAAGCTGTATAAGAGCGCAGCAGCGCAAAATTGATTAGCCTCTGATAGGTGAAATTTTGAAAAGAAAACATTCCGAGATCGATTTTGGCGGTTTTTGGTCCGGAGCCGCATCTATGATTTCTGACAGAAAGATCGTCGCCAAAAATATATTTTTTTCAAAATCGATTAAAAAAGGTTCTTAATCGGTGTTTTCAGAGGTAGAATAAGCGACTTGGGACCGGTGGTATAGGTTAAAAGTCGATATTTTGAAAAGAAAATCTGAGGTCGCGAAAAGATTTCTGAGGTTTGGTGAAAAGTTGTTCAGGCACGCACGCCAGTGCGTGGATTAAGTACCCTAGTTATTATAAAATACTAGCCCATACGCGCGCTTTATGCGCTTATCCAGATGTCACTTCACTAAAATCGAGGTTACTTTTTTTGGATCGATCAAACCTGGATTTTCTTCTTTCGTTCGAGAGAAAACTATAACGAAGAGAATGCCGCAAGGCGGAACGCGATATCTTGATTTCGGAATTTTTTTCAGCATTTGAAAGCCGAAAGTTGCCTTGTGTTTTTTGAGAAATTTTTCTTTTCGTTTTTATAAAGTTTAAAGACCCCGACCGGTTGGAAATTTCTCGCTGATTTAGAAAAGCATCGTCGCTTGCCCAAAAAATAGAAAAGTCGTCGAAAAAAACGCGAAAAATGATATTTTAACCCTGAAAATATGGAAATATTAGGCCATACGCTTCGCCCAAACACCCTTCCTGCAATATTGTTAACAAACCTTGAAACCTTGCACGCCCTCTGAACAGTCAAAATACAATAACACAATCTAAACTGCCCCTTGGTTAGCAGTGAGTTGTAGGCAACCCGACAACCCATGAGGAAACGAATAACACCTGTACTTATATAAAAAATCCCAGATATTTTAGTCACTGATTTTTTTGATGAGGGTATTTCAAAATTCTTCGATACAAAAATATAGTTGCATTCAAACCTGATTAGTTTCCGGATCATATCCACCACTGACAGAAGGATCACATATCTCACAGGATATGTGACGCCTGATATCAATCGGGCTAAAAGATGAAAAAATTGGTAAAACATTTTGTGAGTTACAAAACAAAAAATATGACAAACAGATACGCACCAGCCAGACCCTTTCAGAGCTGCCATCATCAATTTCACCAAAGGACCTTGAATTACAAATGGAATCTATTAAGACCAACTGCAGTTGGAGTAGACTGCAGACACGCTTATCCCACTACTTCCCAATTTATATATTTCTTCCATGAATTGTATAATATCTACAGATTAATTGTTTTCATTTTTTACTTGTAGCGATTAAGTAATTTTGTATTTCTCTATAATGGTATGAACTGATTTATTTGTTTATTCATTTTACTGAATGAAACAAAATGGATAAGTTAATTACATGAATATTAATTTATTTAGCATATTTACCAATGTTATGCTTTAAGGTTATTGGTAACAGAAAAGTTTTCGTATCCATTTAAATACAAGAAAACTAGAAAAAAAAGTATGTAGAATAGATTGGTAAGTTATGGGAGAATGCTGCGAGACAAAGCGAAACTGAGATGTGGTAACAATTTCATTGTTTCATTTGGTACGTACGTACTCGTCCTTATACATTTGTAAACATTCCGTTCACAGCGAAATTTCTCCATATTCTCGCGGCCGTCCAAAGTCATAAATGTTCTCGTCCAATTTCTCGTGGCTTTCCCGCCTCGTCGCTCGGGGTAGAGATCGTAGCCATAATTGTCGGGTTTCTCAGACGATGTTGCTGCTGGAGTCGCCGCATCGGTCTTGGTACCAGCTTCGCTTGACTTTGAGTTGTTCGCTTCCGCGGCACTGTCACCGGCGGCCACCATTTCCAAATCGTTATTGTCAACACCGCAATTACAAATTCGAGGTCTTTTCCACAACAAACTATTGGTATTTACTAGTACACACGTTACATCAGCATTAGCGGAGGGTCATTGTTGGTTTCTAGGTTAGGCGCTAGTATACGAATTTCCACCGGATCGGAAATGACGCAATACTTGATTCAAATGCATAACTACAATATAATTTTTAATGATGATACAAAAAATCGACCACTCGTTCAAATATGATGAGTCGGATTATACTATTTTCGAGTGATGGTTGGATATGACTCCGGATATAGTTTTTTTTTTTTCAAAATCGCTTTAGAAAAGGTTGAAAAGTATCAATTTGGAAGAAAAGAGTTTACGGAACGGGTCCCTAGACATTTATTATGCCGAGTTTCCACCGGGGGCCCAATTCTCGAGTTCACTCGAGATCCGGTCGAGCGCTCGAGATGTTGTAGATATCACATGCGACAACCCTCTCGATACGAAGCATTCGATAATTATCGATGCGACCGACTCATCATCGTTCGAGAACACAGTTTTGACGAAGCATGCGATAATCTAGTAACTTTCACAAAATATCGTATACGATAAAACTCGAGAATAGGGCCCCGGGACCTAAAATCGGGTATGAAAAGCGACTAGAATTGTCTCCTCCCACCCGACCAAAGGCATCTGGGAAACTTAGAGTTTAGGGATTTTCTAGCATTTCAGCCTACACGTTTCAATCCGATATTAGTCCTCGTGGAAATGCAGCTTTGTTCAACTATGACGAAAAAGTCGCTGTGGACGCGGCAGTGGCGGCACGACGCTATTCAAAAATTTTCGACGACGGTCGGTACTGCAGGAACCTGGAAGCGCGATAAGCGTAAAATGCGAGGCGGCGCGGTGTGCGACGCGTGCCAGTTGTTGCGGCAATTTCGAAGAGAAAGACCATGATCGTTTGAAATATTTTGACAACGGCTATCGTGTACAAATGGCAGACAATCAGCAGAGCAGATTCGAGAAGTCTCTCGGTCTGCTGACCACGCGCTTCGTCACTTTGCTACAAAAAGCCAAGGACGGTGTTCTCGATCTCAAAGTCGTGAGTACCTTTTTCGAATTTCACTCGACCTCGTCACGCTCTCCTCGCGTCCGTCTCCCGACCGCAGGAGGATAGGTTAAGTCTGTTGCTCCCGTCGCTTGCGGGAATTTCGAATAAATCCTCATCCATCTTCGTCGTCTCCTCCCGCGTCAGCCCTTTCCATTACTCTTGTCGAACCCTTCGTCTTTCCGCGTTTTCTCTCTCGAGCTCCTCTTCAACTTGTCCTTATCGTCAACACCCTCTATCCTCGTTCTTTCTCATCATCATCGTGAATTTCTGCTCAGCACATAACCTACGCTATTTGCGGAGATTTTTAATGTCTTAACCGTGACTTGACGCTTGTATTCTGCTTTAAAATTACGTTGGAAATGTGCTGCTCACTGTAAAAGTGAAGAATTGATTGACCAGGGTCACAGAATAATTTTTTTACCTGTGTGAAGGCTTTTCTGCGATTATCCATCACGCAATCGCATTCTGGTCCATCATTTTTGTTATAAATATCTGTGTGACTGTCTTACGAACTATTACATAATTTTGTTTCTCCTTCAAGCAATTTTCCAATGATTTACTGATTATCCGAGAGTTAGGATATTGAAAATATAATGGCTCTCAATTTGTCAAACTTATTTCACACGCAAGTATCTAATCTTACAGGCAGCAGACATTCTGGAAGTAAGGCAAAAAAGACGTATCTACGACATCACAAACGTCTTGGAAGGCATTGGGCTCATTGAAAAGAAAAGCAAAAACAGTATACAGTGGAAGTAAGAAATTGTTGTCTTTCCCTGTATGTTTTAAAAAATTGTGGAAGTCTAGAATGCGATTTTTTTTTAATCCTGTGTTTGATTAACGCCAAACTCAATGAAAAAGCACAAATATTGACATTTGATCAAATGTGCTAAGTTGGGGGTCATTTATTTTCAGAGGTGCAGGACCAGGATGTAACTCACAAGAACTGGGTGACAAACTGACTATCTTGAAAGATGAGATAAGGAAATTGGAGGAGCATGAACAGACGCTGGACACTCACATGCAATGGATCAAGCAGAGTATCAGGAACATTGAGGCAGACTTCAGTAACAGAAAATTTGCGTACATCACTTACGAGGATGTGAAAGAGCGATTTGCAGATGAATTTGTCTTAGGCATTGAGGCTCCAACGGATACACTCCTCAAAGTCCCAAATATTGCCAAGGTAAGGCCCATTTCCTTGGTTTCTTGAGTCAAACAATTTCTTGAACTATTTTCTAAACTATTTTAATCATCTAGCAAACAACGGATGAGACAGAGGAGGAAATAAACTACGAAATGCTGCTGAAAAGCAGCTCTGGCGAGATCAAAGTTTATGTCGTTCAGCCGCTACTCGCGGAAACTTATGACAATAAAATATTGGAGATGAGACTCAAGGCCGAGGAATCCAAGGGTACAAAGAGAGATAGAAAGGATGGTGAAGGGAAGGACGAGTCAAGACCAAAGAGAAAAGCTGCGAGGTAACATTTTTTGCATACAGTAGAGATACACTGCACTTCTGCAGTCTTCTTTTCTTTTTTACTTTTTTCTTCGGAGTATTTTAAGGTAGTTTCATTACGCATTCGTCAACTTTTCTACTATCGCTCCTATCGCTTTGGAAACAGTGAAACTATGTTTCTGATCTGCACGGAGCGTATATAAAAAAAGATAATGCAAAATTCTGGTCTCATTTGGGGATGAGCAATCGTGAGACTAGATTGTTCACTTGGAATACACCAAACAACTAAATAATTTACGATTAACTTATATCGCAAGCTTCGATTAAGCGACTTCGAGGCGCCAGTGTGTTTTTTAGACAGTGCATACAATTAATTATTTCTTAGATCACCGAAGGGAAAGATTAAATTCGAGTCGACGCTGTCCGACGACGAGGAAACGGAAGATCCTGAATTGTTAGAAGCCAAAATCATACTTAGCGATGTTAGCACAAGTAAGTCTGGAAAAATAAAGTTTTATACCATGGAAATTGTTCTTCACGTTACTTTCTTTGCGTTACATCCTACAATTGAAGTTAAATATTGGAAACACAAAAAAAAAGTTATTTTAATAATTTTCCCGGCGGTTTACGGACATTTTTATTTGCAGACCTCCCCGGCCGTCCTAACATTGAATTTTTTTGCAAAATACTCAATGGAACCAAAATTTCTTTTAAGACAAAGTACTATGAACATGCACATTTTTTTACACGACACAGCACTAATCATCGTTTAATATCACAGATCTTATACGACCAGACGAGAATTTACTCGAAGAGTTTTATTCGGACTGTGAGTATTTAATATTGCAAAAAAACCAACATTTGAATACGAGGAGAAATTTCGGATTTTCATTTTTTTTTAATTCGTCTTCAATTTTCAGTTTGCGGACCGTTAATAAGATTAAGCCCACCGCCGGGCGAGAAGGACTACCTGTTTAATCTCGGCGAGAACGAGGGCATCTTCGACCTCTTCGACATTACGGCTAAATAACCGTAGCTCAACGACGCGATGGCTCCAGAGACTGCGTAGCCTCGACGACCGGAAAAATCACGACTAAGCGAGTTTGGCTCTCGCAATCGATCACATCAAAAGCAATCCATTTATTTATACAATCAAGCGCATGATTTCGTTTCGCACTAAATCATGAACAATGGCCGGGCTGGCCTAGAGCCACGAGCCGTGAAAAAACGAAACACAATAATGCGATACAAACGCTCGAAAATCAAAGCTCGACAATAGAGTACTACTGTCAGGCCGGTATCGAGATTTCTATTGAGTATTGACACCAAGATCGGTATGTGCGATACCGGCAGCCGTGGCACCAACATCAGTACACGCGTCACCTGCGGCTACTGTCAATCGAAAAATGGCAACCAGTCGCTGCTTTGAAATATTCTGCCTCTGCATTTGCTAAATCTCAATTGCTTAACAACCGATTTCTTAGAAGTCCGAGATTGGCACAAAAGGCAAATCAGAATCTGGGCTGTAAATGATGAAATGATTTGCAAATGCAACGAATTATTACACAAGATTTAGTACAAAAGTAATTCAAATTAGGAAAGATGATAGGCTGTTAAATGTAAAATACGTTTTATTAGTACGTCATTGTTGGTTAAAAGTTTAATGAAAAATGAATATTTCAAAGGAGTGAGTGGTACATATCTTTGTAACCACCGCCATCATCAAACCATCTATTCGCAAATGTAGATTTAATTGATAAAAAAAAACAAGAATATATATACATATATAAATATATATTATATATATAGAATAAAGAAATTGTAAATATATCGGTCTATTCGAATGATGTGAATAAGGATTCATGAAAACGCGGTAATTGGCTTTAAATTTACGTAAAGTGGATAAAGGAAATTTTTTGCGTACGCTGGATCAGTGAATGAACGCTTTAAAGTATTGTAAACAAAATTTTGGTTACAATGGCCAGTTTTTTGTAAACTTTGGTCGCAGTACAATGAACTACGGAGTGATAGAGCTGTGTCTCATCGCGATAAATATATCAATGTTCCGAAAACAAATTATTTTTGACTGTTCATTCACTGGCTATGTTTGTCGTCTGCTTAGCAGTTCATTCGTATCTCCCAGCACATAACTTTTCCAAAACCTGCTTACGAAATTTGTTTTTTTCTCGTCACTTCATGAATGGAAACTTACATAAATATTGAAAATGTTAAAAGGAACATTAAATTCTGAAATTTTTGTACACAACATTTCTCAACGCAACCGAGGAAATTCGAAACTCGTAAAGAGCATAAAGAGGAGCCGCATCACCGCCAACCAGTGACTGCTGTATATTGACTGTAGCGCTTATTGTTGCTTAACAAGGGGGTGGGGTGAGAAAACGCGGGAGATATAGATACAAAAGACAAACACTGCACCAGCGGCTTACCGCGTCCACCAAGGACAGATAAGAATGGAACTCGTAAGATCGTTTCGTCATAGCTCGAGTTGTCCGCGTGTTTGCGCCGCCGAGAGGTTTGCCAAAAAGACAGACGCGCGCGCGCCTTTCCGTCTCGCGTCTCTTGTATACCCGCGTGGCGGAAAAGCCTCTCGGGAAATTCGAAAGAGCCGCGCGCATGCGGCTCGCAACCTCGTGATAGTCGCTGCAGCTGTACGAAGGTGAGAATTCCTATTTGCCTGCTCATGTATACATGTATATCAACCGTTGACGATCAAAGGGTCGTAAGTCACGTTCAGTCCGAGCAGTCGTCACGGACTTTTCATTCCCAGCTGACGTTATATACGTGCGCGACGACCCTGAATAGGCGACCGAGGAGAGACCACGAGTCGCTGTGGCGGGTTGGGGGGGGGGGGGGGGAGGGTTCGTGAGGATAGTCACTGGCTGTCAAACGTCAAAGGCCCACTCCGTTACATCACGATAAGCTCTTTTCATAAATGTTTCAGTACTACGCGGACCCGGCACCTCGATTACTGATCGCCAAAAAAATTAGCTGTAAGTCGACGAAAATCGCGAAAATCAATGTCATCTCCCCCACCTCGGAAGAAACGTCGAAACGAAGTGAAGCGCTCGATAACGTCGTCTGCTACGACAATGAAATGTCAATGGCAGCTTGATGATTGTCACGGAGCTATAAAGTACATAGAACGTTGTTTTACAGTGGCTGATTCGCAAAGATGAGAGTGATCTTTGTGAAGTTTCGTGAGGTCACGCAGAAGTACCCGGTCGTTAGGGGGATGGCTTCTTACAGTGTCATATGGCCTGTCGGCAGCCTCCTGCAGCAGAAGATCGCTGGCAAAGAGGAGCTCAGTTATACACAGGCGCTCAGGTTTAGTATTTACGGAGGACTCTTTGTTGCTCCTACGCTCTACGCTTGGCTGAAATGCGGTTCACATTTCTGGCCAAGGAGTGACCTGAGGTCTGCGATTACTAAGGTACATATTCACTGCTGTTTCTTGTTTGTCCGCTGACTTGTTTGCCAAAGGTCAACCTCAGTTTATTTCACTTTGATATTCATCATTTTATTGTGTTTTATTTTATATTTATTATATTTATTGTGTATTGCTTTGTATACATTGTTGTATTTTTTGGTAGACCGGGATGGGCACTTGTGACTGTCTGCTATTTTATACAGCTTCCTGGTGTACAATTTTTTAAAAGCATCTTAAAAAAGGGTGCAGAGTAAAAGCTTGTGCATTGTTTCTACATTGCTTCAACTTTTTGGAAAGCCACCTGCTTGAAGATCTGTTGACATTGGTTTCCTCATAGAGAAATAAAAAGAAAGCAATGTGCAAGGTCTGACTTTTCTTCTGTGTGTTGTCATATCAATATCTTCATGAAATCTTGAGTTGAGCTGGAAATTTATACAGATGTTTGATAGAATCAATATATCACTATGATTGATATGGTAGGTTCAGTGTAAAATTATTGCAAAAAGACGGTTTACACATTTTGCAAAATCATGTCTTTGAGCAAGTTATTGATTGGCATTAGTTTCAAGAACAGGAATGAACGAAAAAGATTGAACTTTGCACCCTTGTTTCACGCAGGATGTCAAAACATCTTCAGAAACACAAAGCATTCTACAAAATGCTTCATAAAAACAACGCTTTCTCTGTCAAGAAGTGAAACAACAGGATAATTAAAAGTATTTCTTGTAATTTCCAGGCCTTGGTAGAGCAAGTTACTTACGGACCAGCAGCCATGTGCTGTTTCTTCTTTGGAATCAACCTTCTGGAATTTAAGCCAATCTCCGAGTGTGCCGAGGAAGTCAAGCGAAAATTCTGGCCCACCTACAAAGTATGAATCAATTGAAGTTTAAAAATGTAAAGAATAAAGCGACGCATTTAATGAGAATACCGCACTTTCTCGATTGCAGGTTGGCGTCTGTGTCTGGCCGATTCTGCAGACAATTAACTTTGTTCTCATCCCAGAGCATAATCGAGTGGTGTACGTTAGTGTCTGTAGTATCGTGTGGACGTCCTTCCTGGCTTACATGAAATCCCTGGAGGCGAAACAGCTCGAAGAATCTTCAAGAATATTGCCGGTGCTCGCGATCAAAGAACCGTCACAAAATACTGCCAAAACAAAAGCTCCCTCGATCGCCCAATGATGATGTACAATTAATAGCCAAATTGCCATATTGTTTTAACTGTAAGTAGGTAGATCAATTGGCTCGCGAGAAATCGTATGTATGTACCATGCGCTAGGTATGATTGCTTTCCATACCATTCCTAGAAGAAAAAGAAAAATTTACAATGTATAGTTAAAAGTTCGAAAGTTCGAAAGTGTTTACGCGCGACACGTAATTTGAAAGTATTTTCTGACGTTATTGTCACCTATACAAATATTTTTTACTGCATGCGCAAGACGACGCGATGTTTTGTTCTTCTCCTTTTCAATAGAAAAGAACATTTCATAGATTATGTGAAACGTTGACAAAGTGTTTTAACTAGGTATTTATGGGTGTTTGAAAGTGTTATATTACGACTCCAAAAATTATTATATCAAAAGATCTCTTTGTGGGAATACGAACGGGATTCGTGTTGTTGACAATAAATCAAGTATACCATCTGTACTATACTGAATGTATAGTCAAATCAAATTCTTACGCATTACTCTGAAGACATTTCCTTTTGAAAAAAGTGAACAGACTGTTCAGTACGTTTTAATGACAGTCAATTTTGAAATGACGTTTAAATATGTATATCTTTTAATTTTATGTACATACTAAATGCTCATGAACATTTTAATGTGGACTAGGTTAAACACAGGCGCTGGCGCGCGTGCCTAACAAGCTTTTGCGCTGCTGCAATCTTATAAAGCTTTAAAAGATTACGGGCGCTGCCGCGTCTGTTCTCTTATGTCAAACTTGACACAAAACTGAATTTGTTTATCACGGACTTTCCTGGTATCCGATCACAGCTCGAATAGAATTATGGCAATGCTGTCCGTTACTTATTAATTTTTTAAAAGACTAGGGTAATGACATGTACTGGCGCGCGTACCTAGAGAACTTTTCGCCGAAATTTACCTCAGAAATATTTCTTTTCAAAATTTCACCTACAATCGGTGTAAAGGTATAATCGGGATTTTAGATCGTTAAAGGGGAGTGAATATCAAGAGACGCGGTAGCCTCTCGGCGCCAAGTATAAAAAGAAATCTATATGCCGCCTCACGAGACTCCTCACGACCGAGACGCTAGCGCTACTCTTACTTTACAGCACGTTCATTCTTCTTCGTCTGCTACGAAATTCTAACATATATTTACAATCTCGTTGAATCCGCGCATAGCAGTGCACCATTGATTGTACCGAAACTCCTCGGCTTTGACGCAAATCGCCAGCAAATCCTCCAGGGGCGCGAAATGTGTGTCGCCTCGAATTTCGGCGGATAAGGCCGAACCTTTTCATGGTCGTACAATTTTGCTTCCCGCACTCCAGGCATTGCGTGGTGACTAAACGCGAGAATACAAAAATGACGCAGCGACTTCATGAGAAATATTCATCTTTGGTCATACACTAACTGCTGTACAAGTGGCTGCGTTGCGTCAGAGAAAAAGTTGTCTTCAAGTCAGCCGGTCCAAGACATCTATCGCATGACAGATTTGTACTTAGTGTTTTTGCTGCATCGATTGACGCGATAAGAAAATGATTTTTTCCTCCGTCGCGTCTTTTGGTGTGACCCTTACAAGCAGCGGCTGCTGCGGAGATCAGAACCCTTTTTTGGAGCCTTCGTAACAAATTTTGAAATATCTACCGCGTGCTACTGTTTCTCCCCTTCCCTTTCCGGAAACGCGCGATACTTTCGGAACGAAGTAGAGCGACTTCTTTCCGTCGGCGGATGCAAGAAATATGGGGCCTGGGTAAACCTGTTGCTTTTTGGTGTGAATCAGACAGGAAAATATGGAACGCCATTGTACGATCGCTCGTGTATCGGCAATCTCCATTACTTTACTTTATGACCATGCGCAGGTCGTGGGGGACGCCCTTTTCAGAACGCTGTCCCCCGATCTACACCAGGTCCCTTAGTGATGGACACAGTTCGGCAATTATATTATATAGAAATGGCACGGTACTCAACCGTTTGCGAGAAAAGATGTTTCTTGGCTCATTTTTTTGGCCATTGAACGACAGATTCCCGTTCGACAGGTTAGTCGAACATTATTTATCCAGGCGCGCTGCCGCCCCTAGCGGGTTCGACAACCAGTTAGGTTTTGGCCAAAACCATACGAAGCGACTATTTAAACAACCTGGTTAATTTTTTACCATTAACAACGGTCATTTGGGGTTCGGAATGACCGTCTTATGAATTTCATAACCGCATTAACCATATCGAATGACCATCCCGATAACTGTCCTATGAATTTTGCAACAGTGTCAACCATATCGAATAACCGTCTCAACAACCGGATGCTTCTGGGACGGTTGTTGGGCTGGTGATTCGGTACGGTCAACCCAGTTAAGAAATTCCTGAGACGGTTATTCCGAACCATGAATGACGGTTGATTTTGGGCAAAAATTGACCTGGTCGTTTTCATGGTTATTCGACTGGTCACTGGATCTGCTAGGGGCGCCCCACCATTTGACAACAGGACGCCGACATATCCGTTTCGAACTTTTAATATAAGATGATAACCGTTTTTCTCTTCAAGATTCGGAAAACAAATGTTTACTGATCTGTCAAAGTTGACTGCGATGTTTTGTTCCACCAACTTTTCAGAAGGGGACAGTTCATTTTGTCATGTATAATACGTAAATCAAAGAGTTTCGGCTAATGAATAATGCAATGTCAAATTTTACATATTCTCAGGTTACCAATGTGAAAATTCTGTCGTAGATGCATTTTTAATTCGGCGCAAATTCGCCCGTTATTCGTGCTTCGATTGTGGGAATCACTTACCCTAGCAGACCCGAGCAACCGTTATTTTGTAGTTGCTTTGTGGTGACTTACAAGTGACCGTCATTGTGGGGTTCATTTTCAGTTTCTTTATCGTCACACAACCATAAAGTTACCGATAAAGGAACCGTTGCTTTGGAACAAAAAAGAACCATGAAGAAATCGTGAGTCAAGTTTGCTAGTGAGTTGGTTCAACCTGCAAGTAATCAAAAAGCGACGTCTGTTAACAACCGTTTATCGTACGTTAATAGTTGTTATTTTGTTATTACCGCAGTTACTCGTAATAACCGCATAAGAACCCTAAACCGTACATAAAACTGAAGTCATCGTGTGGTTGTCAAACGGTTGTTGGTTGCTTTTGCGTAATATTTTAGTTTTTGTTCCATAGCGACCGGTCGCTTCTCGGTTATGCGGAGGCGTTCTTCAGATCTGATAAGGTATAGTCATATATTTTCAATACGGCTCCGAAATAAATAAATGAATAACGAAATGTCAATGTTACATTTGTGATAGCCACAGGTTATCAGCAAAGAAATAATTTGCACGTTATTGCGTCAGGATCGGTTGTTAATAGAACCACGAAAAGAAAAATTATTGCGATAAAATTCGTAAAAAGAGGATAAGAAAGAGATGGAATACGTAACTATTCATCACGTGACGATAACACACGGTGGGTCAGTAGATCAAAGATGGCGGCCGCGAGAGGCTGACAAGCTGTCATTCTCACATTAAAAACAACCTGTATAGCGGCGAATGGACTGGTTGATTGAATATTTCCGTAAAATCGGTAGGAATTTTTATAAATTAGACGAAATATTGATACTTAGTGAGTGACTGATTGTGTTTTTTGGTCGGACGCGAAACGACGGTAACGCGGGTTATGTCCAGGTTACGTTATTTGTGCATACATATACGCCTTTTTAATTCTAATGACGCTCTGGTTGACTGTTTATTATAAATTTTATTGAAACGAACACGGTACAAGTTTGAGGTTATACAGCGGACCATGGCCAGAGCCTCAATATCTGCTCAATGCTGCGACACCATCGCTTCCTACATGGATGGAGTTCATGTGAAGATTGCGGAGGCTTACAAACCACCACGCAAAGTCACTCTTCCTGCTGCTTACAACAACAAGTTGCCAGATGTATCCAAACATACTTATGACTTTAGCCTAGAGATGTCTGTACTTGACAAGGTACTCTTAGTTATTCTTTAATTATTTGCATACATGTTCTGTGTTGTTTGCCAGGAAAATGTTGAGATCCAATTATTAGTGGCCCTGGAGTATCATGTCTCTGCTATGAGTTTTTTATAGAAAAAAACGTATGTAGAAGTTTATAGTAAAAAATTTAGGTAAACTTCTGGGCATAGAACATTTTTACCACAACCACTCTGAATTAAAAAAAAATGAATTTATGACAAAAAGGAACTTTTAATTTTTCTTTTACAGAAAAAGAAATTTAACCAAGTTATTTTTCCTAAAAACTTTTAACAAAAATTTTTTTTTGTAAAGTATAAATAGATTTCACTATTTTCTTCTTTTACTTCTAATTTACAAAAGAATCTGTGAATTAGAAAATAATTTTAGCGAACAGATTGTAGTTATCTATTCTTTACTACATATTTTAGGTAGAATGTGTAGAATAATGTACAAAACTCTTTATAGTTGAGGGAATGGCGACTGGTCAGACAGTCAAACAATGAAGCTCGTCGCTTGCGGCTGGAGGAAAGAAAGAGAAGGAAAGTAATTGAGTCAGAGAAGGAGAGGAAAGGACTTTCGAATCAGGAGCCGGAGATGAATGGTGATCATAGAGGTCAAGAGGATGCAGGGAACGAAAACGGAGTAGAGAAGAACGAGGAAAATATCGCAGATGACAAAAATAAAGAGTCTGGAATGCAGCAGACCGAGGTTCCTATTAAGATAGCTCCAGCTCCAAAAGCTACGATACTCACTCCGCAACGTTTGTCGCCCCCGGTAACGGATATCCGCGACAACGTCAGCCCCTGCAACGGTGGATTGGACTACTCGGATTTTGACAATGACACCAGCAGCCCCTTTGATAATATGGAGCTAAAGACTATAAACGATATGGAAGAACTCGCTCAGGTTCGACCAAGAAATTTCTTCAAATTATGCTTCAAGTCATCCTCGTTAATTCGTTAAAAAAAAACGGTTTCAGGTGTTGCAACCAACATCGCGATGGATCGCGCCAGCGAAAGTCGAGGATATAATAAAGGAACTGACAATTGAGAATCGCCAGACGGAGGAACAGGTCAGCGGGGAGAGGACCGATAATCGTGTGGAAAATCCCGACGATAGAAATAATTCCAACGGACGGAATGTGTCTATTATCGTGGAAGAACTCGAGCGCGAGCTTGCGCGACCTTACATGGAGGTGCGTTGATAACATGTATTTCATGTCATATTGAGCGAATTTTCGCATCGTTAGCCCTCTCTTTTACGTCTTACAGAATTGGAAACCGTGGCCGGATTTGGAGAGTCCCGAGTGCGAGGACAGCGAAACAGATCTACGCCGCGAGAGCATCGGTACATCGAGGGAATCCGCCCTTCCGAATCCTCTGTTAGATCTCACGGAGGAGGATAAAAACTTAGCGCGACATCTGAGCGACATGGGATTCCCGTTGTCGAGGGCAGCTCGAGCGGTTCGCGATCTCGGCGGTAAGGACAACAAAAAAGTCGTCGAATATCTGCTGGCTGTGCAGTACTTGGAGGAGCTTGGAATACGCGGCGACGAGGCGGAAAAGGCTCTCGCTCTGACTAATTACGATCAGGAAAAGGCCAAGATCTACCACGAGAGCCTTAGCACTCTGAAGGACCTGGGCTTCCCGGAGGACGAAGCGTCCAAGGCTCTTCTAAAGTGCGACATCGATCGTGACAGGGCTCTCGACTTTCTCATCGCATAGCGACGCTCCTTCGCTGCTAGAAAATAAATCTATCGGGAAAACATTGCGGTGATGCGCCGTACAATAGGGCTGTCCTTTTTTGGCGTAATGTAAAGCAAAGTATAGTCATCCGTTTATCCCGCATCCTTATCAAACGATGACGAATGACGACGGTATCGATCCAATGGCCTCTTTTCCGAGGCTCCAGAATTCCCGCGTTTATACACAACCTCATCGGTTAAAAAAACGCTTAATCTTTTGCCTGAACTCATCATTGCGATTGTTGTTTCTCCCGAAAAAAACATTTTTCGTGACAAGAAACAACAATTTTGATAAGCAATTTAGATAAATAACCGCCCTAATGTACCACCAGTAGATCTGTATACATCAATTAACCCCTCGAGTACCAGCGCCGCTAATATATGACTTGAAAAATTAATCCCGAACAAAAATTGGTGATACGACCTTAAAGCATCGACATTTCGATAAGTCAAACAGGAGTTAATTACATCTGTCCGTATTTTTGTTATAAATAAAAATATTCAAGGACGCAAAATACAAAATGTCTGCAGTTCTCGAGGGGTCAATTTCGGTACTATCGACGTACGACAATCTCCCATCGTCGGGTACACATTCCGATGTACTTGGAATAAATTCGTAAGAAAAATCAACCTTGATTTGGTTATCATTGGGGGGTGAAAGATGTCGCAGATGATCTTTTAACGCGTTTATTCAATTTTCAATTGTGCTACACGGATTGATTGTTATTTGTGAACTTGGTGCCATCGTACTGAGTCCAGTTCGGTGGACACTGAATCAAAATTCATTGCGCAGCTAGAAGAAACAACAAACAGAGGATGTTACGGTTTTGCGGTACTACAATAATTCAAATACTACGATGTGGAGTAGGTACTTTTGGCTGCAGTACAAAGCTACGATCGGCGTCGGGGCTGAAAATGAATGTTGTTGAGTGGTCGCAGCGATTAGCCAGGCTTCCGTAAAGATCGCTTCGCGACAATTGTCGTTTCCGCACACGGCGATCGGTCCGTTAACCAGCAAATGGTAGGACACGCCTAGAGTCACTTTGTCCTGATTATAGCTTCGCATTTTTCCGTCTCTGAAATTGTAGTTAGAGAGTTAATCTCATGGGTTTCGAAAGTTTCGCTGTATTCCTTACCCATCGTTGTAAATTCTTCGCAGAGCTAATTCCCACAATGAGGCCGATGTATTGACGTCGACGTTGTGAACTTTGAGCAATTGCCTAGGTAATTCAACGGTGATGTCTTCGTCCTCTCGAGTGGAGAAGGAGATTTTTAAATTCGTATTTATAGTGGATTTGCCCGTGCGACATTGTCCTAGGGCAATTCCACAGTTGCCTAGAGTGCCGATTAATTGACGAAAGACTGGGTAGGACAGATAGTTCAAGTGTGGATTGGAATGAAAGTAGATTGAGGGGCAGGAGACGAATCCATTGAGAGGCAAATTGCTCAACCTGCATAAGGAGGGGGGAGAAAGTACGTCAAGTCGACCGGGCTGAGGCTGAGCTAAGGACTCGTGGCCCACTGAAAAATCATTCAACTACCCATAGAAACGATTTACAACCTGTTGGAGCAGACGGAAATAATCCGGAGACCAGGAGCCAGGGTCAACCTATTCGGCATTTCCTCCAACGAGTTGTTGTCGACTCGCAGTTGCTCCAATTTCTCGAACGAGCCTAGCCACTCGGGCAGCACGACAAATTCGTTGTTGCAAATAGAGAGGGATTGGAGATTTTTCAAACGTTGCAATTCTGCGTTTCGCGCGAAAAAAGGGCATTGATAGTGGATTTTTAAAAAGCCAATTTACGTCTGCAGCTCTCTTCTCAAATTGTACAAACGCTTTTGGAGCAGGAATTAATCAAATTAAAAAATGTTAAGTTAGCAATTTAAAAGTTTTCCCTTTCTCTCTTGATTACCGTACAATTTGAGAAAATCCACCGCGTAACGATAAAACTCACCGGGTGGCAATTTTTTCAAAAAATTGTGATCTATAGTGAGAAACTCCAGAGATCGCAAATCCCCAATTGAACTGGGTAAATGGCTGAGGCCGTTTTCGCTCAGATCGAGAAGGGTGAGATGTGCCATTGATACCAATTCCAGTGGTACCTCGTGCAAGCTGTTTCCATGGAGATAGAGATGAGTTACGTTTACGAGTTCGGTCATCCACTGCGGCAAATTCGTAAGTTTGTTCTCCTTGAGATATATCTCACGTATATCACTGGCGCAAGCTCGAATCGCATCGGGAAGTTGCGTGAGACCGCGGTAATTCCAGTGCACAATCATTTTGCCCTTTATCTCGTTCACCAATTCCTCGACATCCAAATCCGAAGCCATCGTCAACGGTGGATGTTGTTATTACATACGCATACTAAAAAGCAATCTAAAAAGCAAACTGTATGCGCGAAGTTTTGTTTTTAATACACCGAGTCCGCTTTAAAAAAAACCAAGTGCACCGCGGAGTCTTATTGGACGGCGCCCAAAATATTCTTAAAATAAAATCGCTCTTTCGATTGAATTTGTGTCATGTCTGAGTACGGTAAAAGGCAACGTCATCGATGTGTTTTCACATTTTTATTGTCGAAAATATGATGAATTTTCGTGAGGATGAAGTCACATGCAAATGAACGAGTGTTCAGCAGAGGTAACACGACTCGATCAATTGAACCGCGATACTGGCGCATTTGTCCTACATTCGGGATGCAAGAGGCTCTGCCGTGAGCTCTATAGTCGCTGCTACAGCTGGCGGCAGCGACTGTAGCTGTGGCAGCGATTGTAGCTTACTTCTGCGGCTCGGTGCATCCCTCTGTTCGCGACGCTCGAAACGCAACCCTTTCGGCTGACATTCTCAACGCTACCCGTAATATTTTCTGGAGATGTTCCTTCGTAAGACGCGTGACACTGAAAATGAATGCACGTTTCTATGTATAAAAACGTTTGGTGACGGTATATTAAATTGATCATTTTTTTATCCGTGGGTTACTCGACAAATCTAATTTAAAAGTTTGGTAATGAGCGAATTTATTTTACTCGCTATATTGATGTCATTTTCTAGAGTGGTTCTGAGAAAGGCGTGACTTTATAGACGCTGGTTTGTTGAGGTCCGTTTTTCATGTTACTCCGTTTCGAATCTAACACGTAACGTGTTCTGCGGATTTAAAAAATTGTTATTGTTATTCTGGGTGAACAAACGTATGAGAATATACGTACATACGAGTGCAAGTTACTTTACCATTTACAATTAAATTCAACGGATACTGCTTGACATTTAGCTGCATTGGAGTTAAATTGGCATCCAGAGTTAAAAATCGTGCCTAAGTATCGTCGAATGAGCGTCTCGGCGTTCTTCCCGGCAGTGGCACCACGGAATTTTGAATTCCGCTCCGAAAATCGACCAATGAACGCGAGGCGAAGGTGGTGGGGGGACAGATGGTGCAAACACGGCGTAGTTGAGAAACTCGCAGGCTAGACGGCGACACCGGTCGGCCGTGTTACGTCACACGAATGATGACGTTCTAATGGTTAATGGCTACTACTTTCCCGAGAGCTCTGCCTTTTACAATGAGAAAGCCAAATAAAATCCAGCGAAAAATCCATGAAATATGATGCATCGAAACTCAGTACTATAAGAATATGATTGCTCGATCTTCACGTCGGCACTGCTGATGTTAATTTTCATTACACATCGTACGTGATAACGACGAAAGAGTCTGTGAGAAAAGTCAGCCCAGCACGTATACGGAACGGAACGGGACGTAACCATCGACGATAATCATCGCTCGCTATTCCGGACTACGGCCAGATGCGAACGACTGTGATACTCGGGAGGATATCACCGAACGAGCATTGCACGTGAGTAACGATTGTATATCGCATTTTGCACCCTTTTTTCAGACCGTTGCTCTTCCACCTTTAACCGTGAAAATTGCGAACCTGTGGCCAACTCCCTTCGCTCACCGAGTCGCCGAGTCGTCACAAATGGCGGCTCCGATAGCGCGACTCAAAAAATTCGGCTCGTCTGTTATCGCAAACCCAAAATTGACAATTCCCCGTCTCCCTCCCACTCGAGCCCGCACATTTTCGACCCGAAACTCGATTCTACCCCGCGAACTTTTCATGCTTCACACTTTTTCGTTAATCTCGCTTTTTTACATCCTATACTCACACCACTGCACCCCACCACTGACTATATGTATACATTAGGGTGGCTCATTTGCAACTCTTTTTTTTTTCGTGATAAACTGTGGCAGTTACTTTTGTTTAGTTTTTATTTCATTTTTTTCATAGAGTAATAGTGAGAAAAGTGAAATTTTATTATTTTTTAATGCAGGCTTTTGAGATTATAGTGAAGTAAATTTTGTGTTGTGATGATCAGTTTTTCCATAGATTGATTTATTGTTAATTAGATTTTGGTTCTATTTGTGGAATTTCTAAACTTGCTTGTTTATCAGACCTTGCTGCTATTTTTCTACTGAACTTGCCGGGACAGTCTCAGATGTTACTGCAATCTGTTTTCCATCCCCCACCATTTCCAACATTCAAGCATTTTAAGGATCGGTAATAGTTTACATAAAAAATGGGCATTTCTTGCTGTTTTGAGTAATTGAATTGTGGCTCGGTGGAATTGAAAAATATACTTATATTGCAACGGTTATTTTGTTGTTGTTTTCCTATCACACATGCTGTTTTGGCCCCAGATTTTACCGCAATCTGTTCAAGGATTCCAAAGAACCTCAAAATTTCTTGAAATAAAAAATAAAAAAGAATAAAATAATAATAAAATAATAAAAGCAATAGGATCACGAAATAATGGAATTCTTGCTGTTTTTGTTTTCAGTAGGTGACATGCCTAGCAGTCGTGACATAGACCGCACTGAACGCAATGGAAGGTACAGGTCCAGGAGGCGAGAGAGCGCAGGTAGCGATTTGACCCGTCACAGTTACGAGATATCTGAGAAGAAGCATCGCAAGCATGGCAAGAGCAAGAGTTCTAGTAGGAAGAAAAAGAAGAGGTCGCGCGACAAGTCGATAGACACCGTGCCGCGAGTAGCGTCTTCCGTGGTGAAGCCCCTGGTGGAGTATTCGGATGTGAGCAGCGAGGATCTCTCCGAGCCGGAAGCGGGAGAAATACAATCGGAGGAGAGCCGAGGAAACAGCTACACGGACGGTGAAGTTCCGGAACCGCGGCTTCAGACGCGTTACTATGGAGGCGGCAGTCCTGGCCGCAATCTCGGTGCGTCGCCGATCAGCGTCTCGCCGTCGCCGCCTCTGACGATGCAGCATCGCGGGGGCGGCGGCGGCGGCGGCGGCGGCGGCGGCGGCGGCGGGGGGCATCGTCATTACTCGCCGGGTGACAGCGGCGAAGCGACAGCGCCTTTACCACCAGCCTCGAGTTCTCAGCAGCAGGTCGGCTCCCTGAGGGACCGAGTCGGCAGCGCGAGCGGCACCGCGGCCTCGGTGTCGCCCGACTACGCGAACGAGGACTCCAGGCGATACGCCCGAAGAAAAGAGAAGAAGCACAAGCGCGAGAAGAAGAAAAAACGAAGTCAGAGCCCGGGCTCGAGTACGGGAAAGAAGAAAAAACGAAAATCCAAACGGCAGTCGCCAAGTGTCAGTCCACGGGACCAGCATACGGTGAGGATTAAATTGATATTTGTAGAATTTTATCGTCATCCTCTTCAGCTTTTTGCCAACAACCGTTCGACCGATCTATCGGTTCCTTTGACACTACCTTCTTTTGTCGATTTCTAGTTTTTTCTTTCTTCGCAATATAACAGAATTATTGGAGAGCAACTTTTCGTTGTTTTTGAATTTTTGTTGTATTGTTTTTCAAATTGACATTGGAATAAAGGAATGTTTCACCATGCAGCAGGAGCAACGATTGATGGGCACTTCGAGCGTTATCACGAGCCCGGAGCACGAGAAAGCCGGGAGCGTGGAGGAAACACGAAGCTGGCCGGCGTCGCCTCCTTTGCCCCTCAAAGACAGCACCTCGCCGATTTCGCCGGCAACGCCGAGGGACGAGGAACGGCTGAGACGATCGCCCAGCGATATGGACCTCGAATCGCCGCCGCCGCGAGAGGACAGAGACGTCACGCCGCCTATCACGATTATAGGCTCGAGACACACGGAATCGCCGCACACGCCGCTGATTCCTCCCAGAGCCATAACTCCCGAGTGCAACAGCGGGAAACAGCAGCAGCAGCAGCAGCAGCAACAGCAGCATCATCACCATCATCCGCAACAGCAACAGCAGCAACATCAGCATCACATGCTTGCCGAGCGGCAGAGACGCAGCCCAAGTCCGATTCACGCGCACAGACGGAACAGCCTCAGTCCTGTGATAACCAGCGTCTCGAGAAGACGCGCGCACAGTCCTAGTCCACCCTCCAGGCGAAGGGATCACAGCCCACCGAGGAGAAGGGACTTCAGTCCCAGCCCCGGTCTGCACAGGATGAGGCACAGTCCCAGCCCGTCGAATCTACGACGACGTGATTTTAGTCACAGTCCCGGGTCTCACAGAAGACGAACGTCGGACTCGTTGACTAATTCGCCGCCTAACAAACGCCGACGGCGCGGCGAGGAGCCCGACCGGCGACACAGGCATCACGAGAAGGACAGGAGGGACAAGAGGAAATCGAGATCGACGAGGAGTCCCATCGGTGGCGGCAGGTGAGATGTTAGGAGTTTGTTGTAGGATAGGCTGGCCACTGTATGAGTGAGTTAACAACAATGAATTAACAAAATGATATATTTCCTTATATGTATGAAATAATACATCGACACAAAATGTTGTTTGGCCTCCCCTCAATGTTAAAAACCGTTCTGTTGTCATAGTTCAACACCCACTATTTAAAAGCATAAAAAAAAAATTAGAAACCAAGTGTTCAATCACTGGCTTAACTGTTCAGTCATTGGTCGCGCGACCCTATAAAAATGCAAAAAGAATGTCCCGCTAGCGAAACATATTTTACCGAAAAATGACTCACGTGCTTTGTCATACGAATGCAATTGACTAATGAAAGTTTGCGTCGCCCGTCCAGATTGCCAATGCCGCTGTCGCGCTCGCGTTCGCGCAGCCCGGGTCGTTGGAGGAAGCCAGCGTTGTCGCGCTCGCGCTCGCGCTCGCGTCGACGGAGCCGAAGCCCGAAGAAGAAGTCCTCGCGCTCGCCCTCGAGCAAGTGTCACAAATCGTCGCGCAAGCAGAAGTCGAAGAGCCCGCGTCCCTCGAGAATCCCGTCGCCGTCGCCGCACCGGGCGCGGCATCCGCGAAGCCCGACGAGCATAACCGCGCGAAATCTTCGGGGTCAGGCGAAGATAAGCGAGACGAGCCTGTTCGCGGAGCTGGTGAAGGACCGAAATATGCGCGAGTTGGCTTACAAGAAGCTGCAGGCGGCTAAGGAGAAGGCGTTCAACCAGGACGACGTGCAGATAATCGAGGGCACCGACGAACGAGACTCCACGAGCAGAGCACCGCCGCTGGCGACGCCAGAGAAGTCCTCGTCGAACGGGCGACCTGGCGACGAGCAGGGAATCCCACCGGTGAGCGGCGACCTCTCTCAGGGCGTCGAGATCATCGATATTCCGGTCCCGGACGCGGCGACCAATCGAGTCGTCGAGTGCCTCATCGAGGAGAACTCGTTGGCGGGAGGCACTCCCCCGCTTCCTCCCACGAGCATTCCCACCCTTCCCGCCGCACCGCCGGGCGTTATTCCTCTGCCAAATCCACCGATACTTGTACATAATTCACCGGCAGGACCAATAATAACCAACAACGTGGGCGCCCCGATTCCCGTCTGCGGACCGAGTAACACTAACGGCGCGACCTTCGTAACCGCGATCCCGACGACGAACAACAACGCGTGTTATCCCGACACGATCAACGCCCAACCCGCTGTCCCGAGCACGCCACCCCTCGGCGAATCCGCGATCCCCGTCGCCTCGACGACCCCTCAGCTGCCCAACATGTCCGTTCCTCCGCCGTCCGTTCACCTCTCCACGCCGAACGCGATGGCCAAGTTCAACACCCCGAACAATCTGGTTCCTTTGAAATCCGTCGATCCTCCGAAGCCTCCGATCGTGGCTTTCAAGACGAAGAGCCTGTCGAAACTGCCGCTTCCGCCGGGCATCAATCAGAACGATCTCGAGAGCATCGACTCGCCGCCAAGCAGATCCCCGAGCCCGCCCAACAAGGGACAAGGCAAGGAACCCGTGCCCGGAACTTCTACCGGGAAATCACAGCCGAAAAAGGGAATCAAGGATCTACCGATGCCACCGGGTGAGAATAAAATTTTGTTGGAATATTTTTATTTAAAAAAAAAACCTTTTTACTACATATCCAGGAGTCGAGGACGTTTGAAATTTCGTGCCAAGGGATTATATTATCTTTCGTAATTTTCCCGACTAACTGAAAGTACAATCGGGAAACAATAAATAATTCATTATCGGCATTGACCGATATCTGTAGAGGAGATGACGTAGAATCACAGTTGGTGAAGATAATCTACGACAACAATTATTTCAGTTGTACCGGGCTCGGAAGATTTTAGCGGCGAGGACGACGCGACCGCGACACCGCCGAGAGGACCTCTCGATCGCGTTACACCGAAACCAAAGCTCAAGAGGCCGAAGATATTGAAAAGAAGGAGCTCGCGCAACTGCCACACACCGATGTCGGCCTCCGGCGGAAAGGACTGGGGCGAGAGATGCGTCGACGTCTTCGAGGTCATCGCTCAGATCGGTGAAGGTACTTACGGCCAGGTGTACAAGGCGCAGGACAAGCGTGCCAGTGTGCTCGTGGCTCTGAAGAAGGTTCGTCTCGAGAACGAAAAGGAGGGTTTCCCGATTACCGCCGTTAGAGAGATCAAGATTCTGCGCCAGCTGAATCACAAAAATATCGTCAATCTCCGGGAAATCGTCACTGACAAGCAGGACGCCCTAGACTTTCGAAAGGTGCGGTGATCCTAATTATTTATCAGCTTCAGACAATTATTTCACTGTTTTCCTTGTCATGTAACATATTTTTCGTCAATTCAATTACATTTTTCTACATTTTTGTTCCTTCTGACTCTCTCAGATGTTTCTCACAAGTAGCCAGATTCAACAGTATTTTATTAAATCCACAGGACAAGGGTTCGTTTTATTTGGTATTCGAGTACATGGACCACGATCTAATGGGTCTTCTGGAATCCGGCATGGTCGACTTCAACGAGATGAATAACGCGAGTATTATGAAACAATTGTTGGACGGGTTGAACTATTGCCACGGCAAGAATTTTCTTCATCGTGACATCAAGTGTTCAAATATCTTGATGAACAACAGGTAAGCTAATTAATTCGATGATCAAACAATTTATGTCGATAAATTGTTTGGAAAGATAAGAAAAAGCAAACGTTATGGAAGTAACGAATTTTTACCCCAAATTTTAGAGGAGAAGTTAAACTCGCCGATTTCGGCCTCGCTAGATTGTACAACGCCGAGGATAGACAACGACCCTACACCAACAAAGTAATAACTTTGTGGTATCGCCCGCCTGAATTGCTCCTCGGTGAGGAACGCTACGGCCCCGCTATCGATGTGTGGAGCTGTGGCTGCATTCTCGGCGAATTGTTTTCCAAGAAGCCGCTATTTCAGGTAACCCGAGCGATGATAACGCGACAAAATAATGCATTGTAATTATTGATATTAACAGCCAGTTTGATATGATATGTTCTTCATCAATGAAATAAATAAAACTCCAACGTTTGCGTTCGTTCAACAGGCAAACATAGAGATGATGCAACTCGAGATGATTTCTCGTGTGTGCGGGACGCCGACTCCGGCCGTGTGGCCGTTGGTCATAAAGTTGCCACTGTGGCACACCCTGAAGCCAAAAAAGTCGCACAGACGTCGCCTTAGAGAAGATTTCTCGTTTATGCCGGGACCGGCGCTCGAGCTCCTCGATAAGATGTTGGAACTCGATCCGGAGAGGCGTATCACAGCCTCGGACGCTCTCAAAAGTGCCTGGTTGAAGAATGTACAGCCGGAACAGTACGTAAAAGTCCTTTTTCCCCGGTTCAGAGCTTTCCGTCTTCGATCAAACCCGAATTACACGTTTTCTTTTCTATTCGCCGCTACATAATCGCCTCGTTGTACTGTAGAATGCCAGCCCCTCAGCTACCGACGTGGCAAGATTGCCACGAGCTATGGAGCAAAAAGCGCAGACGACAGCTGCGCGAGCAGCAGGAAAATTCCGGTGGAAAAGTGCCTCTTCTGCCTTTGCCTAACAAACTCGGCCCGCATAAAACTGCCGAGGACCTGTCCGATGTCGGGGGGTGAGTAGCTGTAGACAAAAGGAGCCAATTCGACGAATATTAAACACTATATTGAATGATATATACAGAGAAAAAGTCAGTGTGTGCGTGAAAAAGAGTGAGAGGGAGAAAGAGAGCGAGAGAGAAGCGCGATCTGCGATAATTCCACGAAACATCGAATCTGCTTACACACGTAGGTAGTGTCGTTGTGTAACTCCTAGTTTTGCTTGGCATTTATACTAGTTGTATATTATTTTATTATTATTATTATGTTTATTATTATTATTATTATTATTATTATTATTATTATTATTATTATATTAATGTTATTATTACCGTCATTATTATGATTACTATTTCTTTTCGTGCTCATCACGACGGAGGATCGACCGAAGAATCAAATAGTCAACAGCGCCAAAAACAAAACAAAAAGCAATACAATGCTATATTTGCTCCTTGCATGAAAAACACGCTGATATTGGTACATGCGAGTAGTCGTTGGTTTACGAGTTTTATTCGTTATTTAATTCGCAGTCGTGTAGTTGGTGAAAATTCGAGTTGACGGAGCGACGAGCTGTGTTCTGTTTGGACTTTCTTTTTTGTCTTGGGCCGACGATGGTTGTCTCATTGAGGAAGGAGAAGAGGTTTGGAAGGGCAAAAGGCCGGAAACCCGAGTCGATACTGCCATTAGCCGAAAAATCGACCAGCCTAGCGAATTCGATTTCTCCCACGCAATCGTTGAGCAGAATTCTTAGTTGATCTACGACTGTTGAAAAATGTGACCAAATAAGGGTGAGAAAGGCGTTTTACTCTGGAAGCTGTGTACGATGTATCGATGCTGAAATGTACGACGATATAATGCTATTTTTCGTATCCCCTGATACGACGATCACGACACGCTCTAGGTACGACGATAAAGATAATTCTAGTGAGAGAAAAATAGAGTTTATTACGATTAGAATTAGGGCATGAAGGCGGAGATGACCGATGGCTCGCGCTGCATTGAAAGAGCCACGACAACGTGATCGTCTGTAAATATATTTGTTAGTCTTTAGTCGCCGAGGGTCAGGAAGCTCGTCTCAAAATGAAATGTTATTAATTTTTCTTTCTCTTCTTTTTTCTTCTCACAAATACACCATTAAGATGTAAGCACAGGGTTCCGGGTGTAAATGATATAGTCTATCGAATAAGGTACCTACTCAAATATTATTAATATTGTGTAAATAAAAGATAAACAAAACGAGAAAAAAGATGCAGCTTGAATCGAATGTAAATTGGCAATCGAGTCGAATTGAACGGAATCGCTTCGGTGACTGCGCCCACGGATTCCAAGACAAAGAGATGAGCTAGTGATAATGTAGCTCGGAAAAGAAAACAAAGCTGCTGTTACTGTATATTCATCGAATTAATTGAAAAAAAGAAAGAAATGAAAAAAATCCATGGTGACTATAGTTTTTAGACGGTAATCAATGAAATTCTAATGTTATATAAAAAAAACTCATTTTATTGTTTAATTTATTATCTTTTTTTTCTAGACCCTCTAAGTTTAGTTTGATATTTGTTACATAGGGGATAATTGATCGATGAGAGACGAGAACGCATAGGCTGGCTACACGCGCGATCGCAGATGACGAGACGCAAGGAAGCCGCGGAAGACACGATTCTCTCAGCGCCCCACCAGCTTTTATACCATTATCGAGATGCGTCCTCGAAAATTCTACAAAGTGTAAACGATTACTAGGATTAAAATAGTAACGTGATACGATTTCCGACGATTCCACGGTAACGAGATTAATTGTAATCGAACGATCCCTCATTTCCTTTCACTGTCGATAGCATCGCCAGTTCGTGAAAACCACCACGGAAAAAAGTGCTTAAGGTTCGTACAGTTACTCCAGAACAGACGCAACTCAAGGAATAAGATCAATGTCAATAAAATAAATATTATATGTTATACTGTATAATTTGCGCAAGAGTCACGATAAATTGCTCTCGAAGTCGTGGAATCGGCCGGGAATTGAATCATACCCCGGGTGCGACTGTGAGCGATTCACGCGCCTCACGAGATATCGATTTGTACCTTGTTAATGTTTAAAAGCCAGAGAAAAAAAAATTAAAGGATTGAAAAAAGAAGCAGTTCTTAATGTTAAAAAAATGAAAATCTAATAGACGAAATTGAAATTGTGTTTCAGGAAATAAAAGTAATTATGGCCGAATGATAGAGGGACAAATTTTATGATAGCACTTGTAGGGCTGTACATATAGGTAATGGATATTACGAAGCTTATTATTATTATTTTTTTTATTAACGATTAACCACGAGGCTGGTGGTGTTAACATGTGGCTGAGGCGACATCAATTTACAAGTTCATATAACAACATAATATGCGACGGGTTTTTATTTTGTTTTCATACTAATAAAGCAGCAAACAATCTAATTGTCCGATGAAATGTCTTGTCGAAAGTATTTTCGTCGAAAAATATCGATTTCCATGGCTTGGCTTTGATGTCTGGTTTTTGAAACGTGTTTAATTGCACTCTTGAAATGTTGCATGTTCGGTCCAACGCGGCATTGCCGACGCATGGTAGTCCAAACCTTCGTGGAAATTTTTATATTTCACTTGTACGTCTAAGGAAAAAATGTATTTAGTATATATATATATATACATATACATATGTGCGACGTATGTATGAAAAATATATGAAGCATTCTTTGTCAACTGGGCCATTTTTTTCGGCTGTCCTCTCCGATAAACCGACTCGAAGAAGAAATGCATTTTCCAAACAGTTTCACTTGAAAATATCAAAAGCAATTACATTAGTTCTTACGAACTAGCGCTACGAACAGACCGATGTCGCGGAGTATAGGAAAGCTCGAATATACAACAATTTGCCCAGTTGACAAGAATGTTTTGTATTAAAAAAAAACCGCAAGTTTCGTTTGCGAGTTTAATTTTGCAATTAAAGAAATGAAGACTACTTGGTTCACGAAATGTTTTTTTTACGAAATGTATATAACTCTTTTTTCGTAATAATATCCATATACGTGAAAAGAGTACATTTTTGCAGACGAAAAAAGTGGTATAAAATGTTCTATGAAGGTTTTAAAAATATTTTTCAGTCATTCTCGTGAGCGAAGCTTTTGCATGTCTCTCGCCTAGCTTAAGTCATCGTACATAAACATATGAAGGGGAAAAAAGCAGATATTTTTCGTGGCTTGAGCACAAGTCGGACCCGCACCTATCATCGAAAATATTCTCTCTCCTTTGCAGATCATCGAAACGCCTTAAAATGGAGGCAGGTTATAATTCTCACACGAATTGCCACAGAGCGGCGGAATCACAGTTCGCCGGCGAGGGACTCTTCACCGAGGGCGGGCCCTTTGCCGTTTCCCCCTCGACCTATTACTACAACAGTCCACCCGCCTGTTTGGCGAAGGGGCGCGAGCAAGGCGCTTCTAGAGCAACCGGAATGATTACACGACCCCAGCACGGCGCTTCCGCCACCGCTGCTGAATCCAACAGCGAAGAGAGTCTCGCGCGTAAGCTTACTGTGCTTACTGGCTCTCTGGGCCAGGGAAAACCCATTAGAGTCGACGACCTCATGTCTCTCAGACTCGACAGTGAGGTGAGAATCTCTAGTTCAAGGATGGACTTGATATGAATTAAAAATCATTGCTGAGAGTTACAGCAATATATATGAATTTTTTTTTTTTTTTCATGCATTTTAAAATCATTTAAACATTGTTCAGAAATGAATAATTATGACTGATGTGCAGAAGAAACACTCACACTTTTGCAATAATCATCATTTTTTATAGATATCTATAATCATTTATTCAAAAAATGTATTTTCCTTCTTTCTTTTATTCAAACAGTATCATCATTGTTTTAGATTGTCTTCCTCAGAAACCCATTGCTACTTTCAATTAATTCTTTGTTTGTTTTTTCTTGAATCATCTCAGAGCGATCCAAAGGCTGTTCAGCTATTGGGAAATCTGCATTCCGAGCTTCGTCTAGCCGCTGCAAATTCCAGACAGAGTGGACAATTAGATCCACACCTTCCAGTGCTGAATCCGCCACCCACAGGTCAGTGAGAATCAGTGTAAAAACATTTCATCTGTGAATTCATTATTTTTCATGTGTTTACATTTTTCGATTTTAGATATAGCGACCAATCAGAAGGGCAGCTTTGACGCCCATGCCGTCTATGCAGGTGACGATGCTGTCAGCTGCGGCAGATGGTCTCAACTCGCGACAATCGGTATTCGCACTGCTCTCTCGGCTTTAATGTCTCGCTATGGCTTGGAGACGTACAATCCCTCTCCCGCTGTCACCCAAGCCCCAGGTAAATCTTACGTCGTGCAATCGCCCCAAAATCATAATTTCCTGCCCGTTGCCTCCACATCCGCAGCATTTGGCTCTTAAGGTCGAGGAAATTTCGCTCGACTTCTACTTTCATACAATTTTTTTCGTCGATTTCCACTGAACGTTGAATTTCTTACTTCTCGGAGCTAGATCGCCGATTGTTGAGGTTATGTCAGCGAACCGCCTCGAAAATCGCAATATTTGCGTTCGTTGCTCTTATATTTTCATCAAACTAAAGATCCGGACCTTTTCAATGTGTTTTTCGATCGTAACTCGTAATTCGTTAATTAAACATTTTTGTTGTTGTTGTTATATCAGATTTTTCTCACCTCGAAGTTGCAATTATCGCGTTTCTCGCGTGACTATTTTTTTAAACGAAAGGGCCCGAGGCGTTCGTTCACAACTTATCGTATTTTTAGACACTTGACGATTTTTCAAGCGCAACCGTATTTGCGCAAGTCACATGACAAACAAAACGAAACAAAAAAAGACGATAAACTCATCGTTTTCGTAGCGTAAATATGTCGATACTTGGCGTCGAGACCCTGCCGCGTCTCTCGATAAATCTGCTTATTCACACACATCTACACACCACCACTGTGAAAGTACCGACCGGCTT
This sequence comes from Pimpla rufipes, assembly GCA_963932165.1. NCBI lineage: Eukaryota > Metazoa > Arthropoda > Insecta > Hymenoptera > Ichneumonidae > Pimpla > Pimpla rufipes. The sequence goes on from OZ010632.1 coordinate 8,701,468, forward strand.
GACATGTAAATAATTTCAGGGAAACAATAAAGTATTGGATCTAAGCCCGAAACTCGTGATACGAAAACTATTTCCGTTTGGAGCACATTCAAAAACTTACCCGAGTCTCAAGATAACGACTGTAAGAAAAAAGAGAGAGAAAGTGATTTTGAGAAGCATTCGAAAATCAATTTAAAAAAGAATTCAACTAAAATCAATGATACAAAGATAGCCGCTTTACGAAAATCATTTTTGGGTACAGTTCGAACGATTTCGTATTTGCACTTCCGGTTAACGTAATCCTTGCACTTGGCGGGTTTCCGGAAGTGGATTTCCCACAAAAGGGAACAATCAAGCCTCTTTATTCGGCACTTTTAAACACTTTTTCGCACGTCTTACAAATCACAAAGCTGTCTTTAAAAAGCGTCCGAAACGTGTAGCCGATTAAAAGGCTTTCAGCTTCTTTTTTCCCGTTACACGTGAATTTCCGCGGACCTGTCATTCTACACTGCGAACGTTTTCGAAAGTTCCTGTAGTGAGGCAGAGTTTCAGAATACGACCCTATTTGTTGTTGTTTTGCAATTAAAGCTCGAAATTTTCGAACACGTTTCAGACTGAAAGCGGGTTGGTTGGTGCTGGGAGTTTAGAAAAAAAAAAGAGAAATAACGTCGAGTTCCAGGCTTGACAACGCGAAGAAAAGTTGTTGCCACAGCGAAGAAGAATGACCGGCACCACTGGACGATGAAGTCAGGCTCGTATTGTCGTTATTGTTTTGAAAATATCGCCGAAAAGCAACAACACGCAGCGAGCGAGGCTGTCATGGCGCATCGAGTGAAAACAATAGTTTGACAAAATAGGCGTTTCGTTGAGGTTATGCGCGATGAGATTATGTTGAGGAAACTGAAATAAAGGCTGTACAGTTTTTCGTTTTTCTTTTTTTCTTTTTTTACATAAATATATAAATTGGTGAAGAGAAGAATTCGAAGACTACTGATTCGTAGCTTATTAGGTTAGTCGCGTCTAACCCGTACATTTTTCGATGATCAGCCAACAGCGCTGATTATTGTTATTATGGGGATACCACAGCTGCCCAAGATTGACATTCCGGAGGAGGAAACACTCATCGATGAAGACAAACATATCTGGGATGCTGTCAAGATTATTCAGAATGGATACCAACGTATGTCCATTCTGTTTGTCTTTCCGTATACTAATTATAATTCGTCGATTAATAGTGTAATTTTGGGGAGAATCTGGCACCAAACTGTTATGGGAAACTTGTGTAATAATGTTAAATTTTATAATGATTGGACACCTAGATTATGTCACTGACATCAACACAAGTTAGTGTACACAGTTGTACATTGTTTGTTTCCCTGGGTGCATTGATGCTTTACTCCAGATTATACTATGCGGGTCCAGAATTACTCTATTAATGATTTGTGTTTGCTGATTATATTGATTTACTATTACAATTACGAGAAACAAGTAGCCAGGGACAAGTCTCTTTATGTGTTTAGAGCATGGCAGAATGTATAATTTTTGTTATATTTTATTCTACACGATGCATAGTCTGTACACAATAGGTAATCAATTTATCACATTAGTTTTTTCAATGTCCCTGCTACAAAGTCTCTCTCTTTCTTGACATACATATGTGTTATGAGACAATATATTAATATCATTGAAGCTGGTTATATTAATAGTGTTCCGGCTAGAGCCAAGTAAATAAAAATAATACCCGTTGAATTATTAAATTGTTGTTGTAAACAGTAAAAAATTAACTCATAGAAATAAGAGATATTTTTGTATTGCTTTAAAGTTCTTCTAACATTTTTAAATCACAAGGAATGGCCAAGTTCACAAATTTATTTTATTGCAGGTTCACAGAGTCGTTATCGAGCTTTATCGAAAGCCTACAGACAGTTAGAATCAATAGCGCTGAACCTCCTCAACGAACACAACGAAAACGATGAAATGACAAAACCATCGCCGAAAAAGAGAGAATTACCGTCGCCGGCTAAAAATGTACGAAAAAGATTGTCGCCCTTACAATTACACAGCAACCGTTCCCGCGACGATGAGCTTGATGTCCTGATGGTGGATCTTACGTGCGATTTTGATACTTCGGCCCGACCGCATAACGTGGCCACGAGTCCGGTGTTCGGGCACCAGAAGAAAAAGGGTAGAAAGACCGGAGGCTTGGAGAAGACAGAGTCCACAAAAAATTTGAAACAACAATTTAAAGAATTAGACGGTGGATCTTCCACAGCAAAAGTGGAAAACAGACCTTCCACCACAAATCAAGAATGGAACACGCTGGACGTCGAAGCAGCAGAAAACGATGAAGAGAACGAACCTCCGCTCACTAGCTGCAACGATACGACGCTTTATTTGAACGAGTCGCAGGCTGTAGCAAAGATTGGCTTCTCCAAGGCGGTCTATAATATCGAAGCGCACAGGACATCCACCGGAAAACGATCAAAACAATCTACTCTAGTTTTGAAGCCTCAAACTCCTAAGATGGATCTCAGTGCCTCGGACGCATTTACGTTTGCAAGGCCCAACGTGTGCCAAAAACTAGGCGATTTGTTCGACGAAAATTATAGTAACACGAAGAAGCCTGCGGCAAAAATAGGCCGAGAGAAGGAGCAGGAGCGTCGTCAAATCAATGTCAAGGATTTGGTAGATGAAAAATCGGAGCAAGCGGTTTCCCCTAAGACGAATGCTGCTGTGTCCAAAGCGATTGTGGGAGTAGATAAAGACCAAAAGTCCGAAGAAACTCTTATCAAACGAAAGGAGGTTCCTCTTACTATTGAAACCCCGAGTCAAATCGACGAAACCGCGCGTTCCCTGTTCGACGATGACGATGATCTCGACGTCTTTAACGGATCAGAAGATTTGCTGAACACCTGTATGGACTCCCCGATTACCGCGGATAACACGATACAACAGTTGATTCCGGCCGTCAAGAAAGAGAATCGTGTTGAAGAAATCGCATCCACTTCGAAAACCTCACAATCCTTACACGCTTTGGATTCGATAGACGAAACGTTCTTCGCTCCCGTAGAGGTAAACATGCCCGAGAGAGTCATAGGAAATGTGGAAAAAAGTAATACGAAGCCTGGTTGTTCTACAACTGCTGAGGCGAGAGATTCTTGGGACACGAATCGGAATTTGAAGAGAAAATCCGGGGATGAAACAGCCGTTGAGGCAGCGAAAGAATTGGGCGATTTCGGAGTTCAGGATATTGACTGGGACCAGGATATCTCCAATGACAATTGGCTAACGGCAAAACGAACTTTGAACAGTAGCTTTGACATGTAAGATATTTTTGATAATTTGCTCTGAATCTAAAATCTGAGAATCCGCTAATCAGTTTTCGCAACGATTAGCGGTGTCTTATAGCGAAGAAGACGGGCGAAAGTGCAATATTTAGTTGCCAGACTAAACTGTCCTACCATCGTTATATTAATTTTGTCAATTATTCATTAACATTTTTACTTTTTAAAATAGAATCCCCGAGAAGAAGAAAAAGAATCCAAATTACGCGTACAAGGGCAAAGTCGAGCGTAATCACACAGAACGGGCGAAATTACGCGGCTGGGACTGCAAGGACTGCGAAAATGTAATTAATCAATCTCATTGAATGGCGAGCCCACTAAATTCAAATCTGTTGCTTTCATTATCGCTACTTTTCAGTATTATGGAAACCAGAATCTCCCGGAGGAAGAGCGAAAAAAGCTGATGGATCGGTGCTCTCGTCACAGATCTAAATTTAACCCGCGATATTTAACCCCGCAGGGTTTCTGGGATCCAGTGTTTCCCGATTCCAGCGATAATAGCGACGAAAATTAAAAAATCATTCGATTAACAGTTCAAATATTGATCAAATGGACAGTTTCAAATATTCTCCCAAGTTATCGTTTCTATAATGGATCTGTACTATAATTTAATACTAATTTATCGTTTCCACAGAAGAAATCAATTGGACAAAAAATGTCCTTGTGAATTGTTGAATTAATGAAAACATGGTACAAAACAAAATCTCCGGGTTAGAAACTAGTAAATAATTACTTAAAAAAAAAGTGATAATACACTATTCCCAAAATCGGGGTACTGAAACTTTTGTAAAAACGAAATCATTGAATCGATATTGTTTAACTAAAGTTATTTTCCTAATCGTCATTAAAATCCAATCGGACGCGTTAAAATGTCGTCGCAAATCACTAAATAAAAGAAGATAATACGCTAGTAGATAATTTGTAATGTAAAAAAGTAAAGAGAGGATCCGAAAAAAGTGATAACACTAAGTATTGACAAAATCGGGGAGTCGGCGTAGATGGCGTCACGGGAAGTCTAACCTCTAATGAAAAGTCGGTCGCAGCTACTACGCCGGGATGTTAAACCGCACATAAATCGGTGTAAAATCAGATCAGTTGACATTGTCAATTGTCAAACGCCGAGAGATGGAATTGGCTCGTCACGCCTGGAGGAAATCCGTCCTGGTTTACAAAGGTAGCCTCCAAAATTCGCTACGCAACTCGTGAGTTTATTTCCGTTAACCTCCAATCAGTTTTTTTTTCCTCTCTTTCGGAGCAGATGATGATTCGCTGTTGCAGGAGCGGCGGAGGAGCGACAAAGGGAAGCGTAGCGTTCGCGTGCGTGCGAGACAGCGACGACACCACGAGCAGCACGTCAACGTCGAGAGGAGAGAAGATCGCGGATTCCAAGCAGGATGAGAGGATCTTCAATGCCATAGGAGCGACCGACGAACTGTCGTCGTACATCGGACTCGCGCGGGAATTCGCCTGCGACAGCAAGGTCGAACATCCCTACGTTGACAAACTGAAGCGGGTGCAAATGATACTTTTCGACCTGAACCACGCGATTTCCCGTGCAGGCGGAAAGACCAACAGCTTCGAGAACAAACACACCAAAGACCTGGAAGAGTGGATCTTGGAATATGCCAATCAACTTCCGCCCCCGGAAGACTTCATTATTCCGGTGAGAATTGTATTTTGTGTCTGTTGCTTCCTCAAGAAGCTTTGTTTTAGTGAACATTTTTTTTTCGAGATTTTGATGTCAACGTGTTCAGAATGTTCCAAAACGTCGAGAAAACACATTTTGAAAAAAATGTGTGTGTGTGTGTGTGTGTGTGTGTGTGTGTGTGTGTGTGTGTGTGTGTGTGTGTGTGTGTGTGTGTCTGTGTGTGCACATGATTAAACCTTAATAACTCGAGAACGGTTTGAGATATCAAGCTGAAATTTATACCACATATTGGGTGGTCACTGCCTCTTCTTGGGTGCAATTTTTAGCAAAATCTATGCAGTCGTTTGTTTTTTAGGGCACTTTTAATTTTTCAAAAATTCTCTGTACGCTCTGTCTCTTCCACATTTTTTGAGATATCGGGTTGAAATTTGGTAAAAAGTTGAACTATTACAAACTAAACACCGCTATTGAATTTGGGAAGAATCGGTAGAACCGTTCAAATTTTATGGCATTTTCAATTTTTTGAAAAAAAAAAAAAAAAAAAAAAACTCGATTTTACTCCTATTTTCGTAATTTCTGAGATATCGAGTTGAAATTTGGTTTACAAGTATATTACACCAGACTAAGTTTGTGTATAAATTTGGAGTTGATCCGTGCAGAGGGCGTGATTTTATGGCATTTTGAATTTTTCGAAAGAATGTTGATCGTTCTTGAAACAAAACAAAGCTTCTTGAGGAAGCCAAAAATTAAAAATGTTGTCTACCCTACAAACTGAGCGGGGTATTTTACTCCAATATTTGAGTAAAAAATCGCATTGGTACTCCGAAACGTTGTATACTCGTCGGATTCAGTAGGACCGATTTTCCCGTCGCTATTGTCCTCAAGGTGGTTCGGTGATATTATCGAATCCGAAGATTTTTAGGTGATATTATGTATTATCGAAACCAAAGAAACGAGATTTTTTTTTTTTTTTTTTTTTTTTTTTTTTTTTTCATTTTTCCTGCACAAAAATTCTGTATCTTCAGATGTGTGGATTAACATTGTCCGCGTCTCTTTAATGTCCGACAATCGAGCTCGGGTCCTTCGATTGCCCCACGGAAAAGATGTATATACGAAAATGTATCTGGAATATACAACTTTCCGGACGATAATATGATAAGCATACATTTTGAATATATCTTACATCTATTTTTTGCTCGCATAGATTTCGTATACATCCTAAAATAGATCCAACATATACAATTTTTCGGAAAAATAGATATTTTATGTCTGGAATACATCTTTTATATATCTCGCGTATATACTTTATTTCCGTCTGGGACTCCAATACGATTGTTAATCTATTTTCTGGGCTTTGGTCAAGGAGTGCAGAGCACTTGTCGAATCAACGCTAATGAACATGATTTACTGTTTTTTCCAGGGTGGAGGCAAAGCCTGCGCTTCGCTTCACGTAGCGAGAACAATCTGCCGGCGCGCAGAGCGAAACGTGAGTCCGTTGGTGAGGGACGGAGCGCTGGACGAAGAGGCGCAAGTGTACCTCAACAGACTCTCGGAATTTCTGCTGACGGTCTCGCGAATGGCGGCAAAGTGCGATCAGCGCACGGAAAACATTTACATACCTCGTGCGGAGTTGAGCAAAAACTCGGATAAGTGAAAGGTCGTAATGCCGGATTTAGGAAGTTTATCCGGGTCTTCGATCGAACTAGTAAAAGGCGGACGAGTATAGTATTGTATTACATTACGTTATGTTAATAATAGTACGCAGATGTCGCTACACGACATTACAAACTTTCTCTACATGGTACGTCGATATTATGAAATTATTTATAATGTACTATTTGTATATATTGTTAGGACTACTCGCTACTTCATTGTGCAGCGGGTACCAGTTACAAGAAAGGCTCGACAGGAGCCTGGTACATAAAACGTTAAGCTGAAAGCTCATTCTTTGTATTCTTAATCATATATATGTACACGGATCTTTTTTCCCCTCGATTTTGTTTTCTTTTTATTGAGGTCGATGCAAAACCAGTGCTAAATGGTTTTCATCGTTTTTTAAAAGTTCTCACGCGAAAAAACATCTGCGTTTCCAAGAACATCCATTTATTTGAAAGGCTAAAGGAATATTCTAAAAGTGTGAAAATGAAAGTTAAAGTGCGTGTATAAGTTTGGCAGTTGAGAGTTGTAGCTTCTCAGGCATGTTTAACACCGTGATGCATAAAAATGAATAGAAACGATTACACGAATTTAGCACTGATTTGATCAGTGCGAGGAACCGCTCAGACTTCCCAGCGACATCAATCGTTAAAAATGGACTTCACTCCAGTAGCTCCTCGCCTTCGGTGATTTCCTTGAGATTGACGAGTTCCAAAACGCCGTTTCCCTTGGTCTCGGATCTCACGAGTTGATCGATCTCTCGGTACTGGCCGGGATCGATGAGACACGTTAGATTCAAGTTTCCGCCGTCCCAATCCTCGGTTTCGATCTTAGTTGCCATTTTTACGATCTTGTCCCGAAGTTTGCGGGTCTCTTTGCCGCTCGACGAAAGCCTCAGCCGCATCTGCGCTCTCTCCAGTGGCATCACGCTCTTCAGTTGCGGAATCACGTCCAGCGCTTGCTGCTTCGCGTTGCGATTAGGTTTCACGGAAAAGTGGACGTCCTTCATGGCCTTTTCTATCATCGACACTGGGTAAGGCCGCTTTGTCTCCGGATTCACGCATTTGTCAGCAACTGTCGTAGCTATATCCTTCAATATGGCATCCAGCGCCGAGTGTCGCTCCTTGTCCGAAACTTGGAGCTCCCCCTTTGCCAGAATTTCTTTGCAAATTTCTGTATGATCGTCCTTGCCAAATGCTTTTATCAGGTCCTCCTTCTTTGCCACCTGCCCTTTCGAGACATTTGTGAAGACGCTGTGAGTCTGGAGAACTTCGTCAATGTCCTTTTCGCTGTAACAATACAAATGTACTTTTTGTTATTTTCGTCTTCAAACTTACCCTGATTAGGCAAGCCTATCAATTCCTATAGGTAATGCTATAGACCCTGTAAACCTCAGATTCATGCGATTCATTCCAATTGAAAATCAATTGGTTTTCATTGTCTTTTTGTAGGAATCAACCAGATTTTGTAAGCAGGGTACGCAATGCTGCAATATCAGCCAGTTTGTCACATGCATAGATCAGGGGCTGTTACACAAATTACAAAAAAATATGCAGGATATGAATTGGAGCTTGTCATGCTGGCATTCTGAGAAAAATAAAGTTTTTTTTGTTTTCTTTCGAAGAACATTTAAGGGTTGCGGGAAGTAAACATTTTTTTAGTAAAAATCTGAAAATTTGGAATAATACATTCTAATATTATTTAATTTTTTTATTCTTAAACTAAGAACTCTGTGCTGCACTTGACTCAGCTCAATAAGAACAGCAGCAACAGGCTCATTGATTCATGGGGTCTTTGGGTACATCTGTTTTGTTGTGGACATTGTAACAATCGTAACGTAGAGCTTAACCTGAACGGTACTTACAGGTTAGTTCTCCATGAAACAACTTTGTTTCTGTAGCAAGCAATCTCGAACCTCTTCCCTGCTTTTTTCATGCGGACGACGGCGACGTTCGTCAGCCGAATTTGGTTAATCGGCGTGAAAATCAGCGACATTTTTGCCAACTACGTTGTTGTTTTCACGGTATAAGCGTCGCTCCCGTTATCCGCACCTGCTATTATGATATTACACAACTGAGAAATTTCACAATTTGAAGATTCTCCCGGTTTTTTACTAATTTATTTCGAAAGCAAAACGGCCACATGGAGAACAGTGTCTCCCAACGAAATGTCTTGCGCTAAATTGCGCCAAGTTGACAAGAGCGCGTCAATAAGCACAGCTGATTCTCTTTAAACTAATCAAACGCGCGCTAACGTCGAAGTAGAAGACAACAGAGACGATGAGAAAATAACTCGCACTTCCGGCGCTGATAACACTCACGACTCGCGTATTATTTACGACTTCCGGCGCGCCAGTTTTTTAACACACGTGAAAGCTCTTCACCCGTTTTTTGCTTGCAGGTCTGTAGGGGCAAGATCATCTCCGAAAATAGCCAGGCGATGTCGATCTTCCCTACCGTATAGACACGAACAAATGTGATCCCATCATGTTTGTTAAACTGCAGTGAAATTCGATCCTCGGATCAAAACTCAAGAACAAAATAATCGTTTACGCGTGAACTGTGCAGAACCCTTTCTTGGGTGCAGCGCAAAACATTAAAAAAAAAATGTCCGCAACAATAACTATTCGCCAGTGTTGCTCAGATTTTCTAAATAAACAAAGAGAACGGTGAACTCGGCATAGCGATTCCGTAGTTGGCTGTTTTCAGTTGTTTCCCGAAATATTAACAATCTTTGAGAAAACTGGTAGTTTTTGTTACCGGCTGAGTTGTTTTTTTCACGTGTTGCACATCGCCGTAATAACTGGTGATACAATGAGAGGTGTAAATTTCCGGATTTCCGACAACTAAATTCGTCAAAAGCGCAAATATACGGAAAACTGTCTGAACAGTAGTGACGTTGCTGTCAGTGTTAATTCCTCAACTGCGCTTTAATTTTGTTAATACGAATTAACGCTTGACCGAAATACAATCAAAGGCGCTCACTGCAGCTTATCTGGAGATGAGGCTGCGCAATGGTAGTGCGCGCATTTGCCCCCGCCCCCCCTTGCGCATAATTTCCAGCATGCATACCGGCAGCAGAAACTGGAGGGGATGTGTCATGCCTGGCGGCTTCATCCATTAGCCCGAGGTTTCAGTAGTCCGCGCGCAATGGTGCTATCCAGAAGTTCGCAACTATTGTCAAGCAGTGCGTGACGAGTTTGGTGATAAAAGTCCTGCGAACCGCTCCGAAGGAGCTGAAAAAAGGGAATAACGATGGCAGCGCAAGACGAGGTAGGGGTGGGTGACTTCGTGCTCCTCGAGGAGATAACCACGGAGAAGGTGGTCGAGAACTTGCGAACCAGGTAAATAAACAAAACAAAAATACGTGCGAGCCTTCTCTACCGTCTCGGTCGCTCCTTCGCTTTCTTTACTATGTGGGTACGCGGTTGACAGGTGGGTGCTGGGTGAAAGCGAGAGCTAAAAGGGAACGTAAGATAACGATGAGTTAGAGAGTCGCTAGAAGCGGCGGTTTACGCACTGAGGGAAAAGGCGTGGCCTCCGTTAGAACGCTACAGGTGATCGTCGAATATTCGTGTAAACGAATTCGAGCCTCCGCGGAGGACGAAAAGATCGTGATGCACAACTAAATATGGCTTGAGAGTGAACAGATGCGGTAGTAATAGTAGTAGTAGTAAGAGGGTACACACGAGGAGCTTGGGCTGTCCAACGGGCTGTCCTCTCTCTCTTGCGCGCGCTACCCTAAATCGTCGCTCGCGGCTCTGCTATGTCGTGCTGCTTCTTTTCGCCACTTCTATGCCGGGCGATGAGTGCGCAGCGCCTTCCCGCAGCGTTGCAGGTACTGAAATACACTTACAAAAATCTCGTCTGGTTGCTCTTAGATGCATGAAAAAATGAAAGACAACGATAAAGAGAGAGCGAGAGAGAGGGAGATCGAGAGAGGCAGTTTTTCCGGGGCTTCGTCGCGCGATACGCAAACGCGCGCTAGGGCGTCGTGCGAGTTGTGATTCGTGAGTCACGACTCGAGAGAGTCACCGGGCGCGCGTAAGAGTCCCGACGTTCCGTTGCGTTCGCGCGAATCTCCTTGACGTGATACCGGTGTGCGTTGCACATAGTGTACGCTTTATACGGCATGGCAGTTATATGTCCCACACACCATCACGTATACCCGAAGACGTACAATCGGCTCCAAAAAGGATGCCGAGCTTTCGACCATCGTATTTGTTTCGCAACGGAGATGGGTTGTCGTTACATTGTAGTACAAACTTTTTGAAAGTTCACACTAGAATTTATTTATTGTTGACTTAATCAATTGTTAACAAATGTGTTTATCGTTGAAGAAATAAATTGTAGAATAAGAGCTTCAGGGATTTTGTGTAAAATTAAAACAAACAGTTGTAAACCGCCAATGTCAGTTGATTAAATATTAATTATCACAAAAAATTACAGGATAAATCATCGAAAAGTCAGTATTTTTAAGTATCGAAAGATATCTTAAGTTTCCAAATTGTTGTACTTATTTATTTGATCCATAAATCAATTAGTATTTATCCATTTTTTATATTCTGCCATATTGTTATGAAAATATACTAACATTAAGAAAAGAAAAAAAAAGATTTTTCCATGCGAAATCATCATAAAATATCACGAAATTCAAATAAACATACAATTCCACTTTCGGAGGAATTTAAACGAGATAGCAAAAAATCCGTGAAAATGTTGAAAAAAGTGCAATTGGAGTTGTTCGATCGAACTGTTGAAGAAATATTTTCACCAGGCGCATTCGTTCGTACCCCACCGCCCATCCTGGATGTTCATTGTATATACGCTACACGCATTTTGCCTGCATTAACGGTGATTCATTATGAGCGGCGAACCGCGCGATACAACGAATAACAGTACATGCAATAATACTATGTATCTAGGAATCACGGAATGATATCATTAATCTATGTGTGTATGTGTGGCTGTGCTTGAGCATGTCCCCTTTATTTCAATTTTTCACGAGAATTACGTCACCAATATCATAGATATCAATGAGACAAACTGCTGCCTTTCAGGGGTTAACATCAAAAGATCCAACCGCGATAAGAGGATTTGCGAGAACGCCGCGATTGTTATCACCTTATCACTATTTTTGTTTTAAGTCGACAGCCGATATCTTCATATTGATTGTATTCAATGAAAAATGGGTAAAAATAATCCTGATGAAATTGTTAAGTTAAGGGGGACTTCTACCCTCGAACACCGTTATTCATTATATTTTTTTACGGGGATACGCATAAATGTAGACGACTATGGTTTTTTTCTACTTGTTACTTACGTTTTAAAGTATAGAAAGGAATTATTTTCTTTTAAGTTAAAAATTGTTGGCGTCCCAGGTCCTTAAACACGATTATCCAAAATAAATGGCTACCACTCTCCTGACCACTGTAATTATGTGATTCGCCTGAAATTGTGCATAGATACTCGAGAAACATGTCTTCATGGAATGACGGAGGTTTTTTCGATTACTGGAAAATTAAGAAAATGGCGGTGTTTAAGGGCATGTGAAATACCGACTGCGGTAATAGAAATTGTAATGAACGTTTTTTACGCGTATTTGCATTTACAGCTAAACGAAGAAATTTTTTTCCTGCACTGGTGAAATCCGCAGGGAATGAATTTCTTCTTTTAGCTGTAAATGCAAATATCCGTAAAAAACGTTCATTACAGTTTTTGATACCGACTGGGCTCGACGTAGATGTTTCACATCGCCTTAAAAGATTTTTCCCCTATGTTTTTCGTATAAAAACATTAATAAAAAATCAAAAAATTAAGTTATCGAAAAAACCTCCGTCATTCCATGAAGACATGTTTCCCGAGTATGTATGCACAATTTAAGGCCGATCGCATAATTACAGTGGTCAGGAGAGTAGTAGCCATTTATTTTGGATGACCGTGTTTAAGGACCTGGGACGCCAACAATTTTTAACTTTAAACATTCCATTGTATACTATAAAACGTAAATAACAAGTAGAAAAAAATCGCAATCGTTTACTATTATTCTTTTTCCCACAAAAAAATAAAATGAAAAAAAAAAAACGGTGCTCCAAGGTAGAAGTGCCCCTTAATAAATACTTTTTCGTCTTGCCGACAATCATTTTCTCGTAATAGTAAATTAAATATGTATTTATCGAATGGTTGTCCGATTGGCATGCTACACAAAAAATGCATTGCATCCACAATTGAAAAACAAAAAATAAAAGTAGTATTGGCATGACAAGGAATAGGAGCAATGTAATTTATTTGGTACTACAATTGAGCTTTCCCTTTTGCAGGTTCAATGGGGGAAAGATTTACACATACATAGGAGAAGTATGTGTGAGTGTAAACCCTTACAGATCGACAAACATCTATGGCCCGGCTGAGATAAGCAAATATAAAGGTGAACGAGAGTAATCTGATATAGTATCCGAAATTTATAAAATAATGCTTGCCCGTCGTTAATTGCAATATCGTAGAAGCAATTAGCACTAGTTAAACTGCTTGTAACAGTGCAAACCGTTCTTCACTCGAGCACCAGAAAAAGATATGCACTATCGCCCAAGGATAAATTCTTATCGGAATTGTGTGGCTCTTATCACCGTCAAGTATCCTATGATTCATTGTTGGCGACTCCTCATACGCTTAAGTAATATCCTTATATAATTCTGTGGTATTTTGTTTGCAGGCAGAGAATTATTCGAAAATCCACCGCACATATTCGCAATTGCCGATTCCGTTCACAGGGAAATGAAGCAACAGGGCAGAGACACCTGTATCGTTATTAGCGGGGAATCCGGCTCTGGGAAAACCGAAGCCAGTAAAATAATCATGAAGTATATCGCCGCGGTAACGAATCTCTGCGGTCAGCAGGAGATTGAGAGGTGCGAGAAACATAGTTGTTTTACAGCAAAATCTATTGAAATAATAGAGACAAAATTCATTTTCACATCGGGTTTCGCTATCAAAGGACGAGATAAAAAAATCATCAACATTGTAGACTGTAAGATTAGATTGGCTTTTTTAAAATCTGAAACCTTGATTACTACCGATAGACTGTTACTCCGGGTTAAAAAAAATCAACAAAAACTCGTTAAATGTTAGACATTTTTTCCAATAACGTTGCACTATGGCAATTGAAGCACTCCATTCTTCTTCAAATTCATTAGTTCTGTCATCACTTTATAAGAAACAGCACATTTTTGTTCGATGTGCACGTTTTTCACGAAATTAATAAAAAACCTCGTGAGCAGTCGGATTTTACGATGCAACAGAAATTAATTTTCACACGAAATGTTTAGGGTGAAGAACGTACTTATTCAGTCGAATTCCATACTGGAAGCGTTTGGAAATGCCAAAACAAAGAGGAATGACAATTCTTCGAGATTCGGCAAATACATGGACATCAATTTCGATTTCAAAGGTGACCCGGTAGGCGGACACGTGACCAACTACTTGCTGGAAAAATCTCGAGTAGTTTATCAGCAAAAAGGAGAGAGGAATTTTCATTGTTTCTATCAGGTGAGACGAGAGGCTCGTTTAAGTCCTGTTACTATTTTTGTTTTGTGTGCGTTTCTTTTCACTCGGAAGTCGGTGGTGTAATGCTGTAAAATTTGCAGCTATTGAACGGCTGTAGCGAGGAAGAACTCAACAGGCTTAGACTGGTGCGAGACCCCGCGGCGTATTACTACGTCGGCCAAGGAGATAGCAACAAAACGAGCACGAGCGACAGGTCCGACTACAAGGCCGTTGCCTCGGCAATGACGACACTTGGGTTCACGACCAACGAAACGCAAACCGTTTGGAGCATTCTCGCTGGAATTTTGCATCTGGTTTGTATATTTTTTATTTCATTTTTCTCATTATTAACTACTTTACATCATTTTATGATTACGCCATTTTTCTTCCAGTTTTCGTAAATTTAAATTAACATGATGTTCGTGGATCCTGGAAGTCCGCAAATTTGTCACGAACTTTCGACTCGGCAATATTTGTATCGTCATACATATTTTATAACCGTAAAATTTTGTTCTACTTCAGGGTAACATAATGTTCAGCCTTGAGGAGGAGTCGCTTTGCATTGGCAATCGAGGAGCTCTGAACGACACGGCGAATTTCTTTTCAATCGATCCGAAGGAATTGAGCACCGCTCTTTCGCACAGAATAATCGCCGCAGGTGGTGAGGTAATGCAGAAGAGTCATACAATTATCGAAGCGGAGTACGGCAGAGATGCGCTCGCCAAGGTATGTACCGTTTGAAAATTATTCCCGTCTATCGAGCACATACTTGTCTAGAGATTAATCATGAGTCATGGTGCATTGACACGTTTCTTCGGAATTCAGGCTATATACGAGAGATTGTTCACATGGATTGTCTCGCGGGTCAACGCCTGTATCAACGTTAATGATTCCTCGGGATTCTACAATCGCTACAAACGAACGCTTATCGGAGTTCTCGATATTTACGGTTTCGAGATATTCGACGCCAATAGTTTCGAGCAATTCTGCATTAATTATTGCAATGAGAAGCTGCAGCAACTTTTTATCGGTTCGTTTTCACGGAAGATTTATCGCACTCAGCTTTATCGCGTTCGATATGTTTTACTAATTTGTCGTTGTATCGGCAGAATTGGTTCTCAAACAAGAGCAGGAGGAATATAAGCGGGAAGGGATCGCCTGGCAGGCTGTCGAGTACTTGAATAATCAAATTATTTGCGACCTCGTGGAACAACCGCATAAAGGAATTCTCGCAATAATGGACGAAGCTTGTCTCAACGTTGGCAAAGTCACGGATGAGGTAAGACAGAT
This sequence comes from Pimpla rufipes, assembly GCA_963932165.1. Taxonomy (NCBI): domain Eukaryota; kingdom Metazoa; phylum Arthropoda; class Insecta; order Hymenoptera; family Ichneumonidae; genus Pimpla; species Pimpla rufipes. The sequence continues at coordinate 8,716,926 of OZ010632.1, forward strand.
CCTGACTATCGTGCAATTTTCTGCACGATGAAAAGTTATTGCGATGCCTAACCAACGTGCATGATAACATTTGCAAACCCTATCTTGCCAGTGTTCAGCGAATTTGAGGACGTTTGGAAATAAATATGAATTTCCTGTCACAAATTATTGCAGATGTTACTGGAAGCGATGGACAAAAAGTTGGCCGATCACAAACACTATACCTCGCGACAATTGAAACCCATGGACAAGGAGCTGCAGCACAAGACACAATTCCGAATAAAGCATTACGCCGGCGACGTGGTTTATGGAATCAACGGTTTTCTCGACAAGAACAAGGACACCCTCTTTCAGGACTTCAAGCGGCTCATGTACAAAAGCAAAAATCCTCTGGTCAGCGTAATGTGGCCCGAGGGAGCACAGGATATCACAAAGGTTGATTAATTGCTTTCGTACAAGCTTCATAGGTGTAAGATCGAGAATAATTTTTTGTGGATTTGTTTTTTCATAAAAAATATATATTTTCAACTACGACAGACGACAAAGAGACCGCAAACCGCCGGCACTCTATTCCGAGTGTCAATGTCAGCTCTCGTGACTAACTTGACGAACAAGGAGCCTTTCTACGTTCGATGCATAAAGCCCAACGAGGTCAAATCACCGGTTGTCTTTGACGATGAGAGAGTCAATCATCAAGTGCGATATTTAGGTTTAGTTGAGAATATACTGGTGCGGCGGGCTGGTTTCGTCTACAGACAGCGATACGACAGATTTTTAAAAAGGTATTCAATGCTACTTCCTTATTATACTTATTATTCCATATTTCTAATAATCCAAAAAAGCTAATCTTCACTTGGGTTTTCTTGTAGTTGGTAATTAATATACATTACAAAGATGTAACGTTTGATTCAGATACAAGATGATCTCCAAATACACTTGGCCGAATTTCCGGGGCGGGAGCGACAAGGAGGGTGTGAGAATGTTGATAGAGGAGAAGGGTTTCGCCGACGATGTCAAGTACGGACACACCAAAGTGTTTATTCGATCGGCGAAAACTCTGTTCGCCCTCGAAAAGGCGCGATCCGATTTGATACCCGGAATCGTGACGTTGCTTCAAAAGCAATGGAGAGGCTATCTGTGTCGCAGGCGATACAAGAAAATGAAAGCCGCTCTCGTTATTATCGATCACTACCGTCGTTACAAGAGATACGTTTACATCAAGGAACTGGAAAGAAAGTTCAAATACGCCAAGACTATGCGCGACTACGGGAAGAGCTTGCAGTGGCCGGAGGAGAATTTTGCGGTTCGAGCGGCCGTGCCCGCGCTCAAGATGATGTTCGCTCGATGGCGCGCCTGGATGATTCTGAAAGCTATTCCCAGAGAAGATTGGCCTCAACTGCGTCTGAAGGTAAGTAAGTCGCGTATGGATTTTAGAAGCGCATTTTTTTAACATTTCCGTTTTACGAATCTTAGAGAAGAACCTCCGTGCTTTTTGTAATACTTTAACACATTTTTTCGCAGATGGCGGCTGGCGCGGTGCTACGAAAACGCGAACGCTGGGGGCAGGAGAGACGCTGGGAGGGCAATTACCTCGCGAAATCTGATGAAAACGAGCACCACGATGTCTTCACGACGTCCATAAACAATCTGCGAAATGCAGATCACTTTAAATCCGTTCTTTTCAGTGGATTTATCCGAAAAACCAACAAGTACGAATTTGTTTTTAATTTACATACTTTTTTCGATTACAATTATTAGTTTTTGTCTGGGTTTTCAAAATTATTTTAACTTGCATATTCGTAGCAGTTTAGGATAAATCCTAATCTTCTTGTAATACAGATTTGGAAAGCAAGCCGATCGAGTTCTGCTGATAACCGAACATTCGATATACAAATTGGAGAGCTCGAAGTTTAAAACAATGAAGAAGGGTATGCCCATTGACGAAATAACGGGACTGAGTGTCACTGTGGGCAAAGATCAGCTCTTCATTATACACTCGAATCGCGGCAACGATTTTATAATGTCGATCACTGCAAGAGAGGATCGCGTTGGCGAGCTCGTCGGTATTCTGTGCACGAGATATCATCAGTGAGTTGAAGTTTCGCTCCTTACAATAATTGAAAAAACAACTCGTGTGTGACGTGGACCAACGAATTAAATATTGTTTCAGATTGCGAAGGGCGGATCTGCAAGTGACCGTCGACACGAAATTTAACGTTATGGTTGGAAACAAGAAGAAGGTGCTGAAGGTCGAGGTGATGCCGGAGGTGACGGAGCCGACGTTCAAAACCGTCGACAGTACGATAATATACGCGATTCCACCTCCCCGGTAGAAATAATCGGCTATCGGTAGAAATCATCACCGAACGATAGACTATACTTCGAAAAGACTGTTGACACGTCTTTGTAGCCTTCCCCGCATCCCTTCCGGCTCTTCCTCTGTAAATACTTTCTATATATTGCGAAGAATTCGAGCATTACGCTAAATCTTACATCCTACCTACTTAGTACTTAGAGATTCTTTAGGTAATTTATAATGAAGAACGCAAGGCATTCATTGAATTTCTTCGACTTGTACTATACAATTTTTATACGTCAGGTGCTGTGAACATTGTTACATGGCGCGTGAGGCATAATTCCTCTCGTCGTGTGTAAAATTTCGCATCATTTGCGAATGATTTGATGACTGTCCTTTTGGGAATCGAGACCATCCGAAAATGAAAAATCATTTAAATTACTGTTACTAAACAATCGAATCGTGATTTTGCTTGAAAAGTATACGTAGTAAACAGAATATTTGTTTACATACAACACCGAAATTTATTTAGTTTTTCTTGTTTAAGATTTTCCTTCATTCAGTCTAGTAATTTGAATAGTTTTTCATGCAACGGTCTATCCCTCGACCTTGTCAGGGTGTGATGCTTACAGTGCTTTTTCACCGAACTAACAAACCGTGCGTGCCTTAAGCTTTGAGAGGAAAGTATACCTGATATTTACAATATTTCGATGAAAGTTGTGAACACAACGTACTTAACGAGATCGACCTGCTGTTAAGCCGGATGATGATGGTACTGCGAAAGGTTGTATCCGACCGCACAGCTAATGCACAACTGTAATTTCACACGAAACGTGCCATTCTTATTGAGAGAGAGAGAAACAAACGATTCGACGATTCATAATTTAAGTCGGAGATATATACATACATATAAACAATTGTTGTCATTAACACTGAGCTCTTTTATATTTTTAATGTTTTATTGTTAAATCGTGTAAATGCAAAACACACGCAGTATTTAAATACAAAACGGGTGTTAATCCAAGTTTGAGGTCGGCGATGTCTCCAGACGTTTGTACATGTAAATGTAGCCCAGTTCCTTTGGTGGATTCTCGGACAGTGCAACCTGCGACAACCGAGATTCAACCGGTCAAACAATCTCCAATCAAGACGTAACATCGTTTTTTCTGTGCCGTTCTATCTTTTTTTTTTTTTTTCTTTTTCGTTCGATCATCGCTTTTTTTTATCAACGAACCTTTTCATCGTTGTATATGACCCATCGATTGTCCTTGAGTAGATGACAAACGTAGTGGCCAACCATAGTGGAAGTTCCCATGTGCGATATAAACCCGACTAATTTGTACTCTGCAGTAGAAAGAAGAAAGAGATTAGCTGAAACTGAATGAGAACAACGAAAAGAACACCGGTCGATTCGCTAAATCGTTTCAGACTTACGGCCGTTGCCATCTCTGAAGGAAGGCCCGGATGGTCGAGGGGCCGAATCCTCCTCCATGGGTGCCGTGGAGGCAGCGTCTTCCTCTTGGTGACTGAATATCCAATCGACAGCTCGCTCAACGTTGTTGTCCGTCGCCTGGAGGGCTTTCGTTGCTTGCGTATCCGTAAAACCGAGGCTCAAAAGGTACTCCAAACTCGCGGCTGCCGGTACAAATGTGCTTTTCTCTGTAATTAAAGAAATCAGTGTAGAAAATGTATTATTTATGACCGGGACTTTTGGATAAACCTGATGTTCATAACAAGAATAAAAGATATGAATGAGCAATTTCTTCAAGAAATCTGTGCTTGATGAAAATATCAGCGTGTTGATACCGTTGGAAGGTTTGGCGTCTGTGCCCGGCGGTACGAAAGGATTCGCGAAATCAGAGTCACAGATGTGTTCGAGAGCCCAGTTGAGAGCCGCTCCGAGGCTCTTGTTTCCCGTCAAATAGAGAGCACGTTTGCAGGCCTCCGGCGGAAAGCCCATTTTTGTTAACTCGCTAAGGATCTCCTGATCGTAGACCGGTGGAGGCGGCTCGGATTCCGGTAACAATTCCTCGTTGGGCTGTAACCCGCCGGCTCTCAACCAGGTCAAATCCAGCACGTCGGGCATCTCGACCGCGACATCCAATTTTATACTGGTCCAGTCCTCCCTCATAGTGAACTTTTTCAGGTGTATGAGCAGATAATCCGGGAAACTGGCGAGTCTCGTAATTCTACAAGTTGCAACACGTTGATAAAAAATCGATTTTAAGAAATACAGACAAACATTTTTACAAAAAAAAAAAAAAAAAAAAAAAAAAAAAAAAAAAAAAAAAAAAGTGACTGAAACACCATTGACTTTCGTACTTTGTAGCGGTTGTTTTTTCGTTGAGGGCCGTGCTGTAAAATTGCTCGACCGTTTCCGAGCGAGCAAACGATTCCAAGCAGGAAAGGAGCTTAATGTGAGGCCTAACCGTCGCCACAGACTCAACTCTTTGGCCCTTGGCTTCGGCTTCCTTCTTCTCGGCTTCGTACGCGGCTACCTCGTCCTAATTGATCGAGACATCAATTGCAGTGAGAATTACATCATTAAGAAGTGTTTGCTTTTACCTTGTTCGTGGCTGCGTCAAGAGGTATCGGCAGTGGTAACAAGTACTCCGGACGATGCGAATATTTGACCTTCTTCGAACCTCCGCACTCGTATCGTTCCTCAACTTTGAATTTGAAACACTCGGCCGGATTCAACTGATTAACGCTGTGGCGCTGCGTAATTTCAATACTCGTCACTTTCAATTCGCGCTTAAGAAGAAAATATAACGTAAATCAAAGACGGAGAGACATATTTACGTCTATAACGTTTATGAGGTAGAGCAGGAACTCTTGAGCGTCTTGCTGCCGATTCGAGGCGAATGTCGGATTTCCTCTTCCGATGAGGACTTTGAACATTCGCGGTGGAATACCCTGACGGCCCTCGTCCTCCGCGTCGGCTGGCGGAGCGATCGAGTATTTGCCAGAGATGAGGCCGGACCCCAGTTTAGCCCTGCGAAGCAATGTTTAAATAATTTCATTGTTCCACAATCTTTCTAATTCGTTATTCAGTAGTTCAATAATTTCGTTGCTCAATAATTCAATTGTTTGCTCATAGATGCGAAGGAGTTAAGGATAAAAACGGTAAAAAAATGTCTTAGCTCGTTGGCCTCACATCTGGACGTTGAAGTCGCTCGGCGGATCGTTCACGTTTCCCTGAAATATCTCGGGTGCGGCGTCGACGTATCTGTAACGCAGCGACATTTGTTTCTCCAATTTCATTCGACAAGACTCGCTAAGATAACACGGAGGAAAATTGAACTAGCGATACAATTAGAACGAGTTTCGGGAATTTCGGACCTTTTCACGAAGTCCGGTATAACAAATATCGTTTGCATGACGCTATTGAGGTAGCAGGAATTTCCGAGATTCGTGAGACCCGTGTACCCTGGACCGTAGACCGGCGTTAGCTTGCTCGCTGCCTCCTGCAGGGCCACCCACTCGCCGAACTTTTGATTGAGGTCGAGCTCCAGCTCGATCATCGATTTGTCAGTCTTCTCCATTTGAGCTATGTTGATTCCCCAGTGAGCGAGATGCACTATGAGGTTCGGATCGTCCACCATGTCGTCCTCGTCGTACGAGAAAACGTCGCCTTTGCCTTCCTTCGTGATCGTACCGAGTTTGACCGCGAGCGGGTGACCCGTCGCGCGATAATGCTCCACCGCGTGATCGTTTCCTCCTGTCCCATCGTAGAACTTACGACCGCATAGTATCGTCCCGTCGGTCAAATTTAACCAGAGATTTTGCGAGAGATCGCACTTGTCGCATTTCCAACCGCTCGGCGGTATCTTCCGACCGTTCTCCAACTGCAGGAGATTCGCCGCGTGTCTGCCGGTCAGAAAATAGTCAATAAAAAACAATAAAAAGACAAAGTTCGCGTTAAATAAATTTTGGGATAGGAAAATTAGTTTGGAGTTCTGCTCCGATTTTTATAAAAATCGTCTATGTCGTAGAGCTTGAAAAACTCGGAGCTCTTAGTGAACTCGTTGCTCAATTTCTTCGGTCGAACCTCCGTAAAATCTACGACATAGTTGAGTTTCGTTGAAAATCCAAGCGGATCTTGCTTTGTAGGTAAATTAATCACTTTGTTATGATCTTGGCCTCGCCATCCCAAGTTCCCGCCAACCCCTTCATTTCCGCAACTTTTATGGCGGACTCTGCCTTCAATACGGACAGCACGCATTCTTTGACCTGCGACAAGAAGCAATATCAGTTCCAGCAACATGCATTATAATTACACCAAGTACAGACAACAACTCTCATAAAATGTGTATTTATGGAGTGTCAATGCCAGGTTTTTTAGTACAAACCTCTGCTGGCAAATCGTCTCTGGGATACTCAATAGAAGCAAAACTAGGCAACACCACAATTTTGTAAGTCTCTTCGTATTTATACTTTTGCTGATCGGGAGCAAAGCCACCTGGTGTACCAATTGCCAGACGTGTTATCTTTTTTGCAGGCCCATCGCCAGGTTGCTCAGACTTTACCTACAAAAAATTAAGCATAGCCGTGAGTTTAGATTGCCGATGAAATTGGTAAAAATGGCTAAAAAATGCAGACCTCTTTTCTGTCACGCTGTACATGGAGATAGAGCGAATGCTTGGTTCGCTCATAGTATCGTTCGACATGATCACGACCGAGTCCAAGAAAGGTCTTCAAACAGATGTACAGGCCGGTGGGACTTTCCTGGTGAAGAACAAAAGCGTTAAAAAAATCTCCGAGGATACTCGATGAGCAAAGCGTCTGCCGTTTTATTTTTCTTTATTGTAACGTCACAATCACGATAATCATCGAAACTAACCGGAGTGTCAAACGAGTAAACACACTCGTCCTTGTAGACCTTGTCGCTCGGCTCGACGAGTTTCAGCGAGGCCAAATTCTTCAACAATTCCTCCATTCTCGAATCAATAGCTCGTTAAATTCGGTTACACAGGCGAGGGGAACAGCAGAGACGAACTTAGACAATCATCGCCGATAACCTAACCGCTGCGCCTTGTTCTCAGTTGACTCGTATGTCTCTGCCGGTTCTGCCGAAAATTCCGCAAGGCGCCGACAATGATTTGCGTGATTCGGGGAACGAGGAATTAATCCGGTAATCGTACCACTCGAGTCAGTAGCCTTCGCTGGGGCTTCCGCACACACTTTGCACTAGTCAAACGAGTGTTAAGCTTTAACAAACGAAAATAATCAGTGAATATAATGCAGTTTTATTCAAAGGCGCATTTTCGAAGTCAATATTCTCGCAAAAGAACGATTTAACGCCATATCATATCAATAAATAAAATACAACGCTCTTCAGCTGTATAACTACAGTTACCAATTAAAAATACAAAATTCAATTCGAACGGAATCCTTGAAATCGTAAAACTAGAAATTGTCTTTGGGACAATTTGTATGAATCGAAAATACACTAGATTGTACTCTTCTCTATTATTAGTGAATCCATAGACCAGCTTTCTTAAATACAGTGCTCCAAGTTGCAGTGTCTTGTCAACAAATTATTTGAAAAACATCCTTCTGAGCGATTATCACTCGTTTGACTAGTGTGGAATGCTAGAACCTCCTAGAATCCGATATTTTTGCCTCTCAATTGACTCACCGAGTGATCGTGACGTAACAGTTCACCTCTCACGAGCAAGGAAGCGGAGCTGCAGTTCGCGTGGTCGTCTCAGGAGAGCTTGCGATATATATATCTAGTTATTATATTATATATATATACAGCACGTTCGACATTCGTTAAGTATTATTCGGGAGAATTGACAAGATGAGCGGAATAGTGAGAAACGCGTTGCGTACAGCGGCAATAAAGAATTTTGTGTCGTCGCCGAGAGCTGCTACGGGCGTGCAAAACCAATTCAACCGGTCGGTCTGGAACATGTGCCGCCGGGCCGGCAGCGAAGCCGCCGCACCCCTAACCACACTCAAGATTCACAATCCGTCGAATATGTGCGGTTGCGGATGCGCCAAAGGCGCTCACACCAAAGGTACACCGGTTTTTGCCTTCTTTCCTTTAAATTACGACGTCGCAACAAATTTACACCACTCGGCTAGAGATTTCCTCGTGGCCCTCGATCTTTCTGCCCGTTTCACGCGTCGCAAGGACGTTTTATTTTTTATTTTTTTTATTGTGTGGAGATTATTTTCTGGATATCGTCCTGTTTTTCATGCGGGTGGTCTATGTTCTTTACAGCCGAGAAAGAGTTAGTGGAATTCCTGGCTGAGGAAATTGTAGCAGAGAAGAAGGCGCAAAAGTTGAAAACTATTCCCACCGACGTCAGCGGATTCACAGTCTCCCTGGATGGTGCCAATGTCACGCTTGTCAAGAAACAGAATGATGAAACGTATGACTCTTTATGTTCATTGGAATATGTGCACCAAAGAGTTGAGTACAGAGAGGTGTTTTTCAACCACTCTGCTAATAAACCTTTGGAATATGATATCTGGTTTTTCCGCACATAGGTTGTGTACTTATACAGTACAATCCTTAGCATTGAAAAAGCACAAATGAAACTTAAAATTCTGAAATTTTAACAAAAGTTTTAATCAGAAAAAGTGTAATCAGAATTTGTGAAATATTTGGAATTTTGCTTTGTAATATTTTTGTGCATTTTTTGTGAAATAAATAATTATTTATTTCTGTAGAATCACCGTTGCTTTCAATGTCAATCACACTGTGGACACAGAGCCAGAGCCAGAAATAGATCCACGTGACGACAAACCAGACTTGGGAGAAATGAAGAGTAAGCCCAACTTCTCTATAGACATCAAGAGAGGCAGCCAAACATTAGGATTCACATGCTCTTTCAACAATGAGCCAGGACCATCGGGAGCTGACGATGAATACGGTAAGAAATTAAACACTGTTGACAACACATCAAGGCGATTAGGATACACATTATGATTTATCCAGTGTGTCAACAAACACAGCCTCAATAGATATCCATCCCTTGGAAGGAATTATTGCAAACAATTTTTAATAAAACAATTTCAATTCATTCAACAAAAATTCTCTATACCAAAGTATTGAGTGCAGAATGATGTATAAAAAGTATTCTGTTAATTAAACTTTGGTACATTAAAGTATCACCGTAGTCAGCTGATGACTTATTCCGAAATAAATTATCCCTATGGTGATGCAACATTGCTGTAGACAATATTCGCATGTCAGCGATTTTTCAAAATTTAATTAGAAAAAAAAACGGCTAAAAAACGGAAACATTTTTGGAGTACATTTGAGTAGTTGAAAAAAATGTCAAAGCATTGGGTAAACACGAGAATATAATTACTTTGCAGACGACATATTCGGCATGGACGAGATAACTCTGTACGAAGGAGAACACAATGACAAAGTATACGCGGTTGCCGGCGAGGTGATTGATGGGGTAAGTTAGCAAGTAACGCGAAGAAATTGAAGCCAATTCCATTTTCGCGTCTTGATTAACTTTAATACTTTCAATTTCACACGCTTGCAGTACCTGTACGATTTGCTGATGAACTACCTCGAGGAGAAGGGCATCTCGAACGAGTTCGCCGAGAAGCTAGTCGAGCTCAGTACGAGTTACGAGCACACGGCGTACATAAGCTTACTGGAGGCTCTCTCAAAGTTCACCGCTGGAAAGTAATTCCGTTCTTTTATTCACATAGAATCCCGATGTCGATTCGATTAATAATGTTCTTAGAATGTCACCTTAATCCTCGAAGAGCAACTGATTATGAAAAAAAAAAAAATCCTGTTGATAAAACCTATCGATAAGTATATGCTGTTAGAAATCTAAGTACCCGCGCAAGCTCAAACGTTTGCTTATTCTGTAATCTAAGGATTTTAATAAAAACTTAGGAAAATATGAACGCTAATAAGATATTTTTGTTGTTTCTACAACTATTCCGACTTTCCCACATGCCTCTCCGATGTATTTTTTCACGGTGATCGCAACAAAGAGCGTAGACCTAGTAGACAAAGTTTATAAGATCACTCGAACGCGTCGTAATGATCTTAGAGATTTTTATATTTTGCCAATCTTCGTACTTTGTTACTGAAGTTTGCTATTCGTATTCTTTTATCCTTCGAAAATAAATATCAATTCAAAGTTTGTTTAAGAAATCCTGTACCTTTGCTGCCATTCCAACAATCGTGAAACCTCTCGTAGGTAAACCCGGACGCGGTGAGCTTTAAGGGGGGTGGGGGTACGGTTAATTCGGTGAAAAAAATACACTTTATCAAAAATTCTGTTACAAGATACGGGCAATGAATTTTAAATTCAATAATTACAGTATTGTAGAATAACATTTCAAGAATATTTTCTGAGAATTTCGGCGGAAAATATTAAAAACTAAGCCGTTGGTAACAAATCTCCGGAGACGTCTCCAAAAAAGTTGTTTTGCGGTGACGGTTGTAACTCATCACTCGATCACCTGATGTCAAAAAATCAAATCGATTTTATTAGTTTATGAGTTTCCCCAGGTAACGCTGTCGAGTTTTTTAATTGATTTTTCAATTTTTGGTAACACCGGAAAGTCAAAAACGCGACTTCCGCGTAAAAAACGTCATGAATTATACCGAAAAAGAGTGTATCACGTTCGAAAAGGATCGGTGCAACAGATTTTAAGGTAATATGAGCGTCCAGATGAACGTCGCGTAAATTCGAGGGACTTTGAGAGAAAATTACGAAGAGTTCTCGATGAGATAAAAATCTGAAAAAATCAAGCATGTGAAAGGCGGTAAAGAGATTAATTTAGACAATAATAATTAAAAAATTGTTATTAACAAATTACTTAAGTAAATAATTGTTCAACTAAATATCCGGCAACCTAACTCTTTTTTGTTATTAAAGTGATCTTCTTATTTTTCTACATACGTATGAATTTTTTCCGAATTTTGTGTAACGTTTGAAAATTACGTTTTTTTATTATGTTAAAATTAAAAATCAGAGAAAATTCGGAAAAAATTCATACGTATGTAGAAAAATAGAAAGATCACTTTAATAACAAAAAAAGTTAGGTTGCCGGATATTTAGTTGAACAATTATTTATTTAAGTAATTTGTTAATAACATTTTTTAAATTATTATTGTCTCAAATAATCTCTTTACCGCCTTTCATATGCTTGATTTTTTTCAGATTTTTATCTCATCGAGAACTCCGTAATTCTCTCTCAAACTCTCTCGAATTTACGCGACGTTCATCTGTACGCTCATACTATACTACCTTAAACTATAGCCGTCGCCGACTTTGAGAGCGGCTCAGAGCCTCGGGTGGTTAAAATTCCATATCTCTGTTGGTTTTGCTCCAATTGCTCTAAAAATTTGATTCAACATTCTTGAGATGTTGTGCATTCATAACATAAAATTTTACAAATGGAAAAAGTCCCCCCCCCCCCCTCCCTCCCCCTTGATTCTTGCGTGGAACGGACGTCGGTGACAACCACTACTCTTGTGGGTTTTGTCGGTCTTTGATCCTCCGTTCGAATACTCCCGCGCTAAAACTGTCGAGAGATCGCGCGTTACGTTGTCACCGACCGAAGGCACCAAGGTTGTGCATCGTGTTTACTAGCGATTCGCGCAGTCGAAGCTGCGAGGGCGCTGCCTACCAATTCCCGGTCGACCTCAACCTCCAAGACGTCAGATCGACAATTTCAAAATCTAGCAACTCTTCTCACAATTATCAATACAGCTGTCAATTCTTCGTACCGTGAGACTGTTGTACTGCATCAAATCGCACGTGCTGTACCCGCAGACGTGGGCGCGATGCGGCTGTGTCACGCGACGCAGATACCGTTGTTTTAGTACTATTTCTCCCGAGTATCGGACGATTTACGTGAAAAAAACGTAGTTTTAGATAGGCAATCATCGCTCGCCGGAAGAACCAGTGATACACGTCGTTCCGCACTTTTATCATCAAAGGTATGTTTGATTTGTGTATTCGCAGGTTTAAAAAAAATGTAGCTCCACCACTGAGATGATTGCAGTTGCGGTGTAGCTTCGAAGAACCTTAAATATAACCCGATTGCGCTCAGACGATTGTGCTATGCGTTGGGAGTAGTCTTGTACGCCGTCGTTGATGATTCATCGTCCAGCATTATTCGTGCTTTCAGTGTGAACTTATCGCATCGACATGCCGAGCTCTTATCTCTATGCCATTAACAACGAGGGGCGCGTATTTGGTTTATCGACTTCTGGGAGTATGTGGCGCGAGTTTATGTACCTGGGACTGGAGTTTAAGCAACTTTCTGCAGTGCCACATTTTATGTGGGCTATCGGCGGCGATCGTCAGGTCTACGTACACGTTCATGGATTGGACATACCCATCAGGATCAAGGAAGAAACTTATGAGAACGAAGTAATTTGCTTGATTACTATTGCGGCATGAAAACATTTTGTATTAATTGTACAATAACATAACTAAACACCGAAGCCTGATGAGTTTTTTTGTTGCTACTCCAATTTATTTTTATTTATTTTGTTGTTTTCATCAAGTTAAGAAGTTGCCAATATCGGAATATGGCAACGATTTTAAATTGTGTATTTTGCTATTCAGAGATGGCTACCCCTGGAGGGCTTCAGTGGAAGGTTATTGCCCACGGATAGATACAATTTTTCCAATCAGGATGGCACCGTTGATCGCTCCCGTGACAAAGTCAAGCTACCATCCATGGCTTGGCAATGGGAGGGTGATTGGCATATAGAAACGACTCTGGATGGTCAACCATTGGATCACGATGTTAGCTACAGTTTATTTAATTTTTTTACCACGTTTGTACATCCTAATTTTTCGCTTACGTTTGTCAATTTCTGCTGCAGGGCTGGACGTACGCGGTCGATTTTCCGGCGACCTATTCGACGAAGAAGCAGTGGAAATCGTGCGTGAGAAGACGCAAATGGGTGCGATATCGTCGATACAGCGCAATGAACTCCTGGTGCGCTATAGCTCCTTTACACAAAGATCCAACAAAGGTAATTTGTGAAAAATACATCTGCATTTATGCATCCGCGGGTATTCTACATTTTTGATGGAAGTGAGTTATACGAAAAAATAGGGATTGAGCATCGATTTCTTCAATTTCAGGAACCATTTATAGATGTGGCTATTGGAGGAAATCAAATACCCGGTGGAAGTCTCGGAAGTCTCTTGGTCTGGGCTGTGACGGCTCACGGAAGGGTAATTAACGAATAAACGACAACATATTGAAACTCGTTGAATCTCTATTACGTCTCTGCGTTCCTTTCGTCTTTCAGGTGATGTTTAGAGTCGGAGTGAGCTCAACGTCTCCCGAGGGTCAAAGATGGAGCGCCATAAAGTTGCCAACGGGCTTTGAAGTATCGCAAATAAGCGTTGGAGTTTCCGGGCTCGTGTGGGCCATTCTCACGAATGGCAAAGCCGTTGTTCGCATCGGTGTTACTAGAGAAAATCCAATGGGTGAGCGGGAAGCAGCCAAGCCAACTTCATAAACGACCATAGGGAATGACAATAATGTCTAAATTGAAATTGCAGGGGACGATTGGTCAGAGGTCGCACCTCCTCAGGCGGATCTTCGTCTCGTGCAAGTGAGCGTCGGCAACGACGCGGTATGGGCTGTGACTCACGAGGGAAGCGTGTGGTTTCGCAAGGGAATTAAGGGCGAGATGAGCGGCGTGTGCGAGCAGTTGTCCACTGGAACGGGATGGGTGGAGATGCTGAGCAAGATGGCACTAGTCTCAGTAGCGCCCAATGATCAAGTAAATTCATTCGCTGGTTTATTAATTTTTTAGATTATTAGTCAATCAATTTGAGTTACTCGAAGCTTTATCGACCTCAATTGCGATTTGCGAATATTTTTTCCAAAGGTCTGGGCGATCGGCTACGAGGACAGGTGCTTATACTACAGAAACGGCATCACGAGATCCGAATTAACGGGAAAGAAGTGGCGACTTATTAACGTTCCCCTACAGCTGAGCCGGGCGAGCAGTAATGCCAGTCTCTCGTCCAGCAATAGACACAGCATGTGCGGAACTCCGCAACAGCAACGGCATCAGAGTTGGAGTTCCTTGGTAATTTGTGAACAAAAGAGCCTAATTGGTTTAACCGTTAACTCGGCCTGTAAGCTTTGTTTTGTTTTGTTTTGTTCCTCATATACGGACCGTACCCTATTTGTCGCTTCGTTGCACCCACAAATACCAGCCATCACGCGCGAAAGTTTTTTACCAGAAGTGATGGCACTCATAGTTATGTGCGATGCGGCTGTGGCCGGCTTAAGATTGAGATAGAAAACCTACGACAGAAAACCTACGTCGAGTATAGCCGGCTAGGAAAATTCTTCGCCGAGCTTCAATGTTTACTTAAGTTAATGTAAGTTAATGTTCTCACGCTGTAGAATCGGCCGCACAGCACCAGCGAAGGTACAGCCCTGATCAGAGACTGGGAGGAACAGTCCAGATCGGCTCCTACCCCGACGTCCTTGAAACTCTGGCAGAAAACTAACGACGGCACTCCTCCCACTAACGCCCAACAGACTTCTTTCCAGGAGATTTATAATACCGAAGAGAAGAATCGGTAAGTCAATTTAAAGTGGAAATCATAAGAAATTGCGATATATAACATTTATAATCTCGAAGCTCTGCGAATTCAACGGAGATGGGCGATTTGACGGAAGCAAGTGTCGCCAATATAACGATTTCCAACGAGTCGCTGTCACAGAGCGGTGAATCCATAGTAGTGTCTGGCAAAGGAATGGGCAGCACGGTAAAGGTAAATGTTACAATAATCCAACTGCTTCCGTAGACATACATTTTATTAACGATATCTGCTATAAGGAAACTTTGGTTTGTTTTACATATCGTTCAAAAGGTTTGCAACGTTTTTAAAGGACACTTTTCAGGACACAAAATATAATTTTCCACCCACGCGTACATTTGATAATAATGTACTGATAACAAACAATCTCTTAGGTTAATCCCGCTGCCTGGAGTCCAGTCCACTCCGTTGGCTCCATGGTGGGCGTCGAGGCGCACCCCGAAACCGATGGCAGCGTTTTTGATCCCGATTTGACCGGTGATTCCGGAGTCTACGGTGAGGACGAGAGTATCGCAGGTGTCTACTGGGCAGAATGTGACGTTTCTTGGTCAAAAGTCGAGGCTGGCGCCTGCTTTGTCGATCCGTCAGCTCCGCCGAAATGGTAACGAAAAATACGCTGGACGTAAATATTGTAATATTTATGGACGTAAATATCGTTAACACGATTCGCGTTCCTAATAGGCTCGCCGATAGTCAACACGGCACGGCGCTCGGCCAAGTCGTGGAACCGTGGAGAATACACATCCTCGAAGAATTGAAAAATCGCATGAACGTCGGTGACTTCGACATCTCGAGGTGTGAAAAAGCAATCGAGAGATCGTCGTGGGTGAAAAACGGGGACGCACGGTGCAAACTTAAGAGCAGTAATGTCTACGAAGACTGTGTTATCGAACTCGAGTGGATTAGCAGCGACAGCGGCACCTTGGACTCCGGCACGCTCACTATTCTCAACGCGGACGGCGCTACAACAATGGTAAACGCGATGAATCTGAGAGAGAAAAGATGAGACAAAAAACAAAAACAAAAAAACGAACAAGACAAAACGTAAAGTCTTGATGTACCGAATATTTTTGTCGATGCAGATGCAATTTCCCATATCGGAAATTGTGTGCGTCGTCTGCTGCAGCGAACCGGGAAGTCCCAGACTCGCTATTCACACGCCGCGGTTGCCGAAATCGAAAGTGCTGAGGTTGCAATTTGCCAGCGACACGGAAATGGAAGATTGGATGGGCCATATAACATCTGGTAGAAACTGAGATTCCTCACGTTGCAATTTGAACCATTTCACACGAATTCCTGTAATATTGTATGCATCTCGATGTTTACAGTTTCGTGTAAGATGAATAACGTCTACGGACGACCCGGACCGAATTCCATTTGGGCAACGACTGCTCTGGGAGACGTTTTCGTGTACGATCCTATAATAGCGGAGGTAATTTTTTTTTAACTCACATATTTCCCTGCAGGATACTGAAATCTGAATAAACAGCGCCTATCGACTTTTAGGCAAATCAATATTTCAAGGGAGTCTACACGCAAGAATTGGACACAGCTGGCAAAGATTTGCCGTTCGAAAGTATTTTACAAAATGGTTTTCCTCCTGGAAGTGCTCTGTGCATTTCTGTATGCGTTCACGACGACGCGGACAGGTTATTATCCAATGAACTCGTAAATATTACAACGCTTGAATGTATTATTGTATGTTTGAAATTGCATTTTCTGTGGACAAAGGCTTGCGTTCAATCTTGTGTGCCACATGACGACGGTGCTGCGACAGAAGGGAGCTGCCGACACCCACGACGTTGCTCTGCATTTCAATCCCCGATTTCAAGACAATATTATAGTGAGAAACACTTATCAGAATGGCCAATGGGGCGACGAAGAAAGAGCTGGCGGCAGCCCTTTGAAGGCCGGCTCTGATTTCACCTTGAAAATCGAGTGCGAAAAAGCCGGCTACAGGATCTACATAAACGACGCTGATTACACCTTCTTCAGTCACCGAATACCACCTGAGAGTATCACGCACTTGAGAATCAAGGGTCTAATGACGCTACATAGTGTGCTGTACAAATCAACGATGGTATTTACAAACCAATAAGAAATCATACTATTAACATCAGTACAAGGATGTTAACATTAATTATAGGATTCGTCGCAAAAGTCGTAGAAACTAAACTAAAAAGTAAAAAGAAATATATCTATGTTCTTCTTTTAATAAGCGACTGGTCGACAGGTGATTATCGAGCCAATGAGCATGTTTTGGAGGCAAATTGGAGGCCACTTGAAGAAAGTCGAGACATGCAGTTCCGGAATCACGTGGGGCATTGGCTACGACAACACAGCTTGGGTTTACACCGGTGGCTGGGGCGGATCTTTTCTCAAAGGTAATTTTCATTTTTCCTTCGCCTTTTTTCACAATATATTCGTGATATCCCGTAGTTAGCTTAGGATTGGCGTTTTAACGTTATCTCCGTTTGATCCTACAGAAAACGTAGGTACACACTGTCGGATGTTTGGAAGCGATTTTTTTATACTAAAACCTCTGTACTTTTGCCTTCATATCGTAGGACTAGGAGCGAGCAACACAGGAATCAATCCTATGACAGATACGCACAATTACTTTGTGTACGAGAATCAACGTTGGAATCCCGTGACCGGTTACACATCTCACGGACTTCCAACGGACCGTTACATGTGGAGTGACGTCACGGGAAAGCACAAGCGGACGCGGGAGCACACGAAGTTGCTCTCGATGCACTGGCGGTGGGTGAGTTGATTCGGCGTGTAAACACGATTCGCGCGACGCTGTTACACTGGGACAGAATAATCAATGCCCTCAAAAAAAGCTCAGCCGAAACTGTAAATCCGAACGTTTCACCAGGTTTCCGATTGGATAATCGATTTCCACACACCCGGAGGCGTTGATCGCGACGGTTGGCAGTACGCAACCGATTTTCCTTCTCAGTATCACGGCAAAAAGTACTTCACCGATTACGTGAGACGACGGAGATGGTTCCGACGTTGTCTCCTGACGAGCAGCGGGCCTTGGCAGGAGTTAGGCAACACGAAACTCGTCGATGTTTCTCTATATGTGAGTAATGCGTCTTCCAATAATCTACGGGTTGATCAACCGATTTGTTTCATACATGTCGCTCGTCTCTTAGTGAATCCTCTGTCCTTTCAGGTGGCCGGAAAACCGGGAAGCGATTCGCCGGTCGACGTATGGGCTGTCGCGGCGAACGGCGAGGCTCTCTTCAGGCGAGGTGTCTCGGAATCTTGTCCTATGGTAAGATTATTTGGGGCTATCGAGAGATGCGGCGGCTTTACGTCAAGTGCTTTAAAAATAAAAGCATTTAAATGTTAGCATGAAATTGATAACAAATACCGCGAAACCGGGATAAACTCGTGAATTGAAGACGGCAAACTCGTGACTGTGCTTTTAATTAAAAGGGTGTTTCCTGGGAGCACATACCGAGCGATCAAGCGCTGGTCGGCATTTCTTGTGGACCGGAGAACCAAGTGTGGGCGGTTGGGAAGAATGGATCGTCGTACTGGCGATTCGGTATAACTGCTGCGAAGCCGATAGGTGAGTGGTACAGCCGAATGCACTCGAAGTTTTGCTTATGCATTAAAAGTACCGTAGGTTGTTTTTTAACAACCTAAAGTCTCCGATGCCTAGAGTTTTAATTGCAAAAGGGTATGTACGTTCTTGTACGCTGTTCCATTGGTCGTATAAATTGGGTAACATTCTCAGGAGAGATTTGGACGAACGTCGAACCACCGGCGGGAGCTCATTTGAAGGAAATATCGGTGGGGGCAAACGTAGTTTGGGCGCTGGATACCGCGGGAAGATTGTCCGTACGACGCGAGATTCAGCCGAAAGTTTTTCCGGAAGGAACGTACTGGCAAACACTACCCGCTATGCCGAACGATCCAATTCACATGGGTACGCAGACCTTTTATCTGGTTTCGATTATTAATTAGAAAAATAAAAATAAACCAGTAAGGTAAACGGCCTTGTTTCGGTCACTGTCCCGATTTTGATCATTGAAATTACATTAAAATTAATAATAAATGTCTTCTCCGACAAAAAAATAGAAAATTAAGGCCATATCGAAGAGCGTCTTTGACTCGTCATTACTGCCGAAATACGAACATGTGCATGCATTTTTTTATTTAAAAACGTTAAAATGAGTGGCCCAACGTGTTTTTTTTTCAGTTGTAGTTTCGGTCATTTGCGATATGCGGCATAGAGGTTGGAGGGTGACCGAAACCCCAGCAGCCGAGTGGTGTTATTAAAATAATAATTTAAATAATATAATCTAATCATTGAACGTAAATAATGATTGGATCATATTCAGAATGATTTATTGCTTGCATTAGAACAGTCTGTTTTCGACATTTCGATAGAACCCGTGTATCAATAGCAGAAAAGACGAGCCTGGGTTCTGGAGATGACCGAAACTGGGCCGTTTACCTTATCGTCCGCATCGCGTGAGGCTTCCCGTCGAAAAGCCGATTAGATTGCCGTTAATGTTTTGTGTGATCGACAGATCAATCGGTAATTACGGCGAAGCAAGGCTTCCGGCACGTTTCCGTCGGACGCGAAACCGGTCAGGTCTGGGCAGTTTCGGGAGCGGGAATAGTGTGTCGAAGAATCGGCATAACACCCGACAATCCTGCTGGAACGGGATGGGTCACTGGAATAGGGGTAAGTTTCCGAGCATCCCAAGAATCATTCCCTTTCTAACAACCGATATGCACCCAGGCAAATTGGCAACACATAAACGTGGGAGGACTCGTCAATGGTTCGAAATAGATGGACGCTTCGCTACGCGCTCTGTCGCCGCAACAACAGACTCAATCGCCGCCCGTCGATTCGGCGCGAGACGCATACACGAGAAAAGCTTCCGCTTCGAATCGCCACTCTCAAGTCCGATCGGTGTTGAATATTTAACGGACTCTCTTGTGTGTCTCTTTAACTCCCCACGCATAACACGAAACTGCACACAGTATTTCGAGTAATCGGAACGCCGCGTCGTTCTTCGACACACTCACGAGTCGTCTTGTCATAATTATTTTCGTTTGGAGTAAGAAGATATTTTTAAGTCAGATGAATATACGCTCAGGCTAGTAGAATCTCGACTGTACCAAAAAGTGAGTGATAATATGTAAATAACGTTGAAACTGCGAGCCTTATGAGTTTTATCCAATCGAAGGGGCAGATACTCTAGACTTCAATCATTGCGCTATTTAAGTTGTATTTTTTTTGTTTGTTTTTGTTACTTTTATGAATTGAAGTGATCGTATTACATTTAAAATCATTTTGATGTCATTTACAGAAAACATTGAGAAAAGAAGTGGACCTTTTTTATTGTATTTAAAACGGTTAATTTGCAAACGGATTTCGTTTTTTTAACAATTTCAGTATCGCGTTTTCGCTTCATTTTTTCATTTTTTTAAATAATATACTTTAGACCGGCTATTAAGAAACGTAACGTATTCTGGCTCTTCATTTTCTAGTACACGCTCCACGAATACACAAGATGAATATTTACCCTCGGCGAATTAACGAGTCATTTCAGAACTGCGTGGGAAATTGATCACCGATCCCGTTGATGCGTTTAAAAGCCTTTTTTCTCAGTGTTCTCTCTGTTATCCGAGTAATCATTGTCGCATCTTGCGTTGCTATTTTTCTACATTCTCTATTACGAGTGTGTAACAAATGAGCAACATTGTTTAAAAAAATACCTCACCATCATCATTTATATCTGTACAATAAAGGTTTTACACAAAGTATACAAAATAATTCGTTGTACGGATAAATTATGTACATTATACAAGATAATACTAAGGACTAACGATTCAATGACTGTCATGAGCGCGACGAGGAGATAAATGGCATAGGGTAGAAGCACCGGTTGTGGCCACTGTACCAGTTGTGGCCATTTTCACGGTAATTTGTATCAAATTGTTGCTTTTCTGTATTTTCATGTTGATATTTCGAAAGAATGCATACAAATTAACAAGATTATCGATACAATTTTGTTTTGTTTTAACAATACAAATAATTCTGTCCCTTCGAACTCGGTGGCCACAACTGGACCAAAGGTGGCCACAACCGGTACTTCTACCCTATGTGTATGTGTCGTACTGACGAATTCGGCGATATTTATTGCATTGATGATGTTAGAAAAACGATTTTTGCGACCTGGCGCATTTCTTGTGCGAAACCTCTGATTCCGTCTAAAATTTTGTCACTACTTTCGCTGGCTCGGAGTACTTTTTCGTTAATGTGTCGACCGTTATGTTGTTCCTCTGGCCCTGCTCGCTGTGCGTAATTCCGTAGAAGAAGTAGATGGCAAAACCTGCGAAAAAAAGAGACGTTCATTAATTCTCTGAAGTAATATGCCGATTTTGTTCATTGGTCAGCAATTTACTTACCGATTACCATCCACACGGCGAACCTCATCCAAGTAAACGAGTCGAGTTGAAGCATCAAGTACAGATTAATGAGTATACTGAGGCATGGAACGAGCGGAACAAGGGGCACCTTGAAAGCCAACTGCGCCGATTGAATCGGTTGTCTGCCAATGGCGATTATGAGCCACAGCATGATGAGACCGAGAATCGTGAGTACCACGTACGTCGCGACATTCTCGCCGATTAGATCGGTGCCCATGTTGTTCAGAATAAAACCGAATATGAGTACTGCGATAGCTACGATAACATAACAATATAATTATTAAAACAAACTCTATAAAGGCAACCGACCAAATGTTCGATAACGTTCCAAAAGAAAAATTCGAAAGTTTGGAATGGACTCCCGTAATCGTATTACCACAATGATTAATTAATTCATGTACATACAGGAAGAAGATCAACGATTTTCGTACATTAACGATTATTTTTGTTTCGTGTTTTGTTCTAAGACAGACGTTACAAAATTGCCTCGTCTCGAAATGAATGAACAGTCGAGAGGAGTGATCATTTCCTTCTTTCTCGGCTCTCGTCGTTCTCAAAATGGCATTCATTACAGGCGGAATAATATAGCGCATCACCACAAATAGATTTTATATCGAGTTTTTTTTCCAGTCTTATGATGATATTCCGATAGAACATTACACGCAAGGGGAAAGACGAGAATATTTTGCAATACACCCCGAGGCCAAGTAATTACAAAAGTATGCGAGTTTTCAATCGTTATGCAAGAAGAAAACACAAGAGTATTGGCAATCTGACTTGTTTTCCGTGACAGCACTAAGAATGAGAAACGGTAGATTAATTTTACGGTGCACTTTTCTTTCAATCGAATCCATTCATGTAAAATAACAATTTTTCAGAAGCATTAAAATCGAATTGACCGACCACTGAAAGTGATAAAATGGATTACTTACTGTAAGCGAGGACACCCCAGCCGGCAACGGCGCTCGAAAAATCCGTGGGTTCTTTTAGATTGTGTAGATTAAAAATTTGCTTCATGTAATCCATAGGCGTGGAATTGTTGCTCAACATTGCGCTCGGCGCGACTTTAGTTCCATAGTCTTGTTTTTGGTACCTGCAAGACAGTCAATCGAACACGAGCTGGTTGTTTCTTTCCTTGCACTTCTCGAGCATGAAGTGAAAGCAAGAATAATTGATATTTCAGGTTTAACGTACCGGAGTATTAATACAGATATTGCGACAATACTGTAAGCAAGCAGTGTTCCAATCGACATCATGTCGATCAGTTGTTTTAAGTTGAAAATGAGAGTCATTATAGCTGAAAGAAAAATTGATTGCTCGACGTTATTGGTGCAGATAATGCAGAATTACAGTATAATACCGCGTAACAATTCGAAAGTCCTAACGAGAAATAAGAGGCTTTACCCGTGAGCAATCCGGACACCACGGTACCAATCACTGGAGTCTGAGTCTTCGGATGGATCTTAGCGAGAAATTTGAAGATTACTCCGTCGCTGGCCATCGCGTAAAGAACACGAGGAAGCGGAAACATTGCGCCCAAAAGACTCGTGCAGAGTGCGAATATCGCACCGATATTTACGATCCACTTGATGGCTGGCCAACCAATTTGATCGAAGACATAGGGAAACGGTGCTTGAGAATTCTGCGATGAGAGGACGTTTTGAAATTAATTTATAACATCGGTTTACATAGTTTTTAAAACTATTCCTACACGTTTCCGGAAACGAAAACAGTTTAAGTTGACTGCGAGTATGTCTAATTAAATTGTGAGTACACGAAGTTTACTAATTACTTTTCTTTTCTTACAAAACGCGTCTGTGAATGAATAGGTCTAAAGGAGGCTAGTGCGGAGAACTCTACAAGTCGTGTCGTAGAAACTATTGAAGTTCTGTGGAATCATGAGAAGAATTAGTCGAGTAAAGGCGCGAAGCAGCTCCGTAACCTCGGTGTGCCAAGGTTGTTTACGTTTTAAGTACCTGATCGTAATACGGCCACATCATAGTGAGCACTGTGGAGATGGAGAAGTACGCCGCGAAAATAATGGACAAAGATATGACAATAGCAATGGGAATAGTGCGTTGCGGATTCTTGGCTTCCTCGCCGGTCGAGGCAACGGCGTCGAATCCAACGAAACCGAAGAAGCACTTCGCCGCTCCAACCATCACTCCGCCGAAACCGAAGGGCATGAAACCTCCGGTTCCTGGATTCTCAGCGCTCACTGGTATGTCATTCAGTGAGAGATTCCAGTTCTTAGGGTCGGCTGTAGAAACGCGGAGACAAAATGTTTATTGGTAAATGGTAAATTTTGGTAAATTTTGGTGTTTCCCTTTTCAGATGTTTGTCGCTCTGCTATCGTTATGTTGTCATTTATTTTTCTGTTATCCTACTTCTAGTTCAATACGCTCCATTATTTAATGCGATGCCGCGGCTTTGAACGCATTGGACGTTGACTTTTACTTTTCCCCATCCACTAGCATTTAATTACAAGCACTTACGTCATCAACTTTTCACTTAACTTCTTATAATAATCATATTTACTTAAGTTTTTATAATGAATTATGTTATCCAATCTCAGTTTAATATTCAAAATCAACTTATAATTCTTATTATTGAAATTTACGTTACACAATAAAATGTCTATCTGTAATACGTTGACGTGGAAAATAATGTCAGAAAACGGACTAATAAATGCAGGGAACGATCGGGGAAAGACTTTCTTACCCTTTATAGATCCCGCGACGATAATGATCACAATGGTCAACAGATTGACGACGGTGAAGCCCATATTTAAGTACGAAGACTCCTTAACTCCGACGCAGAGCAGTGCAATCAGGAGGATCACCATACCGAAGGCGAAAAAGTCCGGATACTCGGAGAGGAACGAAATGTTTATTGGCATTATAGATTGCAGATAATCGCGCATAACATTCCCAATTAGAGCGTCCAAGTAATCACTGAGACCTCGGGCCATGCTGGCGGTGCCTGGATAAGAAAACGTAAATTATCATTGGCATTCGAGTTCATCGAGACCGTGGAGGCCATAGAAATTCGTTCCAACTCACCGATCACATACTCCAGTATGAGATTCCAGCCTATGACGAAAGCTATGAATTCGCCGACAGTCACGTAGCTGTAAACGTAAGCGGAACCTGCCTTCGGTACCCTAGATGCAAATTCGGCATAGCACATGCCTGAAGTAGACGACAATTAATAACGAATCAGTGTCAAAACAACAATTGATGGAGGATTCATGTAAAAAATTGGGGCGTGGAAGTGAATTTACATTGTCATACACATTTTCATTCTACAGTAGAACGACGATTACCCGAATCAATTGGGACCGAAACCAGTTCGGATAATCAAAAGTTCGGATAATCGAAACGTAGTTTTTTTGTGGACGGGATCGTAAACAACACTTTTTATTACATAAAAACGGTAAAGACATGAGGAAATCCCACCGGTAGTCGAAAAGGTTTTGGCCGAGGGTTTCGGATTTTTTCGCGTCACGAATATCTTAAAAAAAAATAAAACAAAAATAAAATCTGACCAGTTCTTGAAGGGTCTACTTCATTGTATTCAAAATTTCACGGATTATTTTTCGAGTCTGGATTTCGACCAATCACAGCGCAGTATTTTCGGTAATCGAGTTCGTTTGTTAAAAATTTCATCAGAAATTGCATGCGGACATTGCACAGTAGCTCTTCACTTGTTTTCAACCAATACAATATTCATATAGACATATTATGCATATTACGCATATTATTCTCGTTGCACAGCAAGAAAACAATCGGGAAATATTCCGATAATTTTGGAGGTCTCGGGATATTACTACGGAATATTGTTCAATATGTTATAAACGATCGGTAACATTTTCAGCTTGCCTTCTGTTGCTTCCTCATAAAGGAAGCTTTTTTTTTGACAAATTTTTTTTCGGGATTTTCATGTTACCATACTCAGAATCACCTAAAACGTCGAGAAAAGTAGTCTAGAAAATATGTCTGTATGTGTATGTGTGTGTATGTGCGTGTATGCGTGTATGCGCGCGCGCGCGTCTCTCCCTCCCTCCCTCCCTCCCTCCCTGTGCGTGCGTGCGTGCGTGCGTGCGTGCGTGCGTGCGTGCGTGCGTGCGTGCGTGCGTCGCGTGCGTGTGCGTGTGCACGTCTGCGTCTGCGTGCGTGTGCACGTCTTCGTCTGCGTGCGTGCGTGCGTGCGTATGTTCCAGGATCCGAAAATTCAATCGCTCATAACTCACGAACGGCACGATGGATCGTGCTAAAATTTGGCACGCAAGTACATTATAAACTACTCTGTAATTCACATGCTTTTGTATTTAAATTTATCCATGTGTACAGATTTTATGGTATTTTTCATTTTTCATAAAAATGGCGTGATCGCTCTAACTTCCGTAAAAGTTCGACAATTTAGCTAAATAGTTCTTCATAAATAAAGACACGTTCAATGTTGTTTGGTATTGAGTTCCAGCGACATCGGTAAAGCAGTTCGGGTTTTATGGAATTTTTAATGTCTCGAAAAAGAAATACATTTTACTCTAAATCACGTCGAATCTCAACAAATGAACCGAAATATTACAAGTCGAAAAATAATATACAGCCCTGCTATGTACGAAGTTTGATTATGCTCGGTAAAATGGTTCGGATTTTACGCTGTTACGATTTTTTTAAAAAATATAGATTTTCGCGGTAATTTACGGAAATGTTATTAAAGTAAGTTGTATCTAATCAAAATTACATGTAACGGTGCTTGTAACGGAATTTTCTTCGTTTCAAATTAAAAAAAAAAAAACTTGCAAAGTAGAACTTTGCACATTGCTTCCTCATTAATTTCCCTTTTTCAGAAAGCTTCCTCTATGAGGAAGCCAAAGTGAATAAATAAGCTTCTTCATAGAGGTGGCTTTGTGAACAAGGGAAATTAATAAGGAAGCAATGTGCAAAGTTCTACTTTGCAACGTTTTTTTGTCGCTGTCAATTAAATGGATACATTTAAGAATATATAAATTAAATGTAGAAGTTTATACATGTAATTGACAGTGAACAAAAGAAAAAGTCGAGCTGAACATTTTACTAAATGTTTATAGCATATTGAACTATGTTCAGTAAATTTTTTGATAAAATAAAGTAGACCCTAGGGACAGAAAAAAATGAAATTTTTTTTTTTCTTCAGTTTTTGGTCAGTAGAACTTTTTCAGATCGGATTACTATTCTATGTATTTTATTGAAAAGAGTGTTTCATTCCGATCAAAAAGCACTGGACAAATTTTATTTTTACTCCATTGACACTAAAGATATACACAATTAAACATACAGAAATTTCTTTTATGATACAAGGAAATTACATTCGTGACTAGCGAAAAAATTCGAGACCCTTGACCAAAACCTGTTCCGCTAAATTTCGACATTTATATTATTCAAAGGCGTTCAAATAGACATCTGAAAAGGATCGGATCATCGAGGTCCAACTGCATCCGTTTTTATGCATCGAATCTGACATGAGAGGATAAGTAAATTTAAAAATTGAACGTAACTATGAAATTACGTCTCTTGACGTGATTGTATCTCAAGCGATTATTTACCCGCAAAGGTCGATGCGATAGCAGCTATGAGAAAGGAGATGCAGACCGCCGGGCCAGCGGTTTCCTTCGCTACTCTGCCGGCGAGAACGTAGACCCCGAGACCAAGGGTGGAGCCGACACCCAGAGCCGTGAGGTCGAAGACGCCGAGGCATCTTGCAAGTTCGCCTTGGTCGTCGCCTACGATGTCGACGCGTTTCCTCGAGAACGCGTTCCACAGCTTCGCAGCCATCCCCATGCTTGGTTCGTACGCCGAAACAAAAAAATTCGTTATGTAGAGCGAAAAACCGGCCAGCAGTTACGTATTCACGTGTAAGCCTCATTAAGATATGGAAAATAAGTAAAAATTATATACAATGAGTTTGCGACAATAGTCGCACGTTCGCTGATATCGGCATAGCTACATAACGAAGAATAGTAAAAAAAAATCTGCAAAGTAGAACCTTGCAAATTGCTCTCTCAGTATTTTACACTTTTAACGAAGCTATCTCAATGAGGAAGTGTGTTGATCAATTTTGGCGTCCTCATAGAGGAAGCATCGTCAAAAAATACGGAGGAAGCAATTTGCAAGGCTCTACTTTGCAAGTTTTTTCCGCTCTTTTTTTTTAATAAATCAAAATATAAGATTTAACCACTAAACCGATTTGTCTCAAATTTGTACCCGATCCTTGTTTCATGATAGTTAATGTGATATGACATGATAGAACGCAGAATAATCAAATATAGTATTTTTACTGCCCGATTAAAAAAAAAAGATAAATCTTTCATTATATGTGAAATACTGGCAATTTAGTCAGTGAAATTTGCGATTGTAATTTTTCAAATCGTCACTGCAATATCTCAATATACTCTGACTGTATGGATTTATTTCAATGTAATATTTACTTCGGTGGACAGTTTTACTGAATCGTTAAAAGTAAAAAATATTATTTAATAGTCAATATTGTTGTACATTCCTGCGGTTTGGCGCGAGTCTGTTGATGCGTGCAAAGAAGCGAGAAAACGGATTAAGACGGATGAGTTTGCACAGGGACTAGCGTCGCGCGGCATTAGTGGACGGCTCGCCAGAAGGCCACAAAGAAATATCGCTTGTACTCGAAGCCTCTCCGAGTAATTTACTTCTTAGCAATTTTAGAAAGTTATTGATCATTATTTGCCAGCCAGTATCGGTTTTACCGTCGCGTTGGTCACGGTTTTATCGCACCGTCTGATTATTCACCAGCACATTAAATTGACTTTCGGATTAATAACGACTAAACTTCTACGAAGCCCAAATTTTTTGTTCAGAACTCAGAGTGAACGATTTGTTGTCTCAGACACGACGAGAATTTGCAAAGGGGAAACAAACGTTTATTACTGCGTTTGCTAATCGGTGTTTCTCGTTGTGAAAATCTTGCTTGCACTTCGTATTTTCGATGTCTGCAGACACTCGAGAAATCTTTAAATTACCCACCAGTAATTACTGTCTCCTTAAAAGTATGTAATAAAAATAAGTAATCGCAATGCGACACCCGAGAATTTATCGATGTTGACAAAATGGTTGAAATAAGCTGTGCCGGCACATTTAATTTGGTACAGTATTGCTTTACAGTATCTCGGAACAAAATTCTAAAAAATCTAACTCCTCGAAGATTAATGATAATTCGTTAATGAGTTTGCAAATTAGTCGCTATCAATATCTCTTCAGTGTAAGTAAATATTCTCCGATACCCCAAATCACACGCCACTGCTGTTATCGTATGTATGCATCGTTCCAGCAAATACTAGCAAATATAAAATGCACATCGTCTCTGTATAAAGAGTGCTAACAACCCACAAAAATATAACCCAATCGGAGCTTCGTACGCATGATCTGTATTTATAAAAGTTAAGAGAAACGATTACACAAAGACACAGCGCTAATTTGACTACAGAGTACGAGGAGCTTCGACCGCCTTATCGGGATTACCCGTTGAGATATGTAACATTTTAAGGAGGTTTGATAGTTTCACACTTCAATGAGATAAACAATGTAGTATGTATTTGCTTTGCCTTGTTTTCATTTTAATTCAAGTACGTGCATCTCGACTTGAGTGCTGAGATAGCGCTTCCTTATAGTAAGCTCGAGGAATCTCGGTAAGATTGTGACACAAATAATTCAGGTGTCGCTACGTCACTGTCTTTTTGTCCCTTTTTCGGTGGAACCACTCCCTCGCATAGCACACTTTTTATACTCCGTACAGATAACGAAATACATTATCAATGGACAAGAGCAAACATTATTTTAAACACTTTTTTCTCCTTTCAGACAAACTGTTGGGAAGCAGTGAACGTTATCGATTGAATTTCAGTACCAAAAGTGCGTTTCACATGCAACAGACATGGAAAATATCATTGCAGAGTGAGATTTTTGGGAAAAGTCATTATGTCGAGTAGGCGTGAATAGCATGACCATCGACTTGAGAGCGAATACTAAACGCCCGTAGTAAGCTCGTAGGATCTCGTTTGAACTTATATGAAATGAATTATCTAGCGGCCGCTGACTAGGTCACTGTATTCTCGTTTCAGGTGAAAGTTGAATTACCAGTTGACGCTTATTGCCGAAGCAACGTGGTGAGCATTGGGACTCCCGTTTGAGGATTCTGCGTCATGCCAACTGGACGCCCGATATTTTCGCAATTCCCGACTGATAGTGAACTTTTTATCGCTATTTGCGCGACGTAACACAACGATTACATTGCAAGGATCTCGTGAGGATCCAGCCAATCCATTCACAGGTATTTTACGAGGCTGACTCCAGGCATCTGTGCCAAAGTAATAACAGTAAGACCGTGAGGTAGCCCATAATCGTTCCCATTAATGCAATATATATGTAGTATCACTATTGACCGAAAGTCGCTTGCCATAAGTGGCTATTGATACTTGTCCGCGTGAGTCGCCCCACCTTGCCTTCAACCCGACAGAAATATCGCAAGGACATCAAATGAGCAGCAGCACCGCACGTTCTTCGGAGGGACGCGTTACCCAAAAAGAACACGATAAAACTTGACTTTTTTACGACACAAATAAACGTACCCGCTGCGACATGGGTATTAACATTGCGAACATTTTAGTCAAGTTTTTTCATGTTTCGAACGCTTTTTTTTACTCTGACATTTATGTTTAGCGTTAAATTAATAAATATCCGGTCACAATTCTCTTATTTATTTTTTATTTTTTTTTATTTGATTCCTACGTATACCTTCTTCAGGTTTTTACGTTTTTTCTCCCCACTCTCCCCTTGATCCCCTTTCATTCCTTGTATTCCCCTCCGTGTCATTTATTGAGTTCCCCCCCCAGAGTGTTACCCGCAGCCACTCTTTCCTAATGCACTACTGTATCGCATTTGCACGAGGGCACAGGGAAACTGCGGAAAACCTGTGCCGATACAGGCGGCTATATTTTTTCTGAGTGTCTGTTGCATGAGATTACATCAGAAACTCAGAAAAACTGCCTCCCGCTCAACAGTTGACTTGCAAATCAGTGCATGGCTAAGCGGTCACCCATCCAAGTAGCGACCGTGAGTCGAGCTGCTTAACATGGGAGATCGCCGAAGCCATGCACCGACCGCACGCCCACTGCTGTCGGTTCACAATTCTGTTATTGTGATTTTCTTAAATATGCAATTGTTATTTATTGTCGTTTTATGTTTATTTTAATAAATGTATGATCTCTCACAATGAATGTTCCTCTCTTTCTAGGAGTCCTCTCTTTCTACACTTTTTCTAGCCGTTTTACCAATTCCTTTTTTTAGCCCCACTTACGTAAGTTTATGTTAATAGGTGTCTTATATTCGCAATCCTAATCGACTCGTACGCGACTACCCGCCATTGTCTTTCGCGCAACGCCTGTCCTTAGCAGGCAGACCGTAATCGTTCTTTTCCTTCGTGCGCAGATAGCACCGCTGAGTACGCCGGCAAGTATGTATGGGATGATAACATTGTACGGCAGCAATACAATCCTGTACCAGATTACTATTGCTTATAAGTGGCACGTGAATTCTGTAAAGCCTTTTTAAAGACACGCGATTGCGTTTGTTGTCTTGGAATTGATCCGGTGTTGAATATTAAAGATGTTCATTTTTTGCTTCGAATGTGTAATTATGCATTTTTAACTGCTGACATTAACTACTCTCAACTATAGCATTTTTTATTGTGAATAATGAATTTTGGTGAGTCAAAAACCTGTTCAGATACGTCAGATTCCACTGGCGAAAACTGCATGCAAATCGTTTAATTATTCTGGCCTTAATTGTTGGCCAATCAATGACAGTATCGATCTTTTAGTTGCTTCTGTTGCTGACCCGACGATTGGCACTGAACAATTTCTCTCATAGAATAATTTACTTTTGGCCCGACGTCCAAGGTTTGCTGCCTGTACGTGCGACCTCAGAGAGCGCCGAGTTTTCGGCCGCGCGATTGTGTACCACGTGGACAGAGTGCAATACACACTGTAGCCTCGACTTCGGCCCGTTCAAGGACCGTATTAGAGCTCAAGGACTCCTTTATAACGGTAAGAAAAATATGCACGTATCGGACGGCCTGGCTGTGAGTATTTATTTAATGATAATAAGTGAGACAGCCCGTTCGAACGATAAATGGGAGGGCGAGTCAATTGCCATCTAGAAAGGCTATGTTCGTTACACAATCGTTCAACAATTAATTATCAATCTATATTACGACATAGCGAAAAATTAATTTTTTTAAATCCCTTCACTGGTTTCAAACCCGCTGAAAACGAAAAGTTGAAATAAAAATAGCGAAGGCCTGAGACAATCCACAAACGTTTAAACATGTGTAAGACGCAACCGCAAGACGGATAAATAGTTTTGAGTCTAGAGCAAGATATGCTGCTACACAATGTGGACGTAATTGGTCACATCCACATTGCATGCAATTAAGTTCTACGCGTTCGTATTCGATTCTCACTGAGGACGACGGTAAAAACGAGTTTTTATTTTTACAGTGCCCTTCGCAGTGAATTACAGTGAATTTCGCATTACGTTTACTTTACGCGATAGAAAGTAATAATGAGCGCGAAAATAAAAATTTGATAGTTCGTATTTTGATTTGAATCCTCTTTTAACACGATTTCGCACGAGAGTTCAGTCTCTGTATCTCAAAGACAGGGAGATGCTATCGTTCTAACAATGGCGAGAGTAGTTAAATATTCTGATAAAAATCGTGATTGATTGATCCTTGAACGTCTTCGCTGTTATCCCTAGTTATTCGCTGACTAAGCCAGTTGTTTACAAAATCAGCTTGTTTTTTCTCGTTAAACCAAGCTCGATGTCCGCTGCTTATTATTTTGCTGATAAACAGAGGACGTCAGTTTTGACACTGATTTGCAACTTATTAACTCTGAGTTTCATCGAAATTAATTTTTTGACATATGTGCGTGCGAAGTTCGTCTTCTCGTGCCTGCGTAGCGGGCGCGAAATAGTCGATTTTCGCATGTTATTGGAGAATTTATTCGCACACTCCGATCAGTGCGCGAATTTTATTCGCCAATAACGTGTGAAAATCGACTACTTCGCGCCTGCTACGCAGGCACTCGAAGACGAACTCGCACACACGTATGTCAAAAAATAGTATGTGTGACACGTGCGCGTAGGCGATTCACGACTCGTGTGATTGCCGCCCTCGCTTCGCTCGGGCGGCAAACTTCACACTCGTCGTGAATCGCCTACTTCGCGCACTAGTCGCACAATGTACTATTCATTAATTGGAACCAATCTAATTGAAACCAATCTGTAGCAAGTTTGTCCCGCTTTTCATCCAGGCAGCCCATTATCTGGATGTACAGTAGACATTTTCCTGTGATAATTGATGAAATTGCGATATTTTTCCATGGGTGCTACAGATCACGGAGATACATGAAAGCCTCTTTATCAGCATCAGCCCTCAAGGTATCGCTACGTTCAATCTCGGCTCATTATGTTATCGACGAGTCTTTGACCTCGCACGTTCGTGGGACATCGAATCTGATTGCCAGTTCCACGTGACACATTCTCGTGAGCAAATAGTAGTAATATTGTTCACTTTGCTTTCCGGTTTTCAATTAATTAATTGCCGCATTAGCCGATGAAAAGCGACGCGATCAGGCTCTAACCAGCCGTTCAATTGAAATTATGTTGCCCTGAATCGTTGAAAACAAATCTTGAAAAAATCTATCTTCCTGTCACTAGATCAATCTGGATATCCGTTAACCGCGCGCAACTGCGCTCATCGTATCGCGATAAGATCGCAATGTCTGTGAGTAACGAGGTGCGACGTCTTCAAGGGTCACACGCGTCGGATGGTCTGGAGGACAGTTTGCTATCGCACCGATAATCCCGCATCGCACACAAATCAAACGATGGAATGAAAAAAAGATTACATTTCAATATCGGAGATATTGTACTACAATAATTGAACGTAATGCTTTGTTCTTTTGGCCTATTTTCCGCGTGCGCGTCTACGTGTTTGGCTTACAAACGTCTCAACTTTCTTCTTCTTATTAGGGCTAAGAAAATAGTCAACGAAACAAATAATCGAATAGATCGAGCAAAAACGTAATCTGAGAGTTGCACATCGTATTCTAATTATAGGGAAAAGGGCTATTGCCTATTGGACCATTTTCTCGACCATTTTCTGATCAGCTTTAAACGTATAATCTGGTCATCGTGAGTTTCCTCGCCGGTCGGCGCTGCCGCGATTGTACCCACTATTTTTTTTTTTTCTCGTAGAGCGTTACAACCCGTGTGGATAATTTGTAAAGTCGCGCAGCGCCCTCAAAAACAGCAGAAGCCGCTATAATATTTGAAAGATAACATACATAACGTACCGAATACCCGAATTTTATTCGTCGTTTTTTTCGTTAATTAATTCCTATTTTCTCATTTTCAGCCAAATTACGATCGGCATTCAACAACGGTTAAGCCTTTACCAACTAATATGTCGAAGCGGATACTGTGGATAACTATCACAATTTTTTCCGATAAAGCCCGGACTGAAATACCCAATAAAGGGGGGGGGGGGGAGATAAGAAAATACGCGCGTCCAAATCGAACAATAAAGTTTTTCCTCACGGCGGGCATTCGCGGATGTAGCATAATCGCGCTGCGCTTCGGTCGTTAAACTGGAGTTTCAACACCACTTTAACGATCATCGTAATAGCGCTTCGACAGAACATTTCGCAGTGCTGAAATGATTTAACGAAATGTCAATTCACTATAACGTCGGTAACTTTCATGCCGCGGTTATTCTATTCTATTTTGTTCAAACACTTGGACAGCGTTACGCTTGAGAGTCAAGCAGCGAGGTCTTTCTATCGCTCATGATTATTGTAATTATTGTATATACAAGTCAAGTATCTGGCAATTATTTGAGCTGCGGAAGTCCGCGCACTATGCAAGTGTGCATCGCAATCCACGTGCATAATAAACATATTTCTCATATTTTCAGCAACTATTATAAAATTATGATAAATTATTGACTTAGGATCACGAGCAAGGATAAGGCAACTTACGTCAGCGAGACTAAATTTATTAGCATTCGAGAGTGTCAGCCGTGCCCTTGAGAACAAATTTCCCAGCCGGAATTTTCCTTTCGCTTATAAATCTCACCCGGAGCACATCTGACGATCTATTTCTCTCGTTGCTCGTGACTTACCCGAAAGACGTGGGCCTCGATCGATCTTTTAGTCACGAGGCGACTTCACAGAGGTAAAGAAACACGCGCGCAATCGTAAATCACAGTGTGAGAATTCAACAGGTTGTAATACAGACATACGTGAAGACGGAAAACGGAAAAAACGTAGAGAAGGAAATTCCAAGAAAAATAAATAAAACAGCGCGAGAGAGGAAGGAAGAGAGAAGGAACCGATCGCAACGGCGATTGTGCACCGACTAGTAAAGCGCGCGTAACGGAGACACGACTTCCACCTGTCCTAGCCACTCCACGAGCCGCTGATTGTAGTTCACCTCCCACTCTCGTTTTTTCTTCTCATTTTTTTCGGTCACAACTCGCGAGACTCTCGTTACCGCGATCTCGTTGCCGGCGATCGTCGGAGAATGTCAACCGCTTGCTCTCCCGCGACTGCAGACTTACGCGTTTCCTCTCGTCACTCGCGGATAAACGTTAGCCAGCCGTACAGAATTATACGTCGATTAAATTCATCGCCAGGCGACGCACGATAGATTGATAATCTCGTAATGCTAATGACAACAGTTGATTTTTTTTTTTAAGTGTGTGTTTGCGTCATCGTAACACGTAATAACAGCCATTGACAATATTTTTATAAAATTGTATTGATAACACAGTTGGACTCAAACTGAAAAAAAAACAAAAACATTTGTAACGAGAGATAATTAGCATTTTTTAAAGGTAAAGTTTCAAATATTTGATCAAGATAAAATGTCTCTTTGGTATTTTTACACCAACAAAAAAAAAGTTTTATCTGAAATCCCACGCCGTTGATTGATCGTAACGGCGTTTCGACAACGTAAGAGAATCTCCAGGTAATAAAAAGTATAAAAATTCGTCAAAGGAATTTTGGTTTACTGAAACCGTTTGATTTTTATTCGAATCGGTTGGGACATTCTGAATACATTTTTACGAAAATATTGCCCATGTCTGCGTGAAAATCGGGTGAGGGAAAGTGGAGAAAGATGAGAAGAAGAAAAAAGAAAAGCCAGTACTTGGCAGAGTCGTCTTGCGTTGAGCGTAAATTCCTGTTGCACCGCGCGTCCTCGACTTCCCCCTGCCTGTCGAGTCTCATTGAACGCCAAATAGTCGAAGCATCTACGTGGAAGATAAGCCTCCGGGTTTCAGGAAGCTCGCCGGGTTCGTCTCGCAGCCGGGACACGTGTGAAGAGACTCGTGAACAAATATTTCACAATCGAGACAAAACGTGTTGGTGCATTTGTTGCACACGTAGATCTGTAACGACAAAACGGTGGGAATGTCTTATCAGTTTCATATTCTATCGGCGCAGCCGAGATTTCTCCAGCCAAGAATGAACCCCAGGTTACCATCAGCTATTATATTTATTCGGTGTGATCATTTAGTTAAATACACGTGAATTTTTTAAATCAATGTTATAATTTGCTCGAACCAATAAATCCAATTTTATTTCTCTAAATTGTCACTCTGTTAATCGATATTCTACAGTATTTCAGCCCTTCTGCCTTGACATACCTTTTTTTCCGCTGTTATATTCTTCTGACAACTGCAGCAGCGGAAGATGTCGGCGATTTTCTGCTCTTCCCGAAAATGCTCCACGGGAAAGAGGTAATGGTAGGATGTCGCGAGATGCGGAGCAGAAACAAGAGTGAGACCGCAGGCTCGACATTCGACCGGCAACTCGCAGTGTTTGCTCAGACATTGAGGACACAAGTATCCCGCGCTCGTCAACTTCGACGAGTCATCCACGCTGTCTGCGTGACTGCGAAGCGCACAATAAATTTCGCGATAAAACCTTTGCGCGTCTATATTTCAATGACATCAACAGGTATTCATCACAATCTGTGCTAAGCGGAATGTTTATTTATCTCAGAGGACTATGACACCCGTTGCGGTATCGAATTAAGAAGGTACAAATTAATTCTAATTAGATAATTCTAGTACAAATTATTCGATTACTTTGCGCCAGATACTCTTTAAGGTGGTTATCGAAAAATGAAAAATTATTTTTTATTAACTTTACATATTTTAATAATAAAAAACGTAACACTGATAGACGAAATGCTTAAAATTCATAAAAGAAAAGAATAAAAAATTACTAATATTTACCACAAGCAAACGCTTATCGCTGTGTCGGCTGCGGTGAGGTAAAGTGCGTGATGCGGGAATCCCATTTTCACCAGAGCTGCGTCCAGCCTTGTAGCCGCTGGCGGTGGATCAATGTGAGCTTGCAGTTGCATCGCCATGCGCTTGCAAACGTGCAGCTCGGCCGCTAATCCTATAACGCTGCATTTTACTCCTTCGGTTTTCATGTTCTACGGGAATGAAAAATGATAAATAAAATGTGGCGATGAAAGTGGCCATATTTGGGATAAATAAAATGTGGCGACAAAAGAAGTAACATTCTTTTCTTGTACCTGTATAGTTTCGCCAATGTCGCCTGGATCGCGCGTTGTTAGGGAACCCATGATTACAAGAATTTCTCTACTCGCGTGAGAAGGAAGATTTTTCAGAGACTTCAGAGCCAACTCAAGAGAATTCTGCAGACTAGCCTCACCAGTTAATGTGGTGTGTATCAAGTTTTATATTTCCTTTTAATGATAAATACTAGACTTCAGTGTTCCAAAACGTTGAAATTACAAAGCGATGCTTTAACACTGGCTTATTTATCAGTCATTTGATATACTCATACTCGTTAAATTGACCTAATTACTTCATTGTTTGATTTAATTAATTTAATTTCAACTGCTTCATCATTATTTTGTCTGTGTTCAAAAGAAGAAGCAGTATAGATACATATTTTTTGTTCAATGAAGCCTTCAATTGATTGCACTCTTTGAGTGGAGCAAAAGCAAGATGATACTTCTATTTACATTTACATGCTTCTTTGAGTTTCCAGACAACTCACTTATCTTCTCAGCTCTCTTGTTACTCGTTAGTATTATTCCCGTGTTGACTTATAGGGTTCTGATAGAAGAACTCGTCTATGAAGTCTTCCAGAAGCTGACAAAGATATTGAAGAAGTTGTTTTAATCATAGAAGAGATTGGCAAATTCAAGAGGCAGCTGCCATAGTTTCATGGTACAAATATGCGTAGTGGGCTTGAGATCCTGGTTCGACATAGCCTCGGAGGCATCCACAACTAAATAAACGTGTCTCATAATTTCTAATCTAGCTCAGCGACTTTTTTCCAGTTGGCGCTGTCACTTGGCTTTGTGAATGATATCCGCAACAGGCATCGAGCTTTCCATTGTCATCATCCTGTATAGCGTACCCGAAGATAAAAAACATTGTTTGAAGCAAATTCTTGGTGTCTCCTGTTCTTAAGAAAAATGATAGATACTTATAAATTGACGATAAATGATCATGAATGCGATACATTCTCAAGAAACGCATGAGTGCAATCCCAGAGAGAATATCGTGCCGTTAAAATGGAGCCTAACGACACGGTGACGGCACGGTGGCGACACGGCACAGCCCGGCGTGCCGGTACTGTGGTGTTATGTGCGACCGAATGTGACGCGTTTGTGTCGACACAGCGTCGCTAGACTCGTTGTAGCGACACAGTCACGGCACCGTTGCAGCACTCCGTGGAGTACGTTGCCTACGCTGTGTCGCCACGATGGAGGCATCATGGCGACACGCCGTGCCTGAAAAAAAAAAAAGTTTGTCATGGGCAGGATTCGAACCCCGGACCTTCCGATTGTTGGTCTGCGACTTAGCCAACTCGGCTATTCTAACCTTTTATGTTAAATATTTTGATTGTCTATTTGAAGTTTGGTTTTGACGGTGTAGGCACGGTATGCCGTCACGGTACCTACACCGAGGCAGCACACCGTGCGTACACCGTGGTGACATGGTGCCTACACCATGGGAACACACCGTACCTATAACGTCAAAACCAAACTTCAAATAGACAATCAAAATACATAATATAAAAGGTTAGAATAGCCGAGTTGGCTAAGTCGCAGACCAACAATCGGAAGGTCCCGGGTTCGAATCCTGACCATGACAAACTTTTTTTTTTTTCAGGCACGGCGTGTCGCCATGATGCCTCCATCGTGGCGACACAGCGTAGGCAATGTACTCCACGGAGTGCTGCAATGGTGCCGTGGCTGTGTCGCTACGACGTGTCTAGCCACGCGTGTCGACACAAACGCGTCACATTCGGTCGCACATAACTGCACGGTACCGACACGCCGTACCGACACGTGTCGCTACCGTGCCGTCACCGTGTCGTTATTTTTCTCTCTGGG